>CM056783.1:18629142-19241071 GCA_029852875.1 Mythimna loreyi | reverse complement strand
CTCTCTTCAACTGAATATATGCCCAATAGTACAGTATATTTCTTAAGTGATAACAATAATAGTATTTTCTTTTTTACTAATCAGAAGTATAAAAAAACAGGAATCCAACCAAGTGCTAGTCGGACTTCCACACTGTGGGTTCCATACAAACTGACCTATGACAGTAATTTGACACCAGAAACTTTGAGTCTCATCTTTTCAGTTGCCAGTAATTTTTAGTTATTTGTCAGGTCTCATAGTGACCATGCTTGTACTACAGTGGCGTGCGACAAAGTTTGCGCCATAAACGGAACATAAACGGGCTTTAGATTGTGTGGACTTAGCAATTTACCTTTTCCACTGCTAAAAAAGGGAGCAAACTTGAGTATTTGATATTGATTTCAGCTTAATAATACTTTCATGCGTTCTTGACCAAAAGAGTATTGACAGACGGACAACAAAGTGATGGTATTAGGGTCCCGTTTTACCCGATTGAGATACAGAACCCTAAAAAGAATAACATAGCAACGGAAATACGGTCTTGTTATTGAATATATCATTATTGACGAGTTCTTAGAATTACTATCTCTAACAAATAAGTTCCTTTATAAAAGAAACTATGGAGAAGAAAGACAAATAAAAAAACAGAGTCTTAGAACATGTATTAAGGAGATGGATTTCTTAGAAGACACAGTGGTAGTAGTAGAAGTTCTTTATTGTGAAAAGCCATTTCCAGGAAAGTACGGCTACCTTGATCACTTTATGCTGAATGTATCAAAGAAGTTAGGGGCTATTTGAGATAGGTAAGCACCTGTGCTACATGCCAACACTGTAGGCAATAGTAACAATTAATAATTGAGAGAAGTTCTTGTTTGATTGCCACAAAAAACAGTAAATTTATTATTTTATTTACTTTTGGTAGGCTCGCGTTTGGCTACTATCTCATCTAATGGATAGTAATGATTTGGTCAACGATGAAGCATCCTTGCATAGAAGTGACCTAATTCACTCTTGACTTAAAGATCCACAGGTTATAGCTACCAGGAAATGCAGATTCTGGCAGAAAATTCCACTCCTTAGCTATTATATGTTTTTGTGACATTGAAAACATAGTAGGATTGTATATTTTTTTTATAGTCTCGTTCACTTATCCATTATAAACGACTATCTATCTATATACGCTTTCTACAATGTGATGTACGTTTCTACGTGATGGTTATTATGAGTATTGTTGGAACTATATTTTTTTTTATATTAAAAACTAGTGCTTTAATGCGACCGCATTGTAAGCAAAAAAAGCAATCGTTGACGATGAGGTGAGGTTTATTAGGAGCTTATTCACTCGCACTGTAGCCTCAAAAACACCTAATTTATTATTAACGGATGGGACGACCACAGCAGACAAATTATTCGAGTCCTTCGATGTATGTGGTATTATTGACAAGTACAATTTAACAATACAAAGAAGATCAACTCACCGTTATGGAGCAGGGTGGAGTCCCTAGCCAACGGCAGCTCCGAGTCCGTGAGGGTAGCGTCGGACGCGTTGTCGGAGGCCGACGTGGGCGTAGCGGGAGCGGTCGGCGAGTCGGACAGGCCGCTGCGCGCGCGCCGCCGCCCGCTTCCGCTGCTTGATCCGCTGCCGCTGCCCGAGCCGTACGGCTGCAGCCGGCCCAGGCCTGGGGAAAGAAGAGAACACTGTTAGTTGATAAACAAAATTTAACAATAGCAAATCCCAACATTGCCCATGAGCTGTGCAAAAGTAAACCCCTGGGCCCTGGAACAAAGGTAAGTAAAAAAATAAAGTCTGACATGCAATGGCATCAAGGGCGTCACCTAAGAGCAGAAAAAGTCACTGAATAACTTTCTATGTACAAAAAAAAAACATCCTAACATTGAGATAAGGATTTCTAAAAGAAAAACCGTTCTATTAGAACGTAAAATGTAGAAAACCGTTCTAATAGAACGGTTTTCCTTTTAGAAATTCTTACAGAAAAGGCAACTTAAGGACATAATTATGATGTCCTTAAGTCTGGCACACCTCTTCTTGTTCTAAATTAGAGTGGGTGAAGTCATTGGATGATTTCCTTTCCAACAAATAAGGCCCAATGGTGATAGATATTGGTCAGACATGGTCAGAAAAAGACATTTAGCTCGTCCCGTGATACTGAGATAGGAACAGAAGATTATGATAATAATAATGCTAAGAAAAGAATAATACACAAAATTGAATTTGTAAAATCTGATATGTAAATTTACAGTGATGGGAGGATGACAAATTCAAATCTAACGAGATTACAAACAGTCAAAATGAATTTAATCAAAAGAAATTAAAATACCTGGACGACAGGCAGTTAGTAAGATTGCAAGCACTCAATGTAAATTTTTAATGAATTATGTAAAAGATCCATAAAGTGAAAATCATACAAAAGAACATCAATAACACATGAGAAAAAAAATCTTGAATCATCCAAAAAATATATTTGAAGTTGTAAGGTAAATAAATACAAATCCTGCATTACTTATATAAAGGAGATAGTATCGAAAATAAATAAAAGGAAAAGAAACCGCATAACGAAGTCGAAAGGGAAGGACAAAAATAATTAGGAATAATATGGCTTCGGAACATGACAAAGACTACAATAAGAATGCTTCGCAAAATGATTTTAATGTTGGAAATGAAAATAAGAAAGAAGCCGTGAACTTAGACGAGATGAAAGTATTGAACGCTTCACTGTTTAGGCATAATAGAAAGGTATAATAGGCTAAAATATGTTTGTTTAATTATTTTATTACAATTAGGAAATAAAGGAAGATGAAGGGCGAAAGTAATGTATTAGTATTATAATTCCTGTATCGTAAGGTTTCTGACTTTTGTGACCTGGAACTATACTAATATTGATATTAAAAAGGGACGAATTCAATGAATTGTTACTATTTATTTATTTAAAACTGACTTTCATTTGTTTTTTTTTTCTGTATTGGTATCATTTTATTGTTCATCTTAAAAAAAAGAGTGTATGTGTGGAAAAAAAATCCTATGAATTGATACGTTTATTGAAAGGTTTCTAAATAGAGAAGGTATTCTTGATACGTAGCTGATAGTGCATTAATATTGCAAAGGCGAACATTTGTGTCTGTGTGTATGGATATGGTTACATCTTTACGCTTAAACTGCTCATCAGATTAACAAAAACTCTATACAGATTCATCAAATAACTTCTTACACTCATGACTGACTGACTCTTTCTACCTAAAAACACTTATGTTTCTTCAGATCCAAAAGAGCAAATCTGATGTGGATTTTTATAAATGGCAACTCAAAAAAAATATTTGATCAAATCCTGCAGTCTATGGGACCAGTCTTAATGCTAGTAGCATTCAGTAGCCCAAGTCCAGTAATGAGGCCGACTCGAAACTAATTTTATTTTCTTCCTTTCCTTTGAGAGAGCCTCCCGGGATATTTGCGTTAAATTAAAAAGTTTCTCTCTACATCTCAAGAGCACTTCCTCTACGGCCATTTACTTCTTTTCGATACTTGTCCCTAATGATCTCGTACGATTACTATAAGACTTGGGTTGAAATTGAAGGGAAATATAAATAAATATCGTTAATGATGTTACCTTCTAAGCTGGCTTTGAGGTTTTTTAATCACAACATCTATTCAGTCTTACTTTGAATCAGTTTTCGGTCTAGAAAGGAAAACATTTTTATTTGAATTATGTCTTTTATTATTGGTTAGTTCACATTTGGATGTGTACCAATCGAGGGCAAAACAGCTTTTTCTAGATTGAGATATGTTTAGGCAGATGCTTCTGCAAGGTTTTTTGCCTGCGAAAGGAACATAGACATGGTCTTCCCGTGTACCAAGTTTCATCAAAACCAGGCCTACCGTTCGCGTGTGAAGAAATTTCTTATTTGGTTCTTTTTCTCACTCACAAAGTTACAAGTTTTTTTTTAAGTAGACAAACACCTTATACGAGGTATAAGAGACTTAAAGAGACAGGTCTCCGCAAACCTTGACTTGCTTAGTAGACGGAACTGCACAAAATCATTTTTTTTAGAAAACGAAAAGAAAATCGACCTCTCCATACAAAATTACAAATTTGATTGGACAGTTTTTATGGAGAGGCCGACTTTTTTTTTCCGAAAAAAAAATTGTGTAAGGTTGTTAAATTTCGTTTACTGCGCAGCCTTTTAAAGTTTCCGCAGATCTATCCATTACACCCTGTATATAACCTAATTCTACAAGTCGTTTAAATCCAATTCTACTGCATTAAACCCCCATGTTGTAACCGTTAAAATAAAACGAAAGAGCTTAATCAACAACTGATTATTAAAACCTTAATTGGGTCACCATGGGTAACACTATTCGTTAACGCTGTTGAGCAATCTTTGAACCCATTATTACTAATTACATTCGTTATTTCATACCATATGGTATGGCCATGCGTGACTTGAGCGATTTCAACACTTTGTTGCATACCGCTACCATTTTTAATGTGAAATATACTAGTTTAAGTAGAGCCATCTTGATTCCACATAAATATGTATATTTAGATACTTAATTAGAAATTCAAAACTGTAAAAGTAAAGTAAAAATTTATTTGTATAGATTGTAGGTACATAATATAAGATATAATCAAGATATTAGAAGATAAGATATAAGAAGATATAATAAGGATCACTCAATAAAAATTGAGTGATCCTTGTACAATCTATCATAAATTAGGCATGCAAACATTTGTGTTGTTGTTTAATTTAAAATTATCAAGTTTAAAAACAATTTTAAATTACTCCAATATGTATTTATACATTATTATTGGAAATGTAATTAAAATTAGATTATTCTAGAGTCTCACTCCAGTCGTCCAAAAACAAAAGGACTGTCTATTTTATCGGGTACTAGTAATTCTCTGCGGTTTTACTCGTATCTTTGGTTACACTTTTTGGTTGTGCTATAAATGTTAATCTGTTCTCGATAAATAGGTAATCACACAATACTTTTTTTTTCAATTTGATCCAATTTTTACTAAGATATTTTGACATTCAACGACAGAAATTAAAAACATTCAGTCAGTAAAAGAATTTTCGTAAATCGATTATTGTTTCGAAAGGTTAAGCATAAGTATAAGCGTAATCAGTAATAAGATGCTTCTTCTCTAGAAGGGGCCATAACCATACGGATCTGGTGATGGTTAGCACATTTCCTATGTCTTCGAATTTTTTATTCTTTGACATATCGTTTCTTGAAGACGTTCATTTGTCTTAATTTCAAAAAGACAAGCACTTGCTTGAGTTTCATCCAAGACATAAAACTCTTAAATCGGGTCTTTTACCACTAGGCCATCACTGTTCTTTCCAAAGAATATCCCAATCAACATTCAATTTTATCTCTTTATAATATAAGTTAACCCAAAAAAATCTCTGGCAGACAAAAAAAATCGCCCATAGAAATCATCTAGTCAAATCATTTCGGATTCTTCAAGCCATTAATTAAGGATTTCGACGGAACCCTTTAGTCCAAATAAAAGACAATGAGCTCGTTAGGTGGAAATTTTTGCCAAGTCCTCCCCCCTCTTCCCACTGTGGTGGTGGAACTAGATAAGGAATGCTAATTGAAAACGAGTCGCATAGTAATGACTATGCATTTTTGTTTTTCGGGAATGTTTGTGAAGTATTAACTACCTTTATTGTTTTGATGTATTTTAAGTTAAAATTTAAAGAAGAACAATTAGAAAGTAATACTGATAAAAATTTAAGTAGGTGGTAAAAAAAATACTTTATGAGTGTGTTTGTAGGAAATAAATATCAATACTCTTATTAAGCAAGAAAACACAATACAACTGACATAGAAAGAAAGCATAAGGCATAAACACAATAATTTAGTAATGTATAAAATAAAATAAGAAAAAAAAAGAAACACAAAACAAAATATTTTTTTTTCAAATAATATTAGTTTTATTGGTATTATTAGTATTAGTATAGAGTTTAAAGTTATCTTCTTTTCGATGAGAATATAGGCACTTAAATTTAGGATCGCTCTTGGCGTCTCAACATCTCAAAATCTACTCCACGTCGGCAGTAAACTGAAAACACAGGTCACTTGCACAACGTCGCTAGTGCAATGCACATTTCAAATTTTATTACAAAAGAGTCTATTCCACTCCATGCCTTCCTCTATCCATAAATCCTATTTTATATTCTGTGTAGCATTTGTTATTCCTGAATCACGTTTTATCCGATACAATTGAAAATAATTTCGCAGTAAATCCTTAATTGTAACGAATTAACAGCATTCATATAATTTGATAATTTTAAACGAACAAACATACTTTTGTACTTTTAATTAATCAATATTGGGAATTCAGTATTTGATCATTCAACATACCTAGTTATTGTTGGGTTTAATCACTGGTGGGTAGATTTTATTGCTATACTTTAAATTTCACTGTACACTATTTCAAATAAATTTTAAGATACTAAAATTTTAAAAGTTGAAAATGTTTATCTTTTATAAACATTCACATAAATTATTGACGTCACTGGCACTCGCAATACTATCCAATATTTTTTTCGAAATCACTGCATAAATCACGTTCGTCCTTCAGATAAAATGATGCGAAACTAATTCGCGCCACAAAATCATGGATATTCTAGACTTCAGCGCCACCAAGCGTGGGCGGAGGGACTAACATAAATAAAAATACTGTCTGTTTCCTCTTTCGGTGATAATGAGGGTGATAAGAGGTCGCCGCAGGACGTCCGCGGTGATAACCGTTGACCGGTCAACTTTAATGAAACGAATATTGTTTTAAATGTAAAACAGCTCTGTTAATATATTAATCTATGTATGTTGAGTCACGCTGATACCAAAAATAGTGGCAGTAGAGTACCTACTCAAAAATAAGAATGCGTCGGTTGATGCAACCGAGCACGAAATAAAAATAGATGCTCTTAAGTTACTGTGACAGGTTATGTTTGTTTCCCTTCCGAATAGAGCCGGCGTTGATAGATCTACGGTTATCGACAACATTTGAACGAAGCGAAGTAATATCCAACCATGTCAGTTTTTAAATATAAAAAAATATTGCACAATTGGTGGCAAATTGCCAACGCAGCGCACCGGCCAGGAAAATGATGCAATCCATATTTTTTTATCAGAATAAAACTTTTAGTTGCAACACTGAACATATTTCAATCATAATAATGATTCATGAACGACCAATTGCAAACTTCGCGGGAACTAATCCCCAGCAGATTCGACTTAAAATTGGTATTACAATAAAAAACGAAGTGTATAGAATAATAGTGAGCTCATAAATATACAATTGGTGGGTTGCTTACCTAGCTGAATCACGTCCACTGCCCTCGCAGTATGCGCAAAAACGATATAGTACAAAACGCAAAATCCTCTTTCCGCACGTATTGTTGGGAGTTCGTTACTAGTAGAAAGGAAAACTACGATTTGAATTCGACAAAGTCGCATAAACGAACTGACAAATCTCCCCGGGGGGACATGGTTACAATTGGTGCAAAAAATACGCATATAGTCAATCGTTATTGCACACCCTCGAGATGCTTGGTGCTTATTAATTTATTGAATACAATATTTTCTTTTTTATTTCGGTATTTTCTTTTTCCTTTTCGTCTGTTCACTAAAAACAATTAATTAAAATTAGTAATAAAAACTCTTGTCTAAAATAGGGCGTCGAAAAATTTCTTCGCATCGCTGTTGACTGGACTGGCGTCATTGCCATGTTGCATGGCAATGCTTAATCTCTAACCGAGGTGAAAAACCAGCCTTTGGGTCACACGGTCAAATAGGCGTTTAGATATTTCTTTAAAAATGTTTGTGCACTTGGACCACGGCTCAAGAGTTTTAGGCCCCATTCGAACATGAGGATTATTTTGATATAGACGTGAAGAACAGATAGATGACTGAATTTGACAGCTTTTGATCAAATATTTATGTACCTATTTTTTTGAATAAAATTATTTTTTTATCGAATTATTTTTTATTCATTACGACTATTCTCTGTAAAACTTCAGCAGTTAACTCGTAACGTATTTTTTTTGCGGGATTGAAGTCAAATACAAAACTTCTAACACACTGTATAATTTTCAAAGCGCGTGCATGTGTGCTTTATACATATTGTCAGTAATTCTGATAACACGAACCACTTTTACTCAAACTAGTACTAATTACTTGTAGTAAATAGTGAACTTTACAAACATTTATAAAAAAGACGACTAATGTTTTGTTAATATCGAGATAAATATTAGTTAAAAAAGGCAACTTTCTTCGAATTACGAAAATGATTAAGAAATGTCTGTTAATTTCGGCTAATTAGCTTCAGGAGCCACGCACTAAGAGAACACTACGTAATTATTATTTAAACCAAATAGTGCATTTACAAACATTACAAAAATTCGACAAAAGTATACAAAAAAAGTATATAGTAGTATGCTGAAAGAAAAATCATTATTAAGTTAAGCTCGCCTTTGTACATGAATTGTCAAATCATTGTATCTATATTAAGTTGTTGTGAACCTGAATTAAAGAAAAACTTATGCCTATTTACGTCCAGGCAAATATTAGTTAAAAAACGATTTCTAACGAGGTCTCTCTAGTTCACCGAATTAATAACAAAATATCTGTTAATTTCACCTAATTAGCTCTTAATTATACATACTCAGTATAATTAGACTATCACGGAGTTTGTTTTTGTTACTTTTAGATTTTGTATCAACAAAATATTGTTTATTTAGGCATTGGTTGATGGAATGTAGAATAATTCGAAAGAGTATCAAATCGACGTACGGCCCTTACGTAATTTTTTTTTTGTTATTACGCCTGCTAAAGGTTTTTTTTTAGGTAGTTAAAAATCATCCAACGACGAATCCCACTCTTGGGCGGAGCGGGAAACAGTGTCAGACTCTTACTGACTAAATAACCTATCCCGTTCCTCTCTTGCCTTATTCCCAGAGCTCTGGTGTAGGCCTTCTTATCAACCCTCGGCTCCAGGAGGCTTCGACCCTGTAGGTACTGTACTGTAGAACAGTGCGCGCCGTCGACGACTTGGGTTCGGTCTGGACTGTTATCAGACACCCGGACGGCGATCTACCCATTGCTCACCGTCCGCAAGGCCGCGCCTGCGGTAGCACGCCTGCTAAAGGTACGTTTAGCGTGCAATTAGAGACAATTGTCTACACACAGAGGCACTCGATTTGTTCACTGTGTATACCGTATAAAGTATAGTAGTCTAAACGCACCTTAGAATGTAACGCTAATATAATGTTAGAACCTACTTTACCTACTTTAGCATCAGTCTTATAATTTTCCCACTGCTGGGACTCAAGCCCCCTCTCTAGGAGAGAGAATGGGCCGTAATACATCACGCAGGCCCAGTGCAAGTTGGTGGATGACACATGTTTTCGAAATTTTGATTCTAGGACATGCCGGTTTCATCACGATGTTTTCCTTTACCATTTTGAGAGCAGTGGTCATGAAATAAATTACTCAAAGTAATGCACATGACTAGGTTTGAACCCGCGAGATACAACTCGTAAGTAGGAGCCGCTACCACTCGGCGACCATTGCTCTCACCTGCTTTACAAAGAACCAACAGGTGACCAGAAACCAAAAGCCACTTGGATTTCTGGCGCAATTTTTTTGAGTGTACTCGAATCGATGGTTGTTTTAATTATTGATAAATTGATTCCGGACTATTTGCCTTGTGGATATTGTAATGTTATTTTTTTGTAGGTAATTGAAGTAAGTATTTACATATATTGCTGGAAATCACTGAAGCAGGCGTGATCTCTCAATTGTAATGACTATCTACTGAGCAAAACTTGTCTAGAAATTTGGATCCTATTCTTGAATGTAATCTCTCTCTGTCACTCAAAGGTTTGCTGGGAGAAAAACTCATTATTGAGTTAAACTTAAACGAACGGTTCATAAATTGTCAAATTATTGACTACATACTACATAATTTTTTTTTCTGTCCAATAAAGAATGAAGATGGCCGACTCATTTCATTTGCTTCACCGCCACATTTTAATGAAAATCAAAGTGACTGTATTTTATATAAAAAAACCTTTCTGAATGTGACACTGGCTACAGAGCTCTGGCACAAACCATACGAAGTTAAAAGGAAAAAACAGGCCGCATACACCAGGGATGGCTCTTAGGGTGGGGTACAAAATTGTCAAAGAATAAAAGGGGAAATGTTAAATAAATTCAGTGAAAATAAAATATACACGCAAAAAATATTACTTCATACAGAGTAGATTTCCACGTCACTCAAGATTCATTTCATTTGTCCAGAATCCTACAGACTTTTTTCCTTATGTAAATCAATATGACTTCCCAAAGTCCCTTCTTCAGATATAATATTCTAAACACGGTGGCCCGCGTTAAGGCAAACGTAGAAATTTGTCACATGAGCGATGGTTCGCCTACGTGTTTCGTCGTCCAAATCCCAAATATAATCCGTCGCAGTTCAAATAAAACACACCTTTATTACTTTAAAGAGAAAAGCTTAAATCCAGCGCGGCGTCCTTCGGGGATTTCATATTTCATACGAGAGCGGACGTGGATTATCGTGCGAATTTATGTCTTAGCGTTCTAATCAAAAAGTACGCTTTCTGTCGACTCGCGACCTCTCCACGTTTAGTGTTGTAGTTACGCAAAGTGAGACTGTATGATTTCATGCCAGCAAAAGTAAAGAAGGTTGACAAATAGGTCGGGCGTGCCGATGTTCAGTTTTATTAAAATTAAAATGTTCTATCGTGACATTAATAAAATGCGCTAGGGTTTAGAATCGCTTGCGCACCGCCGTTTAAATTTACAACGGGAACACGAGGGATAAGCTGAACATTTTTATTATCATCGCGCTAGTTTATTGCGTCTCGAGTTTGAGCATTAGAAATAATCTCCAATATGGGGTGTATTATTTACGTTTCCGAGAGCTCGGCGTTTGTCAGGAACAGAAAATTGTCAGGGCGGTCTTAATGACAGCTTTTCCGTCAAGCAAATAAATGCAGATCGAAATAGACGTTTCCGATATGGAGGGAAAGCGTTTACGGAGGCGAAAATTTCTAAAAACAAAGCGAACGATAAATCTGTCGGGGCTGAGCAAAACAGCGGAGTCGAAGGGCCCGTCCACAGCCGTAACTCACTCCACGTACAATTTTACCGACAATTTAATCGACATGAACTGTACTTGTCAATCGCTGACGTTTGCGTATCGGAAGAATAAATGAGAGACATAAAGGAGTGGCTGGAGACAAGCGTGACTTAGATATTGTGGTCACGTAGCAGACGCGAGTCGACGGAGGCGCAATCTTCGAGGAAAGAATTACATTTATCCAAAACATGGCAAAATCTTGAGTAATTCAATGCATATATTCGATGAATAGAAAGATAGAGAAAGGTTTTGAAGCGTCTGACACGATGGCGCCTCATATTATTTTTCGTACAGAAAAAGGAGATAAAAAGAATAACAAATTCACGTTGAAAATAAATTCTGTGTACTGTTGATTTAGTGATTGGATTTGGTGCGAAACTGTATAGCTCCCGACAACGGCTTGTCTAATAAATTATGGCCGACTAGAATATATTTGAATGGATTTTTATTGTGCTGGCCATATGATTCATAACAGTTACAATGTAAAAAAAACTTTTCGAACGAGTATATTACGAATTTTAATATTTTTGCTATCAATATCATAATATATTGAGCTTTTTATTGTCATTTTATGGATTTGATTGGCTTTTGAAACAGAATTGCTATGTTTTTCGTATAAGTTAATCGAGCCTATCATTTGAAAATGTTATTATTACGCTCAAAGTATTTGAACATATAAAAAATATGTGGTTAAATTTATAAAAGTTATACCATTTGATCTTCAAAGTTAAGCAACGCTAATCAAGGCCAGCTTGTGGATGGGTGACCACTTTCACACAATTCGAGATTCCTCTGCGACTCGGAAAGTACGTTTTGCCTATATTCTAAAATAAAATAAAAATTGGCGTATACCTACAGACACTTTGCGAATAGTCAGAAATCAGAAAATTTTACCACCGGCTTGTTAAGAGATATAATTATGGTGTTACCTATCCAATTTCTCCGATGTGGGGGTTAATATTGCAGTATATATAATACTGGTATTCTGTGGATTCCAGTATAACCGAACCGCCCTCCCTACTGGGAAAAAGCTAGGCTGGTTGATTGATTCGATTGTATGATATTCGATAAGTGCAATTAAAAATAACTGTAATATTTTTAACCGTGGTTCTAAAGTCTTGTTTATTACTAAAAATAATAATTGTACTTAACACTAAATATTAAAGGAATTTTCACAATTATTAAAGGACTTGGGGCACTCCAACTAGGACAAGTTAGGTTAGAAGAGCTAGGGCTAGTTAATATTTATTGCTGACAGTGTTCAACGATATTAATAATATCAAAGAACCACCATAAAATTAAATAAAATACCATATGTTTTTCAACTTCTTTATAACTATCTGTAGCTAAATTAGTTTCTATAGTCCTTTTTCTAAAAAAAAAAAACATATTTTCCTTTCGAGTATAAATAAGTTACTAATTAAGATTTAAGAAATTATTGCAAACAGTTCTTCCAGATGAGATACTAGCTTCTTCTATTACATATTATAATATGTAATAGAAGAATATATATATAAAGATAATACGCAACCTAAGTGCTATTTCATGACATGGTCTAAACGTGTGGTATTTTTATCCAAATCCATTCAGCCGTTTAAACATGAAGAAGTAACAAAAACATACACACTCATAAACCTTCATAATACCAATTCGATAATGTAATTGTGATGTTTTTGAACAGAATGCTCAAGAAATCGGTTAAACTCCCCGTTTTCATCATATTTGATATTGATGGCTATATTTGTGAAGTAAGCAGTTGCACTAATCACATAAAATTGAACGCCGACCGCTCATAGACCTCATAATCCCAAACGTACAATCACAACTCAACACACGATGATTGGGAGTCATCCAAAACTTAGATCCGAAAATCCCTACAGCGAATGTTTGTTTTTGATTTTTGTCTAACGAGACAATGGGGAAATGATGAGCACTGTGCCGTACGTCGCCTTTGGGATTTCACCCCATACCACCCTCATGCTGTAACTCCAATCAAGTTTGAACTTTATTTAGTTTGTGATAGAGTTGGAGTTTATTTTAAACGATTATGGAGTTGCGATGTTTTTTTGCTGGCGTGGTCACATATGGCGTCGAACGGGCCACGCAGAGTGACGGCATGCCACTCGGGGGACCAGGATTGGCCTCCAGTGCTCTACGGGACATTCACTATGTCGTTGGACACTGGAGTTGTGACGAGATTTAAAAATCAGGTGAATTTGCTGTTTTTCCGGCCATGTTCTTTTTTTGTTTACGGATTTCATTGTTTTAATTAACTGTTATTTGGTTCGTTAAGGATATTGCGTATTTTATTCGGCTGATATTTGCAGATTCTTGGCCTTTAGGATTAATATCCTAAAGGTTAAGAGTCAGCAAATATCAGCCGATCCTACACGTTACAAGTAGCTTGTAGCGTGTAGGATCACATCATATCTCACATAATATAAAGGCTGTCTCAGTATGTGTATGTTAGTTACTTCATCACGCTTGAACGGTCGTACAGATTTAGGCAAAACTTAGTACATGGATATTACATGTTCTGAAAAAGCTCATGGCATGCTTTTTTATCCCACGAGTATCTTTTCTTGAGAAAAATTTCAACAATCACGTGAGTGAAGTTGCTGCTAGCAGAACAAAATCATGCGACAGATAAGCAAAAATATTTTTTTAACGTCTACAACGTCAGAAAAAGTTGCGATAGAGCAGGCACGATACAGTGGGAAGTCATTGGATTATTTTCCATTTTAAAAAAAGCTCATTATCAAATAGTTCGTTATCTTAGATCTCAACCGTGCACACACTACTCATTATTACTCTCATCAATTTGATATGATAGATGATCGGCTTACATAACTCAACTTATCAAAACCTCTTAATTAACAGTCTTTTGTTAAGACATTGATCAATAATGAGTTTCGTGCGTCTTAATTGCGAGCTTAGAACCACACCACATGATTTAAGCAATTAGAGCAACGAATCAATGGTCTCCTAAATTAATGGCAACAGTCACTAAATTAGTGGATTAGTAAGTTAAACGAAAATCAATGACATTTTCGTTCATGTATTGCTAATTAGAAGTTATGGCTCTCTTCTTTTGTTTTCACTTCAAAGTGGGGAATATGTCTCACTGAAGTATGGTGTGAAAATAGTAATTTATAAGTACCAATATTTACAAGAGAACTTAGGTTATCAACATAGCCCAAAGAATCGCCCCAAGTTCGTATCAAACTTAAGTGGCAGTGGGCTGGGTAATTTGCTCTCAGAACAAATGTTTTGATAGAGTCGAAAGGTTCTTGAGTAGAAACCGTGCAATGAAGGTGGAAGATTCAGCATCTAGACCAAGAGGTCGGTTAATCCGATGGATGCGAGATGCATAGAACATTTTTCCTCCAAGTGTTTTGAGCGTCTCGGCCAAGTTAGACGCCTTTCGACTGAAATGGTGATGAATGGCATACAAAGTTTCCTCATTATAATATTATTGTTATTATATAGTGTGATTCACACCCTGTTTCCAATGTGTACCACAATAGTGTGAGCGCATGATCGTGAAGCGTTTAATTCATCAATATCTAGTGCGTCAACATCGGTCCAAATATCCATGCATATGCATACAATTACAGTCCAACCGCTAACACCCTAAAACCGGCGCGGTAACCCGTTTCTGTCACTCAACTAATATTATTTGTTGGCCATGATAAATTGCTGAAACAGCTGATAAAGTCTGTGGTGCATTGTGTTTGATGATTTTGGGAAAACTGACGGTCAACGACATCACGGTAGATCACGTTTTAGCTGAATGTATAAGCTTGGAGCCCATGAGTAAAATCGATCCTGGCTTTAGATTGATTTGAGTGAGTGGAAAAATTATATCAGGGCCTTTAATCTGAACAATGTAAATTGAATGATTATTAAAAATCACTTAAAATTTCTAGTCTAGATAAGTTCATGACGATGTCCTTGGATTTTTTGTCTTTGAGTTTTCTTGCATGTTTTTCACCATCTACGCTTTAGAACGCGCAAAAGCTGTCTCAACAATTTGAAAGTGAATGGTTTTGATCCCTGTCCATTGGGTCTTTGCTCAGAAGTGGGATAGGAATGGTAAAGATTGAGTGGAATCTTTTCCCGCAAGGTCTTGAACCTGTTCTCATCGTACGCATCGAGATCATTCCGCCACTTTTTTCAGGGCCTAGGACCGAAAATTATTTTAAATTTAAAAAATCACCGCGACTCGGAATCTGATAAATACGAGATGCACAGGACTGGACTTCATGGTGACACGTGGGAGAGGACTATTTCCAGAGGTTCATAGCTCTGGAAATAGTCCTTAGTCTTACGACAGTTACGACTGAAATAATGATAAGTGCGGTTTTGTACATTCGGCTACTCACTCCAACAGCTTAACAGACGTAAATTTTGCACGTGTGTGTATGTTATGGTGTACTAAAAAATACCTCTCTTTTCCCTTAACCGTAACCAATCCGTTTGAACGACTCACAGGGGAGTAATCCTAACTTGGCCTACTGAATCTGTCTGTTACCGTCAGGCTTCGCATCGCGAAACTCAAACTTAGTGATTTATTTATGTTACTGTATTGATCGAGTGTATGAAAGTAGGTACATTTAGGGGAATGGGGTCAAGTTTCTACGGGTACTCTCGGTACCCTGGTACTCTTGGAGAATATTGGAGAATATACTCCTTGTCATTTAGTTTGTTTTACACGAGCAAATAATCTAAGAGGTTTGATTTAGTTGTTCTCGGAAAGGGAGGGTTTATTTGATGTCTTTGAACCGAATTTAAAGTCTGTAAGTGTTCCGCTTAGATAGGTTCTCTTTAGTTATAAATAGATGAATATTTTGCTGTTAATAGGAGATTTTGTACAAGTGTTTCTCTTTATTGTTGTTTCAATTTATCACCGAAATAAATTGTGGTTTAAAATCACCTTAATCGCAGTAGGAAAGTTGGATTTATTTGAATTCTGAATGAGTAATGACTGGATATACTTAAAGTACAAATGCTATCACAATTATTGGTGATTCGGCTGGAATTTGTCTAGCTGAAACCTGTACAAATAAATTGGCAGAAGAAGACCAGAGCGAGAATATTAAAGTGTAAATGATTATTAAAATTTGATTAAAATGCCACGTGACTTGTAAGGTTACGTTAAACAACCTAGGCACACAAGTTGAACCAACATTGCGGATGATCTTGAATGCGCAGTAGCCGATTTTCGGGTCTCATTCGAAAAGGAGGCTGCGCATAATAATATTAAGTTGAACCAGTTGCTAGGTTCAACTTATTTGCCACGTACACTACTAAACTGCAACACATCCTCGACTCATTGGCTGCACAAATTGTGATCTTATTAATTCTGATTATGAAATGAAAGCACTTTCCGTTTCGACATAATTACATTATTAGCAGAACATCGCTAATGACATGATGGTGCATATGCACCGACGTATATTCACCGACGTATATTCACCGATGTATATTCTCTATATGCACTGATATGCGCTGATGGATTGTAAGTAGCCTAATTACGTTGGGGATCGGGGTCACATTAGCTATTGTGGGGGATGTAATTAAAAGCAATTAGAAAAACTAAGTGGATATTGTTGATCTTGTTTTGTTTGTATAAAGAGTGAATGGATAATGTTTTGTTAATCCAATATAGGGTTATTTTATGAATAGCTAGGAATTTCTTGCCAGAATCTATGTTTCCTGTCAGCTATTCCCAAAGGGTCTTTAAATGAATGAAATAGGTGGATTTAAGACAAACATGCGAAAAGAAGTGGTAATGAGCAGGGCACATTGCACGCGGAATAGATAGCCGCTGGGGCCGAAAAGTTCTTGAGTGGCGACCGCGTACCGGAAGACGTAGCGCTGGAAGGCCTCGATTCAAGACCTACAGGACCAGTCGTTGTGTCCACGCTTGGGGGTGGCCTATATCCAACTGTAGACGTTTTTCTGTTAAAGTGATTAATTATGACGATGCTCCATCGTCGACGACATCATCGCTTAGGTAATATCAGGAGAGATAGTGGTCAAACACAATCATATCTATCTATACATATAAACTTATAGAAAAGGGAGAAACTGACTGATTGACATTATCAGCGCACAGCTGAAATTACTGAGACTAAGAAGAAAATTTACTCAAGATTTGTTTTTGTGACGTATACATGCCATTAGGGAGGAGTTTTCAAAATTCTGTATTAAATAGGGCTGGACTCCTTTTTCATTGCGAATTTTGAAAGTTTGATCAATAACATAAAATAGTTCTTGGTATCCAGTCCATTTAAACCTCCTAAAACGATAATCCTTTATCTTTGTTTTCAATATGTCGCAATAGTTTAACATCAACCAGTGGTTTTTCTACAAAAATTGTCTAAGGGACCTCTGCCAGTAGGCATCGGGCCCTCGTATGCTTTCCAAACGTCCAGAATCCTAGAATTTTGAGATTTAGTAAGATGTATAGATATGAAATAAGAATGAGATCTGTTTATTTGTGAACCTTCACTTGTAAAAATAAACTTCTGCCTAACAAGATAAAGATAAACGAGGCAACCCTAATCACAATTAGGAAGACACCAATAAATAATTCAAATTAAAGTCGATATCAACTATCGAACTGCACAGCTCTGTACCGGAGGTAAATAATTGAAGTAATTGTTGGGTCAAATCGGGTCAATTAATCATCTGATGCGGTCCAAAGCCGCATTAACAATTTATAAGCCGACCAAAATACTCTATATCGTTTGAAACTCCCGGGTTCGGTTAGTTCAGCACAATTTTGGAAACAATGTAGCTGATTTTAGACGAATACATATTTATGCTGGGATAGCAAACTGTCGACCGATGAATTATGGTATGAGTGATGTTGTGTTTTTATTGGAAGCTGGCTGGAGAATAGAATGGGGCCAATTTTTGACCTGGAAATGGCAAATTGAATTTTACTCATGCGAAGTAATTATTACTCCGCTGTGAGAGCTTTGGTGGCCGAGTTGTAATGGCTCGACTTACGAGTTGTAGGATGTGGGTTCAAACACAGCCAGGCGCATTATTTTTTTTCACTCTCAAAATGGTGAAGGAAAACATCGTGAGGAAACCGGAATGACCTACAACCAAAGATCGAAGACATGAACGCCAACCCGCACTGTGCCTGCGGGAGGAGGAGGCCTGAATCTCAGCAGTGGGTTCATTATAAGGCCGATGCTATAGTGCTACCACGAGCTCGCAATGCAAAAACACTAAGCAGATTGGTTGAAATCCACTAAAACATTACTGATATCACGGAAGCTTAACACCCTAGAGGGGAGTATCCACAATTTCGCATCAAAAATGTTAATAAAATAATCTCCAAGAGATAATCTGGATATATGGAAAGTAAGTGATTTAACGCGTCGCTACATCCGCCCGAAACCCCATAAAAAGTGATAAGTAACACAGGCCACCATAAAATCATGGATTCATCCCATGGGACACCGCACTTAAGTGTCAATATCATAACACCGATATACGTCGAGGGCGGCTTGTGTTGGTGGCAAGATAAAGACATACAAAAAATACTAGACCACTCAAATTGATCTGTAGATATATCCTGATAATCCTTACATGTCTATTACGCTAGGGGTCTTAATAAACTGGATTGGTCACCGCGTGGGTGATCTGTGATCCGATTTAAATTCCAATTTTAATTCTTATTAATTTATGTTCTCATGAACACTAAATGCGAATGAAATAGATAGAAGAACATGGTGCAGCTTATTTAAAAAAAAATCTTACATCAAACCAGCGACTTGAGAAATGCGTGAGAGATGCAGACACAGTGCGTATAAATAGGTTAGAAAACTTAAAGTAGGTTAAATATCTATATTAAGAAACAGAAAACAAAAATGCATGTAAATAAATATAAATTATATCATAAGAATACATATACATATGACTGGCCTGTTGGTCTAGTGGTTAGTAGCCTTGACTGCTATGCTAGAGGTTGTGGGTTCGACTCCCACCCAGGACAAATGTTTGTGTGCACGACCATGTGTTCTGTGTCTGGGTGTAATTAATCTATAATATGTATGATTTTACAAATATATAAGTATGTTTATCAGTTATCTAGTAGCCATAACACAAGCTCTGCTTAGCTTGGGACTAGACGATGTTGTGTGATTGTTTTAAAAAAAATATATTATTTATAATATTAAGGAAAGATTGTCTAGTTTTTCAAGATATCATTGATAGAAATATTGCTCTTGTTACTCCAATTTATTCAAGATGGAAGATCCATCTAAATAGAATACTAGGCATCGTTATTACAACAGAGTTACTACCTACCACAATAATGCGATAACAATGCGATCTTATTAAATTTTCCTAGAACAGTTCAAATTATTGTGGAGATAGTCACAACACAGAGATTTTAATTTCCTTTGGAACCTCACAAATGGAAACTGGCTGACAAAACCAGTGACAGCGAAAAAAAAAAGTATATCGTTCTAAATTCAAATGAGACGAAAAACTCATAAATATAATATCACTCGAGAGTGCAGCACGCTCCTAAAAGCGCACTAAAAAACCTTTGTCCCGTTCCAAACAATAAACCGAAATATCCGAATGACTAGAGAAGGGACATTCGAATGCAGTAAAGTTTATCTTAATGTCTCTATACAGTTTAAAAATATACCGTCCATATGTTCGTTGCATTCGACACAACAACGACGGACGTTGTTTGTCGTCCCACTTTGTAATACGCGTGTATTGATGGTAGAATTTCATTGTTTTTTTGGCCTTTCAACTTGTAATATATAGAGTATGACGACCGACAACAGAGAAAAGGTTGTTTTAAAAGTTGAGCGCCGAAAAATCATAAAGGCATCGTCCAACGTCCAAACTCACCGTGTAACGTTTTGTCAATCTTTTTACATTTAGCTTATTATTGCGAACCATGTTTTGTGGTCAGTCAATCATGTTTCTTTATTTGGTAGCTCGTAACTCGGACTTGTGAGGTAAAAAATAATGTAACAAATTTCGACAATAGGAACTGTTTCATGTTTTTGAAAGATGAATGACATATTGGGGACGATTACGGCACATTTATAGAATTGCTTATTTCTTAATAAGGAAAATGCATGTATTTTATTTTAGTGTGCTAAATTATATTCAACTTAACACACTAAAATGAAATACTTACATATATACTGTACACCGTTAAACTGATCGTTGTAATCCCGAACAGGATTTGGTAGGTACATGAAACACTATTGATTGTAAAGATAAAAAAGGACTTTTCCCATACCCCGTAATATATTGTGTCACAAGTATATATTTTCAAAAAACTTATTCCGCCTTGGGTAGAGCGAGTGGGAGCATCAGACTTTTACTGATAAAAACCTCAATTGCCTATTGTGTTGACTGTTACGAAAAACCGCACAGTATTACAGAATGATAGCGTACCTCACCTAACTTCTCACAATAACATTTTTACAGAATACACTAACTGCTCACATTTCGAGCCAGACAAACAAAACATCCAAATAACAAATATTTCTATCTAAACAGCGGCCAAATGTAGCGTATCTTCGACATAAACTAGTCTAACAAACACCACCATTAGCATTTAAAGTGCCACCATTTTCACGTAACACTTCCATAGGCTAGGAGCTAGGTCATAAAAGTAACGCACTGTCTTATCAAATGCCACGGGCGATGCGATACTATCGCCTACCATGCTAACATTACAAGCGACAAGGAGCCTATTGGACCCCACCTTACAACTTACGTATGAAATTCGAAATTTTCAATGATAGTAGGGAGAATGTAAGCACATAATTGGGTAATAAAAATTCAGGAAATATTTCATTTTTGCTCGCTCTGAAAATTGTAATTTGTACAGTGAAAGTTTCTGTTATGTTTACAATGAGAAAGTTTTATAAGGTTTCCTAGTTTTGTTATTTATACTGAAAATTACTCATTCCTTACAATGAAAAGTCTAAAGAAATTGCGTCGGCGGTGTTTATGTATATTTTTATGTTTTTTTTTTTGTAAGTGGGTGGACGGAATAAGTTCAACTTGTTCCATCCTACAGGCGTTGAATTTTACTTTACAATTCATAAACAGTGAGGAGATTGGCAAATAAAATTGCAACAGAAATGTGCCCAAAAATAAAAACTAAACGACGTCTAAAACTACTGAATTTCACGTCAACCAAATCAAGAGGAACCAAATGTAGTAATTTATTTATCAGCTAAATTAAATAATGTTTCGCTCTAGTTAACAAATAAGGAGTATTTTTTTTAATACAGCACCAGCGACTAAAAAGTTATTAAACTTCAAAGCTGCCAATAAGAAAGAAAAATCAGTTGCTTATCATCAGGTAAGATTGCGGTCAAGCACATAAACAAGTGCTTATGCAAATAAAATATATTATATAATATAGACTTAGACGTCAAATTCTATCATTGCCCAAAAGCCGCCATAGAAAACAGAACAGAAATATGCTTAAAATTATTTAAGGCGCGGCCAATAAGTTGAGCCTATTGTTATGGTAACGCGCAGCCTTGCCGCCCAAAAATCTGAGGCTGCGCATTCAAGGTCGACCGCCATCGTCGAGGATTATGCATCTCGTTTGCTTTAATTTTGATATCATTTTCACAGTTAATATTCTACTATTTATATTACTGAATAAACTGGTTTATACTCGTAGATGATAAACCAGACTTGGAGGCACACGACGACGACACCAGCGATACTGTCCATCATCAACAGCCATGACCACTCTGACAAGAGTGCCAGACAAAGAAGAGAGAGATGACAAACATTTTTTTTTCCTACAAGAATAAAATTGCTTCTTACATTTTTTTTTCAAAGAGGAAAAAAAGTGTTATCTAGCAAGTTTATATGTCCCCTAATGCGATACGGTATCTCTGCACCGATGCAGCATAATAGTACTTTATATTTCCGGAAAGCGATGCAAAGTCAACCCCACCCTTACCTGTCACATAAATACCTACATCTCACTGCCTATAAACATACAATTTTTCGTCAAATCAACACTCAGCGTTGTTCGCACGTGCAACCTTTCAGAACGCCTCGCTATCAACATACAGATATAATTGAATCGTTTACTCGCGAAGTGGCCGATTTAACGTGTGTTTGCGTCCCAAAGCGATTCCGCATCGATTTATAAAAAAGATGATTTGGTGAACGATTAGATGTAATTTGTTGATATTTTGGGTTGTTAGTCCCTGATGAAAATGTTTGTGGGAATAAAGAAATATTTCATTTTATGTTCCAACTTATCTGGGTTTATTGATAGGCTCTGTTTTTACTTTGAAAGCTTTTTGATCTATTGCTCAACTACTTACGTTGTTAATGTGAAAGTAAGTTTTTTGTTTGTGCTTCTTTTACGCCTGGAAATATAACTGTTATTAAAGGTATATCGAGGAACTGGAACCGTTTGCCAGCTGCGGTCTTTCCGTCCGATTATAAATTAGGTATCTTCAAGGCTAGAGTGAATAGGATCTTAATAAACTATTAGTGCGCCTTATCATCAACGATTGCATCACTGTTTACCATCAGGTGGGATCATTGACTGTGATCATCATTAGTTTATAACTATTAAAAAAAAAAAAACAAGGAACTCCCGAACTATCAACAGGAAGTGCGGGCCCGCGATGGATGGAAGGAGTAGAGGGAGGCCTTAGTTTGCCCAGTAGTGGGACAGAACAGGCTCCCAAGAAAAAAGGTACAACACCATGTGGTTGTATATCGCACACGATGTCTTGGGCGCGTCCGTCTCCATACATTTTATATGGAAACTAGAACTACACTTGATCCACTTCACGTCGTCTTTTAGTTTGATTGACGTCACACTTTACTACCTAGACTAATTTGTCTATATTAACAGAAAAAGTGGTTGAAACAGCTTACTCTACTCCATTATGTATTAATAAGAAGCTTTTTTTATCGACACTGCCCATTCGTTTGTTAAACTTTACTTGTAACTACAGTCATGAATCACTTTGAGTCAACACTTGGTTCATAAGATCCCAGTACATGACCTCGTTTATTGCCCAAAAGACTTAGTCAATGTAGCTATACTGCAAGTCTTTCGAACACGTTTTCGATGTGCCTCCTAAATGTATTTAATATTCTATGAACGAATGTCATATGTCTCGTAGTTAGTTAATATTTCGGTCATTTGTGCATACATATTTTGTTATGTAAAAATTAATTATTCATCTTTGAAAAGCTTGCAGAGTCGAAACTATAATATGCTTCAAAACACTTAACGAACTTTTTTTTTATGATAGGTAAAAATCCGATGACGAATTCCGCTCTTGTAACAGTGTCAGACTCTTACTACCTAAACAACCTACCTCATTCCTACGTTGCCATATATACCAGGGCCAGAGCCTTCCTTTTAGATGTGAACCTTTGGCCCCAGTTGGCTTAGACCCTTTTGCAGGGTCCCTACGGTTTGCTGACAACTCCTTGAGGCGCGCGGGAACAGTGTACGCCGTCGACGAACACATTACGACCTCGTCAATAAATACAACGACAATTTGATAACACAGAAACGTGAAACACGAAAATGTATTTTTAATTCGTCCTCATCCCAAAATGCAAACTAAATAAAGCATCGAATTGAAATAACGTCGGTGTGAATGCAAATGATTTAATCACCTCTCACTGTAGCGATGCAGGATGAAAAAGAAGTAGCCAAACAAAAATATCAACGACAAAGGCAAAGTTTCAACAGTTATGCCGTTTTATTAATTATTTCGTGCTCGGAGAAAAGTGGAGAGGAACGGGTTCGCGAGATTTGTAAAATGAAAAACTGTGGTAATTCGGGAATTTAAAGAATAACAGTATATGCATAGAGGTAACAGATTTTTCATCTTGATCATTTTACTTAAAAAAATAATATCCACACCAGACTGTACCCGGACCCGAAAAAAAATTTTTTTGTAGGTTATAATTTTTTTTTTCTGTGCCAGAAAAGAAACCGCGACTTGTAGGTACCTAAACTAACATCGAATCGATCAACCACTGAGCTAACTGTGCGTTTAAAAGGTTGACAATTCTTGAAAGTTGATGGCCGAGTAAGACTACCTACATGTTTTGCCAAATTATAAATATATTTTACTATCAATGTATCAGAAATAAGAGATCCGGCTAGAACGACCAATATGCATGGCGATAGTTTATAGATAATATTAAAGCACTAGTTGGATTTGAATTTTTATTAAAATTTCTACAGGTTTAATATAAAATGTCTTAAAGTAAAATATTATAGCCATACGTCTGGCGGAATTAAGTTGTGCAATTTCGACGAACACTCCTTGAAATGGATGCTAGTAAAATCTTAGGAAACTTGATTGGTTTACGTAAATGCTTGTTGCAAACAGAGTCTACAAGTCCCAACCACCATTTTGCTTTTTAGCTAACGTTTTCATCATGTTTAGCTAATCTATCATTTTTATCAAAGTTTGTTTCATCATCATTTCAACCGAAAGTTGTCTACTGATGGACATTAGGCTTCTCACAAGTGTCATCCCAATGAATGGTCCTGTGCGTCTTCCATCCACCGGATTCCCGCAACCCCCACCACCAGGTTATCTGTTCACCTCGAGAAAGGCCTTCCAACTTTGTCTTCTGGTACGTGATCGCCAGTCTAGAATTGCTACATCTACATATGTGTTCTGCGAGCAATAGACCTTGCACTCTTCAATGTTTCAACAAAATATAATATCCCATATGAGCATATTATTATGTAAAATTGATTTTCATATAAAATGGCCGCTGTAACAAGCTTTGTCTACATAACTCTGTCGCTTACCTAAATAGAAAACAATGAACAAAACAACGTTGAACAGCGTCCACACAAAGCCTATCGGGTCCTATGTGACTTTGCAATGTCGGCCTCTATAAAATATTTTCAATACCGAGGGAAATTGGTCAAAAATGACTCCCCAACAAGATTATCTCGGCTGCTCGAAACATTAAGCAGAAATGTGACTTACTTCTTTCATTTTAAAGTTGATTTTCCTTTGATAACTTTCAAGTATTTTAAGTATACTGTTTCAGCATTATGTAAGTTACTTCGGGGACTGGAGAAGTAATTTGTTGGGGGCTTATTTAGTGTTCTTTGCTGAGAGATGAAATTTATTTCGTAACATGTATATTGCGACTGACTCGAATAACTTGAAGTAGCGAGCATAAATATGGGGAAAACAGGGACACGTATTATGTATGTGGGTAATATATTGAGCTATTGTAAACTGGGTAAAAGGGTTGTAACACTTTACACACAATATAGCTAAACGACTATTGTTAGATCGTTTACTTTTGCTTTTAAACTTTTACCATTATTATATTTAACATTAAAAAACTTTTTCATAGAAAATACAAGTCTACATTACAAATAACAAAACAAAGGAGTGCAATTTATAACTTGAATTTTTTATTGTATAAAGTTTTTTATTTCAATTTTTTATTTGTTTGCTCTTCTCGCCATTCAGCTAACTCTAACATAAATAGTGTGCTAAATCTAATAAGGTGCTTATATAATATAACCATTACAAGTACAAGTAACCTAAAGATCTTCCCAATTTTAAAATTCCTAGATATTTTAACCTTGAAACCAATCGGAAGGTATAAAATTAATTTCCCTTTAAAACAAAAAAAAAACTTTTCAATTCGATCAAGTTGCCTTCGAGTAATTGTAGACACACATAAAACAGAAGAAATCATTTTTTAAAGTCAGTTAAAAACATATAAAAATTAGTCCAAAATCACTCAAATCTCCATCACACAACACATCATCAGGCTAATACACCCAGCATTGTTATCAGAAGAAAAACCGACATAGACAAGAAAAGCAAGCCTGCCAACGTATACAGACATAACGACGCACTTTCGCAATTGACAGTACGTATTAGAACAGCGCCCCCTCCCCCCTGGGAACCCCTAAGAAGACAGGATCACCAACTTTTTCCATCTGAAACTTCCACCATAAATCGTCACGGGCCGTCGAACGGGAACTATCGAAACTATCCTCCCGCCTCTCCGGTTTATTGACAATTTATGGCAGATTTGCATTAGCAGAGACTAAATGACTCGACGGATTCTGAGTAACGGGTTGGATTTAGATTAGATTTATTTTTGTTCGATATTGGTTTTGAGTTAGAAGACCGCAGTGGTATCTTCTTCAAAAAACTTTTTTTTAATCTACATAAATTACACTAAAAGCTTTATGGTTTTTTATGGTAGGTAAAAATCATTCAGTGACGAGTCCTTGAGCGGAGCGAGAGACAGTGGCAGATACGGAATATCAGGACCCTTACTGATTAAAACCCACCTGCGTTCCCTTATTTGCCATTTGCGTTCCAGGATCGCAATAACTCTTTCAAGCAAGCAGTCCTGCCCCTTGCTTGAAAGGGTACTTTACTTGAAAGAGTAGTTACTTAGCCAAGTTACAATGTTTCGTTTAGAGTTAGCCCTTTTAGTTGGCCACGCCCCCAATTCCCTTGTTTGGACGTCATTTCAACAAAGGTATGACTCACCGGATCATATCAGGATGTTTTCACCATGACCCTCGTCTACAAACAGAAGGTAAATAACTAAAGATTGTTAGCGATAATGTTAATTGTTCTAGGCAAGTACTCGTTTATGGCAGACAGACATTCTACCAAAACATACCAAAGCTAACTACCGGTTAGCATCGTTACGAAGCCATATCAAGGGTCGGATTTAAAGTACACTACACAGCAAACGGTATTGTATTTCACACAAAGCACCAAATGCAATCCTTTGCCTTAAATTATATTAATAATGAACGCATATCTGAATACACAATTGAAACGTTCAAATGTTTCTATACAAGAGGGGATGTACAGTACGGTTAAATTGTGCCCATATGAAATTCTATTAGGTGCCAATTTGTTCGCGCTACCAACCGCTTTTCTCGACGAAGACTGTATTAGGTAAAGAAATGCTCTGGATGTATGTAGATTGGGCTGCGGGGAAAGTGGAGAAATATAGAGATCGTAAACGTTGGCGGTTGAGTTCATTCTTACTTTATAACATGAATAGTACTCGTATTGTTGAGAAAATATACGATGTGACAGTTTACAAAGAAAGTGATCGTGTTTTCTGGATTTAAAATATTTTTGTTTGCTAAATATCTGCAAAACGTTTTACAATATCTTAATTTAAAGATGTTCAAAAGAAAACCTATCGGATTTGAAGATACAACTTATGGAAAATCATCTTATATTTCTATTTATATTTTCATTTGAGCCTTAGAGCAAAATTGACTGGTCAGGACTCCTGAATCGCTGCATTTCAATATGCAAGGTCATCATGATCATTTCTGATACAGCCGAAAGAGTACGTCTACTGTTAGGAATAGGCTTCTCCAAGTCAGAACAATAAACGGTTTTGTGCGTCTCAGTCATGGGTCCACCTTGTAGGAGACCTTCCAACGTTGAGTCACGCATCTTCTGGCATGCGGTCTCCACTCCAAAACCTTTCGGCCGCAACAGCCCGAGCAATATTCCAGGTTACTTTTTTATTGTTAATAGGTTTGGGCTTGACCGCTATCTAACCTGGAACGTGACGATGCGATCGACAGGAAACACAGACTCCAAACAGAGCAAATTCACTTGATCAGTACAAGTAATTTACGAGTATTTTAAAATCATAAGACCGTTGTCCATTTGATATGATAGCGATTCGATGGGTACTTTTCAAGGGTATATAAAACATAACAACTTTTTAATGGACCTGTACATAGAATGAGGCCAAGCGCTCTTCAATAACAGGTCTGGTGTTATATCGTGTTTTCGTTATTGATTTCTTAACAAATTTTTAATGACTTTACAAGTCTGTAGTCACTAAGTATCGATGCCGTGACCGCACCAACCGCAAGCGAAACTCGATCTACTCGATTAAATGTCTGTACAATAAATAATCGATATCGCTCATTCGCTCCGACGTTCACAAATAACATTTGAATGTTTTAGTCGACAGCTGTATTGTTGAAATAGAATTTTTGGTAGGAATCGAGAGTAAGAGGAGTTTTTCATTTGGTTGTAATATTCAGAATTATTTCTTCATACATTTGTTGAGAACCTCAAAGTACAAAATTTATCAGGTCTATTCTTAATTTCTCAGACTCACGCATTTAGAACAGGGAGGGTAAATTTTTATTGAAGATAAAAATCAATCTTGTTTCAATGATTTGCGAGACAGAAACAAATGTAGTAGCTTGTTACCTCGCTTGACCACCTGATGCTAAGGTGACGATGTTGTATACAATACGGACAAATGGAAATAAAGGACGATGGTTCAGGTGCCCGACTGTAAAAAAATAATCTATTCAGTCTTGACTTAGGGAGATCTCCCAGGAAAAGTAAAAATTTATAACATTTATAAGTTCCTAAAAACGATCATACATAGCCCATTGCCGAATATACAACAGTTAATCCCAGTCAATATTTAAAGGACTTGTTTACAAAGAAACCGCGTCATTCCTTTGTCAAATCAGCTTGAAAATACCAGATCTGAAGTGCTGTTTTAATTCGTCGTGTTACTTAACAAGTGTTGTGTAGGTATTCAAGTTTCCCTTTGATTAAAGACGCGAAGATTTCTTGATTAAAATGTCTCAACGGAGTGACTGCGGTTGTTACTATTGAGGAGCGTGTTTTGAGTTACGTTTGCCTCTTTGAAATTTGAAAACTTTAGTTTATCTCCTCTAAGATTGTTTGCATACTGTTATACAAATGTTTTAATAAGTTCTATATTATGTACATTTGTTTTTGTTTGTTCGTGATTTTGATCACGCGAAGTTGAATATTTTGACGCTGATATTTGTATGTTAATGCAAATATGGCGAGATTTTTGATGATTTCACTTTTTAATACCAATTTATTCTATTTCATATTCCGCACCGTTGCAAGAAATCTTGCCTCAGATACATTTATTCGTATATATTTTTATATATGCACTTTTTGAATATTATGCACTTTTATTTTTAACACGATGTGTACTAAAAATATTTAAAAAAGTACTTTTATTTTTATAATTATTATATATTATTTAAAAAATATTTAATGAACTAAATGCTATTATATTGAAGAAGCACACGAGACTATTCTTCACCCTGTAAAGTTTTCAAAATTGAAATATAACCGGTTGCTAGTTTACAGTGGCGTATTTCAAGTTATTGCTTACAATCAATTTAGTTCTTTCAAAACCTTATTCAGTACTTTAGTTATCACGAAGGACGAAGTAGGCTCAAATAGTCTAGCCACGAATTACGTTAAAGACATTTGTGTCATTGATGAAGTAGGCCGGGCCCGACGTACCGAGGCTACTGAAAACCTTGGCACGTAGGGGTGCCCGCGTCGGCACTTATGAGAACCATAACACATAAATACAATTTCGGTCGGTATCATATCCATATTTCTTGCCTCACTGATTAGATATGAAGAATAATATTTTGTCGGGGTAAAATAATATCCTGATTTATTCTTACGGGCAAGATAACGGCGCGAAGGATGTGCCCGTAATGGTCGGCACCGGCCCGAAATTGTCCGAAATGGCCCGAAACGGGCCGAAAGTGGCCCCTACCCAGAGCGTATTTTTACATATTATTTTCAGGGGAAGCATTAAATTACAGGGGATTTTTTGTGGGGAGTTATGAAAGACCATATTTTGCGGAGGTGTGTGGAATGAAAACGACTCCTGGCTTCGAGAGGCGAGAGAAAAATATAATTATATGTTTTATGTGGTTCTATATTTTATTAGGGTAGGCTTTTGTACGTAAGTTTCAGGGTGTTAAATCAAGGAGGAAAGCGTTAATGTGCTATTTGTCAGTGTAAACGCCACGCTCAGATATTTGGCTTAGAGAATGCAATTTTCACAAAGCGCTTAATACAGGAAGGATCATTTACAAAATACGGTCAACTTAGTGATTACATTTTGGGGAAAATGCAGCATACAATACATTATGGTAATCCTGATTTATTAAGGATTGTTTAGGTATATAGATATATATGCGGTTTTAAACAATTCTACACATTCTTGTAAAATATATAATGGTATGTTCAGACGTCACAAACAAAAGCTATCTAAGTTATCGTGCTTCTGTGGTACATAATAGTATGGGGGATTAGAAGCGGTGATCAAAGGTGATGAATTAGTCCAATACCTTCACTATCAGATCATCTTCGTGGATCCAGTGTTCGCAAAACTGGAAAATAAAACATAGTTTCAGAAAAAAATAATCAATTGTAATAATCGCCCATCGGACCTACTAGGGCCAAGGTGAAAACGTCAGTATCAGGAGTAGGTTTTGTCAGTAAAAGTCTGACATATCCCGCTTCACCCAACGGCGCCGAGATGTCATTGAATGATTTTTAAGCCACCTAAAAACACTAGTAGGTGTTGCGCAACCGATATATAGTGGACTTCTATACGTACACAAGGTTTTGAGAACAGATTAGGTGTAGAATTCCCTGCCGGTGTTTGTGTTTCCAGTCAGCTACGTCTTAAGGGATTTTTTTATGGGGGGATAATCATCTAATGTTGAATCCCGCCCTTGGGCGCAGTGTCAGACTCTTACTGACTAAACGACCCACCTCATTCCTTCTTAGCCTTTATACCAGGGTCGGACCTTTCTTTCAGAGGCTTCGGTCCTGTATTTGCTGACAACTCCTTGAGGCGCGCGGGAACAGAGCGCGCCGACGTCTTAAAGGACTTTAAGTCAAGAGTGAATTGAATACGTCAGTTATTACCAAACGTAAATCACATCATTACATGGTAATACCTGATAGTTCAGGAGAAATAGTCTACTAATGCGATCCTATGAATAGTCAAAAAAAACTGCTTTTAGTTTGTCCTTACTAAGTTAGGGTCGGAGAAAGATTAAATTAGGCTAAAATCGACCAAGAAATACGTTACTTTTATCAAAATCGGAAACTCTACACTCGAAGTTGTAGACTACTACGTTTACCTTAGACAGACGGTTCAGTTGGGTGGGTCTAACTAGACGAGAAAGAGGTCAATTGTCGAATCCGATTCGGTTTGGCAGCGTTCGGGAAGCTGCGCGGTGTCTTCTCGTCCATATACCACAGTGTCTCAAGACGACAGTGTGTGACCAGTGATGACATATAGCTCCATGGTCGCTTACAAAGAGCCTCATAAGAAGACTCAAAGTCACTAAAAGAGCAATGGAAAGAGTTAAGCTCGGAGTCTCCTTGCGTTACTTTTTTACCAAAGAACAATTCATGTACTAATTTCAACATATAACCAACTAGCCTTCTACCAGCGGGTTCGTCCACGTGAAAGTAGGTTTCTCCTTACAAACTTTAGACTTCCAGATTACATCCCTTTAGGAACTGAATTTTGAAAAACGATTTCTTAGTCTTCGCTTACGTCATAAAAAGAAGCAGTCCCAGTAGTTTCTGCTGTGCGTTGATAAGTCAGTCAGTCAGTTTCTCCTTTTATATATTTAGATATACACTACGTTGAGTAATTCGGTCCAAATCTATTATGTGAGCATTATCCTTGAGGGTCATGCCATCAGCAATGACGTCACTACTCCTATTAAGTATTCAGTGAATCGTAACCATTGGGACGACTCGAATTTTTATATGTTATAAACAATTGACGAGCGATCCGAAATCGTGAGAAGATTTTTAATCGAAAATCGGTCAGTAGCTTGAGTTTAGGTAGGACACATTATGTACATTCACACAAACATTTGAGAAATGTGTTTATTAATGGAAAACATCGCTTCTCATTAGGTGTGATGTCTAAGTCCAGTAGGGCTGAAGCCTACTGAGGCCATGGACCAGCTTCTGAAAGGAAGGTCCGACCCTGGTATATGAAGGCTATGAAGTAATGGGATGGGTTTTTTTGTCAGCAAAAGTTTGAGACTATTTTCCGCCCCGCCCAAGGGCGGGTGTTGTCATTGGATAATTTTGACCATAAAAAAATGCAGTACTAGCTTATCAATCATAAAAAAATACTTCATGTACTTATACTCTGTTCAGAATGACATTAGACATTTATGAAAACCTATTGTTACTGTTCGTTCAAACGATTCTGAGTTTTATTACGATGGTGCAATGACAAATGGCGACTGCAGTTATTAGTTGGTTTTTAACGACTTTTTACTTCTAATGCCATCAGAATTGAAGCTAAAGTTGGTTGAACATAATTGATGGGTGAAACGGTGTATTCTAAGGTCTAAAATCAAATAGACTTTTTCTAGATTAAGAACAATTTATTAACCTCTGGTTTTGGTTATACAGATATGCTACAATATCAAGCAACATTACTAACATATTCGCAAATATCAGATATTTGCTGTGTATTCCTGATTTAAAATAAAGATCCCAGGTGAACCGATATAACATCATACGCTTGACTGTGGTCGGTTCAGCGCATCGATTGCATTTCAAACAATAGTAGTTTGTATCAAAGCAATAATATGGTGGGTTTAAGGAGAGCTAGTGAACATAAAATGTAATGGTATCCAGTCCCGTATAAACCGTATCCTTGTATTGACTTTTACTACTGCATAGGATACGAAGAAATCTTGTTGTAGGGTCTCTCCAATTTCAAGACAAAAACATCTTTATAGAACTAATACAAACTTAAAACGTATTTTGCACGATCGATTGAACACTGGCCACACACAAAAATTTGTTTCCGTTCAAAAAAAGAACACATTTTCACCTACAAAACTAACAAAATAGCGCGAAACAAAAAGGAAAATCGAGCGAACTTTAAAAATCGCGTTCTCTAGGAAAATTTTACATGGTTCCGTTCATATGTGGCATTCAAAATCAGTACCTCGACGCCCTGTTCGAAACAAAACGTGAGAATGGTACCTTTGAAATCGGCTTTCTGCAATCCAATGCATTAGAAAGAGACGGGCTCACAAAAAACTGGTTGTACAGAAAAGGATAGATGATATGCGGACAGTCTGAGACGCGAGTTGAATTGTAAATGCGAATTGCGAGTCGTGGATGCAGTTTCAACCTAGTTTGCGTTACCGGTTAGTTTTCTGTTGCAAATGGACATAATTTGGAATTCTTTCGATTTGAAGCAGACGCGGGAAATTAGGCAACAAGGTTGTGCCAAGAAGTTAGAAAGTCAGTGAAAATGATTGTGGTAGATCGTTTGTTTGGCCAGCGGTTAGTTTAGTGATTAACTGGGAGGTTTCTGAATTTAAACTGCCATTGCTCTCGATTTTCACGTTATTCCTGTCTCTATTGAAGAAATGTGTTTATATATTAATGTGCACACAAACACTTAAAAATTCGTCCAGCAGACTTGCAACAGCGATCAATGAATATAAGAGAAGATAAGCTTAAAGATAGAAAATTATAAAAATACTACAAATTACACCAATATTAAAAAGGCAAAGTTTTGTATGTGTATCTATTACCCCTTCACGCTCGAACAGCTGAATAAATTTCGATGAAACTTTATAGACCGTATTCTGGAATAACGTATAGGATGCTTTTTATTCTGAAAGTATGTTTGGAATAATTCATTCTATCATGCGAGTGAATAAGGCAAAAGTTTGTAGGTATGTACGTTTGTTACTTTAATTAAACATATTTACTTACGAAATTATAATTAAAATCATGTCCAATCTTTTTAGTTGGTCTTATCTTGTTAAATAGTCTTTACCTTATTAATTGAATATTTACTTCATGAATAAAAAATGAGATATTTTCAGGATTGTGCATATAAATATGTAAAGTTCCTGAAACTTTTTTAATATGAAATACTAATATCCAGCTATTCAGCTTAATATATTGGTAAGTATCACGTTAGTACATTGCTGGGGCAGTAGTCTATACACATTTCGCCATTACCTTTAATTTTGAAAGCTGGTTGTTCACTTTAAGATTCCTTCAGGCAATGTAAATCACAGTTACAAGTCCAACGAAGATTCTAGAAATGAATACAGACTAACATTATTAATTAAGTTATTGAAGAGTTGAACCAACTTGTTGAAATTCAAAGTGGATTGTTTTTACGCCAGGGCGTAATCAAACTAAGGAATTCCCACAATTTTAACGGTATATTTTCAACTGAAGTGAGCTGGGTGGTGGTTTGCAATCTTATTATGGACCGAGTTACCTGAGTTTGTTTTTCAAGTATCCCATGGATATTTTTAAGGTAATGGAGATTTTATTATGTTTACCTTTTGGCTTGTGGTACGCTTTAGTACGTTAGTTTAGTTCTTCAATCTTTTCATGATTTTGTGTGAGTGGTTGCTTACAAGTTAGTGTTTAAGCGACTTTAAAAATGAAGGGAGTTCTCAATTCGATTGAATGTTTTAAATAAGGGTTAGGCTAACACCCTGTAGTATTTAAATTAGGTACTTATTATTACTGTTATTATGAACTAGCTTTTGCCCGCGGCTTCGCCCGCGTACATAAAATATAGCCTATGTCACTCAGGAGTAAAGCAGCTTTCTATTGTTGCTAAAATTTTTCCAATCGGACCAGTAGTTCCAGAGATTACCTCCTACAAAAAAAAAACAAACTTTACCTCTTTATTATATTAGTGTAGATTACATTTTATTATTATTATTTATGAATAATTGCTTATTAATATTTAAATTACTTATTCAATTTGCCAATCCCAAAACAATATATGAGGTTACTATGGGTATTTATATGCATAGTCAGTGTTATAAACAACTTGACGTATTTAAATATTTTCAGCGTAACAACAAAAAAATAACAACAATTTAAAAAATTCCAAAATAAAGGAAACTAAGGAAGCTAAAAATAAGTCGGGAATTCGAATTCGGTGTTGAAAATTAATATAGTTCCAAATTTAAATAATTTTTAGTTTAATTTTTTTGGATATTTGGTGGTATTTTTTTAGTTGCTGTTTTTAAATACAAATTGTGTTAGTAATTAACAAATTAACTAAATAGCCTATGGAAATATTGAAGAGGAATAATTAGTTACGTATTTTTGTACCTACTCGTACAATAGCAACACATTACAATACATTGTGACTCATGAAAATGTTTGCGGTTAGTAACCGCAAAAATCTCAATAAAGGTATTATTTATATTGATGATGTAAACAACAGAATTACTCTTGCAAAATAATGTTTGCTGGGAGTTTTTCATATATCACAATTCATTTAGTTACATTTCATAAATTCTATGTATGTTTGGGAGAAGACACAAGTTCCTGTAAAATAGTTGATCCCATCTAGCACGGAAGTCAGACCCATATTCTTAGCTTCTGATAGGAAAATCTGGGGTCCTGGATTGCAAAGCAACTAAGGAATATAGGAGTGAATTTTAGTCCATAAAAGTCTGACTCACCCTCTCGTTCCATCCAAGAGCAAGAGAAACCATTAGATGATTTCCCATAAAAAAAATACAAGTTCTAAGACCTTTTTTTATGGTGGGCAAAAATCATCCAATGACGAATCCCGCCCTTGGGCGAAGCGGAAAACAGTGTCAGACTCTTACTAGCTAAACACCCTACCCTGATCCTTCTATGCCCTTCGCACTACGTTCTTGACTACAATAAATATCATTTAAATGAGACCAAGGCTACTGTATTCTGCCTAGTGTCTATGGTGCAACACATTAATACCTGGTTTACACATAACCGACAGATTGTTCTATTTTGTGCATCTATTCTGTGCAAAAAAAAACATTGTTTTCTTTCTTTCTTACTTAGCATTTTTCGAGACAAAATGAACAGACATAACAACATTATCCTAGGAATTGAGTACCAGAAATAGATTGCTGAACAAAAAGACCTCACATGTTCCACTAGATATCGGATTCCGTATTCGGATTGTCCGCATAATCGATTCATAGGACATCGAAATATTTCATTTAGGCAGCCTTCGCTTCAGAACCTGTACTATACATACAGGTCTTACATACAGGTTTATACATACAGGTCTATAAATTCGGAATGAAGGTTGCTTGGTTTACGATGGCAGGCACGATTTCAGGTTTAAACTACAATATAAGTTCGTTTCTATTTGATTGTCAATAAACTAAGTTGCTATAGTTCATTTTTTAATTCTAGACTACAATTTGACAACTCAGAATGTCACATTCTAGAAATATGTTCACAATTTTCTGGAATTTAACATTTTAAGTTGTCAAATCGTAGTCTAGGATTAGAAAACGAACTATAGACTTAAACCTTATGATGTTTAAATGATATTTATTTTGCAAATACGTTGTAAAAACACTTTTACACAAAAAAAGACAATTTTTTCGTCAGTTTAAACTAGATGAAGGTGATTTTTCCTTGGTTTTCTAAACCTAGGCTTTCTATGACAATCCGTTCACTAGGTTATTGTGTTCAGACAGACAGATAAGTTGGTGAGGACTTCGTTTTATAATACGTAACGATATAAGGATACTCACTTATATAACTATAACTGCAATCATCCCCATTCTGTTGCGACTCACCTGTAAATAAAGAAAAAGAATATTAAACATTGACAAAATATAAACAGAAATTGGTACCACACTTTTACACAACGCCATCTAGTCCCAAACTTAGCAAAGCTTGTGTTATGGGTACTAGACAACTGATAAACTATTTATATATTTTTCAATAAATACATATTACCTATAGATAAATTACTTCCAGACACAGAACAAATGATCGTGCTCATCACACAAACATTTTTCTTGGGTCGGAATCGAACCCACGACCTTCAGCATAGCAGTCAGGGTCACTAACCACTAGACCAACAAGCCAATCAATTATGGAAATTTATTAGCTGGGTTCATTTTACCGTCTTTAACACATAGAAATCACATTGTGCGTTAGTCTGTCGACCGCAAACTTTGTGAAGTTGAACAAACAGATTCATTCACGTCGTCCATTACAAAATCGTGACGTCACGTTCAAGAATAAAACATGTTTAAACATCTAAACACTTTTCTAAGTACTCTTTATAGGGACAGTTCATTCACAAAATAATGACTTATTAGCCGCCAAGCAAATGTGAACTTTGACTCTTGGGACATAAAGTATAAAATGAATTCGAAATTGTGTTCGGGGTTCGGCAGACCTCACGAAAAACTCGACACGTGTCATCTTTCTCAATCAAAATTGAATTCTATTACTGAATGGGGAGAGTTGAATTGCGAATGGTGATTTTAAATGCTGTAACGTCACGTCAACGTATATCGCACCGTCACGCGACATTAGATATGAATCTGGAACTCCTTAAAATGTCGTAATGATGTCTTCCGTGTGTTTTGTTTGAGGATTTGAAAAGCTATTCTCAAGTCACTCAGCTCGTATGGTTATTAATATAAAGTTAGTGAAGCATATAAATCAATCGTTACAATTTTAAAGCAAAGTATCTGCCTTTATTGTATACTAGGTTCTGCTAGCGGTTTCACCCGCGTGAAAGTAAGTTTTTTAAACTCCTGTTTCTTCATTTTAGAAGGTGAATTTTGGAAAATCTTCTCTTAGTAGGCTCCTACGTCATAAAATACCTTTTATGACGTAGGAGCCTAGAAAATTTCCATAAGGTTACGATCTTATGGAAAATTTCACGCTCCTAGTCCTAGTAGTGGTAGCTGAGTATTGGTATGTGTGTCTGTTAGTTTCTTCTTTTATATACCTACATATATAGATTCATACGTTTCATAGCAGTTAGTAGAGTTGTTAACGTGCTAACAGACAAACAACCATTGTTATGAGCGGTTCGACTAGCCTTTAAAACTGGGTCAGGCAAATCTAGAACAAACCGGCAGAACGTATGATCACCTTACAAAAAAAACCGTTGTTTTCAGTTCTCAATGGTATCACTTCCGAAATATCGAGTGACAAAAAGCTAAGAGAACATTTTGACGGAAAATCGGTAGTCGTCTTTTTATCCTTAATGACGTAACTCTATACTTTATGGACCGCTAGGAATTTCATTTTGGGCCTTTATATTTTTGACCACGCGGTCCCCATGGGTTGGGGGGTGAGGGGGGAGGTGGGAGTGTTCTTTATCGTGGCCATTGCGGGCTCTCTCACGTACGCATATTAGGAGAAAGGTCCTTCTAAAACTCGTAAAGAGGTCGACTAAGGTCGGTGCGTCTATGATGTGTCTTTAAGCTTCTTTTTTTTATTCCTTCCGATCGACTTTTCTGTTTGAAATTATGTGTATAAGTAAAAAGGTTGTAGGTGGCCTTTCCCTTTTATTTCGTGATAGGTAAATATGTTGTTATTCTTGATTTTATTTATCAACTTTCTACGTAACTGTAAAAGTTGACCTCACGAACCAATAATAATAATATTTCAGAACTAACATACAACGCCATCTAGTTCTAAACTAAGCAAAGTTTGTGTTATGAGTAGTACTAGACAACCGGCAATTTTTTATAAATTCATGTAATAGACCAAACGATCGTGCTCATCACACAAACATTTGTCTTGGGTTGGGAATGAAATCCACGATATTTGGCATAGCAGTTTAGGCCTCTAACTACTAAACCAATAGACCAGTCAAATAAAAACACATTCACATCAAACTTCATACTTCAACATTAATTAAAACTGATAACAATACATCATAAGCAGTCAATCCAAAAGAAAAATAAAACGCAAAATAATGTCGGGAAGCAGATATACGGGACCATTGTTGATGAAGAGGCTCTAGAGTCACAACACTAGCGCTGTTTAGTACCGTGTGAAGTTTTTTTTACGTGTACAGTAATCTTTGTGCGCATCATCACGATTGTCTCCCTTATAGAGTGATCCCAAACATTCCTACGTGTGACGTTGACATGTTCCGGGGTTTCAAGACCAGGATAAGTTGCTTATATGAGGATATTTACTAAGGTTGCTAATTTGGTTTTTAGCGATAGGCAAATAAAGTCAACTCCTCACTGGACACCCAATTGTAGGACGCAGTTCGAGACGCAAAAAGCCTTCACTGATGGCGAGACACAATCAGGAAGATGCTAATTTAGCGGAACTTCACAATCCTGAGTAAAGAGGAAAAGAAGCAACTCGAGGAAGATATTGGATTAAGATTGCTGATGCCTATACTACAATCAAAAGAAAACAATATGGACTATCAACATCATTTCATTTGAATATATCTTGCTAGCAAGGCAACTGTCTGCACCAATACTGGGGTCTTAGTGTGATAAAAGGCCTTACGTGGAACAACACATTGCAACACAGTTACTGATATTCTGTTGTCAGGTTGCAGACAGTTGAGGGACTCACAAAGGACATGGCCTAGACTATTTCTTCAGGCCTTTCTTAGAATCAAGCCAAGAGGCGGTTCCACACGCTAGATAGTGGAACTGCTTTGATAGGCACAGGGTTTGTAAATGCTAGCCAATATAGGTTGAGTGTATTGCAAGGCTGGATTGAGGAGTATGTTTGCATAGATTCTACTCGTATTTGGTAGTACGGCATTTCGATATGCTTGCTTTGATCTTCATTATTCAAAATGAGCGAACGATTCCAATAGGCTTATAGGTGACTTTATAGAGGTGTGTGATATCTACACTAATATAATAAAGAGGTAAAGTTTGTTTTTTTGTTTTTTTATTTTTTTGTTTGTAGGAGGTAATCTCTGGAACTACTGGTCCGATTGGAGAAATTTTAGCAACAATAGAAAGCTGCTTTACTCCTGAGTGACATAGGCTATATTTTATGTACGCGGGCGAAGCCGCGGGCAAAAGCTAGTAGTTAATACAACGGTTCCTTTTGAGGTGATCTGTGTAAAAAAGTGTGAAGAAAATTATTTGAATTCAAGAAAATTATTTAAAGAGGAAAGAACCTGTCTGGGTTTAAAACCACGATGTAACTGTGCACTTGTAAGTCGTAACCGTTACTAAAAGTCATCATAGATCTCAAGTTAAACAGGCGTTGTCAGCAAACTGTTTGTACCTACTTTTATGACTTGTAAAAATCCCTTACCAATAAAAAACTATGACTATGACCCTGTAGATGGGTCGAAGCCAACTGGGGCCAAGGGTTCACGAACAAAAGGAACCTTCACTAATAAAAAAACTATGGCCCTGGTATAAAGAAAACGTAGGAACGGCTTGGATTGTTTAGTCAGTAAGAGTCTGTTACTATTTCTTGCTCCGCCAAGCGGTATTTGCCATTGAATAATTTTTACCCACCATAAAAAAATTCAAGCAGGCGTAATTTATTAGTAATTTTACTTCAATATATCCATGGTCATGCATTTCATTGAATCCTAAAACCCTTTATATCGTTCCTCAATCGACTTACACAGCACGTCCTCTACAAAAAGATATAAAACTAAAAATATCTCGTTTTAAAACTGGCGAAATTCCTTATAAATCGACAACGTCTTCACGTATAAAATTTATAGTCTAATGAAATATTGTTTAGCACTCGGCGCCGGTACTACCACGGGTTTACGATTCAACTCCGACATTTTTTTCTAGGGCTTTATTTGAAACCGTATCGAAGTGTTTGGGGTTTTCTTTAGAGAACTAAAATTGAAGTGTGTATATTTATTTTCATTTTACAGTTATTGTTTGCTGGATTTTGTTTGATCTAAAAGAAACAGATGGTTATGTAAGGATGATGTATGACGACAAGTATTATTGAGAGATGATAATTATTGCCATCGCCTATAGATGGTATGTAATTATTTTTTATATTTTTTTGACAACGTAATATTTCTTTATTATTTTCTTTTCCGTGAAGGTTTTCTTTTTTATGATTAAACGACCCACCCTTTTCCTTCTTAGCTTTCATACCGGGTTCGGACCTTCCTTTTAGAAACCGGACCGGAGCCCCCGTAGGTTTCGGCCCTGCAGTTGGGCCTCTGCATTTGCTGACAACTCCTTGAGGCACGCGTGAACAGAGCGCGCCTTTGACGACCTAGCTTGGTCCGGACTGTTACCCCTTGCGCGCCGTCCGCGTGAATGAGTCGTCGATGTGTCAATTTAAAATAAACACGTAAATATTTTTAATGGGTTTTCTAAAAATTACACACTTTACATTTTATCATTATTTTTTTTTGAAATTCATTTTCCCTGGTATTGTTTTCTTATTTGTAGAAAATTAGTCTTAGTTGAAGAAAGAAAAGTTTGGCGTCGACTCCAAATAACAGAAAACAAGAATAGAAAGATGTTTCTGTATTTGAAAAAATAAATAAACAGGCAATATTAAGTTTATATTATTTTAATCGATCTTTAAATCAAAATTAGATAGGTTACTTCTAGTTAAATCTACTTCGCCTCCGCCTCCGTCAACCACATCGTTGCTTTCTATCAGGTGAGAAAATCGTTAAGCGTGAAACTAACAATAATAAAAGACCGATTGTATCGAGAACCCATAGTATCAATACTTGGTCGAAAGTGCGAAGGGTGGGGGGCGGCGACATTTCCGACTACGAGCCGCCGAGTTCTCCTAATGACGCGAATATTTCCCGCTTGACGTTTAATTAACTATCAAAAGAGGGTAGTTTGAATAGCCTTCTCTAATGCGACGCTGCCAATCCTCGGCGCAGCTTAGGAATCGGTTTTTAGTCCCGTAAAACTAATAGTTGTACCGACTTCTGTTAAGAGCTTGAATTATTCGATTTAGCATTCCGTTTAGTCCTAAAACAAAGTTTAAGTAGAAATCAATAATCGAAAATCCCGTAAACTAGTTTATGTAAATTTCTAGCTAATATGCTTGAAAAACTTTTAGCAATATCCAAAGATAAACCGAAACTTATCGTGGATTAAATTCCCCTAGGACGCGTTACAGTTTTAAAATTGGTTTGGCATTTTTTGGGTACTAAAAGTCACGTTTAAGTACTAAGTTAAAGGTTAAGTGATTTTATTAAAGATAAGGATGCCAAGTATTAATTTATGTGAGACTAATCATAGCGAGATTACGTGGTACCCAGGCATCATTTTGGTTATTTTTTTGTTACTCGCGATTTTAAGTTGTCACTCTCAATGGCCTATATCATATCTGGTTTAGTTTTAAAGACACATTGATTTTTGAAAAGCTATCGAAGTGTAGACTATGGAGATATGGACAATTAGACATTGTATAATGCGAAGATCCAATGATCATATGGTGAGAAAACGTCTTAGTATGGCTACGCGGCAGAGAGGCAGGGGCCAAGGAACGTAGACGACGAATGTCTGGATAGACATGTAGTTGGGTGACTCTTTGATGACGATACTTATCAGCGAAGTAGATAGCTCCAGTAGATAAAGAAATCTAGCACCGAGTAACAGCAATAGGTGAAAACAAAGAAGATCTAAGGCCCAACCACGATTTTGAACACGATTCATTTGACGGCCCAAAGTGAATTGTTGTGTTACTAAAAAGGGGTGTAGTGAGTATACATGTGGTATACATAGATGTGTAGCTATGTACACGTATGGTGTACTAGCCTTCTGCCAACGGCTTCGCCCGCGTCAAAGTAGGGTTCTCCATACAAACTTTAGACCTTCTGTATAGCTTTAGGAGCTGAATTTTGAAAAACTCTTTTTTAGTATTCGTCTACGTCTGATAAGGAAGCCTTGTGCAAATTTTACGCTCCTAGGCCCAGTAGTTTTGGCTGTCCATTGATATGTCAGCCAGTTTTCCTTTTATATAGATAGATAACGCTATCTCTCTTTCTCAAGAGCGCGCCTGACATTTTTGTACGTCATGATCACATCTTTAGTCTCTCGGTAGCAACGACAAATCAAAGCAAAAATTCTCACAATTCTATTTCCAATGTAATCAACTATAACCGCACAATCTGTCTTTGTGCTCTAAATAATCCTAAATTATAGTTTGTGGGTGCCTCTGCGCAATCGTGCGAGTCGTCAGCGCAGTCCGACATCCGATGGAGAATTCTACGCAGTCGTTTTTATCAACCAAGGGAGAAAAAACTAGTCAATTTATCTGTAAGAGGTATCGGAGTAAAGTGGAAGTTTTGATTGGAATTGTATGAAAAAAAAAATGAATGGTTTTCACAAAAGCACGCTCGTTGAGTCACGTTTTTTAGTGTTATAAAAAACTGTAAATAGATATTGTAATTGTCTTACTTTCACCGTTTAGTTTTGCTTCATTGTCTTTAGATACTGTAAACGAAGTCGCTGTCTGCGTTTGTTTGTTTATTCGCTAACTTTTTATTAACCACGTAATAAATTTTGATGTAATTTCAGTAATTAAAAGAACAATGGTTTTGGAAGGTTCATGTATATATATATACCAGTGCAAAGCCAGAATGAGTCACTAGTTTCAATGTAGGTAATGACCGAATTATATGATAGTACTTAGTTCAATGTGATTTTAGATACAAATTTATTTATAAAACTCAATAAAAATTACGTAGAATTTTTAGTGCAATAACTAGTAGGTAAGTAGACATTTAAAAGGCTTTGTATACTTTTTATTCATATAAATAATATTTTTTATGGCAGTTTTATTGCTTAATTATTATTTTTTGCAGATTACTCATAACATACATACACGTAGTAATTATAATAACTGCTTCCAACATTTTTATTCCCTAAAAATTGTGAACAATAGTTAGTCTTATGAACTTACTTACCGGAATAGTTAGTGTAACAATTTGTGATCACTAATTTTCTATTGCACAACGTCCATAATAACATTTAATTTCACTTCAATCAAACACTGTAAATTCTACTAATACTTAACAAAATAGTCCTAAATCAACAACTTGTAACTTAAAATCGCCCGCTGCGAGCCAAACAAAATAAATCAGAAGGTATCCATTGAAAGCTTACCAACTTCAAAAGCATTTATTTAAAACTAAGTATAGACATAAATGATATTTACTATTATTAATTTAAATGATTATATTCTCACGATTCGTCGTTTGGAACAAATTATGTTGATGTGGTAAAATTAAATTATGGCCTCAATATAAACATACTAGCTTTTGCCCGCGTGGTATTAGGGTCGGGGTTGGGTTTTCCGGGATAAAAAATAGCCTATGTCCTATTCCGGAGTGTATCTTATGCCTGTGCCAAATTTCATCCAGATCGGTCCAGCCGTTTGTTGTGTTTTTTGTAACTGTTGTGTTGTGTCTGTGCTGAATTAATTTATTTCTATTCTATTCTTTTCTATTCAAACATCCAAACATCGTAACTTTCGCCTTTATAATATTAGTAAGATGAATTGAAGTTCTTCACTAATTTAAGAAAAGCGAGCGTGTGTCGTGAAAAAATTACGTGTAAAAGTGTCGTTTAAAACTTATTTGCAAAATAAATATCATATAGCATGTATAAAGCCTATAGAAAGATACATTAAGAGAAAAAGAAAAACGTAGTATGGAGAGGGTACATCACAAAAATATTACGTGACGTCACATTTTGTCTCGAGTCACACCTACTACAAACCGCGTTGAGGAGCTTAGTTCCAAGTATGAATTTATATCTCTAGTAAATATATAGCTACATAGTTATTGTTTTGGACACTTGTGGCAATATTAGTTGTGCTATTAACATTGCATACACAGCTGTTTACAAAATATCTGAAACTTGTTCTCTTACAGTCGATTTTTAATACGATAGTATTCCTGAATTTGCGCTGGGAAAAAAATAATGATCTATATACACAATCATCAGGATATGCGAGTAACAAAATATCGTCTTTAGAATGAATAACGGCCGTGTCTCGCTCAACGTTGAAATAAAGAAGCCCATGCATACAACTACAGCCGCGTGACTAAAGCCAAGTTACGAATCCGACGGCAATTTTTTCACACCGTCGCAATACGGTCTACAATTCTTTGAAATATTGCCTCGACGCGTGCAAATTTCGCTCGCGTACTTTTGTACAAACTTACCGAACGTTAAAAAGGACCTTAGCACGTCTATTTAGGGTGTGTTCTTCCTTGTGTTAGCTGCAAATGAAAATTGGCGTCGAATATAAGTTACATACGGTTGCCTACACAAAAATAACGAACTGCGCCGTCGAGACGGCTGTAGTAATCACGACGTGAATGGCCGACCATGGACTATATTATGTAAAGGATCTTTTGAGCTTTTCAAAGGGATTCTGAAGCGTTTTCAGGGCGGTTAATTACACGATACGGAGGCCGTAAGCCTGAAGTTTGTCTTCAGTACTGAAATTCGTAGCTATAAAGCGATTTTATGCTTCTTTAGGAGTTTCTTGACGGTTTGTGGTTTGTTTTTTCTTTGTTACGTTCGAAATATTTTCTGTATTACAGTTTTGTGGAACACTGGGCAAGATTGAATGTTTAAGACTCATTTGTGTTTTTGTAAATACGGTTTGTAATTAGCCTGTAAAACGACGTAAATTCTTTTTTTTTACCATATTTTTGTTTTAAATATAAAGAAACAGGAAATTTAATCAAGAGTTATGAATAATCTTAACAGTGTACTGACAACTATTTCAGTCAGATAATGGAAAGGACTCTTTATCTACACATTGTGTGTAGTGTGTGTATAAAGTATATTCCACTACTTTCGTGCAAAGCCATCTAGTCTCAAATTAAATCGAGATCGTGCTTATAAAATTGATATAATTGAACGATTTTTTTTTGTTTATATAATTTTATATGCATACATACTCATATTATACATAAATTGCACGCTAACACAAAAAATATTGTGCTTATCACTCAAGCATTTATCTTGGACGAGAATCGAACCCACAACTTCCAACTTAGCAGTTAGAGCCAGTGACTACTCGACTAAGAGGCTAGTAGAAAATATGGCACTTAAAAAAAATCGATGAAAAAAAAAACACAAAATAGAATACTCACAAAGTTCAACAACCTACACTTTACAGGGTTCAGTCTGATCCTGCATAAAACCTTTTTGGAAAAGGTGTTGCCAGTGCAACATGGCGATGCACTAATTCGCAATACGATTTGTCATAGTCTCACTGCATTGCAGTTTCCTGCTGCGACAAAGAGCCATTCTGATACATCAGAACGACAAGCCATTGTCAGAACAACGTGTGGGCCACTACGTCAGAGTTTACCAGAATATTTATTGTTGTACACTTTGACGATATCTCTTTCTGTCATTAAGTTCGCGTACATCACACACAGAAAGAAATGTAGATGACAATTCAATTCCGTAGATTGAATTGTCATCTATGTTTCTCTCTGTTACCAACCGCTCAATTGTAACTTGTTCGTTTTTTGTCAGATCTTTGATAGTTGTTGTGGGTAGTCAGAAATCTGTCAACCAATGACACGCACTGATCCCGCGCGTCTCAAGGAGTTATCAGCGAACTGTAGGGACACAGTAGGGTCGAAGCCTACTGAAGCCAAAGGTTCGCTTCTGAGGTAGGCATCGCCTTGGTATGAAAGGTAACAATGAAATGGGGTGAGGTTTTTAGTCAGTAAAAGCCTGACACTATCTCCTGCTTCGCCCAAGGGCGAGAGATGTCACTAAATGATTTTTACTCACCTAAAAAAACCTAGTTGGAAAAGGTTTGGCAGGTTGTGTAAACAGGCCTACATATTACGAAGAAAAAAGGTTTTAGTTACTAAAGCACCTTTTTGTGTAAGTAAAGTCTAGAGAGGTACAATATTTCTTTAAGTAGTTTTGTGTTACTTGCTTTTTTGCGGCGACGTCTACTTGAATATTATCCGAATATACTTCCAATATTTCGTTTCTTTTTTAGCTTGACCACAGTGTCACCTGATAGTTAGTGACGATGATGTCTTTAATGGGGCGAGGTTGCTTATAAGCAATCTATTCACTCTTAACTTAAAGATTTTCAGGTTGTGGTTTTCAGAAAATACAGACTTCGGTAGGGAATTCTTCTTCTTAGCCATACGCATAATAAATGTGTTCTCGAGATATTTTTTTAATGACGGCGAGCAAGTCACTCACTGTTTTTTTTAAGTACCAGCCCTGGTTAACGGTGCGTTGTATTCCATACTTAAAAGAGGTATCAGCAAGATGGACGGGGTCATTTAGGGGTGATACCAAAGCCACGCATTGCTATCAGTGGTTAAGCCTTTCAATCATGCGATAATAGAAAATTTTCTCGAGGGAATTGTATCGAGTTTCATCTAAGTCCGTTCAGCTGGTCCAGCTTGAAGAAGTCACAAATATATACACAGAGAAACTTTCGACCATATACATATGTCGCTTGACTGCGATCTCACCTGATGGTAAGCAGTAATGTAATCGTTGACGGTGGGGCATTAGTTAATTAAGAGCATATTCAATCTAGTCTTGCAGACACCTAAATTGTAACCGGATGGGAAGAGCGCATCTGGCAAATTGTTCCAGTCCCTCGATGTACGCGGTATAAACGACGAGGCAAAATGCTTAATCCGGACCGTAATATTACAAAACAGAAAGTTTCTTATAACAACACACTTGACTTTTACAACCACGCTTTATTTCAGTTAAAGGTTCTATAAAACTGTCGTAGGCGGCTTGAAATATCAAATGTTTAACGATTACACAAAGTTAGAAGTGCTTGTTTGAAAATTTTAAAGGTTTGGCACAATACGCGGCATGCAAGTTGAACCAAGATAGTAAAAGATTTTTTGGGTTTTCTATCAAAGTGGCCATTTTATTTTGCTTATTTACTACAATAAATTTTCGGGTCTCAATGGAAGCGCAAGTCGCGCGTAACTGTGCCTACGACATAAAAGGAAACCTTGCGCAAAAGTTCATGTTCCTTGACCCAGACGTTGATATTTCAGTCAGTCAGTATTTCCTTTTATATACGTATTTAGAATCTTTCAATAAAATTGTGAAAAAGAAAATCCATTCTTGCAAGAACTGCAAACCTTCCACGTTCTTCCTAAAGAGAGCCAATATATTTATCCTAAATTGACACAAAACAAATTTCAGCACTACCAAATTAATCGCTTTTTTAGTGGCCTAACCAGAACGTGTTAAGCTGACAACGCATCGGGCAGTGTTACGATTGCGACTGTTCGATTTATGTGTCGACGGCGTGTGTCCCGTTTGTGGGTCATTTACCACTGGACGCAAAGCGGATACCGATGAATTTTACATTAAGTACTCGTATTAAACCCTTGTTTGGGAATAAAGATACCGAAGGGATTGCAGCAGAGGACTATCCGAAATAGGAGTGAATGTCATTTGTCAAGATAAAAATTCGAGCTGTTAGATAGAATATCATCCTATCGTGATGTTTGTTTAAATCATAAAATTCAATAGCTATATGGTATGATAATTTACTTAGCAAGCTCTAAATGTTACTAAAAAGTTTGTTTTGTATTATTTATAGGTAAGCGTTTGACCATCACTATCTCACCTGGAAAGAGATAATTTGAGGTCTAAAAAGAAGCACGTTTGCCTAAAAGTAAACTATTTACCTTTGACCGATATCTCTAAGGCTGTATTGTATATATCAGGAGACAGAGACACTTGCAGGAAATTCTGTTCATTGGCCGTATTCCTAAAGTGCTTTAAAATGGTAAAACATTTGACAACCATTTTACATATTTTATTTTCTAACATACATTTCCCGAGATAATTATTTAAACGTAAGTCACCACTTTAGCTGAACCATTGAAACCAAATTAAATTGAAATATATAGCCTCTTAAAATAGGTGACCATAGATTGCAGGCACGTGGCACACTTGTTTATGTCTGCCCCGTGGGAGAGAGGCCATTGTCTGTGTATGTGTACACACAACCCCGCCAGTCAGGGCCACGCTGAATAAATAACAGAACAGACTTCGGCACTACGAGAGCCAAATTCTATACCGACAACACGAGATTTAATAATACAACATTTAGGGCAGTAAATCTAGAAAATTTCAAAGCTGTTCGTTCAACAAACTGTCGGGAAGCAAACCTGTACATTATGACTTACATAAACTGCCAGACTCGAACTTTTATGCCAACAATAAATCCTACGGTGCCCACTGGTTATTTCTAGAAATATCTAGAAAAATACCTTTAGTGTTTCCCCTGGCTGCGCTTTATGCACTACGTAACGGCGTATTTCTTTCAAATTAGTGCCATAAAAGTTTTATTGGTCGTAAATAAAATCAAGAGGCTGACTGTCGCTATTACGACGGTACACGATCATGCATAATATATTTGTTTTCGGTTTATTTGATTAAAATATTACAGTTTCAAAACTTATTGACCTTTTCATTACAAAAGGTCAGGGGGCAGTAATTAGAGTAACCTTTGATCGTGTTTTAGCTATACTTAGCCAATATTTGTGTTTGAAATGAAACTTTCAAACAAGTGTAAATATTAAGTCACCACAAAAATAGAATAGAACTTCTTTAGAATTTATGTTTCAACGTACACCAATTAATTTTAAGGAACTGAAATAAAAAAAATATAATAAAAAAAAATAGTCAACAGTAATTTACGACTAGTCGCCTATGTCACTCCGTGATAATAAAATGTGTCCTGTAGGTTTTGTGTTTTTCGGATTTCGATAAAATTTTATAGACCATGTCCCGGAAAAGCACATAGGATACTTTTTATCCTGAGAGTACGTCACCTTGGGATAATTTTCTAGCGACTTCATCTCCGTTCATACGTAGGTAGATATAGTCGCTAACAGCAATTTGTCACAAAATATACAAATATTTCGTCTGTCTAATATTATTACAAATATAAAATACAGTACGTTTTACATATATACAGTATGTTTTAGAAAGCAACCCCCAATCGATTCCCAGTAATTCGTCATTTCCCCAACCAAACACCGAAAACCGTCCGAAATTAACGATTTAATCTTCAAACGTCGACATTGAAAAGCGTCTACCGAACACATTTCCGTGTACAAAGAGATTAAAACTGTTTGTCTGTTTGTTTGTTAGATATCCATGTTTGTACGGTATTTAATGACGACAGGGTAGGCCGAGGGAAGCCACGGGAATCAGAGAATGTGCGCAAACGTTTCAGTAATTACAATACGATTTATTCTATAGTAAGTATCAAGTTCTACTAATATAGCACTTAGAACTGTATAAAAGAAGTAGTGAGATGCATTATACAGCGTTTATACAGCTGTAATTGTAAAACGCAGCTTAAAGTGTCAAAAAATACTGAAAGGGGTTTAGTTAAGTTATAATAAATACTCTAATATACAACCATAAGCTTACGTGGACACTTCTATGCAGCTTAAAGCCGTGTTTCACGCTCTTATACAGCCTTTATACAGCTTAAAGCTGTGCATTTGCTAGTTTATTGGTGTTTGATAGAATTGGAGGTCGTGGATTCTGGGAATCGAAACCACGACCTCCGGCAAACACAAATGTTTTTGTCAACAATACGATACATTTTTATGTGTTTGAGTGTAATTTATTTATAGCGGGTATGTATTAAGAAATATTGAAGCATGTTTATCAGTTATCTAGTACTCATAACACAAACTTTGCTGGCATTATGAAAATGTTATGGAATACTATTATTACTTCCATTCTGAGTGCACTGTCGATCGTAAACTCATAAAGTTTGTATATAAAAGGGTAGGATTCGGGATTATTTTACCATAGAGAGTAATAAAATGGTATTAAAAATATTCATTCGATAAACTCAATTATATTTTTCACGGAGTGTTTTCCGTTTTCATTTTTGCTAATTAAAGAACAGGAAAAGTTTCTCTGACGGTAGAGGATTTTATGTATAGTTAGAAAGAGATTTTTGATTTTAATATCTTATTAGTTATTCACCCGGTTTTGTACGGGTGCAATTTATAGGTACACGTCACATACTAAAATATGGTTTGTTTTAAACCAACAAACTTATTTGGTATGAAATAGATCCAATTTAATATAAATACCTACCAGTCAACTAGCACCTGACGCTGGTTTTTAACTGGACCCTGATGTTATAAGGACGGTCTTAAATAAATCGTGTCGCGATGAATGACGTGTATTTTGTAAAAAGGTTATAAATAACACTTTTACACATAAATAATTTCGTCGATTGAAACTAAGTGAGGTTAATATTTTCTAGCTGACTGCTCTGAGCAGAAACACCTGAACAATCTCAGGTATTTTCCTTTAATAGAAAGGGAACTATATAAGTAATGTTCAAATGTTTATTTGGACCAGTTATCGAATTATACTACAAAAAAAATTGGTCTTGCTATGTCTATTTAGACCAATTTTAGAGGACATGTCTGTCCTAAACACCGCACTTAAGTCAGAATACCTAGCAATATATAGATACTGTAACTTGCTACGCAATAACCCGCGGGCGTATCCAAGTTCCGTAGAGTTTAGTGCGTGAACGCTACGCTACGCTGCTACGAGTACACTGCTACGCCCGTAGGCTATTGCTACGGACCTGCGCTACGAGAAGGTTATTATAATCTGAAAATTCATTTTAGAATTTTGCATTTACAGATTGCGCTTTACGAGGGTGTGATATTGACGTTTATTTTGCAAGATTGTTTTTTTTTTATAGGAAATTAAGTTTTATAAGAGTATTTAACAGAATATTAAAAACTTAATGTGTATGATTTGAATACAGACTTTTCTCTTTGGTTATGAAGTATTATTTAGTTTTTTTTTTTTAATGAGAAGTTGATTGTGGTGTAATATTTTGGTTTTGCTGAAATTATAACTATACAAGCTACATTTTTTAATTTGATTTAATTCTTCTGCTCTAAGGCTCTACGCCTTACGCGCTTATTGTTATTGAGTAAAACCACAATTACGTTTCTTCATTTGCCTTTGCGTTCTCAAACCAAGGGTAATAATTTCAAAACTAAACCTATGATCCGAGTAGACAACACATACAAGCTATCCATACGACAAAATCTGAAAAAAAATCATCATTAATTTACACACCCAAAAAAAAAAAACATACCACCGCTATACAAATGAGTTGATCCACGCAGAATCCTATTGTTATTAATACGTACAATATCTGGCGGTCCAAAACGTTTGTCCCACAAATAAATTGTCCTCTTAATCATTGTGCGTATGAGCGATGTCCTCCATCAGTTACGAGGTTTCTGTTTTTTGGTCGCGCGACCCCGTTGCCTCGCTAATCGGCGATATTACGGGTTTGACGTTTAGCCCCCAGCTTGATGATGCGGGGCCGAGATTTACGGGGCATGCTGGGAGCGATGGATTTTGGACGAATAGTTAGGAGATAGCGTATTCAATTACCTATAGTTCTAGTTTTGTGGTGATGGCTATCTTTGATCAGGTCTTTAACCTTCTGTGTATAAACACATAATACTCTCATTAGCCTTTTAACGTTCTCACGGTTGAAACTCAGGCCTCCTATTTAGGAGAGTGAATGGGCGGTGCGTATTAGTAAATGTCACATATCTTCGAATTTTTGGTTCTGGGATACATGATGTTTTTCTTTACCGTTTTGAAAACAGTGGCGATGAAATAAATTACACTAAGTAATGCGCCTGGCTGAGTTTGAACAAGTGACGTACAACAGTCAGGGCCTTTACCCCTCGGCCACTACTGCTCGGTTAAGCGAAATTCATATCCTTGTGTTTATAAATCTGATTTTGTAAATTATTCTTTCCTGTTAATCTATTATCTTCAGGCAGTGTTTCGTGAGCACATCAATTTCATCATCTAATTTCTAGTTCATACTATTTTTAAAAAATAAATTATGAAGTAAAAAAACAATACTGGCCTTATAAGAATTATTACTCAAGTGAAAGAAAAATATATTTACATTTTATATAAACCCCTGTCAGATCCAGCAAAAAGTCTCGTTAATGTTTCCTCGGCCAACCTCAAGTAAGACGTTTTTGGTGATATAAATTACAATCACAATAACAGAGACTTTGAACTCTCTTCAAAGAAGATGTTGCTTATCACAACAGAAAGCAGCAATATATTTAATTTTAAATAGGAATTCATCCAGTTCTAATTTCTCTCCAAACAAACATTCTGGCAACATTTTTCACGTACAATGGTTTGCATAGGACTAGGTGCGGATACCATACTCAGACATAACATAACATTCAGGCCACCAATCACGTAAAGAAATCCTTATTAGGACATTTTCGAGACTTCACTTTTGCGCGCTGTTAAAATATCTGTTTAATAAAATATCATTGGCTTTTACTGATTAAAATCAGCTGTCTTTTCCAGTTGCAAACGTACCCGCAGTCCAGATAAAAACATACATCCGCAAAATAATACGAAATTAAAACAAACGAAATCTATTACCTTACCCAGCATTTACGCACACAGCAAAAAATAGTCAACAATTAATTCTCAAATGGAGTTAATTAAACAATAAATTCATTGTCCACCAGTCGTCCAGGCACTAAAAGCCGAAAAGGGTGTTGAAATCCGATCGATCTCCTTATCTGTAGGTTCCAGTTAACGTTTAAATTGCTTTATAAATAACTTGGCTAACCCTTGCTCCCTAAAATACGAGAAATTATGACCTTAGGGTGGCACATGGTATATTAAACATGGCTAAATCTTTAGAACAATGCTTTGTGGGCTTAGGCTTTTGAACAATGAGTGTGATTACAATTTCGGGTTTTCCATTTTCGTGTGTGGGGAAAGTGATTTTTTTTTCGTCTCCCTTAAATAAAGGCCTGAATGGAATTAATGTGTCTGACAACTTTAGTATTATTATCTAAATTTTAGTCGGTTATCTAAAGATAAAATGTTGAAACCATCTGTCAAAAGATACGGTGAACAATTGAGTTGCCAGCCAAAATACATATTCCTTGTATTAAATGAAATCTCGTATTTTACTGTGCTTGAAACGTAGAGATAGGTTTCATAAATATTGGAGTATGTTGCGTGGGTTTTAAGTAAATGTGACTTTTTTATGAATCAACTTTCTGCTAGTATTATAACATTATTTATTAATGGCTTCTGCATTAATCTCATCGGCTTTTTGAGAAGACCTACTTCTTTTTTAATAACCGGTAGTGGAATTATACGGAAGGGTAGCTTTTTGATGTGACTTTTTGTTGGGGCGGGTGGGTGCTTTAATCAGATTTTAATTAGTAAATCGCCTACCTATATTTTTTCAGTTGCCGTTTGCGTTCTAGCAGCTGAAAAATACGGATAGGCTTAAGTCAAGTCAAGTGAAGTAAAAGTCTGACACTCTCCCTCGGTCTATTCAGAGTGAAAGGAGGAGTGAATTAATGTCTTCTCACATCGAAAAGAAAGACCAAGAATCAGATTTTTAAATCATACGAGTATTCTAAAGGCGAAAATTTGTGAGCGATAGTTTCTTAATTTGTGAGTTTTTGTTCCTTCTTCACGCAACAGCTGAACGAATATTAATGAAACTTGGCAAACGGGTAGAGCATATTTTGAAAAAGCAAAAAAACCACTGGAAGTAACTAATTAACAACACTACTAAATACATTCACAAAAGTACCAACATGAAACTTATAACCAACTTCATAGATTCCATTTCTAAAGACCATATATTCTCAGACCCAAATCAAATACGTAACTTGCACCCACCCATTACAGTTACTGCCTAATTCTACGACAGATGGCGCTAACTGCGACAAATTCTATCGTTACGTCATCAGGATAACTGCTAGTTGCCATTAGGAACCGCGAGTAGGAGTCGGATATTGTTTAAGAATCGTTTATGAGCGTCTTTATCGCCGATCGTATCTTGTTGTGGATTGCCTAATATGGCGGCTACGGATTAGTGCCGTGAAGCTTCGTAAACAGCCGTGAACTTGAACTTCGCGGGGTAAAACTTATGTATTTTTTTTTATTAATGGTGAAAAAATCATGTCAACACGAATTTCGCCCTTGGGTGGAGGGGAAAACAGTGTTTGACTCTTACTGACTAAACGACCTACCTTCAGAGCTCTCATACCGGGGTCGGACCTTCCTATCAAAAACTGGACTCCAGTAGGCTTCGGCCCTGCTGCGCTGTTGTCAGCAAATGTAGAGGCCAGTTGGCCTTCTACATTTGCTGACAAATCTTTGAGGCGCGCTGGAACAGAGCGCGCCGTCTACAACTTGGTTTGGTCTAGACCGTGACCAGACGATAGTTTATTCAAGGCATTCACGGTACGAATGTGGAGCCACCAATAGATTTAGTATTGCTATTGTGTTGAATGAATGTTTTGTTTTGTTTTGAGAGCAGTGGTGGCCGAGTGGTAACGGCCCCGACTTGCGTGTAGTAGGTCGCGGGTTCAAACCCAGCCAGGCGCATTACTTTGTGTAATTTATTTCATCACCACTGCTCTCAAAACGGTGAAGGAAAACATCGTGAGGAAACCGGAATGTCCTAGAACCAAAAATTCGAAGACATGTGACATCCACCAACCCGCACTGGGCCCGCGTGGTGGATTACGGCCCATTCCCTCTCTTAGAGAGGAGGCCTGTGTCCCTGCAGTGGGAACATTAAAAAGGCTGATGATGATGATGATGTTTTTTTTTTAACCTTTCGAGTACCGTAATTATAGACATAATTGAAAGACAATAAGTGTGCATTCGTTTGAGACTCCAGAGTTTAATTGATTTAAAGCAGTGTAGCTTCCGCTACGTACCCACTATAACTGACTAAATGATTATAGCAGACGTGAAGTCGTAGACAGAAGTTAGTTAGTCACTAAAAAGGTGTTAAATCTTTATGGTAAAAATTTTGTCTTACTTTTTCGACTACCGTCATTACACACACAATTAAAAGGCAATAGGTATACGGACATCGGTGTCCACTTGGCTTAATGAATTAATCGATGTATATCATTTAGTTGATCTGAATGATCTTATCTAAACGACTAATAAAAACAGTACTACACTTTTTGCACTACACTTTTTTTTTTCCTGTGGCAACACTACAGCTAACAGCTGATTTAAATTAGTCCCTAATTTTTTTAATTTTAAATATTGATTTAATTTGTTTTTAAGGCCTATTTCTATTTACTCATAAAGTAAATACGGTATTTAAAAGTATTAAGTGTGAAAATTGTGCAATAAAGTGCAAATAAGTTGTTAAAACCATCATAAAAATTTTGTGACAGTTAGAGGTTACCGGTACGAGTGTTTTTTCCATTGTCATCTTGTTATCAGGTACAATAATTTTCATTTGAATTTCTATTATATTATTAGCGTACTTTTAATATAATTATATTTATAATCTTCATTCGTTTGTTCGCTTAGAATTTGTTGTGAATGACATTTGAACAAAGGTAAACATAACCTTAGTTAGTTGGTGACAGAACTTAACTTTCTAAAGTTTATTTTCTTTTGACTAACTATCTTTAACTTCTTTACAACCTATCTTGTCTTGTTCTATTTCCTTTTTCATTTCTATACAACTAATCATGCCTATGACTCGCAGCGCCTATGCTCGTCAGGAGGAGGCCAAACTCAGTCTGGCTTTGAGCGAATTGAAGGCGTCGCGAGAGTACTGTGACCGACTAAATAAGGAAATAGATGACAGTGAAAAGATACTCTTAGAGGCACATGTAAACAATACGAAGTTAAGAAATCAAATGAGTCAGCTACATATTCAATTAACTGATGTCATTGAAGATCGAGATAGGCTCCAACTTGTTGTGGACGGGTTTAGCCAATGTAGCACAGAGTACGAGCATGCTCTGAGTGACAAATATCAATTGAAACAACAGCTACTAGAGGCCAAGAATCAAATATCAGAACTCGAGACAACCAATCTTAACATCACTGCCTCGTTAAACCATAGTCTGTTCAGCGAGTTGGTGCCTATTGCTCCATCAATGGTTCAACAAATGAACCCATCTTGTACCATAGATTTGATTAGTGATAATGATTCTCAATTAAATAAAACAGTGAGGGTAGTCGCTAGTAGTAAAAATAAATTAAAAAAGTACATTAAAATCAACAAATTTATAGTTAAAACAAAGAAAATGGTCAAGAAACAAAAGTTCTTTATAAAAAATGTTAAATTGAATAGGGAAAGGTTACATTTATTGAACCAATTAGACTTATACTCTTCAAACCTGGAAAAAAGTACAAGGAAATATCAAAATGATACTCAAGATTTGCAAAAGGAACTTAACCGCTTACAAAACAAATTAAGTTCAATGACTATAAAATATACTGCCTCGGAGAATCAGATGAGGGAATATGTGTTGGCGATGAACGAGCTGGTCAGCTCACAAAAAACCAATTGTGAGCATTGTGAACCACCATCTATTGCATCTGAGCCGGATCATTCATCGACAATATGTGACTTAACTCAGTCTAGTACCAGTTTGCCGTTAGAAATTTCTGATTTTTTATCACAACAGACCATAAACAAAGAAATAGTAGTTTTTTGTGATGAAATTGGTAAAGGTTTAGGCCACCTTTTAACAAATGAATATCCAGGACACTCAATAATAAATAACTGCATGCCTGGCTGTTCATTATTTGATATAATGAAAAAAATTATAAAATGTAAATTTCACCAGGACACTGTACTTTTAATTTTAGTTGGCAATAGGGGTCATGTGAGCAAAGGAGAATTATTGCAATATTATGATACTTTGAGTAACTTGAGTGTTAAAAAAATTGTGATGTTCACATTCCCTTATAGTCAAAGTTTGCCACAGGAAGAAAATTTAATTAGATATAAGACTAATGTTACTTTGCACAACTTAACTATAAATAATAGCTTGTTTCATTTAATTGACACCAACAATTATGTTGGCACTCATTTTTATTTGACAAAAGATAGATATCTTGTCAATAGATACTATCTTTCAAAATTTTGTAGGAGACAGATAGCTATGTCGCTATCATATTATTTTTTAATTACAGCCAAAAACTTGGCTAAACAAATTGCTCCTATTGAGCAATGCTTGGACATTTCAAGTGATTTTGCCAATAACTTGGCATCAAATGTTGACATAAATATTAATTTAAATTAGAAATTAAGACAACAGAGACTATCTCTAGCATGAATGTACCAATGAAAGAAATTATTTCCAATAAAGTTTTAAAATCATTAAATAGTATCAACCTGGTGCACCAAAATATTCAAGGACTCATGAACAAAGATTTAGAAGTAGAATTATTCCTTAATTGCAATAATGTTGATATTTTTTGCATAACAGAACATTGGCTTAAAAGCCATCAGTTGATGTTTAATTTTAGCAACCACCAGGTTGGTAGCTCATTCTGTAGAGTTGATGCCTTACGTGGTGGTTCATTGATTTTAGTTAGTAACCACCTTAAATTTAAGGAACGTAAGGATATTGTGAGTCTATCTGTTGAGCGGTCAATCGAAATAGCCTGTATTGAGTTGGAGCAGTTTATTATATTAAGTGTGTACAAACCCCCTTCTGGATTGTATGACTGCTTTGAAAATGTTATGGATGAAGTGTTTAATAAGATCTGCAATTCTAACAAGTATATAATCACTTGTGGTGATTTCAATATTAATTTATTAGAAAACTCTGCTTTATGTAGCAAAGTTATAAGTTTATTTCAGTCATATAATCTTGTTAATTTGTTTTTGGAGCCCACAAGAGTTACTCCTACTAGTGCCACTTGCATAGACAATATTTATACTGATGTTCTACCTATCCACAAAGAAATTATAAATTTGCTAGATTCTGATCATTGTGGACAATTAATTACTTTTCAAAACCCAAACATCATAGTAACTAAAAAGAATATCACTGTTAACCCTAAAACTGCAAATCGCTTAGAATCTTTTAAAACTAAGCTCATTAATAATTTACCAGTTTTGTCAACATTGGATGATGTGAATCCACAATATGAAGATTTTTTTAACATGTATTGTAAGCAGTTTAACTCCACTTTTATACCCAAAACTATATCGGTTAATAGTAATGTATCATTCAGTGAATGGGCTACCATTGGTATTTATAAAAGTAGAACGCGACTTTATGAATTGTATGATGAAAGAGTTCTTGTAAACACTGCGGAGTTTAGTTTATATGTTAGAAACTATTCAAAATTATTCAAAAAAGTATGTTCTGTTGCAAAGTCGCGATATTTGAGTTCCAAAATTAAGAATAGTAATAATAAAATTAAAACAACTTGGAACATTATAAATAGTGAGACTGGAAGGTCCACAAAACCATGTAGTGACTATAGCCTTATCATTGATGATAATGTAATCAAATCGGATTCACAGGTTGCCGCAGCTTTTGAAAAGTTCTTTTCAGAGATTCCCATATTAACTACAAAATCTCTGAACTCATCCCCTACTGCTGCAGAGTCTCTGCTTAAAGAAAATGTTAAAGCGTGCGATGTCGATTTTAAATTCGAACATGTGACATATGTAGATATAATTAAAACCTTTAATACTTTAAATGTAAAAAAAACTACAGATTTATGGGGAAATTCTGTAGATGTTGTGAAGTCCATTATAAACGTTGTAGCTCCTAGTTTAGCTTTTATTTTTAATAATAGTATCGATTGTGGTGAGTTTCCTGACTTGATGAAGTATAGTAAAATAACACCATTATTTAAAACTGGTAGCACATCTGACCCCACCAATTATAGACCCATTTCAGTGTTACCTACCTTTAGTAAAATCTTTGAGAAACTTATTTTACAGCAATTACAAAATTTTTTTAATAGACATAAGCTATTACACACTAAACAGTTTGGTTTTACAAGGGGTCGTTCAACAACCGATGCCGGTGCTGAACTTTTAGGACATATATATGATGCATGGGAAGACAAATGCGATGTACTGGGCATTTTTTGCGATTTGTCCAAGGCCTTCGATTGTGTTCTCCATGAAACATTAATCAGGAAACTACATCATTACGGAATCCGGAACTCCTCCCTGGATCTTCTTACTTCTTATTTGAGTGATAGGATTCAGAGAGTTGAAGTAAACGGAAAAAGATCACCCGGGTCTGTAGTGTCAATGGGTGTGCCACAGGGCTCGATTCTTGGCCCCTTTTTATTTCTTATTTATATAAATGACTTGCCATACCTAATAAAGGATAACCATGATATAGTTTTATTTGCAGATGACACTTCGCTTTTATTTAAGTTTAAACGTCAGCAGAATGTCACTGACGATATAAATTTGGCCCTTTCCAAAATAGTACACTGGTTTAATGTTAATAACCTGCATCTTAATGAAAAAAAAACTAAATTTGTTAAGTTTACAATGCCTAATGTTAGGCAAGTGGATACTAGTGTGCTAATAAAAGGTAAAGAATTGAGTCCTGAAGATACTACAGTGTTCTTGGGCATAACCCTGGATGCTAAACTTCAGTGGGGCCCACACATAGATAAGTTGTCAAAAAAACTTAGCTCTGCAGCATATGCCGTTAGACAAATTCGAAAGCTAACTGATTTAGAGACAGCCCGTTTAGTTTATTTTAGTTACTTTCATAGTGTAATGTCGTACGGTATTTTATTGTGGGGAAATGCTACCGATATACAGACGATTTTTGTTCTGCAGAAAAGGGCTATTCGTTCCATTTATAAACTAAGTCCCAGATTCTCCCTCAGAGAGAAGTTTAAAAATATTAATATTTTAACTGTGGCATCTCAGTACATCTATGAAAACATTTTGTATGTTCATAAAAATAAAAATTTGTTTAAAAAATACAGTGATATTCACAACGTAAATACTAGGAATAAACACAAATTAGTGGTTCCGGTAACAAGGCTCAAAAAAATAGGAGGCACATTTAGATGCCAATGTATACGCTTTTATAATAAGCTTCCCAGTCCTATTCAAGAACTTAGCCTTAATAAATTTAAATCATTTGTAAAACATAAACTTTGTCAGAAGGCTTTTTATACTGTAAAAGAGTATCTTGAGGACAAAACAGCTTGGGATTGACCTGCTCCAGTAATCACTGTAATTGATGTAATTTCATTTCTTATTTTCTGATTTTTTCTTTTTGGTATCATTATTATATATATATTTTTTATTATTATTATTTTTAACTGACGATTATTGTTATTTTACAATTATGACATATTTCTCTTTTTTTTTTCGCAACTATTAAATTTAACATTTAAATTTGAAATTGACAATTGTATCTTTTTTTTTTTTTTTTTTAAATTTGCAATATTAATGGGTAAAATTACATTTTTGTAAATTTTTATTATTGTGAATGTGGGGACTATGTGGATTACTTTTCGTTTTTCCTTAATTTTAACTTTTAATTAACTTATAATGTCTGGCAGTTATGAGTACTTTTTGCGGCCTACCCAAATGTCCTTTCTTTGGTATTGTTCGTCAAATCGTTGAGCTCCTTGGTGGTCCTGAGTTGAGCTACACGAGAACTGACAAATGCTTGCACTGACTGGACAGGTCCACTCAGAACTGTGTGGTTCTTTCTTCAAAAGACCATCTCAGACTCCAATCTGCATGGTTCTCATATGATTTGACCATTACATGTTTGTGTATGGACTTTAAAACAGACTTTGACCCCTGAGTTTGTTTCGGTGTTTCTTCTCAGGGTAGTCAGCTAGGAAACACCGGCCTCATCTAGTATAAAAAAAACGAAAAAAAAAAAATTGACGTGTAAAAGAGTTTGTAAAAACCTATTTACAAAATAAAAATCATTTATCATTTATCATTTATAGTAGACTTACATTGCTTATCCAAAAACTTTTGGCACAACGAATTAATCCAAAGGAAACACTAAACATAACTCACGAAAATATAACAGATTGTGCCTACACAATTAAAATCATAACGAAAACACATAACGTTTGCTTCATGACGCGTAACTTCAAACAAAAACTAAATTATGAGGGTCGGCATTTGTTAGTATCGAAAGCGCCCCCCTCGCAAAAAACTGTATCTACTCGTAGATAGCTTATTAGACAGCGGTTGTCAAATAGCTGTAATTGTACAGAATCAATATTATCGAGACAAAATATAGGACAGTGCTTGGTTAATTGTTATGATCATATGAAGCAGAAGAAACATTTTTTCATTTTGAGGTGAAAATTCATTCAACAACTTCTGCCGCCCGAGAGTAGAGAGGGCGAGTCAGTCACTGTACTGGCCAAAATCACACCTGTGGCCTTTAATTATGTTTTGTTTGTTTCTAGAAATATGGGCTTCGTTTTTTGAAGTTGAACCTTGCTAGAACAAAACGCGTCGTCGAGGACTTGACCTCGGTTTAAGCGGTAACCGTTCACAGTATCTATTGGTCGCATTAGACATTGGGGTTGCGGTAGCTGGGTCTTGAGAATGTTTGTTTCCTAACGCTTGCGGCCGCCTTTGTCGCTAGCAGGACTGCTTTACAGAAGGAGGCCTGCCATCCTTCATTGTTCTGAACCATGGCCTGAATCAGGGCCTGATGCGTAAGCTAGTTGTCACCGATCACCTGCACGAGAACACAGCGTTGCTCTGCCCAAGCAGTCCTAATTAGTAGTTAAAGAACCTACTCAATAATCCCAGTTTCTTTGCTAACATTTTTACTGTGTAATAAAATAGCATTTCTTCTTTTCTACATGTCGTTATATCATTAACGAAGCATCTCCAAGTTAATAGAACGAATGATGTCATACCTAGAACTCGTCATTAAAATGTATGTCGGTGATGTTGTGACTGCATTTCAAACGTCACTTTCATACCTAACGAGGTTGTCACCTGACGCGATTGTCATACCTTTAATTACAGGTACACGCGTTCCAATTACATAACTACCATTTGTAAAACCATTGATACTAGCCCAGATATGACACGCGATATGTCACAGTGAAATATTCTATTTTTAAAATGCTATTATTTTTCTGTTACTGAAGTTTCGTTGACAAATAACAGTTAGATTGTTTTATTCAAATGTCTAGACTTTAGCCAGTGGTTACGATTGACTTCGAAACTTTGCGAAACTGCCATTTATTGAATGAATATTTTAATATAGGATCTTTCTACGCTGAAGGGACGGGTGAAATACATGAAAAGTTGTTCACGTACTCGAAAATTATGAACTCAATTATCCATTTTTGGACATCATCAAATATTTTCAAGTAAGAAATGTCAGATTTTTACTGACTGAAGACCATCTGTGCTCCTTTAGCCATTACGTTCCAAGGCCACACTCTTTTGAATAATATCGCAGCCACGCAGATATCTGTAACTGTTTATAGGACCTGTCCATTTGCTGACAACTTTTACAGGTGTACGTTGAGCACAATGCACCGTCTACTCAGGCTTGGTACTTACTGGATGGCCGGACAGCGAGCTGTACATCGCTCTTGATCAGAAAAACCGCGCCTATGGTGGCTTGGCATCGCCTAGCGGCCCCTACTACAAGTGGTCTCCTGTGAAGTCGATTACCCATGGGGGTGAATATGTATTTTTTTTTTGTATAGACAATAAGTTTGGAAACCATTGTTCTATACAATAAATTCAGTTCGCAGAGACATGCGATTGCTTTGCATCTTTCGCCACCCCATTGAATAGGTTTCGACGTTTGATTAATGGTATTGAAGTAGGGGACAAAATAATTTCACATATCTTGACGACACCCTTATGTATTCTAGTCTGACATTCTTTCCCTCGAGTACTTTTTGTGACATTTTTTACTTAATGGATTTTGTATATACACATTAATTAATATTTTGAAATATGGTGCCAACTGTTGATGGAGTTGTATTAAAATTGATGATGAAATCTCGTAATGTCTGCTAGGGTATAAAAATTGATTTATCGTATTTTGATTTATTTGATTAATGGCGAATGGGCTATTTACACTGCTGACTAAATATTGTGGTCCCTGAAATTAATATATACGAGTAAACATTGGGGCTATGCGATAAAGTGATTCCAGTTTATCTGTCATCAATTTATTACTAAACCAAATGGTTGAAAAGTTTTGTTTACAAATTCACTTAAACCCGCAAAAAGCATACATTAAAACTCTTTAGTCCAAGGACTCGGTCATCTTCTCTAGAAGCGGGAAAAAGCCATAGTCTACAGTGCTGTTTGGTAGACGTTGTACATTTCTGAATTTGTACATACTGGTTTCCTCACGACGTTTTCCGTCACCATTTTGATGGCAGTTTTGATGAAAAAAAAATTACTCAAACTAATGCGCTTAGCTGGGTTTGAACCCGTGATTTGTAAGTCAGGGCAGTTACCATTAGGCCACAAAAGTTCGCTATTAAGTACCAATTAACACTAACTCCGAACACACGACGCAATAACTTACAAAGTTATTTTTATATACCAATTAACACCCCACCATCAAGTCAGCACGCGCACTAACGGATTGGACAAACGATTGATCAAAGGAACGCACATGGTCTACTAACGATCAAGCCGAAGTAAAGGCCACTAGAAGCCGTCAAGGGAATGGCATGACCATCGATAGAATTTCACTTGTACGCTCGAATTCGGACGAATAAAATTTTAGCCGAAATTGAATCGGCCGGTGGACGGCAGTAGACCGTAAAATTGGCCGGCACGCTGACCGTACCGTGGCGTATACGGTATCTTCTTTGGCGTTTGCTCGAATTATGTGTATATGTTGGGTGTCGCGTTCAGCCTCCTGAATTATACATGGGCCGAGGCGACCTGTGATTTAGTACACCGACTTCCGACCGGGACGCGCCGTTTAAGAGGTATATTCGTTTCCCCTGTTATAGATATTTGCCGTGAATTTTTTTTGCTTCCCGTGTTTTTTTGTTTTTAGGTTATTTCGAAACTGGGCGTAATTAATGTTAATGTGACACCAGCTTAATTTATTAGATTTTAGTAAGTTACTAAAAGCGTATCAACAGTTATTTTGCAATTTCAAAAATACTTCGTTTTGTAAACGAAAATACGAGAGCCTTACGCTTTAATACCTGTATGAACTTTTCAAACAAACGAAATTTGCTAAACCAATTTTTTCAATGTTTTCTGTACAAAAGTGCACTTTTTGATATCAATCCCGGATGCGGAAAAAATAATCTGTGAAACGCGTGCTATTGTAAGCGTTTTAGGATTATTGAGTGCTCCATCAAACCTATCGGAAAATCAAATAGTAGATATTAGAGCAAGCTTCACAGAGAACAGCTTTTAACAGAATTATTTGTGTAAAAGGAATTGTGTTTTTTAAACATGCGATGTAGATTCAGTATTTATTTTCGTCTTTTGAGAGCAAAGTACACTGAGTGCACAGAGAGCGGGTCAGTCGAAAAATTACATAAAATTATAGGACGAGCGCTGTATGTACACATACGTGCATATTATGTAGAAACCGACCCTTCTTCACCCGGTAACCGTGTAAAAATATTTTAAAATTAAAATACATTCGAAATTTAACTTTGCGTAAAGCCAAAAATTGGATTAAAAAGCGAGTGGGGGAAGTTCCGGGACCTTTCACACGTGAGCTGGAGTGAGACGAGCTTTTAAGCTAAAATTATTAAGCTCAACTTGCACCGCTGTAGATCGCTTAAAGTAAGCTGGCTGACGTATAACACCTCCACAGATTATCGACATTTTGTTGTTTAGTTTATGAAGAGTGTTTCAGATATGGGGTTGTTAATAAACGATTTTAAGACCTTGGAAACTATGTTCAGCTGGTGCTTGATTTTAACTTACTGCCTGATTTAATTATTCAATTCCTAGAGTTTTCTTTTCCCTTTTAGACCTTATTTTATTTTAGTAGGTCATATTTTCGATATGTACAGGCTCTTTGTGAAGAAATTCTTATATTTACGTTTTTGGATAAATTTTCTACAAATAGAACGCGTAATGTTTTTATAATCTACGCGAACGCCAGTGTTCGTTTGGTGTTTGACAGAATAGAGCGAAATCATGTGAATCCAAATCGTGCAAATGTGCGCGGCGTTTACTTGGGGGTTGAACAGTGACCAAGTGGAAGTTTGAATGCATTGTTTGAGGTTTCAGATTCGATTCTAAAGTCTCTTTTTGTGAGTCCCTAGAATGCAAAAGGTAATTGAAAGATACATGTGGATGCGGACGTCATTTTATATTTAACTAGTGCGCCTCACCATCAACGATTGCAGCACTGGTTACCGTCAAGTTTAATCGCAGTCCAGCACTAGTTTATATTAATAAAAAATTAAAATGAGTATCTTATTTGTCGATGAATTCCGATTTCGTTTTTACTGTTACTAATCTACGTTTGTATATTTTGATAAATTAGTAAAACAAACTTATTTTTTTATTCGCTATTAGTACACCGCAGACTGCCACCTGTATTATTTTTAGTTCCTACTATCCTTCCTAAGGTTGTCTGATAGATATCGCTGTCAGCGATAAGACCGCCATTGTACCTATAGATTTAAGTTTTGTATAAGTTCTGTTACTTTTTGGTGTACAATAAAGTTTAATCTATCTATTTCTTTCACGTATTTTCCGTATCAAACTTTTCTGCACTAGAAATATGGTTACTTTTGGGAATAAAAGAAGGAACAAGAATGAATATGGAGGATTCATAACGTGATTCGAACAAGTTCAGTCGGTCATAATTTTTAAACATAGTAGAAGCCAAAGCTGCAAGTTTTCTGGAAATTCTGCTCCATGTGCAGACAGAGATTGCACATAAATTGTATATGAGTCTCGTAGTTATCATTTGTAAGGAGAATTTTTGAATTAGGGTTGTAGTAGATATCATTATTCAGGCTTGAAGTGAATTTTGCGTCTTTATATTTTACTAGCTTTTGCCCGCAGCTTCGCCCGCGTACATAAAATATAGCCTATGTTACTCAGGAGTAAAGCAGCTTTCTATTGTTGCTTAAATTTTTCCAATCGGACCATAGTTCCAGAGATTACCCCCTACAAACAAAAAAACAAAAAAACAAACTTTACCTCTTTATTATATTAGTGTAGATAGTGTAGATTATTGTTTAATTCATTAAAGCCCAAGAGTACACCGGTGTCCGTACACCTATTATCTTTTAATTGAGTCTGTAATTACAGTACTCGGAAGATAGGGGAAAAAAGGTTAAGCAGTATTTGGCATCAGAAAATATCATCACCATAACCATTCACACTCGATAAAGCGACACGGCTTAAAAAAATAGCATGGCCATTCAATGTACTAAAATTGCTTGAGAGAGTTTTTGAATAATATAATAATGCATAATCAACAGTTTTAATATTCCCGGCGCTAGGACTCGCGCTAGGAAACCCGAGTCCTAGTAGTGAGAATATTTTCTTTAGGAGGAGTTGAAGGTAGTAGGCAGCACACGAGACCAATGCGAATTGGTGGATACCAGTTTCCTCATGATGTTTTCTTTCACAGTTTTGAGAGCCTGCACTTGTGGTTAAATACATAAAGTAATGCACCTGGCTGGGTTTGCACTACTACAGCTTGTAAGTCGGGGCCGTTACCACTGCTTTTGCCTGTTAAACAAAACTACATCTGTACTTAAATAAATAGTAATTGAATATTTTACTTATCAAAATCATTCCAACCTAAATATACGAATATCTTCTTTAGAAAGACAAAATCAATCACAATAATATACAGTTCGTGTGGGCAGGGAAAGCCAATTTATTATTTTGAACAACAATATAACCTATCAATCTTGAGTAATATTAACCTTTGAAAAAATAATAATCAAAAAGTCCACCCACATAGTACAGTAAACAATTCTAATATGTACAGTCAGCACATCAGACGATACAAATCTGTCAGATTTCTCCAATACATTTTGAACCTTGTTACATTTTGATTAAGAGTTGAAAATCGTTTGCAGAATTTTGACAGTTTGTTGTAGTCTGATGTGCTGCTGACCGTACTTATCTATACTTTATTCGTGTTAACATTTAATATTTAAAGAAACTTTTTCTACTGTCCGTTCAACCGATTTTAACTTCTATTCCAAAGGCATAAGGATGGCATAAAATGCAAAAAAAGTCGTTAAAAAACCAACTATTTACTGCAGCTACCATTTGTCATTCTACCAACGTAATAAAACTCAAAATTGGTTAAACGGACAGTACAAAAGGTTGTCTTAAATGTCTAATGTTATTTTGAACGGAGTATAAACTATAGATACAGAATAAATTTTTGAGATGTGTCAGTGAGAGTATGGAAAAAATATATGACGGTATATGACTTCGGTACTATTAAAGCAGGAACGTAAAGAGTTAGTGAAGAGTAAATAAACCGTCTGTTGTGGCGACACTTGAGGAGGCCTATGTCCAGTACTAGGACACTTTTCAGCTGAAATGATGATGATGTGTCGACCTACATACTTTTTGTACCTACCCTTTACCTCTTTAAAAGAGCAGAGGTGGCAGAGTGGTAAAAGCCTCGACTTACGAGTTGTAGGTCGCGGGTTCAAACCCAACCAGGCGCATTATTTTGTGTAATTTATTTCATCACCACTGCTCTCAAAACGGTGAAGGAAAACCTCGTGAGGAAACCGTCATGTCCTAAAACCAAAACTTTCAAAACATGTGACATCCACCAATTCGCCCTGGGCTTGCGTTGTGGATTATGGCCCATTCCCTCTCCTAGATATTTTGTTGATGATGATGAGTTTATGGTGATGATGATCTCTTCAATAACACTTTCAACAGTTTAACAGGAAACCTTAAAAAAACTCCGTGTTTTCATAAAAGAGAGATAACAGCGAGAAAATCGAACCTATCTACAATAACATGAACGACAACTAGTAGCCCCTCTAATTCCCGTTAAAAGCGAAAGTGGGGTTGCAATAACAAATAGTTATTGTCGGAACACGGCTAATAGATATAGACCGAAGAAAAATAAATTGCGATGCGACTTCCTGCTTCGGGAGAATTCTTGTAACGCTTTTCACTTGTTTTTCTCATGTTTTCAAGAAGTTATTGCTATTGAAGGACCTGGAATTCTGGCAAAAAACTAGCGTCTAGTGTTGTTATTAGAAATGGCTTTAGAATTTCTATATAATTATATATCTATATATATTTTAAGGGTTATGGGTATACATGTGAGTAGATGGAGAGGGTGAGGGAGGCCAAAAAAAATATGGGATTGAGTGAGGAATGATATGAATGAAAAGGAAGTTAGTGATAGCATGACGGGTGACAGGGCGGAATGTGTTGTGCCGACCCCAAATAACATGGGAAATTGGCAGGAAGATGATGATGATGATATATAATTATGTATATTTTTTGTAGTGAGTAATTCTAGAAATTCGAAGACGTGTGACATCCACCAAGCCGCACTGGGCCCGCGTTGTGGATTATGGCCCATGCCTTCTCCTAGAGAGGAGGCCTGTGACCCAGCAATGGAAACTTTATGATAACGACGACGAGTAATTGTCAAATTATTTCTTCAGCTTTCAGTGAAGCAAAAGAACTCGTCAGACTTTCAGACTAAAACCCATCTGTGTTCGAAGCCTACTGGGGCCAAGGGTTTACTTCTGAAAGGAAGGCCTGGTATGAAAGGCAACGTAGAAATTGGGTGGGTTTTTAGTCAAAATTTTTGCTTTTTTCTGATACTATCTCCTGCTTCATCCAAGGGAGGGAGTTAGATGATTTTGACCAACCAAAAAAAAAACCTGTTCCTTTACTTGCCCTTTGCCTCGGAAGTTCTCTTTCGAACATCCTCGTTTTATAATGTATCAATGTAATCAATTGAAAAAAAAAAAAATGTTAATTCAATATTTAAACACTAGCATAGCATCACCCAAGTCGTCGACGGCGCGCTCCGTTCCCGCGCGCCTCAAGGAGTTGTTAGCACACCGTAGGGGCCCTACAGGGTCGAAGCCTCCCGGAGCTGAGGGTTGATGCGAAAGCGTTACACCGGGGCTCTGGGAATAAGGCATGGAAGGCACGGGGTAGGTTCTTTAGTCAGTAAGAGTCTGACACTGTTTCCCGCTCCGCCCAAGAGTGGGATTCGTCATTCGATGATTTTTACCTACCATAAAAAAAAGCATAGCATCAACCTTATAATGTTCCCACTGCTGGGCCTCAAGCTTCCTTTAAAGAAGAGAGATTGGGCCGTAATCCACCACGCGGCCCTTATGCGGATTAGTGGATGTCACAATAATGTCTTCGATGGAATGTGGGTTTTAGTTTTTTTGGTTCTAGGGAATGTGGGTTTCCAATGATTTTCTTGACCGATTTGAGAGCAGTGGCGATGAAATAAATTACACAAAGTAATGACCTTGTCTGGATTTGAACTCGCGTCTTACAACTCGATAAGTCAGGCCCGCAACCACTCGGCCACCACTGTTCTTGATAGGTACATAGTAAATAAAACGAAACATCTATACAAAGTTTGAAACAATTTTGATATAAAAAAACCAAAGCTCATAGTAATATAATACCGGTGAAACCACACCAAACTCGCTATAAAATTGGAATGTAATCATCAAAGTGATAGTATAAAATAAAAACCTGCCAAGTGCGAGACGGACTTGCGCATGAAGGGATCTGTATTAAAAACTAAAAACGGGATAAATTAGCATTACCTACTTTGGTGGGTGATCATTAACTACAAAATCTCAAAGTTGAGTTTATCTTTCAATTACATAAGGCTAAACCTAACTTTGAAGTTGAAAACTCACCCATACATCGAAATACGTCATGTTTGATTCTCCAACTACAAATGTAAATATAGGGGCCCTACAGGGTCGAAGCCTCCTGTGGCCAAGGGTTCATGCGGAAGCGTAACACCAGAGCTCTGGGACTAAAGCAAGGAAGTAACGGGGTAGGTTATTTAGTCAGAAAGAGTCTGACACTTTTACGTGCCATAAAAAAAAAAACTACGAACGTAAAAGAGTTAATGATATATATTTTTTTAAATATGTAAAGATTGATAATTTGAAAATAATTGTAAAAATATTACTCATAATATTGTTGAACAATTTCCAATCTCAAATGGATATCTCCACGCGTTCTTGACAAAAAAGGCCCTTGACAGATACACACACACATCGAAGCGGCCTAGCGAATTTTCCTCTTGAGAACGGAACCCTAAAAACGAACACACAGTAGGTAGGATATTTTATTTAACCCGTGCTCTGCTTTCTGATAAATGAACGGGTCTGTGCGGCCACTGGGTAGGAAATTGATATTTCACTCGAATCGTCGTGTCGAGGGAGTTCGCCGTCTGGAAATTCATCCGACAGACAGACAGACATTTCAAATTTTGTATATAGATTTTCGTTACTAATAATTATGACAGATGACAACTTTTTTCTTTTTTCAAATTTTGTTCCGACTTTTTCACTGTTTTTTTTTTTTCGATAAATTGTTTCTTATAAGGTGTTTGTGTTCGAAATATGAATTGAATTGATTAAGGAAGGGCGGAAGGAAATAAATTGAGGATATTCGTTTGATTTGCTTAGAATTAAGTTATTGAATACTGGGATCAGTATGTCGTGTGTTGATGTCAGTGTGTCCAATTTATGAAGAAAATAAATGTTTTTTTTTATTGAATTTATTTTAAAACTAATAAACCGATATCTGTCAAAAGAAAAGCACACAACAAAAATGTCTTATTAAGGCATGTTTAGCAAACAGGGAGACTTTTTGTTAGATCTCAGAGAAAATAATAAAAATGTAAAAGGCTTTTTACTGTAAGTAGCAATCCTTCACGTATTTAGTCAATACAATTTTAAATTGTTTAAAAACAGCGTTGACCCACTCACCTAGGTGTATAATTTACGAACATGTATACGCATTTACACAAGACATATCCGGAATCTATATAGAGACTATCTGTCATCGTCATAAGCCTTTTTGATGTTCCCACTGCTGGGACACTGTCTGCTCTCTAGGAAAGGGAATGGGCATAATTGGATGGATCGAATGGACTATCTGCAAATCAAAACAAATATTTGTTTGTTCCATGCGGGAATTAAACTGAAGATAAAAATTAAAACTAGAATAAAAGCAAGCTTTGAACTATGGAACGGTTTCTATGAAAGTTAATTCTACCGTAACCTTACTCTAGTGGAAATTAAATTTCCAGGAATTGTTCTCGATCACTGATCAAAACTCGAAAATGAATAATATTCTCCTTTTGCCACGTGTAGTTAGTAGATACAGGCTTCTGCGAAGTAGTAATGCTTGCAACGGAGGAAGCCGCACGCGTGGGGCAATGGCGCTTACACCCTAGACGTCGCAGGGATACTGATCCCATCTGGCCACTAGACACGGACTTGCGGACGGCGAGCAATGGGTAGCAGCTCGTCGTCCGACCGTCCGGTAACCATCCGGACTGGGCCCAAGTCGTCGAGGGTACGTATCGTTCCATGCGTACCTCAAAGAGTTATCAGCAAACCGTAGAGATCCAACTAGGTAAGAAGTAAATAAATAAAAAATATTTTTTTTTTACAATTAATTTATAACAGATATAAACCATAATATATGATTTATAATGCAATATTTCCAGAAACTTGAGCCTTATCATGTTAAAATGTCAAGCGTGAAGGCTCTGGCCCTGGTATGTATGGCGATGTAGGAACGGGGTAGGTTGTTTAGTCAGTAAGAGTCTGACACTATTTTCCGCTCCACCCAAGAGCGGGATTCGTCATTGGATGATTTTTACTTACCATAAAAATAAGCGTGTGAGCGGGAAAAAGGGATGAACCCTAAATATGCAAGCGATGCACTCTAAATAACTCCATCCCTCTAACTGTTATGGTCGTCAAAAAGATCGTGTTTAGAACTCAAAGTATGACCTCTGATTGTAATTATCAGTGAAAGACCTAAAACCAGGTTTCACTGTACTCATAATACAAGTAAGAGGCGTATATCAAGCACTTTTAAGTTCCAATTAGCTCAGTAACTACGTTTCAGACTGTATCGATTCCTAAAATTATATACAATTATATTTATGTGCCTTCAAAACTTAGTAAATAAACCTTTATGAACGCGTTTAGAGTAATCAGCCATAATAGATTAAAATAAAAAGAAATATTTTAGAATTTAAAACTGTTATAATATTTTTAATGGAAAGTAAATTTTTAATATCGAAGAAACAGATTTAAAAAGTTATTTTTATTTAGGCACCCAAAACTCTTTTCTTTCATCCAATACAGAGAGACCATTAAATAAGTTTTAATCATCAAATTCTTCATCATAAAACCGAGTTGCTTATTCAATAATGCGGCGATTATTGGAAAATTCTTTCGATGAAGCCCGAAGGCCTTTGAAAACGCCCCCGTTTTAGGGAAAAATTAAATAATAAGTAATGAACGGAACAAATAAATGAACCGCTCTCTCGGGAATTCCTTTCATGAACTCCTTTTAGGATGTCTAAGAGTTTTAATGAGAACCATTGAACCGCTTTTCAAACTCAAATAAAAGATCATAAAAAAATATAACCAAGTTCAGGTACTAAATTTGGGACACCCTTTGAACGAACTAATTGTGTGAGAATACCTATTTAATATTCTGAAAATGTGCGGTTCCGTTTCAGTTAGATTTTCACAACTTTGGAAAAACCTTTTGGTTTTACAAATAAACGGTACTTCAATATTTCTTTTCTAGATTTCTTGATGCCTACAGTAAATAAAGAAATTTTGGGATCAAAGGAATTTATGAAATTCCAGTGTAAATGCCAGCAACCCCAAGCATTTCATCAAACGTTTAATTTGACTGTAAATTGTAAGCAAATAAAATTATTCTTTACAAAATCACTACCCCGTGCTAATGAAACTCGGTCAATTAACTTGAACGATAACAACAAATAACCCTCAATTGCTTACAGTGGACACTATGGGATCGTGATGAAGTTTAAAAAATATATTTGGTTTGAGAAATCGAGTAATTATAACATTTTGGAATAATAAACTCTATATCATAAAAGACAAAGTTTAAATTCCATTGTAGTTCATACTTTTGTTTAGTGCTTTGTGATAAAAAGTTCAATTAAAAATCAACTTAAAATGCAAACTACTGAAGTCGATACTTGATTGGTGGCGATTGAGAGAAATTATGTCGAATAACCAGTCGAAGTGTAGTTGTTACGCGCTTAAATATCCGAATATCCGATTAAATTCATCCGTATCCCCAGGCAATTAGATACAACCCGCGATCTGCATATTTACTTTAAAGTTAACGACACGTGACATCAAGTTTTATTGCAATTAACTTTACGGTCGTGTTGTAAACCGTATGATTGCTTTACGATGCTGTAAAATCCGCGGTTTTACAATTGTTCGCGTCCCTACGGTGCCGCGGTGTGACGCGAAACTAAAGAAGCGAAACTGTTCCAAAACCATTGTTTTATTTTAACCGAAAAGTTCTTTTTAGAATAATTTTATCTATAAAGAATTCTGACACATGCCTAAAAATAATTGCTTTATATAAGTGCTATATTAAAAATTTGGTTAAACTTTGACAACAACTTAGTTACTATGCAAATTAGGTATAGGTAATAATTCAAATTCTATTTATGTTTTATATTTATTGAATGAATCATATTAGTATTGTAAAGTACTTTTCCCCGCTCGGATAGCTAAACGGTTTTTGATGAAACTTGATATAAGAGTAGAACAAGTCTTGAAATTATAGTAGGTAGAATATTTATATCTTGGAAATATGTAGGTATCCTTGGAATAATTTTGTACTATAACGCGGGCAAAGCCTCTGGCAGTAGCTACCTTATAAAGATCAATCAAAATAAAGCGATTGTTATTTGAAAAAAATATATACAAACAATGATTAATTATGTCAAATTATCTTGTTTATTCTATGTTTACAATCATGTTCTATCTATCAAAGCAATCCACGCAAGTCTAATTTATTACTTGTTTACTATTCTTACACGCACTAATATAAACAACATAACATAAAGTAAGTTTTCCAATAAACAATCCGACATAGAATTGTCGGGTCATTTTGACCCATCCCATATATTTAAGTGTTGACAGTTTAGATTGCGTTTTTTTAGGCCAACTTTTTATGTATGGGTATTTACCGATTTTTTTATCCTTAAGGCGAATTTTATAGACTTTTGTTTAGTCACGATTTCTTTGTAATGTGACATGAAATATAAGCTGTCTATGTTTCCTGATAACTTCAAAATGGAGGTCTTTTTTAAGTCAATGATTAAAGATTTGCTTCTAAGTAATAAGGCTTTCGACGAACATATTATCACTTACAGGTGAGAAATCTAGCGGTCCATTGCGAGTTCATAAATAGTTTATATCATTATAATCATTTTAGCCAAAAATTTTCCACTATTGTTGTTGTATCTAGTGGACATAGCCCATAAATATTATTTAAAAAATGCAGTTTTTTCTGACTAATATAAAAAGCAAAAAAAAAAATACGTTGATAATTTTTAGATACAAAGGGAACCGGTTTATGTTGCGACACCTGAGAGAGGCCTAGGTCGAGCAAGTAAATCGGTAGAAATGATGATGATGAGTTGCTTTTAAGGACTTTTTAAATAAAATATAATTAATTCATTTAAATTTTGAAACTATTGAAAAAGTTGGAGTACAGAAACGACCAATGGTAAAAATCAAAACGCATAGAGACGCTGCACTCGCAGGACTAAAGACAAAAAAAAAATGAAAACGATTTTGCGAAATGGCCGATTTAACTTTTTCAATTAAGCGAATACAGGCCGCGCGGGTATATTCTGACCCAGATCCGGATTCAGGCGGCTCTGTCCGATTCGGACCGGCACAGTTCGGTTCGCGCCGGTGCGTTGCCGAAATGAAAACCTTTTCATTGTGTTTTGTGGCACAACTCGCGTGGAATAATAAAGAAAAACAAAATTCTACTTTGAAAACGGTTCAATCATAGTTCACTTTTATTTTCTACTTCCCTTTAACATGTGACTGGCGGTTTTTTACATCTTTTAAAAATACCTGACCGTCAAACTTTTTTATAAAATATTTTTTTTGCAGTATCGTAACTTGTGATTTTTATAGTTTTCTATGAATTTACTGAAAAAACTTTCTTTTTTATTTATTTGTGCAGAGTTTTTACAACTTTATTTTGACAAGGCGCGACGTTTCAAATCGAGAGCGTATCTATGGTCCTATAAAATATTTTTATGAAAATATATAAAACAGAGATACCAGCCAGCTTATTTTTCGACAAATAAGGTTATAGTGTCAACAAAACACTTTTTTTACACAGTGGGCACAAAATTTTCCTATCTCAATAAAAAAAAGGTCACGACAAAAAGTCAATTCGTTTGGAAACCTTCTTAGATCGAATTGTCTGCAAGCTACCTACGCGACAATATATTTGCATGAGGCGACATGGCAATCTTCTTATATTTGAGCTTATCAACGAACGATTCTTCGTCATTCAGGGTTAAATTGTGTTTGGTATCTGAGGGACTTGGGCGCAAATAAGCTTCCGAATATTCGGATTTCTAGGCTGGGATTGTGTACAGGGCATTTTGTAGAATGCCTACAGCTTGTGTTAACGTTTGTCTGTCAATTTGGAAAATCTAGGCTGAATTTAGAAATATATCTTTGAAGTAAAGCAACGCTTTCTGTGTTCAAGTCGAGAATATTTTATTTACGCAATGTTTCTTGTTTCTCTTTCGAATCAATACGAAAATATTTGTAAAGGTCGGTTATGTTTTTGTTACGATAAAAAGCGGCTTACTATTTTTTATTGAAACTTTTACGGTCTTATTCCTCTTCAAAGGTCTTCCTTCTTCTGATTATTTAGAAGAAGGAAGAGCTAAATGTATGTTGGAATATCAGGAGACCTTAACCAGAAATTCGAAGACATGTGACATCCACCAGCTTGCACTGGGTCCGTGTGGTGGATTAAGACCTATACCCTGTTTTTTTATGGTAGGTAAAAATCATCAAAGACGAATCCCGCCCTTGGGCGGAGCGGAAAATAGTATCAGACTCTTATTGACTAAACAACCTACCCCGTTTCTACATTGCCATACATACTAGGGCCAGAGTCTTCCTTTCAGACACGAACCCTTGGCCCTAATTGGCTTCGCCCCTTCAGCAGGGTCCCTACGGTTGCTCACAACTCCTTGATTTCTATACCCTGTCATAGAGAGGAGGCCTGAGTCCCAGCTGTGGGAACATTATAAGTCTAACCCTAAGCTATCTGACATACATGTCACAATGAGACATCATTATTGTAAACCTTTTAAGGTCTGCTGCATCTGAACCACGATACTATAACATACAATTCATGGGTACTTATGGGGTTCTGCTACTACCACTAAGTTGGAAGGGGAGGATAAGGGGGTTATTAGTAGGAGTGCTAGACACTGTGGACACCAGACGACGAGCTATTATTGCTCGTCTTTCACCAGCTATACTTTTTAACCCTGTGGTTAAAACTATTTTTTTTTATGTGTTTACTATGATACAGCCTATGCTGTATCGTGAGTAAACACATGGGAGCAACATATTAAATTTTTATAATTTCCCATAAATGCAATTTTTGGGTTCATTCAAAGTGTGCCTTTTATAAAATAACTTGGCGTTTTTATTTTTATTGAAAATGTAATAATTTAATAATAATTTAAAATTTCCAAAAAATTATAATAATAAATTTAACATAACATTATGGATCTTCAAAAAATAAAATGTCAAAGTTATTTAAAACTCTACTCATCAAACTGTAATGTCGATTTACTAGTAAAACCTTGCTTAATATATTAATAAGTAATCTTGAAAGATTCATTAATTAACCACAGTGTACATAAACTGTCAAGAACATCTGTTCCTCCCAACACGATTATAAACATCGCACGGAACTTGACAGATATTTAATCAATACAGTCAAGAAATAAAATAAACTAGCACATGATAAATACACTCAATACTCTATAATTAAAGACATACATTTTATATTAAATCGTAGGTTTACATTACACGATCCAAATTAACAGGTGGCTTCAACATAGTCATATATATAATACAATATTGCGAACTGATCAAACTCAATCCGATAACCTTGTCCCAATTAAAGTTCCAATCAACTCGATGCCGCTAAAGTTGACACGCCAACTGACCAAATAGTCGGCGGCCTGCGGCTGCACCAAGTATGACGACCCTCAAGTAAAGCCGAAGTCGGTCGAACTTTGCCGAGGGTGTCCGAAGTGGGCCCGAGCATCCGCGATCAATACCCCACACTGGCACCCGCGTTTCGCGTCAATTCCGGGGGCAAAAGTCACGCTTTCGGGATAGCCGTCGATTTCGGCCGGTCAGGGCCCGATCGAGTGCGTCCTGCCGGTAGCTCTGTGACTAACGAGGCACAAGACACTTATGCAGAATTTAAATCTTTTAAACTCCGATCTTCGCAGCCATTACTTAGAGTTTGCAGCATTGCAGTGAAACTATTTATTTCGATCATTCTGATTGCTTTCCATTTGTTTACTAGTGTGTTTAGAATATAACCGTAATCTTAGCCGAAGAAACTAAGATCTTCTGTCAACAAAATCTTTCTGAGTAAATCATAAATCAATAAATGATGACAAGCAAATGTTTGTAGCAACTAAACAGTTATTTATATTAAAAGGTACGGAATTCAGAATAATATCTTGATATATTTACAATACAAAAAGTGTAAACAAGCCAAGAGAACGGAGGCGGATGTACACAGAAATGCCGAGATAAAATCGTTGGTCCTTTTTGATAAATAGGTCACGAAAGCAATGTCAAGCAACGCCGTGTTGGGCGTTCCGAGACACTTCGCATGGACTTGAAACGTTTTGATAACTTCGAAAATAAACAACTTTATTTGAAGAAGCTGCCTCAAAAACTTCACAATGCTATTTCTAAGCTTTGTGAAGTGACATAATACTGTAACAAAGCACTGAAATAGTTGTAAAATGTATATAGAAAGTAATAAATACATTGTTGAGCTAAAGAAATATTTGTAATATTTCAATATTGGACAATAAGGCATTGTTCTGAGTGCATTTTCTCGATAAAATAATGTGAAGTCAGTTTATAATACTGTGTTAGTTGACTACTTATGTACCTATAGTTTCCTTTAGAGAAACAGCTGAAGGTTTATTTTGAAAATCTTGTACAGATGTTGTTGAAGAAACAAGGATTGGTAACTACTTAAACATGGCTACCAAAACAACCCTTTACCCTTACTCAACACAAGCACAAGCCTTACTACGAGCTTTAAACGCGAGCCATTTGACGACCTTCAGCTGAATTGTTAAAGAGATGGACCTATTATAAGGTGAATACTTTCATCATTCTTTCTCGCTCGCACACCTGATACTTTAACGCGGGTTAGCAATCAGCTGATTTTCAAAATACGCATTTTTCTTGCCAGCCAGTTCATCAAAGTATTACATCGTCGGAGATAAATCAATAAAATCGATTACTCGACATACCGATTACAACTTAAATGTCACACAAATCTTTCCAACTTTTTCACCAGGAACTAGGTCACGGTCGGAACATTTTGAAGGGAGTTGGAAAAAATACAATCCTCCCCTTCGAAGCGGAGCATTGCGAAATTAAAACGTCGCTGTAGGCAAAACTAGGGCTTTCACGGAATAAGGATGATCATTATCTGAGCATACGAAATACGAGTGGGAAAAAAATGTTATCGGAGTGTTGCCCCTGTTGAAAAATTGGATGTTTTCCTCCTCAACACCGGCCTAATTGTGGAGACATAATTAAAAGAATGGTTTTCATAGCGGAAAAATTAAAATAATACAGTAAAATAAGAAAAATTAAGTTGTTTTTACTAATGAACAAAGATCTTAAATTAATTTATTTAACATTTTTTTTTACGTGCGTTTATTTCTAAAGCTGCCACAGTCCAATTATATAGTTATTTCTGCACCAATTAACAGTGAAGAACATTCCCAGAAAATTAGATTATTTTCCTAATATTAGTGAGTTTTGAATTACCTAGTTTTAATCGAAACTGCTAGTCCGTGTCAAACTTGTAGTACAGCTCAATACCATTTTAATTTATAATTTCATTTTTTTTTGCATAGCGTTCTTATTCTTTTTCTAAAATAAAAGCCGTTTAAGTTACTTCTTATAATATTAGCTATCTACCAGTGAAAATACCGTCAATATTAATAAAGCCATTTTAGATATTAGCCAGAACAAACAGTGATACAGACACATTTTTTTATTATAGATATCAAACATGCATACTTAAATGCCTTAGGCATTAAATCCGCCTTTGTACAGTTATGTGCATGAAGTGTTAAATAAATAAAACTTTCATATTTTATTTAGTAAATAAAAAGGGTTGTTTTGATATTTCAAACAGACACTTAAATTTAATTTATATTTTTGTGTATAGAAGTACAGAAAACTCTTTCCTTTGTGTATCAAAAACCGATTCCAGTGTGCATTACGAACTCGGAACGCTGCATGTGCTTCTGAACGTGTCCACTTAAGGCCGAACGCCTAGACTTCGCACGTGCGCATGTCCGAGGATTAAGGGATTTTAACCTCTCGTAGGACGTATTGAAGGCGACATGTGTCATGTTCGTATTTCGAAGTGGTTTAGAGAAATGTTTTTGGGTGTATTTTTTTTAATTGCCAGTATGTTTTAGTGTGATTCGGAGAACAGAGAGGACTTTTCGGAGAAATATTATTGCTGGAAAGTGAGGTGATGTACCAGTGTGTTTCTTCTGAGCGTGTTCCAAAGTAGATCACATCTTTGCTTACCATATACCAGGTGAAAGGGTGATTAAACGCGAGTCTGTCTATACCAATAGGCATAAAATGAGAAAAGATTTACACTTATGTATTTTTGTTTGTAGTTAATACACTTAAAAACTACAGAAATTTTAAAATTCTTTCACCACCACAATGCTATTTTTACTTTTACGTCTAGGGTGAAAGGCCGACGACATTTAATAATAAAATAAGAACTTGTAACGGTCAGCTGTTTTATTCTTTCTTAATGTTCAGCCCAGATTAAGATAATGAGCTTTGTTTTGATTTTAACTTCTATAACAGAACACTCAAAGGTATTTTTAGTAAGTAAGGCACTCTCCTAAAGCACTCTTCTAAACACTAAGATAGCGTTAACGGGCATTCACATTGAAAAAAGAAGAAAAAGTGTCAGAGATTCAATTCCGCTTACTCTGACAACCGGAAAAAGAAAGAAAGTATGAAAGAAAATGTTTGTTTTACGCGTATATATACACAACAATATATAGAAACTAAGAAACTCAAAACTTAAAAAAAGCAACATTCTATGTCTCCCGGCTTCACCAAATAGGTCAACTACAATTCAAGACAAAAAACCTAAAAATCACAATGCGATTTTTTTAATTTTCAAAAAACGAACTTCCACGTTCCATAGAAACAACTATACACATTGACCAGTCATCCACATTTGACAGATAACAGCTGATATCATAAGCCCAAACAACTTGTTGGCATTGGACAACCCCACGCAGATACAGGTGGGCTCCGACTAATATAGGTTGTGCTGTGATGCCTGCAAGCGAAGGGCTCAATCCACAGCTGTTTGTGATTAATTGCCATTTATACACCAGGGTTATAGTTTATCCCCTATCTATATTGAAATACAACAGTAGCTGATAGGGTGGATATTGTACTAGATGATGGGTTTGGATTTCCTACTATTTACTTGCATGATTTTACTTTTAGGAGATTTAAGGCGATGATTTGGACGCGTACTATGAGGAAATGTTACAGACGGTGAGGGAGATGTATGTCTAAGAGTTGGGGGTGGTTTTTGTCTAAGAAGAGGGTTTGTAATGGTTAGAAAACAAAGAGATCGACCAAGATTTTTTTGGGTGAGAAAACGTCAAATAGCTTTTCCTGCTCTGAGTGGAATGAGAAGGAGTATCGAGACTTTTATATACTAAAACCCTTCCATGTTCCTTTAGTTGCCTTTTGCGTTTCAAGGCCAATGATGGAGCACACTCTCCTAGAAATAACTTATTAACTTTTGACTCAAAAATCTCGAGATAGTGGGTATCAGGGATTGCGGCTTGCAGTGAAAACTGGTAACGAGTAAGCCATTTTTATTGACAAACACCGCAAAGAGACGAAAATGTCTGTATATTGTATCAAAAACTAATTACCTGCAAAACTAAACACTGGCTGATTACACAAACCGAAAGCTAAAAGAAACAAAAACGATGAAATTAGGTTTGACATAGCATTCGAAATTCGAAAGCTCCGATGTTCATTTGTTTTTTTTTTATACTATTTTTGCGTGCATGTGTTTTCAAGTCCTAAGATTTCCTGGGTCTTACGTAAAGTAAGTTTACGTGAGAGCCCCCAAGACGAACTTACGCTTGGCTCAAACTCCTAGCTTTAACTTAAAGAATCAGTGTAGAGATTTAACTGTTACATATGTGTGGTTTCAAGCGAAAAGATAAGTCTGCGTTCCATGTTATAACATTTTGTCTCTCCCAGTCCAAATGATAAAACTTTTAAGCGTTTCTAAACCTCGTACAGTTGTACGAGGTTTAGAAGGATTTAAATGACGTTCCAATGTAAGTCTAACTGTGAATAATATTATGTTTTAATATCTATCTACCTGCTGGATAACTAAAGTTTTGTTTATTTGGGTTATGTGTAATTTATGACCTTAATTTATTTAGATGTTAATACCTCACTAAGTGCAGTCGTGACCGAGTGGTAACGGCCCCGACTTACAAGTTGTAGGTCGCTGGTTCAAACCCAGCTAGGCGCATTACTTTGTGTATTTCATCACCACTGCTCTCAAAATATGAGACATCCACAAACCCGCACTGGGCCTGCGTGGCGGATTACGACCCATTCTTTTACCTTGTGAGGAGGCCTGAGTCCCTGCAGTGGGAATGTTATTAAGCTGATGCTATGCTATGTTAAAAATCATCGTTACTACAACGTAATATGAAAAAAAGACTAACATAATAACACCAAGCAACTCTCTATTTTACACTACTTGACAAAAAACTAGACACCCCTACTAACCATAAGTTGCAACGTTAAAAATCGTTGCACCAAATCCACAGTCAGTTATGCGTTACTAGAAAGTATATACTAAAAAAAATATAGCATAGCATCTGTCAGCCTTATAATGTTCCCATTGTTGAGATTCAGACCTCCTCTCTAGGAGAGGGAATGGGCCATAATCCAGCACGCGGGCCATTGGACCTGCGTGGTGGATTATGCAACCGCACTAGCGGGTTGGTGGATATCACAATCCTGTTTTCCATTTTTGGTTCTAGGACATTCTGGTGTAATTCTCATAAATTTTAAGTGATTCATAACAAATAAAATTTTACTTTTGTACTTTATTTTTTCATATTACGTTGCTACACTGTAATATGAAAAAATAAACTACAAAAAAAAAAAACACTAAGCAGTGCTCTCTAACTTACGCTGCATGCCAAAAACTCGACACCCCTACCAACATAAGCTGCAACGCTAAAAATCGTTGCACCAAATCCACAGTCGGTTAAGGCGTAACAAAATTCTCACGGCGCATGCATCGTAAATTTACAGTACACCGGAGGGTAAGTTGTGTACTTTACTGCGGTAAGCTTTTACGATATGGCTTAAGTAATAAGCTCAGCTCAGCTTAGCTTCCACGTGAGCGCTATAAAACTTCGCGTTTAAGTGTTATTGGTAGTCGTGGCGACATGTTAATAGTAATGTCCTTGAGGTTTTCGATCTAAGAGTACTAATTTCGGCTTTGTTTCGATTTCATGTTTACACGCCGTTTTTGTGAATAATTTTCGAAGGTTGTAAAGTTTTAGACTTATTGTATTGGATACGAGTACCTATTTTAGAAGACTGTGATTGTTGTTTGAATACAAATTGTAAAATAGACTAAGTATTGTTTTATATACGCTTTGAAAAACAAGGAAATACTGTCAATTTAAACTGTATAACTTTTTTATTAAATCATAACAATAATGACTCCTAACACATACATAAACATATTTAGGTGGACAATCAAGCCGACTAGTGCCACGGGAATGTGACAGATGCGAGACACACAGGACTGCTCGTTGTAACGACATTTGGAAGAAGCCTATGACCAACAATGGATGTCTTTTGGCTGACAAATCTTTCTTTCCTACCAAACGGTCTACTTAATTATCACTGGACTACTAAATCTTTAGCTACCAAGTTAAGAAGTTGTATTTAAAGACAAAAACATAAGCAAAAATATATACATTAAAAGTGTATTGGAAAAATAGATCCCACACAGATAAAAACAAAATACTTTGTTACACGAATAAAGACTAAAAGCTTTCACTTTTAACTTGTACCACGCCCCCTATTCAGAGAACATCGACCGTGGTAAATACCTAAACTATTGGATTACAAATTCTACGTTAAATGAAATAGCTGCTATTTAGCCTGATTACTGCGTAATTGCTGTAGAAAACTAAGATATAGTTACTAAAAACATTTTGAAAATAGTATTTTTTTGTTTGCTTTACACTAAGAATAAATCCTATAATGAAAGTGCTATCACAAACATGTAAACTTACATATAAACAAGGTGGGTACATTATGAATTGTTGGTATTTAAGTTATATATAGGTACAAATAAATTATAAGACACCCAGATCGGGGGTAACCATCTGTATACCAATATTTGTGCTGAGCGCGAAATGATCCGTCAACACGCATCAGGGTCCCAGCAGGGCCGAAGCCTACTGGGGCCATGGATAAGCTTCTGAAAGAAAGGCCCGGCCCTGGTATGAAGGGCTAGGAACGAACGGGGTAGGTATTATAGTCAGTAAAAGTGACACTATCTCCCGCTCCGCCCAAGGGCGAAAGATGTCAATGGGTGATTTTTATCCACCACAAAAAAAAAACCGCAACATGTTGCACAAACCAAACCATCACTGCCCGGCGCTCGCTCTATTCCAATATCAGTACTGTCGTACGCATAAAGGCACAATCAAGTAGCCATCATAACAAAAAAGATCGTAAAAAGAACAAGGAAAAACTACATAATAGTTATACCAAATGAAATACCATCCACAAAGTTTATTCGCTTTGGTCGCGTGTCACTTAAGTCCGTGCACTTAAACGGGCTATCCGTGGCCTCAAGTGTACTCGCTTACTTGTAACTTGATATTGAACACTACATACACTGGTGGCAAAGTTAAGTGGTAAAATCCTAAGGTTTTCGCTGCGAGTTTTAGAACTAAAATGTTGTGTTGTTTGCATTTAAGGTCAAAAGTTTATGAATGCAATCGTGGTCAAGGGTCCCGTCTATAATACTGTTTTATTTATTTTAAACAAGAAAAAAAAGTGTATGGATTGATTAATAAGGTTTTTTTTTTGTTATGGCAATATCTTATCGCACCTTCGGTAAGACAAGGGCCGAAGTGCTAATTTTAATTTTTTTTCAGGACAGACATTTTAAGGTTTTTATAGATTTTAAGGTTTTTTTCGCATATTTAAGTCATTTTCGGAAATTTTAGCACTTCGGCCCTTGTCTTACCGAAGGTGCGTTATTTTTTTTTACTTGTAGTTAATATGCAACGATCGGCAACTACCCACAGGTAGACTCGCTCAGCTGACGTTTATTTAAAGAAATTAATTGCGTACATGCGTAAATTAATTCGATTATAAAAAGTATTTTATTTTTTTACAAATTGACAGTGTTTCATGTAACGAAACGAACCTCCATGAGATTAAAACGATCAAAATTTGCCGGTGTATAAATTAATCTACATATATAAAAGAAGAAACTGACTAACTGACATATTAACGCACAGTCTGGGCCTAGGCGGGTGAAATTTTGTACAAGGCTTCCTTTTATGACGCAGGCGAACCTTAAGAAAGGGTTTTTTTTTTAATTCAGCTCCTAAAGGCGATTAATGGGTGTCTAAAGTTTGTATGGAGAACCCTACATTCAAGCGGTTGAAGCCGCGGCCAAAAGGCTAGTATTGTTATATAATTTTTCCTAACTATTTCTAAGTACATCTCAAAACATAACTGACAACAAATTAGACGACATGTAATTACAATGTTTAGCAGAATCACTTTAGCAAGATTGTGACCAATTTTCTCCTATGTTTACAGGCCCAACATGGGCCACTGTGTAAAGAGTAATGTCAATCGCTCCATTCACCTATAAAAGAGATCTATCGTAGTCTCCCGTTCGTAATGGGACGATAGACGTCATATATAATCGTTAGCCAGGCTTGTGGAGGCAGCGTTATATGCAACCAGGAGAAATGGGTTACGTTGACACTCTTTGGCTATATAACCATCTGTTAGTTATGGTATTTAGGAATGGAGAGTAAGGTGTTCTGTGACCTATCACCCTGGAAAGCAAAGGGTAACTTGAGGGGAACATGAGTCGATTTTCAGTAAAAGTCTGGCTCGGAACAGGAAAAAATATTTGTTGGTTTCCCACCGCCAACGAAGGGTAGGTATTAGAGTAATTATCCTCATATTCTTATTAAATTAGAAACATTAAAAAAAGCTGACAGAAAACTGATTAGCAAATTCTCAATTCAAGCTCAGTACGAATATCAGAGTTTGTCAGACAATGACCTGAAAGGATTTTTTATTATTAATAATAATAAGAATTTTATTTCAGACCATTTTTGATCACGGACCAACCGATCCATATTTATGTTAGTAAGTATTTAAGAACTATGTTAGCAAATCACAAAATAAAATCGAAAAAAATAATCTTTTTTATTGTATTAGTTATTTTAGTAAGTATCACTCGACCTCATAACCTTCAAAAGATGTTTACTTTTTTTTCGAAGACCGAAACACGAAAACATAAAAATACAGATCGAAATTCCGGTTTCAGAATCCGTATTTACCGATAACCTCAAAGGACATGAATACCTAATTACATAAATATCGACGAGGAGCCCTCAGAAAAAATGACAAAAATGTTTTTAATATCGAACATCACACGATTCATTATGTTCAGCGGTTGGCAACTGAATACCTATTTAAATATCGGAATATTCATATCTCGTTTAATAACAAGGCACGGTAGGCAGCTATATAATAATATTTTCATAGGTCGTATTACGCATTATTTCCGTGAAATCTGATATTAATAAAATTATGTGCGTGATTTTAGTATAACAATAATTAATCTTCAATAATCGAGAACGCCGTGTTGTCGGGTTCACTGAAAGGGGGCCTTTTTAATTAACGCTTTTGGCATAGAAATGTAAGTATGCCTATCGGTATATTATTTCAGTAAAACGTGGATGATTTTACTAGCTTCTTTCTGTGGTTCTGCTTGCGTGAAAGCAGATAATTATATAAGGGAGCATATTTCTGAGAATTAAGTTTATTAGACCGCACACGCGTAACGCGCTTGATTTGTACTTAGAACGACGACGCGTGGCGTCGCGTATACTGCCGTACAGACATTAAAACGCAGTAAAAGTATTGTAAAATGCGCTTTTTTACTGCGTTTTAGTGTCTGCACGGCAGTATAGTACGGCCGTCGGATCTTGGCGAGTCTGAAGTTAAACTCTACGAATTTTAGCGCTTGATAACTCGAACAGAAATAAAGGTTTAAAAAAAAAATGGTTGCCTGTAAAGTCGGTTTTACGGGCGAAGATTTTACGTGACAACGTCCTAATTCTCTAGTGCTGCGCGCGCGGCAGACCGATCATAGTTGAGTGGGAGAGAGACGCAAGGCATTCGGCGGGCCTCTCTCTCGTTCGGTGACTCATCGTAACGTTACCGAGCGTTACACTTTTTCATAAGTGACTCCCAGCCGCAACCTAATTTAAGACGTTGTCACGTCAAAAATAAATGCTGCAAATTTTATTTGTTTGTTTAAATCATTTATTTTTTTACAAGTTTTCAAGCGCTATAATTCGCAGAGCCTTACTTTAGACTCACCAAGATACGACGGCCGTAATGTACCAGTAGGATTATACTTTATCACTAAATGATATATTTTTTGCTTTCATAATATATAACCGAAGTCGCCTGACAAAATTTAAGGTATTATCTATAGGGACATTTAAATCTTAAGTATAAATTGCTTTGCCAATATGTGAGTTTTTTAGTTTACTGCAAACAGAGACAATATGGTAGAGAAATGTTCTAATACTATGCATATTTATTTATCTATTACATATGTACTTTATGCTCACAAATGTACAGAGGCGAATACTTATTGTCATCATCTTGTTTTCATTTAAGAAAATATGTCGTTATATTATTTCGTCACACTTTTCTTTGGAACCCTTACTTTTAAATGGTTTCGCAATCGACCAAACACCAAGACGATAATACAAAGGTGTGGAAGAGAAGCCTTCGCCAATTTCCTGTAACCTTCAACTGAAAATGAGCCTGTAAAGATAAGTATCGGTATGCTAAACCAGCTATTTAGCCGCTACCTCCGTTTGAACTGATTTCACCATTAAAACCTAGATAAGATAGCATAATCAAATAGTATTTCTAAAACGGTACCATTGCAAAAGGGTTAAAGCCTACTTGGGCCCAGGGTCTCTTTCTGAAAGGAAGGCTTGGTCCCAGTGCGAAGGGAAAATAAGGGACGGGGTGGGGTGTTTAGTTGGTAAAAGTCTGACACTGTTTCCCGCTCTGCCGAAGAGCGGGATTCGTCATTGGATGATTTTTGCCCACCATAAAAAAAACCATTGGTGCAGTAGTTGAATGACTGGGTGATAAGCTCCGTGTTCGATTGCTCAGTGGAGTACAGTACAAATGTTTTTTTTTTTATCTAAATACAGTTGTTCTGGGTCTGGGTACATTTTTGTGAACGCACTAATGTTACAGCAATAATTAGTAGTCCCGTTTGATTATAATTTGAGGTTTTCAAGACTAGGGTTATTTATTTATTATAACTTTATTAACCAGTAAAAAAAACTGTACAAAGGTAATTAATTCCTTAGAAACTTTCAACTTGTGTGCCTTTTAAAAGTATGTGTATTTTAGTCTTCCCGTCAAAAAACCATTGTTTAACCCTTAAAAGTAAAAAAACAAACAAGCATGTTCAATAAATCAAACAACTTCAAAAAAATAAGGTCAAAATTACCATAATTCGATAACGTTTCACATTAGGGAGCAACGAAAAATGTACAAAAACAATGTATCTAGCACATGGAAGCAATTACACTTTATCTTCAATTCACTTTGATCATTACGCCGTACAAATGGGGCCAAGTTAACGGCTCACTTCATACTGCAGTAATAAATATTTTATTTTTGTTTCACATCTCGTTCCTGGCGATGGGTTACCTTAAAAGTATACATGTAAATAGCAGCTTCAATGTGGGTACATTATTTGGGAGTTAAGACCTTTTTTACATAGCGTGGGTAGAATGACAGCAGGACTAAAATATGGATCTTTAAAATGAGAGAAAAGGATAGGTTAGCTATATTATTATATACCACATCAACACAACTACCGACACACAAACCTATATGCGGACTTGCGGACGGCGAGCTCGTCCGGTCTCCGTCCAAGAGTGGGATTCGTCATTCGATAATTTTTGTCCACCGTAAAAAAACACCAACCTATATAATCCATTCATCTTTTTCCATTCCTTTGATTCATTTGAACTTGTTTGTTAGTAAACATAGTCTGAAGACTTAAATCTTTACTGAATAAATATCGTATTATTTTCGACGTAAAACGTATATTCTAAAATAAAATAAAAAATAACATTCATCTTCTACATTACATTCTTAAAAACGCTATCAAAGCTGTCTAAGTATACTAAATTAATTACAATGTCTCAATTTAATTTTCACTGAAATAACATCGCAAGTTTTCATAAGTATCTTAACACAGACATGACGAATGTGAAAATGTTCTCTAAAATAAAATGACAAGCGAAACAATTTCAAGTATAATAAGACTAAATTATAATTTGACACCTTCATTGTCTTAAAATAATTTCGTTGAAGTTGAGTAGACTCGCAAATAAACAGCTGTACATTTAAATTATGTATAAATGGAAATGGCTAATTCATTTCAAAAAAGTATCAGAACTAAATAAAATATAGCTGAGAAAATTGTTTTGTGAAATGAATACGAAACCACTTTATCGAATCTCGTTTGTAAATATGAATATTTTATCACTAACACTGAAGATTTTTCTATGATTTTAAATCAATAAAACTACTACTCAGTTACGTCTAAAATACTTACCAGAATCAATCAACCGAATGATCGAAAATAAGTTGGAATTAGTTTTTGTTTTTTTTAGTGGTGGGTCATGGGTCACACTGAAGAATTTTCTATGATTTTAAATCAATAAAACTACTTTGAGTAACGTCTAAAATACCACAATCAATACGCTGAATGATCGAAAATAATTTGGGATCAGGTTTTTTTTTAAATGGTAGGTAAAAATCATCCAATGACAAATTGGGTGGAGCGGGAAATATAATATCACGAATTTATTACTGTCTAATTGATAGTAACACAGTCCAATTAAGTACATAAAACATGAGTGTTAAATATAATGAAGAATCCAATAATATATTAATTCTCTAATTGGTTCCAAATGTGTGTTAGATTTAGTTTAATCGTTGTCTGTAAAAGTGATCAAGTAAATCTGGCCTGCAGTGTAATCGTTAAAGTTAACGACTGTTTATCGTACATAACTAACATTTAATATGGCTAATGGGTTTAAATGTAATCTATAGTCATTAATATTTATTTTAAATGTTGTTGTCGTATTTTTCCCAGCCTACTTTAGCGAGTTTGAACATGTTAATTGTTTATTAAGGTGACTAAATGTTACTTGTTATGCTAATTACATATATAGGTACTTTATTTTTATCATAAAAAACTTTAAATAAAACTAGGAGCTGGGGCCGGGTTTATTTATTTTTTATATATAAAGATTTAAACAACGACCACTGGCCCTGCCACATATAGTGGCAACGTAGTAACGGGGTGAGTTGTTTAGTCAGTAAGAGTCTAACACTGTTTTTGCCCAAGAGCGGGATTTATCATTGGATGTTTTATACACACCAAGAAAGGCAGCAAAAAGAAAATTAACAAAATACAAAACAAGAAATGTGACGTCACTGCTATTAGTTCACGCGTAAGTAAGAGTCTATATTTGTATTACATATTAGATATATAAAAAAATAACAACTATTGCTGCCATTCAATTTCATTATATTTTAAATGCCAATCGCTGCTTGAATTACTAACAAATTAAGTTGCTATTTATAGAAGAAGTTTTATTTTTGCCTTTATTAGATATTTCATATAAATATTGTCCTAAAATAAACAGGATGTAGCCTATTCTGTGTTTATTATTTTTCCCAATTATTTCTTAATATATTATTTTTATCTTTAGTGGAAATGAGAAGGTACTTTAAGTACCTACTACGATTGTTAAAGATACTGAACTAAGTGACATTGGATTTAGGGCTGTCTAATATGTAGTTGTATGTAGTAGTATGTGTCATGTAGTTTTTTTGCACATTCTTCTCTATATAGCCAAACGCCATATAGGCATACGACGAGCTCCATATAGCAAAAAGCATAATGTTTCTTGACCATTTAAAAGTACCTTTAAGGGCTTGTGCACATTTTTTAAACGCACCATTGGCGTTTGTCTACAGGGTCGAATCCTCCCGGAGCTGAGGGTTGGGGCAAAAGCGTTACACCGGGGCTCTGGGAATAAGTCAAGGAAGGCGCGGTGTAGGTTGTTTAGTCAGTAAGAGTCTGACACTGATCCCAAAAGCGGGATTCGTCATTGGATGATTTTTACCTACCATAGAAAAAAACCTAGTGTTCAGGTAGTTTTTTTGCACATTCTTCTCCATAGAGTAAATAGCATAATGTTTCTTGACCATTTAAGAGTACCTACCATTAAGGGCCTATGCACATTTTTTAAACGCGCCGTTGGCTTTTGTAACGATACACACGGGTGTCAGATATAGTCTGTAGTCTTTTAATAAGATTAAAGCGCGCTGTCGATGCGCGTTACTTATTAGAGACGTATACGTACTGAATTTTGCTTCGATTCTTTCTTCACAAATAAATATCACCTCTGTACCTAATTTTCGTTTTATTCTTGTCTTTATTTTATTGCAAGTATGTGTGTAAATTAATTGTTAAATAAACAATTGAACTATCATTTTATAAAAACAATATCCACCAATGCAAACACCATGCAAATGGCTTCCGCAAAGACGTCACCAAGATGGTCAAAGAAACAATTGTATTTCAATTATACCCGTCGAAATACGGAGAATAGGGAAGTCAAGCGTCCTTTACCAACGGTAAACCCGTTCCTTAAATAAACAAAAGCCAAAAATCTTAACAGGCCTTTAGAAATTCCGTCCGAAGCCCGAATTCTTGATGGACGGTGACAGTTCTTGCCACCCCTTGAAGAAACCACTTAATCCCGTCTGAAATAATGACTGAAACCCTTACAGGTTGCGGGACCGAAGCCCATCGTAAATAAGTGGCAGGAAATGTACGGACTTAGAGGAAACCAATTTTATTTTATTGTTTTTAGTGGATTTTACATGTAGCGTCTGTTAGCGGCTTCTGTTGAAAATTGTCGTAAGAAGAGATAGTCTTGGGATAAAAAGGACTGTTTTTGCTATTCCAAGATATTTTTTTATTATATGAGCTATTGGTCGATTGCGATCCCACTTGATAGTAAGCAATGATGCAATCGATGATGGTGAAGCGCATTAGTTTATTAAGAACCTATACACTCTAGCCTTAACCCTTAGATAATATTCGAACGGGAAGAAAGCAGGCAAATTGTTTCAGTATTTAGAATTAGGCGATATAAAAGACCCTGTATGAGTATGCCTAATTTCATCAAAATCTTTGGATTCATTCGAGCGTTAAGAAATAACAAATATACACACATACAAAGTGAAATGTTCGCTTTTATTTATTTATCAAAGGATAATCTAAGGAAATTCTCGATATAGATGGAGTGGGCGTATTAGTCTTTACCGACTGCAACCCATCAGTGTTCCTTCAGTAATACTTTAGCATTTCAAAGTCATGATAACTCTTTCACACATCTTCCTACTCTTTACATTCATAACGCCTTACTAAGATTTTCTAAAACTTACCTACATTACGTAAAAGATTTGTCTATTCGCGTGATATAGTTCCAACAGTCACGTCTACGAAACGCGTAGCGCTGCTACGAATATTCGTAGCGAAACTAACTTCGTAGACTCTGATAGTTCGATTTTACGCATACGTAAAAGCTTCGAGTGTGAACGTGAATTGGCACAAAAACACGTAGCGTGGATTTCGTAGAAAGCCTGACAACAGAATCTAAGGTTCTCCTTTTAAACGCTGCCTTACATTAGGAATTGCTTACTCCTATATCGTGGGTGCATTCCTAAACATATGTATTTTTTTATTAATGCGGAGAAAACCGAGTACTTGGCCTGTAACACAACAAACGCTGCTCCTGTTCGCATTGGCGAAGACACAGTCGAGCGCACGGAACAGGTCAGGTACTTGGGATCGGTGCTCCACGAGTCCGGGGACGTCGATTGCGACGTCGAGTCTCGTATCTCGGCGGCCTGGGCGAAATGGCGTGAGGTGGCGGGGGTTATCTGTGACCCCAAAATGCCGGTTAGGCTCAAAGGACAGGTCTATAAGACCATCATTAGTCCTGTCCTTTTGTATGGCAGTGAAGCGTGGCCTGTACTTGAGCGGCATAAGCAAAGCCTGCGTGTCACGGAAATGAATATGCTGCGCTGGATGTCTGGAGTCTCCCGGAAAGACCGCATTAAAAACTCCCGCATCCGGGGCAGCCTTCAGGTCCGTGACATAGCGGATAAACTGCAGGAGGGTCGCTTATGTTGGTATGGCCACGTTTTACGAAAACCGGCAGACTACGTGGGTAACAGATGCCTTGCCATGCCGCCTCCGCCGGGACCCGGGAGACGAGGAAGGCCTAAGAAGCGATGGATCGACGTCGTAAGGGACGATATGCGTGCCAATGGGCTTACGGCAAAGGACGCGAAAGACCGAGCGAAGTGGAGGCGTCTTAGCAAGAAAGCGGACCCCGGGCACCGAGGCGAAAACCAAGGTTGGCAACCGGGACTAATACCGCTAGGATGATGATGATGATTCATAAACATATGTATAAACTCACATAAATCTGATTCTATATAAGTACTCGTAGTTCAATAACCGAATCGAGTCTCAGAGATTTTCCTAAATGCTAAAAAAATATTATGTTTGTTCAGTTGCAAGGTACCAAAAACTTGAGTAAGTATACTCGTATGATTTTATTTTGAAATCGATATCTAAACGAGTTGTCAAGATTAAGGATTTTGATAGACAGACAGAAAACTAAATGATCATAATATAAGGGTTCCATTTTTTATTTTAAAGTATGGAACGTTAAAGAAAACAAACAACGTATTTCTTAAACAGAATTTTCTATTACCAACCCCAAAACAACCTCAAAACATATCGATCGCCAGCAATCGGTGACACGATTCCGACACAATTTGTCATAGCAAGAGCGTTTAACCCGAGACAAACTGACACTCAGTAAGCCATAATGACTTTCAAAACAAAATTTGCGCAGAATATTCGAGACATTAGCTCATTACTGTGTCTAATTATGTTTTTGCGGCGACACACGGCGTTCGCGGGTGGCCGGGCGCGCAGACTTCGGCAGTTTAATAACCTTTAGAGAGTGGGTGAAATAATTATGGTTAGTTTATGTTGTCGTGTGAGCAATTTGTCTCATTCGTAGCGAAACTAACTGTTCTTACATAATGATATAAATACTGTAACAACGAAATATTGTAAGAAACCATTTTTTTAAAAGAGTAACCATGGAGTTTCTTGCCGGTTCTTCTCCATAGGAAACGACCAATTTGGAACTCTATATGAAATAAAAACATTTTGATTTTGATTCACTTGCCGTTTTCCAGGATAAAGACATTTTCTGTCTTCGAAATATGACAAAATCAACATTCTTTTCTATTACTGAGGTTTGGGCTTCCTCTCTATGAGAGTAAAAAGAATGTAATCCACAAAGCAGGTCTGAAACATTTTCAAGTCGTCGACGGTTGTCAGCAACTGTGGGGGCCTAGCAGGGTCGAAGCCTTAGGAGCCAAGGGTTGATGCGAAAGTGGAACACTGGGCCCCTAGAACTAAAGGAGGAATGAACGGTGGGTCGTTTATTCAGTAGAAGTCTGATACTATCTTCCGCTCCGCCCAGGGGCGGGATTCGTCATTCGATGATTTTTCCCACCATAAAAAAAAATGTCTCAACGTTTAGACATCGGCAACCAGTTTTGTGTCTCGTATCTATCGCATTTTCGCGATCTTTACCAGGTCATCTCCCAGTGCGTTGTAAGTCTTCTATGTCTTAATTGCACATTGCCAGTAGACAAACATTCTCACTAACCAAATGAGTGAGAATGTATTCATAAAAACTTTAACCAACGATTTGTTAGCAAAACCGTGGGGACCCAGGAGGGTCCAAATGTCACTTGTGAAAGGAACGCTCGGCCCTGGTACGATTAGTCAGTAAAAGTGTGACACTATTTCCCGCTCCACCTAAGGGTAGGATTTGTCATCGGATGTTTTTTGCCCACCATAAAAAAAAACTCAAGTCTTTATTATTTATTTTGGATAGGATTTGTTTCAAATACCCTAAGAAATAAGACTCCTCAATACTATATTTGAAACCCTTACCTTTCGACTATCGTAATAATAGACACAATTAAAAAATAATAGCCTATAGGTATGCGGACACCGGTGTCCTCTTGGTACTAAATGAATCAACTATTTACTACAACCATCATTACTCATTCCATCAACGCAATAAAGCTCAAAATCGGTTGAACGGACAGTAAAAAAGGTTTTCTTAAATGTGTAATGTTACAATGGACGGAGTATAGTTCCAAAAGTTTCGACTGTGCGCTGATAAGTTAGTCAGTCCTTTTATAATTATGTATAACTAGCTTTTACCCGCGACTTCATTCTCGGCAACAGAAAAATGTGATAAATGAAGAACCGCTTGACCGATTTTGTGCAAAGTTCACATAAATCATCTACTGGACTATCCAAATAAAGTCTAAATATTTGTTTTGGAGAGGTGAGTGTGTTCTTGAGTTATAAAATTACAACGAAAAGTGACATTAAATCTATTGCTATTATATTGATTGCTATATATATTACTATATATATTGATGATTATAAAATATATTATTGTTTATATTAGAATACATTTTAAAGTGACAGAGACTAATCGCCAACGCGCATTTAACAAGACATAACATTCTATTTAAGAAGCCAACATTTCTCCGTATAGACATAATCCGTTCTTAACTTCAGCATCCCGATATCTCGACACAAGTAATAACAATAATAATCCCACATGTGCGTCACTTATCAAGGCAGTGTGTCTTAAACACGTCTTAAAATAATAAAGTAGGAACTTTGCGTGCGTACGGGCCTCGTAAGCTTAAACTTGTTCAACTCCGCTTTACGTGCTACTTGTGTGTGTGTAGTGTTGTTTATAACTGAATTGTTAGTTGTTTGTGTTATTTAATGGGACCTGATCTGCACGGAAGTTGGTAAAGCATAGTTTTGTAGCCTAGACTTCTGCCAAGGACTCCAAAGCCCACAGTCAGGTTTGTTATGGCATGTTTGACCCAACAGCTGAGTGATTGGCTACGCTGCATTGCGCTCGATTTTGATACAAATGCAGAAACATTGTCATTGCGACCGAGTCAGAATTCGCAGGAATGTAGGCAAGTGTGTTAAGGTCCCGAGGGCAGTGCAGTGTTAAATTTTCACGTGTGTCAAAGACGTTCTTAAATACACAAATGACTCAAGGGGGTCGACCTGCGCCTCTTGGAGGTCAACGATTTGTTGAAAAAAAAAGAAAAATTGAGGCTATAAGAACGTAATCAAAGGCGTAATTATACGAAGTAAAATTGTTGACTATTTATAAACTAGTGGACAGTTAATTTAGTATCTGTTACACATCGGTAGGTAACACAATACTAAAGTGTGGACCTATTTATAGCTCACCAGCAAGTCCAAAACGATTAATTATGAACTACCTACATGTAAACGTTTATATACATACCTATAGCTACATAGATATAGTATAAACCTTTAGTAGGCCACACGTTTTGGGAGTAGCCCGCATTGCATTGTTCGTCGACGGCAATTCTCGGTCCATAATTTTGTATGAATTATCGTGCTAGGGAGATGGACCGGAATGGATCGCTGGACGGTAGAATTTTTGGAAATATCCGACAATTTCAAACTGGCTTTTGTAGGACATCGTTAATCATTTGGCATTCACAAATGTCTCAATGCTAAAATTCAGCCTACTTTATTGTATCTTTTTTTATGGTCGGTAAAAATTATCCAATGACGGATCCCGCCCTTGAGTGGAGAGTCTGTCAGTAAGAGTCTGTCACTGTCTTGGGAAACAGTATTTAACTTACTGACAAAACAAAGTACCATTCCTTCCTTGCCTTCATCCGAGGGCTCTGGTAATATAGTTTTGCATCCACCCTTGGTCCATTAAGCACAAGTTAAGACAGATACAATAAAGGACTCCTGGGCCTTTATTCTATCTGCCCAGCCTCGTTTTTATATTGTTTACAGGTTCGCCCTTGACCGCATCTCTTGCATAAGAGGCTGATGCTTTAACGATTGGATTACAACACTAGGTGAATGAGGATACATCCGTTTATTCTTTACGAGTACTAGCGACTGCCAGCGGCTTTGCTCGCGTGAAAGTAGGTTTTTCCATAGAAAATTTAGGCGCCTATTTCATCCCATTAGGAGGTGAATTTCGGAAAATACTTTCTTAGTGCTCGCTTACGCTATAAAAGAAGGCCTTGTGCAAAAATTTTCCGCTCCTAGTCCCATTAGTTTCGGCTGTGCGTTGATATGTCAGTCCGTAGTTTCTTCTTTTATATACAATAGATAGACGAGGAAGAAACCTACTTCAGAAATAGTTTATATTACCGTGGAAACAACAGACTTAATTTAGCTAAAAATAGTGACACATTTTTCGCACAAGCGCCCAGAGCGAGATTTTAATTCGGACAACCGGCTGTCCGGCGTTATCGCCGCCCAACTGTTTGAACAAAAAAAAAGTCTAGTAAATTCTGGGCGAATTCGGGATACTGAAACACGAGTAGCATTAGTGAGAGGACGGTTTGGACATGCGGCGATACGACCGGACGGTTTTGATAAACGCCCGCAGCATCGGCTTGTACGGGGATTTTTTAAATATACAACCGTACTATGCTCCGAATCTTATTTTTTACAAACTCTTTTCATGGTAGGAATCTGGGACAGCTTATATTTTAAGTGTTGCTATTGTGCAGAGTTCATAAATAACATTTTTGTCATTGATATAAACTGGTGTTTGACTGCAATCTCACCTGATGGCAAGCAGTGATTCAATCGTTGATGGTAAGGCGCACTAGTTTATTAAGAGCCTATTCACTCTAGCCTTGAAGACGACGAAATTATAACCTGACAGGTAGACCGCAGTACGCAAATTGTTTCAGTTCTTCGGTGTACGCGGTATAAACGACGACGCAAAATACTCACAACATACACTTAAAACAACGTAATGGTGTACGTCGGGTTATCCGATGTTAGAATATTGATAGCATTATTATTCTGAGTTCATGTTGCAACTGCTTCTAACTACAAAAAGCTGGAATCCCACAAATTACTAACAAATGAACCTCATGTAATGAATCTGTATCTAACTATGGAGCAATGTTTTTTGTTTTATTTCATCATGATTCGTGCAGTATTAAATAAATGTTACCATAAAGAAACCAATTTTATTGTAGTTCCGCGTTTCTATATTAACTGTGGATTGACAGAAGTATAAACAGAGTCCATTTTAAACAAGGTCTGCATTGAATACAGCTCGCTTCGGCCCATTACTCTTAATCAATGCCGCAACAATAGTTTGGATTTAGAGGTCTTATCCTGACAGAATGAGAAGCACATTTGTTTCTTTTACACGTTTGAGACTGAATGACTTCGTAAATCGACCGTGTTGTATCGAAGGGCACGCGAGAATGGTTAAGGTTCGCGCTCTCGTTTTCTTTAACGTTACACACAATCATGAAGCCATCTGTAACCGTTACAATCATATTTGTTACTCTATTGGACATATCCTTAGCCATAATATCCACACAATCTAGATCTCTAATCGTTCCAAAGTATCGGATAACTAACTACATAGTAATATGTATATCGTTGTCTTTAAATTTAACATACTAATGACAATTCGGACCGGACCGATGATCAGTGCGCTGTGTAAGAATTGTTTTTGCGCTAACACGATCGAAACGTTTGCGTTTTTGATTGGTTAAAAGCTTGGAGCGGGCCAATTATAGCGTCGAACGTCATAAAAGTGTCATCGCGGTCACGTAAAACAAACTCGCTCTAGGGAGGCTAGTAAAGGGAATCTATTGGATGCGAAACGGGAAGGACCGGTCCTGGTGGCGGGAGTCAGTCTACGTAGACCAAAGTCCACTGATGGACCATCAGTAGACTTTGTAATATCTTTGGACTAAAATGCTGGTGATGACCAAAGTATAGAAATAGAGCTAAGTAGTGAAATTCCTTGCCTGTCTGTGTTCCTGATGGCTACAACCTGGGGACTTTTCAGTCAAGAGTGAATAGATTTCATATAGGCAAGCGTGCTCCATTTTCTACCATATCGCTTTTTATCAAGTGAGATAGCGTCAAACACGATCCTATCAATACTAAAAAATAGTTCAATATAATTATCTTTAAAGAAAGTAACATGGAACGCCATTGAGTAAACAATTTACGTGAGTGTTACCGGAATCCTTGAACTCTGTTGAACGGGAATTTTAAAATCGAAGTGTTATTTTGTATTGTCACTGAGGAGTTCGTGGCTAGAATAATAATAATACGTTGCCTTGAAACGTAAAGGACATCAGAAGTAACATAGATTTTTTTTTTAATTTAGAATCTTCCAGTCTTTTAGCCCTGCTGGGCGCCTGCGGGTTTGCTGACATATATTTGAGGCGTGCGTGAAAAACTACGCACGATCGACGACTCGGGTTCGGTCTGGATGGCAACAGTAACTGTATAGCGGAACTGCGAGCTAAACATTGCTCGTCGTCCGCAAGCCTCCACTTCGGAGAAAGAATACATGTAAGCTTTAAGTTTTTATGAAAAAAAAAGGTTAATGTTTTTTTCTTGATGATCGTAAATAGTAATGCAATCGGCGATGAAGATTCACATTACCTAGCCTTGAAAACATCTGAACTATAATCAGACGTGAAGACCGCAACAGAAATTCTGTGTCGTCACACTTTTAACGCGGTTCTTCACTTATTGATCCCTTCTTGAAGCGCTTGCGCTCATGAATGCGTCTTTAAGTACCCACATTTGTAACTGTCACCACGATTGGTCATCATACATTTTTTGTCCAGTTCATGTCACTTCTTTATACGGATTATAGGCTTTCGAACTTTACATAATTCATGTACTGATATGGATGGGTTTGTCATACGATTAATGTTCTCCTCGAGTTTTTTTCTTATGTAATTTTTATGCAAGGCCCTTCACCGACCTTAATTGAGTTCATCATATTAGGAGTTTGTGTCGTAACTGTACAATGATGCATTGTTTGTTTGTAATTGAATATTTTTATCACAATATATATCTTACAGCTCTCGTGGGCGAAATCGACTATAATTTAATAGTAGTATGAATTATTTTTAATACACCATTAAAAACATTTTGTGTCAGTATTGTGTGTAACTGTATGTGTGTTAAATAAAATATGTTTATTTAAAAAACTAATCGTTAAAAGTTATTAAAAAATCCTATTAACGATTACATTGTATTTAGTATAGATCCACATACAGCGCCTAACAATACGTTCCCGCCAAAAGGGCGGCCATTTTGTCATATCCCAAATCCCTCTCCGGTTCAAGCATGTGTGATCGTCTCAACGCAAGGGCTAGGAGCAGTGATTGACAGCGCACGCGTTGCCCCGGCTAATCTCTAGTGTCACAGGCTGCAGATTGCCAACACCAGACAACCCTGTGACATCGACCACCTTCACAAGACCCCTACAACTTCACCTAAAACTGAAGACTACAGTTTAGTTATGCGAGTTACACAGGTCATGTCAAATTAGCCACGCAAGAATCTCGCACCGTGTGTAAGTTTAAATAAATATATTCGTATTAATGTAGTATTTAGTCAAATGGTCGATTGTAGTGACGAATCGATACCCAAGCACCAACCTTCACTGTGTAATTCCGATAATTATCACCAAATTACGTATAAATAATTCCATCAATTCGAATAATTATTCTGACTAATTAGTTTGTAACTGTTTCCAATGTATGGTAATCAAAGGGCGAGGAACATTGGGACGATACTACGTAAGTATAGAGCAAAATAATATATACATTAGTTTGTATTCGAGTAAAGCTATTTAAGGTGCAAGTAGTAAGTTTCATGATGGTCATATTTCGGGGACCTATGCGATTTGTTAAACCTTTATTTTTTACGAGTGCACTTGTGCTAAAGTTCGCAAAGCCTTATTCCAGACTCGTCAAGTTAAAACGGCCGTACTGTATTGGAACTAAGGTGAAATTTTTGCACAAGATTTCCTTTTATGACGTTGGCGAACACTAAAATTCACTTCCTGAGGAAATGAAACAGGGTTCCTAGAAACCTAGTTACACGCGAAAGAAGCCAAGGCAGAACGTTTTTATCTAGACAGTGTTACTATTTGCTTTATTGAAACGAATCATCTAATAAGTTTCCCTATTCCCGATTGCAGATGCCGCCACAATGACTCTCAGAATATTTAAAGGGTCGCTGAACGCCGCGCCGGTCATAAAGTTCACTGCCAACATTTACCGCTACTCCCCAATAGATGGCGTTAGTAATCACGACTTAGTTTCGGTCCCTGTTATAACAATTGTAATTTTTATGTTACAAAATTATTTAAATGAAGCATGTTATTTTTAATAATTATTGTTCAATCTTATAAGATAATTTAAAATATCGATAAACTTTTGTAGGCAGTAGCAAAAGCGTGACGTATAAAAAAGTGTTCCATTCATATTTTTTTGTCCGTCGAACCCAATTTAATTCTTGTAGGTACTTATCCGAGAATAATCGTCAAAGAAGCCGTTCGAACCAGTGAAAGACGTTAGTGCAGTTGAAAAAAGTCGTTTACAGCTTCGTTTATAGTGTTATGATGCGTTTATTATTATTATGGCCCTTTTTGTGGGAATTCTATCTACGTGAAGTGAAAATTGGGAAGTTTTTTTTTCTTTTTTATCGTCGTTTCGAATGAATGTGTTATTTGGGATTTCACTATTGCGTAAGTTGTGTGTTGGATTTAGAGTAGTTACTGTTAGTAGTCACTTTGATAACATTAGAAAAAGATGGAGATCGTAAGTAACTATAAGAATATATTGATATAATTGGTGCTGATAGAACAACTCTCTGCGATCTCGGGTCTTACGAAAAACTACCTACATAAATAATTAGGAAATTAAATTAATAGTTTTTGATTAAAACAACTGTACTTTATAAGCATTGAGATAAACGTCATTTCGTTGGAAGCGGTTTTAAAACTCTCAATCAGATGTGCATCTGATTGAGAGTTTTAAATCAATAATAAAGTGAGAGGCCTAACTTTAACTTTTCTACGATAACGCCATCTAATCGCAGAATTAATTTACTTAGAGCCTGACGACCAATTTCAAGTATTAAATAAGAGAAAAAAAGAAGATAAAAAGAGAAGAAGAGAACCAGTCATTAAAAATAAAAGATACACAAATCTTATCTAAAAAATAATAACTTTAAAACTGGCTACTCAAAAACGCAACGCCATCTAATCGAAGAACAAATGGTCTGACGTCGCTTGCAAATAGTGAAGAAAAGGAAAAAAAAAACAAGATCCATACCTACTTTAACTTTACCAGTCATTTCGGATAAAAGGCATGACAATCTAATCTAAAGGAAAAACATCCATCGGTACGTATAATAAAAACGCTTTTCGAATCTCCATTATAGGCTTTTTCACATCCACAATTGTATTATCACTATAAAAAGCGAACACATATGGTAATGAGTTATCCATTCATGGAGTCTATTGTCACGGAAAATTGAAAAAGAGTAGAGTATGCCTATATAACATTCATTTATTCATAGAAACACATGTACCTCTCACCAACGTGTGAGCACAGTAATATTCTTAGTTTTATTTCCTTACGAATCTACATACATCGTCTACGTTCTAGTACAAACTGATTCTTGAATAAGGATCATGAGGAGTAAGTTAGAGAGGTGCGGTGTAATAAATATTCAATTTCAACGCTGAATACTTTAAACTAACTACATAATTATAATAAATTTGTGTTCTACATTACTGAGATAGGTTTATTTACAGTTAAATATTCATGTACTAACCAAGCACAGAGCAGTGGTGGCCGAGTGGTATCGGCACCGTCTTACGAGTCGTAGGTCGCGGGTTCAAACCCAGCCAGGCGCATTACTTTGTGTAATTTATTTCAACACCACTGCTCTCAAAACGGTGAAGGAAAACATCGTGAGGAAACCGGCATGTCCTAGAACCAAAATTCGAAGACATGTGACATCCACCAATCCGCACTGGGCCCGCGTGGTGAATTATGGCCCATTCCCTCTCCTACAGAGAGGAGGCCTGTGTTCCAGCAGTGAGAACATTAAAAAGGCTGATGATGATGAACCAAGCAGAAATAAGATCATACATAACAGGTACTTGTGCAAAGAATAAGTACCTAAAAACGGCATAACAATATTGATATTACACAATATTTACATATTGATTCTTCTTTCGATATCACAGAATATGTAACCACCCAAGTGTCATTGTTATCAATGTAACGCCCAAGTCACTTAAGACCACCTACTTAATCATTGTATTCGGCTTTATCCTTGTATGGTACAGGTTGATGCGATGATGTGTCACCTTTAAATAATATTATGACAACTTGTCAACTATTTATTCTGTCAGCAAATAGGGACACGTGCATATCAAAATTATTTTTAAAAGTCAGTGATGAGTTTTCATTTATGCTAGACTTAGATTAAGTAAATCATAACAGCAGAAGATAGAAGATTCGCTTCTAGCACGTGGGCGATTGAAATTGTGATAATTAACACGATTTCAAATCAGCCGCAACGATTACACACATTTGGCTTCTAACGCTATTGCGCTTATACGACACGACAGCGCCGGTTTATATTTCTGTCCTTGTCTATCAGTGATTACAGGTATTGTAGACATGTGAGTTTCGGGTCCAAGTTTTCTAATTGAGATGTTAGCGCCTAAAGGCTCTTCCTTTATAATATATCAATGGTGCTAGATGTATAAATATCACGATAATAACCTTCTCCATACAGAATGATGGCGACGGTGACACGTATTTTTACATGGACCTACTACCATCATACTTTTGCGACCCAGTTACTAGGCAACACTATACTCCTTGGATAACCTGTCAGACTTTTTGGCGTCTACGACCTACATATAACAACTGACAAACATGTCAAAATGACAACATAGTACATTAAACTACTATTATATAGTGGTATAAAAGTAGATATGAACTTGGATAAAGACAATTTCATTTAGAATTACTGTGATGTTTGTTGATTCATATTAAAAAGAAAACCTTACTGAATAAACAACGTTATGTAAGGCGTAACTCAGAAAAATATGAGTAAGTTGAGCTAGATGAAAGAAGAAAACTATTTACCAACTAAAGATAATTTTATTTTAGTACTTACATAACTTTTTACATCAGCATTAGTTATGAGATCTAAAATGAAATAGGTCAGGGATTTTGCAGCTGGCATCGAAATTGCACGGTTTGACATACTGTTGAAGATGTTGATGCACTCAAATTAGAACAAGATATTATTTCAACAAGTATTCAAATATCATGTTCCTAATATGATTTTGGTTCTACAAAAAACGTTTGGAAATAAACAGCTGTAATATTTAAAAGAGAAGAGAAATCATTTGGAATTGATTGTTTGTAATTGTGTAAACTAGGTCTACTGCTGTAATTGTCTCATCAATAACTCTATTTCGGGCTTGCTCATTTAAATTGACGGGTGCGGGTGTTCCTAATTTCATAGTACCGACAAAATTTTAATCTGTCACCTTTAACCGAAATATACGAATATTGTTTCGAGAGAAACCATTGCGGTAAATAAGTTGAACCCATCGCTGTGGTATGCCCGAAAATCGGTTACTGCGTATTTGATATCGACAAGCATGATTCAATTTATATAGACGTATATTGAACTTGAACTTGAAATTCTACCTCCTTGTAAAGGGAACACAAATTTTCACTATCAAAATGATTGGTCCCTACCAATGTCTTCAATAGACGTTTAATTAGTCAACGATCTATATGTAAAGCTCTTAATACTAATGAATCTAAGATGGCGCTTAATACTACTTGGTGATAATTAAAGCTCTAGAGACGATAGGGAATTCTAGGAACTAGTAGTAATTATCGCACTCAGTCAGTGGTAATAAACTGAAGTTTGAACAACATATGTTCAGCAATAATTAATTGATTGCTGAATTGAATTACAGAAACTAGAGAAGCAAAGATTGACATTTAAGAATTGAGAATCTTGCTACTACAGAACTGTTTTCATATTTAGTAAAGACAAGACTTTGTGAAATAAAGCCAAGTGAAAACGAGCAAATGTTTACTAAAATATTTGCAGAAAGTCGAAAAATAGTAAGCATCTATGAAACGCTTATTGGAGCAAAACCACAACAGTTCAAGTGGAAAGATCTTGAACTCACGACCTTTACCGCTTCGTATTCATGCAAATTTTTCAATGAAGTAAAAATGGAGTTATCGTCTATTGCATTTCACGTAACTTTTAGTTAAAGAAACGGAGATAATTGGAATTTCTCTATGTCTCTTCGATAGGTTAATGACTTTTACCGTACCTATTGTAGATATATCAACAAAATACAAACTGTGTCTAGACAGTTTCATTAAAAAAGTACAAAAGTTCTTAGGGCATCAAAAACTAAAATCAACCAAAATCGATCTCCCTTAAAACCAATTTGTTTCAAGTTTACGATCGCGGCTAAAGCATCAAACAATGAGCGAAAGTATTGCGTTTTTACGGCATTTTAACTTTGATCGTTTACTAACATAACTCTTTTATTGGCCCTCATAAAAATTCTGTATCTTGTTTTTATTTCCACCGCATCGAATATCATTATCATCGAATGAAATCATTTGTTCTCCTAAATAGCTTTTTAATAGCACTTCCACTGAATAAATGACTATTTTGTCTCGATTTTAGCATCGATTTGATATCAGCAAAGAATATCATCAATGATGCAATATAACAAATAATAATCTATACTAATATAATAAAGAGGTAAAGTTTGTTTTTTTGTTTTTTTGTTTTTTTGTTTGTAGGGGGTAATCTCTGGAACTACTGGTCCGATTGGAAAAATTTAAGCAACAATAGAAAGCTGCTTTACTCCTGAGTGACATAGGCTATATTTTATGTACGCGGGCGAAGCTGCGGGCGAAAGCTAGTACGAAATAATTTCAGAGTGCTTATAAGAAATTGTGCATAGCGATAAAGCTGCCAATTGTATATTTCAGTTAAAGGATTTCATTCAGTTAACTATTATTATCCAGATATACAATAAATAAGGAACAGTATTTGGGAACGTAAATACTGAAATAATAAAAACCATTTGGAAAGAATACAGTTTCGTCTTGATTTTGAATGAAATGAAAGTCGAGGTTGAAGACCTTTCATTCATAGTATATATAATAGTATAAACTTGAATATATTATACCAATTAATCTGATTTTCCACAAAATCATAAACATGGAGGAAAATATAAAAAGTAAATTAATAAGCAGTTACAAATAGACAAAATAGGGTTTCTTCAAGGTATAATCGTTTCCTAGACCAAACAGGGAGACAATAATAAGCCCTTTCTATACCATAGGCAATGATTACGATGCGCTAAATACACAGTATCGACCTCACGAACCGTCCGTAATTATCATTGAGAAGAACTTTTGTGGTAATAGCAGGCAATTAGGGTGCAATGTTTTTGTTTCTGATGACATTGTGTTTTCTGGGAAGTTTGTTGTTTGTACAACACACGTGGGAGTCCCGGCTGTGTTGTCTTTCGCCTGTCGTTTGGATGCATACGGCGACCCCGCGTTAAATTAACCGGAAACATAAGGGAAATAGTTGAGATTCGGCTCAGGTACGCCGTACAAAGTTTTACATACCGAGGGAATACGATTTTGTGTCTAAAAATGTTGAGTTCTGATATATCAGGGCTGCTATTTAGTTTCGCTTCATGAATCAACGAGCTTTAATTAAGTTTTATAAAATTCGACGCCACAACTGAAATTTTAAAATAATTATAAAGTTCTAAGCTTTAGGTGAGCAAAATTGTATTTGTTGAATAAATATTAAATGGCCTAATTATTTGCTTTGATGAGAAAACTGTATTTAGTCGTAAACTTTCTGACGTCGACTTGTTTATTTATACAAGTACTAAGCCCTTTTTATACTCAAACAACATTTACATTTAAGCAGTTGATGAACGTAGATGGTAGTATCAACGTTGCGTAATGGTAGCTATTAAACCAATATTATGACATTTATACCTGAGGATGATATTATAGATGTTGTAAACTTATAAGAGGTTGCGCAGGTAATTAAGATCGAAGTTGCAACATCAATATTTTACATTGACACTAATTTAGACAAACACGTCGTCATCTAAATAGTAATACGGAAATATTAAATAGTTTAACAAGTGTATCACGAAATAATAAAGATAAAACGTATCCTCAATAACAATAAAGGACCAAAAAAATAATGCTCAATCACCGGTAGCGAACAATGTAATCGATAAAGATGCATCCAATTTAAAACAGGAAAGAAAGCAACAAAAGCCGGATGATGATGCAGTTTTACACGCGACACATTTGAACAAAAACCTGTCCCGTAGAGATCACAAAACGAAAACAAAATAAGTATAAGAATAGAAGAGATGTAAATTACGTAAAAACTGAATACAAACGGGCGGGTCCAACTATCTTTTGATAGTATAATGGGGACGTTCGTGCCGCGGATGAAGTTGAACGGATCGCGCGGGTGGTCCACTGCGGTCGGACTATTTAAATATTACTTTTTTATTATTTGCCAGCACTATTTGGTGATTTATGTTGGTTTAACACGAAGGTGTTTGGGTAACATAAGTGTGATTTGTTTGCTCTTTATTGGCTATCGATTTCAAAACGCCCAGAAAAAGAAATATATCTTAATTTTTTTTTTTAGTTTCGGATGAGTTATTGCCGTTAATGCGCTGAATCAGTTAAGTTCGAAATTTTATTAAAGTAGGTGATGAACGAGTTATTGATAGTCATAAACATTAAGGCGATAATAAATGGAAATATAATTTAAGAATTCAGGATATGTGATCGGTAATTGCTATACACTAAAAAGCACATCGAGCTCTGTTCAATGTTAAAAAATACTAAAACAATATAAATATTGAATAAATAAGTTAAAACATTATAAGAATCTTCTCGTCCCACATAAGCATAAATAATTCAAGCAAAACTGATTAATATAAACTTTCTTGGAATTGTTTACTAGCAATATAATGTTTCTATAGACTTAACTGATAAAATTGACATAATGTAAGATCACGAAATTAAGCGATAGGAGGACGAATGTTTTGCTTAGAATATTTCGTTTGCCACATAAATTACATTTTTATTTAGGTTTTTCTATTCAGTCTATTCATTTTTAGATTATTGCTACTGTAGCCATAAACATGCCGTTATACGAGTAATATTATAAAAGTGCACAAGGTTTTAACAATGTCAATATTATCTAGCTCATCTTCAATCTGAAAGTAATTGAGCATGATAAAAGAGTCTCGTAAGTCTCTATAAACATCATTATGTCGTACATCAGCACCATCAGACCAGCAAGTCATTTTTAGTAAATAGCGTACGATTTTATAATAAGCTGCCAAAGGGGGTGTCAGAACTTAGCGAGAGGAATTTCAAAACTCATATTAAGCGTGTCCTAACCAAAAAAGCATATTATAAGGTTAGAGACTATGTCGAAGACACACTTGTCTGGCAATGACTGCTTCTGCACATGTGGCCCCCTGGTAACTTATCAATATTCTGAGTAATTGTCTGTTAACTGTTCCATCTTTTTCCTTTTTTTTTATACGACATATTTTTTTTTTTGACATATTCAATATTCCCTAGATTACCATTTTATAGATCCGTAATATAATGTAATTGTCTTACAGATAATTGTGATTATTTTTCTTTTGTATAGCTTCTTTCAATCATGTGAATGTGAGAACATTGTAGACGCAAATCTTAGATTACTTCCTACCACTTTTATGGTACAATTTCAATATTGACTGGTCTGCACTGTCCTTACATAATCAATGTGATAATACTGTAATATGGAAATATTGTAAAAGAAACAATTATTTTAAAAGAGTAACCATGGAGTTTCTTGCCGGTTCTTCTCCATAGGAATCGACCAATTTGGAACCGTGCACTAGCTTCTGACGTTTTACAAGTGCCCATGTAGGCCTATGTGAAATAAAAAGATTTTGACTTTGACTTTGATCAAGCAATTCTTTCATTAAATCAATTACTGTCCAAGCATTCCTCAAATCATTTCCAATGATTTCACAACAAGCCATCCTGTTTGTTCCAACGTTTGCCCTTTCGTCTTAATTGGACAAATCATTACCAATTTAACTGTTAGTTCGTGTTCGTGCTCATATCTCAACAAAATAAAGCTGTTGACTCAACGGTCGTTAGGAGTTATCTTGTTGGATTTAATATATTCTCTAAGTTTGTCCTTTTCGGTTCAATGTTTAAGTGCACTGACTTCTGTTACAGTCGGTCCGTCTATGATAATAATTACTTTGCTTCCGTTTTATCTCTTATTCTGCATTTAGGATAGTTTCTTTTAGTGTTTTCGTCATTTTTAGAATTGTAAAGTATTTAATCAGAAACTTTTACATTATTACAGACTTAGATATTTTATTGTGATTTTCCTGTTCATTAGATACTTTGCCATTTTCAGTTGTTAAAATTGACTGTAGGATTATTCTATAGTTATATTTCAATATTTGTTTTCATATTGTTAACTGATGGTACTTGTTTGTTTATATTCTTGCGAAACTAAATCACAACTCGGGTATCAAGCAATATTTAATTCTTATTATCAGAATTTCGAAAACATCACAAAGTTTTGTCCTCCTTGATTGAACTTGCAATTTAACTAAATATTAGATGAAACTCATCTCAAATTTAATCAAAAACTTACTGAAAGGCCTAGCTATTATAATCACAAAGTTTAAATTTAATGTTTACTTTATGCAAAGCTAATTCCCTACCCACGCGAGTAATGGAAACAGAATCTTATATGAAATGAATTTAGAACATTTTCATAATTACGTGACCCAAGTCACCGCATAGCCGCTGAAAATGCTGAAATGCCGCAACGCACGTCCCATTACACGCGAATAAAGCCAACGCTAACCGCAGCCCGAACGAGGCAATTTACGAATTTCCGCCCAATTCAGCATTAACAAGAACCAAACATAACCAAAACACAAACTTACGTTGATCGAAGAAGCAGCGGTCCAAACCATTCATAACGTTGTAAACAACCTCATAGTGCACTCAAAACACCAATTTTATGCGTTTACGTTCACAGCTTGCACTAGTGACGTCACACTCAAAACAAATCACAACGTATTCGTTCCCACTACGGTTAACACAACGTCGGGGCGGGTTCGGTTTAGGGTAAGTTTATAGGACGTGTTGCCCATGCGGCGGTCGGCGCGCGACTGGTGTGCGCGGCGCAAGGAGCGAGGGGCGCGGGGTGGGGGTCGGAGCGGGAGGGGGTGCGTGCGTTCGGAATTCACTTCCCACGTGCTAGCCACCCGTCCTTTTCTTGCGGGACGGGTTAGCTTTTTAAAAGCGGCGAAGCAGGGCCCGTCGACGCATCGATACGGCCGGAGGCGACGTTTAGCTGTAACCTTGTTTATATGCACTGCAGCTAATAATAACGCGAATAGCACTCGAAGTGAGCGTTTGTTGTTATTTTTTTATATGAGCTAAGTAACATTGTGCGTTAGTTGAGTGGCCAGTTGAGTTTGTTTATTCGAGTTTCCGATACTCTCGTTCCGTTTTCGTGTTTCCTGTTTGGTGTTGAATGAGTGTTGTTATTGTTTTTTATTCGATTATATTATTGTTCTTTTTCGTTCTTGGATTAACTTTTCCCTTTTTATCTTTTTTTGTCTCATGAAGCATTGCTGTACATATTTTAATGGGTTGCTCGGTATCCCTGTCATGTTAATGTTTTTAAACGGAATTTTGAGATTATTTCTATCATAAAAATATTTAGAGCGGTTAACAAGAATGGTATCATGCCTAAAAAATTCTTAGATAAGCTGCCGCTGCTACATTTCGATTGAAATACATTGGGTTCTGTACCCGAATTAGTAAGTAGTTTAAGTCAACTTTATTTATTTTATTTTATATAATTTATAAATTATACAAAATATTGAGATCTTTATAGTCAAAGAGCAGATGGGTTTTAAAATTATAAGTGTAAATCAGTTAGCATTTGAAAATATATAACATTATAAATGTTCTTTTAAATGCCTTATAAAGATCTACTTCAAAACACCTACACAATACAATTATTTTTGACAGGCAACACATTTAAAAATTATTAGATCAGTGAGCTACTGACGGTTTGTCTATAACAAACGACCCGTTTCCAGTAAACATCACGCGTGGGTAGCAGCTGATAAATTTCACCTTTTTTAAATTCCAAGATCAGCATTAAGATTTGAGGAACCCTAAAAATAGTTAATGCATTTCTTAGAGCTGTTCTGGTGGGCTGCTACAGTCCTTATCGACTTGTCATTCGACAAGGACTTTTTAGTTTTTTTTTTTAGTACTATTTGGTCGTAAGTGATGAAAGGGAAGAATGACGGGTTGGAGACCAAATGGATGATGGATTTTAGTTGTGCATTACGCATGCATAATGTCGTATGTTAATGAAAACGTGACGTGTTCTTGTGGCGATAAAAAAGGAGTGCACTCCGAATAGAGATGTTGATATGTTTGTTCGTTTGTTTAAGTGAAGATTTCAGTGAGCTGTAAATAGTAAACATGTGAACGTCAATCATAGCTCGTTCTGTATGGTTGAGCTTTTCAAATGAAGGGTAAAAGTTATGGACATTTTGTATTGTTGTAGTTAGATTGTTAGGGAAAAAAATACTAAACAATGAGTACATACATTATCGACTTGTACACAACATAGTGATAGACAAGCAAGTTCATGAAAAATATTTGTAGAAATTCCGAAAACTTATAACATCAGTTTAAATATAATAATTTTAGAACTAAAACTCGGAAAAGTATGGTATATTGAGGTAAGATCGACGCTGGGGATAAACATATAAATCAAATATTTCCACTTATTTGGCTAGATTTTTTAATGCCAGCCACGTGTGGCACGCAGTGTGGCTATTATATAAAATAACATAAATATTTTATATTATTTAATTTATACATTATTACTTATTACCCTAGTGCCGATCTTACCCCAACGAATCTTACGTAATTGAAATATTCGCATTGGTTACATATCCAGTTTCGAACCCATGATGGCTTTTACCACACATAGTTTAATCCCTCGCCAAACTGAATTTAATGTACCTAAAAGAGATTATTTTTATCACTCAGTATTTAAAATTGAGAACAGTTACTAATTATAATATGGCAGTTACACTCTTTTACACTGCTTAATATCTAATTAAATTAGGTAAAACAAAAGAGTGCCTAGCTAGCATAGAATATAAAAATTGCATGCGAACTCAAAAGTACAAACTTTTTACTTTATTTAACAAAGCACCCTGTAAGAGATACAACAGCTGATACAAAAGTTAAAAACTAAAGTTTTGATTTAAAGCAAACAAGCATTTTCATTTAGTAGTTGAGTATTTAAAATGAAAAAACTTATCTTTTCAAATAGATGCTGCGTTCGCAATGAATAATTTTCAATTTTGTTTTCAGTAGACAATATAAAATCATCATTGCGTGTTAATGTAATGGGTATCGTTTTAACAAATATTGTTAAAAATTTCCTTAATCTAAAAGTCTAATGTTAGTCTATTAAGGGTCAGTGTTGTAGTGATATTTTGTATGAACTCCGCCCGGGTTTATATCGACTTCGCGGCTCCAAAACAGCGGCTATGTTTATATATATATATAAAAAAAAAACTATATACCTACTATTCAAGATTTTTGTTTTAGCGAGGCCCTTTTTATAAAACAATATTTTCTTTAAGGGGCAAATATTTTTGTGACGTAATCTCGTAGACATACACGTTTGATATCATAAGTTTGGGTCAGATTTTTTTTACCGACTCAATCAATTATATAAAGTTTTGATTTTGACCGGGCGCTTAGTCATATAATCAATTTTGATAAAACATTTTGTCAAGGTGTCCTCTTGTATATTTATGGATTTCCAGAGGTAAAACAGTTCAAAATGAGTAGAACCTGACCTTAACCGGGAACTTCAAACTTTTACTGAATAAAACCCACAGTATTTATTCAAACAATAATATAGTATCTTTTTCAAACATTTGGCAGCCCTATCAGGCATCGGTCCGAACTGGCCTATAAATCTTACTCACATCTCTTTGAGACATACCGTCGATCTGCGCTTGGTCCTGGATCTTGGACCAGCGGCCGGAAGGATAGCTACCTATGATGCGACTTCTACAAATACTCCCAGTGCCCGGGAGGATATTTCTAGCAGGAGGCAGGACTAACACTGATATTGCTATCCTGCTATCAGAAGTATTTCTCTTTCAAACGAACTTAAAGTCAGCTAAAACCTATTCTATTATTATTCCTTTAATCATTAGACGGGCACGAATGTCCTTTTAGTGTTTATTTATTCTATTAAACGAGGTGGTAATGTATTTTCCACTCAACGACTAATCCTAATGGCTGCCTCGATTGTACCCACGCGTGGTTTTAATTGAATCAAGTTTATGGAACCGGGGAACATATTATATTGTCATTCCAGTTTCTCTGGGGAACTCAGCATTCCAAGCTGTGCTAATAGACTTACATAAGTCGGTTTAAAGATCACTGCATTTAGGCTAGAGAAAAATATTTGGACCGGTCCCAAAAATAAAAACTTATTGAAAAATACGACAGAATGTATTTTATAACGCATTTGTGTTGTACATAGGTCCTAAAAACTAAATGGTTGTTTTTTTGTTATTTTTTATTACATAATTGATATAAGGTTCACTGCAATCCAACCTGATAGTAAGCAGTGATGCAATCGTTGATGGTGAAACACACTCATTTATTAAGAGTCTATTTACTCTAGCCTTGAAGATACCTAAATTATAATCGGTCAGGAAGACCGCTGCTGGCAAACTGTTCCAGTCCTTCGATGCCGTAGAAGTTTCACAATATCCTTATTGTAATAACGAATCAAACAGTCTTGTTATTGTTACAGATCTTCAAAACCTCATAAGGTAAATCGATAAAATTTTATTCTTGGCACCCATCGATTTATTTATTTTATGTATTCCATAAGAATAACAGGAAAGCCAGGGTATTTATTGAAGCAGACTTACGCAGGATAGAAGGATAGAAATCATAATTATTGTGTTTCCCGAACACTTCGGGACCAGCATACTCCATCGTCGACCATTATTATCCCTTTCCGTCAGGTGAGATAAAAACAATAGATTTTTTTTCGTTTGCTAAAAGTCATCCAATGACATCTTTCACGACAGATTGCTTGGTCGGAGCAGAAGATAATGTCTAACATTTACTGACTAAAAAACTTTCAAACTCACTATTTACTGCAATATTAATTCTTCTACTTCCATAGCTAGTGACTAATTAGAGACAAAATTAAGTATATTTTTCAATGAAATTTGAATGTGCTGGAAACTACGAACTTGTTTTATTTTAAACAAAATAAAAGATTATGTTCAGAGTTCCTCAAAAAGTGAAAGTATTTTTTTTATTTAAATTACAATCTGCTTATTTAATTATTTCCACACTTTCTTGTACACCAAGACTAAAATATATGGAAAGGAAAACTTATAATAAAAAATAAAAAAAAATACATTCAACGGCCTTATCTCACTCGGCCATTTCTTCCAGTCAACCTTGTATGGATAGAAGTTGCCAAGACAGAAAATAAGGTTGCACTTGGGGCAAATACAAAAGCAAACAAAATCATAGAGGTACTTAATACTAAAAATAGATACATACATACAAAATATATACATGTAAGAGAATAAGTGGTAAAAAAAATACAAGATCACAGTATCAAGTAATCCTTATCAGTTACTTTTTGGATTAAGTAATCTACATCTACACTAATATAATAAAGAGGTAAAGTTTGTTTTTTTGTTTTTTTGTTTGTAGGGGGTAATCTCTGGAACTACTGGTCCGATTGGAAAAATTTAAGCAACAATAGAAAGCTGCTTTACTCCTGAGTGACATAGGCTATATTTTATGTACGCGGGCGAAGCTGCGGGCAAAAGCTAGTACATAATATATACGTATGTAGTTAATCTACACTAATATAATAAAGAGGTAAAGTTTGTTTTTTTGTTTGTAGGGGGTAATCTCTGGAACTACTGGTCCGATTGGAAAAATTTAAGCAACAATAGAAAGCTGCTTTACTCCTGAGTGACATAGGCTATATTTTATGTACGCGGGCGAAGCTGCGGGCAAAAGCTAGTACATAATATATACGTATGTAGTTAATTGTTACAAATAAAGTCCATAATGACCTCATGGTCATTATGGACTTTATTTGTAACGTGGACTTTATTTGTAACGTGTTATGTTGTAACGTTTGTAAAACTCATGTTTTACAAACGTTACAACATAACACAAGTCACATATTTGTTCCTAATATATCCCAGTATTGTCGACTAATAATGACATAGACATTATTAGCCACACGTAATGCATAAGTCCATCTATTAATAAAACAACTTGCTAGCACTTAGCCGATACTAACAAGGCAGTAACTAACAGATTATACGATGCCATATTTTTAGTTGAAGTTATTATGCTTTTAGGTTATGATGCGTACAGCTACCAGATATAATGGAAGCTGTATGCATTGAGAAACGGTTGTTGAAGCCGTTTTAGAAAATGGTTAATCTTAGTTATATTATCATTGGGTTACTTTGGCCCTGGGAGCTAGTTTTATAACTTTGACACAAGTTTTACCAATAGGAAAAATACTATGTTAATAAAATTGTATTTCTATTTTGAATAATAATGATATAGAATAAATTTTACAAGATTGACCCTGAAATATATTCAATCATATACAATATTTATATTAAATATAAATGGTATAAAACCTATAGTAAATAAAATATTTACAATAGGTGTAAGAATCGTTTTTTTTTACCTATGGAGGCACAATATCTGTAGTCACGGACACCTTACAATAAGTAGGTTTTGAGACAAGTTCTTGCTTGTAAGATAAAGGCTTACAAAAGTTTACAGCTGACTATCTCTCATTCCGAGATACCTGGCCTAATTTGATTAATACTTCTGGACTAATTTGTTAAAAAGTTGAAAGGAAATCGTTTGTCTTGGTATCGTCATGTGAAGAGGAGAGATAAAACGCATGTTACAAAAAGAGTTCTGAGTTTACACGTAGATGGATGGACAGGAAGAGGAAGGCCGAAGAAGAAATGGATGTATTTTGTGAGGAGTGATATGAAAGAAAATGGAGTTAGTGATAGTGTGATGGGTGACAGGACAGAGTGGAAGGTGGAAGAAAAAATATGTTGCGAGGCAAGGATGATGATGATGATTCCTGGACTAATTGTCCATTTAAGTTTGGCGATCCTTCACGCTGTTTCGGCAACCTTGGTTCTGTTGTTGATATTTTCATTTCTGATTAGATTACACCAAGGAACTCCAAGCATAGCCCTTTATATTGCTTTTTTTTGACTTTTAGTTTTATATTGAGGCCCATTGTAAGCGACCATGCTTCGAAGCCACACGTATCTCATCACTGGCAACAAGTCACGTACAGATTCAATTGCTACTTTTTTGAAGACCTAAAACTATACCAAACTAAACAAACAAATGAGAATATAAGGAAAATACTTTATACCGTCTATTCTTGGGATCGAATGAATGATAACATAACGACTACCTAGATGAGAGGAGGGGAGCGTCAATAAAACATATTTTTATTTTCCTCACACATGACTACCTCACAAAAATAAGACATAAAGTTTTTCAGTTCAAAATCCGTCAAACACGATCGAATGATTTTCGCAAACAGCGTTCACCCTAACTATCGCACGTTACAATGGGAACGATACATCATATACGTCACGATACAATGTATAGATATTTATCACAATTTGTAGCCTAATGCGCTGTATCGTCGCTGACAAAGGGACTGCCCTGCACACTAGACCGTGTCGGACGATCAATACAAATGACGATCGATGAAACCGTTATTTTCGGCGCCAAAGATGACATAATTAGAACGAAAGAGAATGTTCGAGATTTAAATATTTATATTTCGTTCTTTTTTTTTATTGACTTTTCTGTGATTCTATATGTGAACATTTCAATTCTAATTTTTTAAATTATTATATTTCTTATTCTTATTAATTTTCTAATATTTTTTTTGTAAGTAGTTTATTTTTTTTTATTACATTTTTTTTATTTCTACAATAGTATTTGTATTACAATATTATTTTTATTTCTTCTGTATAAAACTGGTAAAAGACGTTTATTTTGTAAGTTTGAAAAGAAATGACATTTTTTTTCATCAGTTTAAGCTGAATATCATGAGAATAAACACAGATATAAACTGATCATTTATTATTAATTATATTACGAATAATAAAATATTTTTAGAAAAATTATTGTAGCTTATTATCGGAGTAGTATATACCAAACAACAACGGAGTATAGGTATACGAGTGGACTTCTGACGATACTTGTAAAATATTTGATAAAAATCTTGATATTCTCATGAACGAATAAAAAACTTGTACCTAATAAAACTACAAATAACCTTTTCTATCTATAGAACACTGCTAAGATTTTTTTTTTTGCAATATAACTAAAAATATTTTTTACTATCAATATAACGTTGCTATTTACAGATCTATCACACATAAATCTTTTCTTATTTTCAAATAAAATTGAGAAAGTTAATACAGTCTTTTTCTCAGTCGCCATTGACATACACTTGTCACTCTATTATAGCTGAGTCATAAAACATTGCAGCTCGCTGAAGCGGTGTCTTTGCTTTGAAGAGCTTTCGCACATTACTCACTTTGTATAAAAAAAAAAAAACTATCGCTAATAGATATTGTATTTTTTATTACTTACTAGCTGTTGCCTCTGACTTCGTTCGCGTCAGACAAGTACAAAAGCAGTCGTTCACAATTTCAACAAATTTTTATTTATCAGCGCCATCTTATGTTTTTAGGCACTGTACTTTCATGTATTAGGTATTAAAAATGTTATTTTGTTTCTGTAGACAGAGATGTATAAACACAATAAATGACTTCTATGTCATTTATTATGTTTATACAAAAATATGTCTTCTGTATAAAAAGGTTTGGAGCGGAAGATGTGTTCTAAATTAATAAAAGAATACTGTACAAAAAGCTAATAGTTAGTTTTCCTTAAGTGTTATGTAAAATACCGATATTCTGTTGGATCCAGTTAGATCGAAACACAATTGAAACTTGAGATAAGGTCTGCAAAGGTGATGAAATTCGTAAAAAAAAAATGTGTATTTACGAAAACCTCTGTATTGCAACGTTTTTGCATGTTGTGGTTGGCTAGTATTAAAGCAGAGGGCTGGAGGAAGAATGGGGTAACACATCGGAAAAAAGTGCAGCTAATGAGCACAGGCTGGGAAAAAAACCTTTGCCTTTTGTAGGGAAATATAGGCACGTTGATTCTAATGTGAGAATAGTCAAACTTTGATCGACTTTAGCAATTTCTTTAGCATATATTGTGTTCCACTACTGGGCACCGAATTTTCGCCTCTTTGTTTTAGGCTATCTTTGGCCAAGTTGGCCCCGCGAACATAATCAGAACAAGTTAATAATGGAGCAAAAAATATAAAAGACACACACAGAGTAGCACAAAAGTGAATTGACATCTATTTGTAAGTAGGCAACCCCAGCCAATACAGTGGCGCGTGCATCCTTTATTTTATCAATTCACAGATGAAGAACAATAGCAAAATATAATATAATAATAATATTGAACAACCATCACAGAACGCCGTCTAGTCTCAAGCTAAGCAGAGCTTGTGTTATGAGTACTAGACAACTGATAAACATACTTATATATTCCTAAATGTTACAGCAACGTGCGTCACACATCGTAAGGCCTAACCCCACACATTAGTGCAATAAACTTGACAATAACTCAATTCCGAGCAATGAAGGGCGATTCCCCCGTGGTTCCCTACAACTCCGTTAGGGATGACAATACTTGGTAGCCGAGTTGAATTTAATTACAATTATCGATCGGCCGCTTTACCATCCTAAACTAACAATTAGGTGAAGGTATATCTGTTCGTCGGCTGAAATATTTGTGGGTTAATCTAAAGTTAAAACTCAATGTATTTACATTGTTAAATAGGATAGTGTGGACTGTGCTACCCGATTGTGGTAAGGGTGTATAACTAAGTCTCTGTAAACTAAAAAGTAAACGGACTGAAGTGAGGCCTTTTGGTACGTATTACGAACGTAGATACCTGGAGCGTATTATAATGCCAAAAAATAAATAAATTTTGTTTTGAAATGGAAATTTGAATTTCTTAACGTAGTTTTTTTAATAGTCTAAAACAATACATACACACTATTTTCTCTTTAGCCTTTTTTATTCTGTAATCATTCAAATATGGTAAAAAACCGGGCAAGTGCGGGTCGGGCTGACATATCAAGGGTTCCGTAAACGACATAATATTATTATTTATTACTATTATATAAAAGGCGAACCTGACTGTGATCTAGCAGGGTACAGCCGAAACTATCAAACCCACGAGTGCATAATTTTGCACAAAGTTTCTTTTAATGACGTGACCGAGAGACTAAGAGATCTATGAGAGGTTTTTCCGAAAGTCCCCTGAGGGTATAAAACTGGAGTCCACTGTTTGTATGGATAAACCCAGTTTCATGTGGGCGAACCAACCGGCAGAAGCTAATATTCTATATTCTTAGAATGTGAGCGGCTGATAATTTCAAGTTTTCGAAGTTTCTCATTCCAAGTATAACTCATAATTATAATGTTGTTTATTCGAGTAATATCAACCTAATATTCATACATGTATAAAATGCCAATGACTCTCAATTCAACACTAAACTATTCATATAAACTACGATTTATTTTAAAAGTACCTAATAATATGAATAATTTCTTAATCCAGTCTTATGAAAATACAAGTAAAAAATACGCGCTTTAGTCGTGGAGTTTGCGGATACCAGCCCAAAATACAATACAAATAATGCTAAAAAGATAATATACGTCGAACAGAAAAATAAGACACGAATTTACAATATAAATACTAATACTACAGCCAACAAGCGAAGCTTTCCCGACAAAACATTTTCGATCAGGCAAGACCCAATTTGTTTTCAATCTGATAGCCAAATTGAAAGCCCAAATCATTTCTAGATTAATGACTCATTGATCTAAGATCAGCATTATACTGTTTGCGGCTTGCGAGTGGAAACAAGGACACTATATTCATTCATGAATTCATTTGGCAATGGGCCAGATTAGGATGAATGAATTTAGACATGTTGTCAACGTTGCTATGGCAGTCGCGAAGACGGACGGAGATCTTAGTAAGAAGTGAATTGAATGCTGTGTTTGTTAATGTGATTATATATTTGTGGGTTTTATTTTGGAGAATGTGTCAATGTACTTGTTGTTGCATTAAGAGAATGCATGTAATGTAATTACAAGTATTGTTTTAAATTTAAATTAATTAAAATTTTCGTTGAAAAATTCAGTGTTAACCTAAACAGGTTAAGTAAGTATGTATAATGAATTGAGTAATTTAATTATTTTTTCTTATTAATTCTTCAAAATGCACTGAACTTGCTGATTTTGTACTTGACTGTACTACAGCTTCATTTGGTGTCCGAATCGTTAGCAAAAAAATATTGAAAATAAAATGTGGTGATTCGGATACTGTGTCTAAATCGTCAGTAAGTAATGCGAAACGAGAGTTCATTAATGATTTTTTTAACTAAACGTACGTCGAAAGACTGGAACGATTTGCCTACTGCGGTCTACACGTCCGATGTAATTGAGGTGTCTTCAAGGCTAGAGTAAGATAGACATATTTACTTACTATCAGGTAGAATTGTAGTCAAGTACTATATTATAAAAACGTATCTGTAGACGACAAATTTATCATTTTTTTAAATTTCAAAATGTGTGAAACCAGTTAAAAAATTATTGGACGGGTGTTCATATGTATAATTATAATAATTTAATGTAATGTAAATAAATAAAATTCAATTAATAATTTAATTGAAAAATTCACGTGTTTTTTTTTCTTTATTGTAGTTACCTATACAAAGTTATAAACAACTTTTCACCGAGCACCGGTCGATTTATTCCTGATTGTTATCAATTTACTTAAATAAATATTGCACATTTTTAAAGACAGGTTCAGAAAGTCCTTTTGTATATTACAAAAATATCCTTTATGTTTTACAAACAAAAAACATACTTCGCATTTCAATTCGTATCCAATTAGTAGATCATATTTTTATTCTTGATATTTCATGTTTTCCGTAACAGGAACACCGTTTTACCATCATGTTAAAAAAAAAGCCTTCACCCAGCATTGTAACACATTAAAATTAAAATATGAACACAGAGACAAGCTTAGCTTTCCGCTGCGATTTAGCAAAGAGAATTAATTAAATTATCTTTTTTTTGTTTCTTTTTTTCGCATGGCAACTTGCTAGCGTTCATTTTCGCTCGCAACTCCGGGCTGTACGGACGTTACATGCAAATGCTACCGTGAAAAATATATAAGAAAATGCAACATCAAATTTCATTTCCTTCACCGGATTTTATTATACATTTTCGATGTGTTCGTGACGCAACGTTGATTGTATAGTCGGTCGTAAAATTCGAACTTTAAATTTTGTTGTGAAAATGCTTTCCTAAGATCTAGAGCGTGGGGTGATTTTTTTCTATTTTTACAAACGTGTCGTGAACGTTATTGAATTTAAGTACTTTAAATCGTTCTGAGGCTATACACTTGTGATTGTATTACAGAATTTAAACGTTTGGTCGATTTTAAACACAATTTATTACGACGTTATGGTTAAATATTGTAGTTTGACGTACCTAAATATAAAACTTGAATGTAAAAGTTCAGTACTCACGCGAAGTTGACTGGTGAGCTCATAATTTACCTGTGAACAAAAACAACATATTGTTAGTATGTTACAAATTAATGGTGAATAGTAATGCGTTGCACAACCCCGCACTGGGCGCCTGCGTGGATTTTTTGATAGGTAAAAATCATCCAATGACGAATCCCGCTCTTGGGCGAAGCGGGAAACAGTATCAGACTGTTACTGACTAAACAACCTACCGCCTGCGTTGTGGATTATGGCCCATTCCCTTACCTAGATAAAAGATCTGAGCCTCAGCTGTGGGAACATTATCTATCTATCTATATATATAAAAATAAGTGGCTTTTTCGTTGTCACTTTATAACTTAAGTACGGGATCACCTATCCAAACCAAATCAGGGTTTGTTTGGACTATTTAGTAAATGGTTTATGTGAAGTTTCCACATAATCGGCCGATTGGTTCTACATTTATCACATTTTTCTGATGCCGGGAGCGAAGCCGTGGGCAAAAGCTAGTAAAGTATATAAACAACAATAAATAATTATGGTTTTAAAATGTTATATCTTTTATACCTTACTTTATGTGGTTAATATTATTACAAAATTTAATTATCAAAATAGTTTCCAAACAAATTAAATAGTTAAAATTAAACACAAATTAGCCAATATTATGACCAAGATTAATGATTTCTAAATATTGAAATGATTTAAACAAATCGCTGTTCATTTTCACTGTTTGTTTTAAATAAATATGATGTATAGTCTACAATTATTAACATACATAGGTAATTTAAATCACTCGATGACAGTTCGAGTGACACAGATTATTGACGTAACTATTGGGTGACCGTGACCCAACTCATAACTGGGAATCAGAGTAATATTATATAGGTAAAAGTATGTATGTATGTGTTTCTTATTTCTTCACGATCAAACGACTGAACGTATTTGGATGAAATTTTGGTAACCTCTACGAATTCTCAGCCAGAGAAAGTTGAAAAGGATATATATACTAGCGACTCGCCCCATCTTCGCACGGGTGCAATCTACACTAATATAATAAAGAGGTAAAGTTTGTTTTTTTATTTTTTTGTTTGTAGGAGGTAATCTCTGGAACTACTGGCCCGATTGGAAAAATTTTAGCAACAATAAAAGCTGCTTCACTCCTGAGTGACATAGGCTATATTTTAGGTATGTACGCGGGCGAAGCCGCTGACAAAAGCTATATAACGCATATATTATACTTAAAAAATTCCACATGTCTGCAAGCAGGGTTTAAAAGCTAGTTTTTTTTCATCTAACGCAATATTTTATAAAGAAGCAACGCAAAAAGCTGCAAGTTTTCTATAGATATAGTTTGAAATGTATGGGTATATATTACAAAAGGCCATAGATTGTGCAAAATATCAAATTTTCAGACATACCTACACAAATTAAATTACAGGATTAGTTTTACACAAATGTTTTATGTTTTCATTTCAATTAAAAACGAAATAAAATCCGCATGATATCTGTTATTCCAAAATATCTAGATGAATAATTACACAAGAGCTGTTGTACAAAAATCTGGGGTTAGCGGCTTTTCAAGGAAAGATACAATGCTTCTTGAATTCAAATAACAAAACCATGAGGTCAAAATGAAATATAATAAAAGAATTTATTAAGCCCGACTAAACTCTTCCCCAAAAGCGTCGACTCAAGATATGCATCTTCTGCCCCATTATTCCGACAAATCCCTAAAAGACCATAAGTTATAATAAACTTTCCGATGTTGAACTACCAAACTAAAAGTCATTAAAATTATCGTTTAACTTGTTTTCGTACTTAGGAATTGCAACGCGGACGAACTGTAAGGAAGGCTGACCCACTTTTGTTATCGTCCGTATCTGCCAACAGCATCTATAGACGCAAAAAGTATATATCTATATAACTAGAGAATATAATTAAGTTGAAGACTTGGAGTTGCCAAGCTGTTTGTTTAATACAATTATACGGAAAGGAAACTCCTTTAATACATTTAAGGGAATAAACGAAAACGTCTATAGAGCGAACTTGAAGGTACTTAGATGACATCCTGATTAAAGTAACCTGTGAGTAGGTATTTGTCGACAGAGAATTTTCTCAGTCGATAAATAGGCTACCTGATGGAATGTTCCATCTTTACTACTTTCTGATGTGTTATATTATCATCTGTCTAGCCTTAGCCCAAATAGTTGGCTTGGAAATCAACTCATTCATCATTCATTTTCCACATCCGGAGAACCGTAGTAGCCCAGCTGGGTTGAAGCCACCTGGGGTCATGGGCAATGTCAAAACTTAACCCAAGAAGAAATAGGAGTGGGTATTAGTAGTAGAATGATTTTGCCACCAAAATTAAGTCGCATCGAGATGCGGCTGAATACCCGTTAAACTGATTGAGTGATTAATCAATACACAACAAAATTTGAACCATGAAATTTTGCTCAAGGCTTCCTTTTATGACATAGGCAAGCACTAAGAAAAATTTTTCCAAAATTTACCTCTTAAACTGTAGGGATGAAACGTGGGTCCAAATTTTATATAGTTTCACGTAAGTTGTAGAACGGTTGCCAGAAGATTTTTTTAGTATTTCCTAGAAGGTTAAGTAATATTTAAACGAATGTAAAGAAGCAACTTTCTGTAATAGTAAAGTCGAGTGATTTTCTCTGACTGAGAACAAAAACTGCAATTATGTTTAACCATAGAATTCTTAGTTCAGGAACTCATTCTTATACAACTCCCTCGTCTAGGGAACTGATTTTAAGAAGAAAGACGTAAAAATAGAGAGAATAATCTAAACACAGTTACAACAGTAAAATCAGCTCGCAGTGTTCTCAAAACTTATCCTCGCTTTAGGAATACTAGTTTTTGTACAGTACCGTGTTTAAGTTTTAGATGCAACGCGCGCCTGAGGAATGGTGGTCACATATTGTTGAAGCGATAGCGTTTAAATCTATTGCTTTTTTTCTAATGACGAATTTCAGTGTCAGATTTCTACTGACTAAACGACCCACCGTTCCTTCTTGCCTTAGTTACAAGGCTTTGACCCTGCTGGACCCCTAAATTTCTGATAACTGCTTGATGCGCGTGGGAACTGTGCCCGCCGTCGACGACTTAGGCTTGGTCCGGACGGTTACCGGAAGGCTTTAGGTGTAAGCCTACACATTAGTAGGAAAATTAGTACTCCGTCGCCCTTTTCCACACACGTCCGTCCTTGACGATTGTAGGCCAGTTTCTGCGGTAATTATCCAGCTCATCTCTCCACCTTCGCTTTGGTCTGCCGGGGTGTTGTACCTTGCGTTAAATGGAACCTAATAAGCGGCCCTTTTAGCCCATAGCTCATCTGACATGCTGCAGACTTGTGCTGATTAGGACAGTGCAGGCCTAGAAAGAAAGTAAAGTTTTCCCTTATAAAGGTGTTGTAATTTTTTTCTTCGCTAAAAGCTGATATTGAAAAAACAAAACAAACAAAATATTATAATCTAAGACAGATTTGAGTCTTGAGCCCCTGGTAACGTAATTTCCAATTTTGCCATCACAGCTTTACTTATTAAATTATTTTCTTTAGTCCGACATTTCATTCCCAGATTGCTAAAACCGCTCAAACTTCTAAATATTTTCAAGCTTTCCACCTAAAAACCTTATTTTTATTTCATCTACGGAGCCCGCTAACGCAAAATAACGTATGAGCTTAGTATTTTCTTTCTAGAACTGGAACAAACTGAGAACAGAAAATCTAAGGAGATTCTACGTTGAAGTTGGTATTGACAAAACAAAAGTTATTGTTTTAAGTTTGCCAGTGTTAGTAATATGGAAAGAGATGTGTGTGCCTTTTGTTGTGGTTACAATTAAGAGTGTTTTTAAAAATGCATAATTTTTAATGGAGCTGTAGGCATGCAATGAGGAGGATTGCATCTGAGAAGATAGATATGAACAATTTGTTCCGTGGCTGGGTTTCACTCAGAGGATAAATATTTTTGGGCCGTTAATCATCATAATCATCATTATTAGAGCCAAAAAACGCTGCACTGCGTTTTTAGATCCGCGGTCGATACTCTTGAATACGATATAGTATTAATATATTAAATGTGATAAATTATATTTATTCAGAAATATTTTATAGGGATATAAGAATTTATATGTCTGAGAACCCGAAGTATCTCGCAGACATGCCTTAGACACTTGGAACATGGTACCAACAGACACTTATCCCTGTACGCGCTATGCTAGTGCACCCAAGAAATGCTACTCTCATTTGATGGGAAACTATTGCGATGTATGAAAAATAAAGATAGCTAGGAAGGGCCATGGTTTCTGAAGGTTTAAGTGGACTGGTTAACAAAACATAAGAATATGATGAGTTAAGATGGTGTCTGATTCTGTCTATACTAATATAATAAAGAGGTAAAGTTTGTTTTTTTGTTTTTGTGTTTTTTTGTTTGTAGGGGGTAATCTCTGGAACTACTGGTCCGATTGGAAAAATTTTAGCAACAATAGAAAGCTGCTTCACTCCTGAGTGACATAGGTTATATTTTATGTACACGGGCGAAGCCGCTGGAAAAAGCTAGTTTTTTATATAATTAAAAATCCTTTGTAATCCGTCACTAAAGCAAGACCTAAAGAAGGACTTAAAAGCAAAGATTAAAGAGCCAATCTGCCAACCAGAACACTACTACATAATGAGAGCCTAGTTGAGTGCTCATAAAATAATCAGTGCAAAACCGCTTGTTGCTGCAAAAAGCTGCTTACGTTAGGTTTTTTTTTGTACCTTCCTAAGATTCTCATTTTCATAAGCTGACAGTGTCATGAAAGTATTAGGGAGTGGTTTTGTTGGCTACATTTGATTGTGAAATCCTTCATTATCAATCGAAAAGTCAAGAAGACGGTCACAGACGTTAGCAGAAGAGCATATGTCTATCATACTTCTCTCTAAAGGCCTGAACCAGAGCTGGACGCATGACGTTGTGGTCAACTCATTGGTCCTGCGCTTGGTTTCTTGCTTATCGTTTCGGATTGATGTCCTCTTAGGAATCAGAGTAAAGGAATTGAGGGTGCATCTAAATTTGTGCACGCACGCACTTGTGCATTACATCTGTTGCGTATTTGCTGGTCTCGATTGTGATTGGTCGCTGATGTTGAAATGAATGAATGAAATGAAATTAATGATAAGTATAATTATCATAGAGTCCACGAAGAAGATAGTTTCCGAGGATTACACAACACTGAGCAGTCGGTAGTTATAAATTGCTTGAAACCGAAACTATCAAAACAGATAAGTTGTATTCAATCAATCAAAACCAGCCTATCGCAATCCACCAGTGGACCAACAGGACTCAAACTTGGGCATAACATGATTGATGTTCTGCACCGATTGATTAATATTTTGAAAGGACTTACAGGTGGTTGTACCTCGCAGGATTTTTTATTTTGCGCAGAATTGTAAATGTATCTACAACTATACAGGAGTTCAAATTGTGGGGTGAAATCTGAAGCGTTTTGAATTTTATGTTTCGATTTCGTGTGTGGATAGAGTATTATTTGTTTTCTTTTAAACTTGGTTTATGTACAATAGTGTATCACAGTGAAGGATTGGTATATTAGGTTTTTATTTAAACTAATGAGCTTTTTGATCACCTATTGTCTCTCTATCATGTCTCTTATTACGGTACTCGAAAGGTAACACGAAAACGTCACAGTTAAAGGTTTACAATTATTTCATTGAAGGTTGACAATTGGACTAAGCGAGGGATGTGTGCGAGGAATGTCTTGCGAGGGATGTGTGTCAATAAAAATGCGTTGCGAGATGTGTGATATATTGTACTAGCCAATCCATAGACGGAGTTTGATGGAATTAGAGGTACGCAAGCATTTCACAGCTTTGCAACGCATCCTTGCACCGCATATTACACAGTTCCGCTTTACATCCTCATACGACACATTTGCCTCGCACAGCTTTGGTGGAAACTACCACACATTCTAACAGCCTAGCTAAATCCTCGCACGACACATTTTCTTCGCACATCTCAGGTAGAAACTCAGCCTAAGACTCTCACACAAAACTGCGATATGATGCGACGTGATACAACGCAGTATCACAGAAACCTGCGATACGAATTGCAGCGATGCGATTTTGTGCGACAAAGCATCGGATCAGGTCAATACAATGTGCAATGAGAAACAGTTCGCAAGTTCTCACGATGGGTCATGCAAGGCCACAGATGTTAAAATACGATTATGTCTGATCACAGTTTTGTGTTTAGGCTTTTAGACAGAGGGAGAGATCACATTGTAACATAAGATTCACGGATCAAAATAAAATATCTACATATCTACTTGTCCTTAAATCCTTGAAATCTGTGGAAGTAATAAAGATAAAGCAATAATACAATATTTTACTAATTTCAGACTGCTCATATTTTGACACCACTTCATTTTTATTTATTAGCGTTAAATAGGGACAAAATTGAGAGACTTTTTGGTCATCTGGAAACTACAGCGACGTCGACAGTTGTCATTTGACAACTCCCAAGCTGCCAAACAGGCGCATGGCGTCGTATCGTGAAAGAGGCGGTGATGCAAGACTCGACTAAGACATTATCAAAACTACTACTACTAACTAATGTAATGTGTAAAAAGTGACTAAAAAAGAAGAACAATTTTAACAGAAAGAGAATGCAATGCTTTTTAATTTTTATTCTAAGCTGACAGTCACGACTTTAACACCTTGCTAGATCTTATCCTGGCACCCAAATAGTAAAAAACATTACCACCAATTACCAATGATTAAAACGTGAAGTATGATTTCCAGTTGTATAACAGGAATATAACGATGTAATCGCGTTTGATAGCCGGGGGCGATCGCGCTTTGAACCCGCGGCCCGTTTGAAGTTACCGCGAGAGCGGTCAGAGGAAGCACACTCAATGTTGGCTGCAGTTACACCGTGCTGTAACTATGGAGCTTGATCACACTGAGTTTGCGTAAGACCGTTCGTGACTAGGCTATGTCGTTATCGAATTTGAGTACACATTTAACACATTATTTCCGACAACCTTGCCTGAAAGTTGACAAAATATAAATATAATGTCTTAGTATCTACTTACTGGATTGTTCGAAAGAATTACCGTGGCTATTTTAAAAGGCAACTGTATGAACTTTTACAGACTAAAATCTAGCTGGGATTTTAGTCAGTAAAAGACACGTCTTTATGTCCCCGCTATAGCAATAAAAGTCATTTGATAATTTTCTACATAATTAGAAGGTATAATTACCCAAAAGATTAAAAGCTGATTTTTAAATAGTCTGTTTATTTATATCTGTAAAATGAAAATGGCGACTTTTGCATAGAACATTATGACAAACAGCCGCTATTATCCTTCTAGTTATGTGTCTAGAATAAATTATCTCTTAATCGAGTCGTTCTAATAAATGTAAAAAACAGAACACAATAAGAGGATATCCAAATTTTTCTGTTGTAAATAAATTAATAACCAAGAGAAGAGCTGTTGTTCTTTGCAGACTATTGTCTACATTTCTTTTAATCATTCCTTTCTCAAAGTCTACTGAAACTAATTTCTTTTAAAAATAAGCGGTATATTCGTACTAATATTTATAATGCGTCATATGCGATCTTTTCTCGTGTCTTTGAGAACCTTTCAAATTAGCTACAACGTGCCTTCGTGCTGTTTTGTTTTTTCATATAAATAAATGACGCGCAGCCGCAACGTGGTTGCAGCGCAACAGTAGCACGTTTTTGTTTTTGCGCGCTGCTGTCGCGCGGCACGTTGCGGCAAAATTGAAAGCGCCCTTTGTTTCGAATACAGATTAAATCAGAGAAAACATCAAGAATCAGAACATATTAAATGAGAGTGTGTAAATAACCCCAGTGTCGGTGTAAGAGACATCCACTTCAACCTTTCTATTTTTACACTGTCAGTTTGAATGGGCCCCAAGGTGCATAGGTCTCGTGGTACTCCAACCACGTTTTTTTCTAATTAAAGCCCTGGGATTTCCGGGACTCGGATTTTTTGCGAGTCAAGAGAATGGTCCGACTATCCGTTTACCTACCGATTTAGAACTATCAATTCGATTGTTTTTTTTACGACAGGGACAGTTGGGATCATGAGACAATTGGATAGAGGTAGATAAAATTGAACGTTGATATGGTACTTTGTTAAGAAAAAAATCTACTTATGCTTCTTAAAAGCAACAAAAAACTTTACATTTCCAAGTTGTAAACTGTTTAGTGATGTTTAAATTCGTCGATTTTTTTTTAAACTGTATTTGATTTAAGATTGAGATACGTATGTTATTATAATCTTTTCTAAAGAATTGTATTTGAAACATATGTATAGACATACACAGAGGTATGAAATTATTAAATAACTTTTTCCACTATGAACGGAGCGAGATGGCGTGTCAAACATTTATTAGCTAAAATTTACTGGTGTTCCTGCTTTTCAATAAATTCCAAATAATAACTGTATTCCTGGAATTTCTATATGTACAAAACAATTCAACTAACATCAAACCAAAGTACACAGTTCTGGTACCGGCACATTATAACTAGCTGCTCATTGTGCTGCACGAACAGCTACAGTAACATTATGTGAATCACGTATTGTAACGTGTTGCAGAACAGAGCCGCTAGACAGACGACCTAACAGTTATTAACGACTTAGTGGACAGGTGTGTTGCACTTGTGTGCATACAAATACGAGGTACCAACCTACCGGAATCCTATGATTCCGGTAGGTTGGTACCTCGTATTTATATAGGTAGAAACGTTTTGGTCCAAACAGATTTGTATGTCATAGGCTTGTCTGTGGTTTGAGCCTTTACAGTAGTTTGAACCTAATGATTTATATGATGAGCCTACCTCTTCGAGTAACTGCTTTTTGATTCTCTGATATGACTTTTACTAATTGAAACTCATACGTGTTTCTTCAGTTGCATTTTGCATTGCAGGTTCGCGGTCTTACGAAAAATCTTGCAACACTGGGCAATATTCAATAGTTGTAGCAACTACTAAATCATACTGATACCTCTTCGGGGCAAACCTGATGCCGCGTTGTATCCCATCAACGCGGCATCAAGCCTGGTCCTTCTTGAACAGAGAGCTACCCATAAACTACCGACGCCCAGGTGTTCCTTAACCTTTTTCACCACCTCCTTCACTTGCATTACTGCTTCCCATGCCTTAATTTCGGCTCACGCTGAAATCTAGCACTGTGGCCCATCGCATTGTGCGTGAAGCCACAGCCTTATGCTGAGTGTTCGACCGTTTTGCGCGGATGTGGCGCATATCTTCCTTTTGTCACGATTACGTGTACTGCCGTGCTGACACTAAAACGCAGTAACAGGCTTTTTTAGGTATTTGAGTTAAATATTGATTCTGAACCGGCATTTTATAAGGAACATATTCGTCTTACCTAGGTTTTGATTCGATGATTTACTGGGCAGAAAAACGAAATTTACTAATGCAGTAACACAAAATTATATGCCAAAATTCATTGTTATACTTATTAAAATGCAGTTAAAGCTGTTACGGCTAAATCGGCCTATCACTTTACCAACTTAAACGCAGTAAATGTCTCTATTACCTCATAAAATCTGTAATCCACAACTAAAGAAATATTATGCAATATAAATTAAAACGCAGTAAGCCCTTTTTGTACCGAAAATAGTAATACTGCATTGATGACGACTGATTGAAAATCAAACTAAATTGCAGTAAATTGAGTATTTACTGCACTATAGTCTGTATCGTTCTAAAGTTGAAAACTAACTATTTTTTTATTAAATGGCAGTATAAGTCACATTTACTGCATTATAATTAGGAACTCGAACAAAGCTACTAAGTTTTACTGGTGTCACGATTAGACTATACTGCGTTCTAGTCAGGAATTGTCTCTCAATCAGTCACAGACAGCTGATCGTGCTTGTCCATAGTCACATAGAAATCAGGGACCACTGTACTAACAGATTAGTCAATTCTTTGGGCTATATCGGTAATCTTGATTGCCTTGTGGATAATCTTCATTTCACTACCAAGATGACGGAAGAAAATTTCCATTGTGTTAGGTGTCTTTAAACCTTCTGATGAAGCCTTACTGGTCATAAACTTTCCTCTTCAGACTTTGTGGCATATTTAACAAGAAATTATGGCACAGCTTCCCAGCCCAGTCGAGCTGGATCCGATGATTGAGTTCATTTCTAAGCTAGACCTTCTGCTCAAATGGACCGTCTGTTCCAGCTAAAATTAATCGTCCAAGACTTTAAGATAAAAATAATTACCTACAAACTATTCATTCGAGATGGCTGTCGTTGATAGTTACAAAATAACATCACGACAAAGCTTTGCAAACAAACGTAAGTTTGCCATCCAAGTTTACCATGGGCTTTACCAGTTATAGTAGCAGTTATAAAATAGTTCAGTTGAGGTCGTAAGACGGATCGTGGTATGGCCTAAGGTCTGACTTAAGATGGGTAAGCAACGGGAGGAAACATACACATCAAAGTGAATGGCTAGTATTTTATCTTTTGTTGGAAAAAAATATGACGTAATAATACCTACCTATTTTTCACATTAGAATATCACTTTAAAAGTATTTCTGATATGTATTTTATATAAAAGTCCCTAAATTAAATAAAGAATTAAAAAAAAGTATCATCGCATCCAAACATTAGTAATAATAGTTTATATAGCATTTTCTGAAGTTAGAATAGGTACATCAAAATATTCCAAGTAAATAGTTTTAATACTGTTCATCAACTCATAGCTTGTACAGATCAACTTTAGAAACGAATTAGTTTTAATTTGCTTTATTGACTGGCATCAACACAATGAAAAAACTTAACAATAATAAGTCCAGCGGAAGGTGAGAACGCTGTGAAGTCTGTGAAGGCTATCCGCCATAATTATGGTCTGGAAAGACTTCACAGCGTCTTCACCTTCTGTATGACCTAGATCTTCACCGGAAATGGTAAATTCAGGAGATAACTGCACCCGATCCGTGCAAAAAAGCCCGAGTATCACCATTGTATGGACCGCCCGGAGAACACGGTGGAGCATACAGTGGAGATGTGCCCCGCGTAGGAGTTGGTACTCCACACGAGTAAGGTGGTCCCTAGTGGAAGATTTGCGGCAATGGCTTCTTGCGCTGGGTCCTATTCCGGAGTGAGGCGGCGGCTTCCACGTTCAGAACAGTAATGCTTACAAATCAGGCGGCTGCAAGCGTGTTAATATTACTGAGACTGATGTTAGGACACGACAACATTTATTACCGAGACACAGGTAGTGTTGAAGATTCACACTTTTCGGTAGCAGACAGAAGAGACTTTTAATCTTAAACAATACAATAGCCAATACCATACCAAAGCAGATATAGAAGTAATCTTCAATAAAGGATAAAGTAAGACAAAGAAAACCTGCAAATATTATACAAAAATCAGCAAAAAAGGTAATAAACCAGGCAAGTGCGAGTCGGACTCGCTTACACGACGGTGTTGCACCATTATTTATACAAGATTAGACATTACATGTATGCGGAAAAATCATGTTTGTTGTATGGGATCCCTTCTTAAATGTTTTTAAGTTAATTAAATTACAGGTTTTTAAAGTAAATATACAGTTATATGTGCCGTAAGCCTTTCAAGCTATGTAGTCTTCGTATTGCCGTAATTAATATCAAGAAAAATGGTAAAATCACGTTTGTTGCATGAGAACACCCACTTAAATATTTATTTTGTTCTGTTTTTAGCATTTTTTTTTTAAGTTTAAATTAGCAGAAATGGTAAAAAAAAAGTTTCTACAGAACAAAATACAAACAAAAATGTCTTGTTTTCTTTATAAATGCCTACACGACCTAATTATTTTCAAAATTTGTCACATACTGCATGTACAATTAGTTAAACGTGCTGCTTAAAATGCAGTAAAAAATACTTATACTGCAAATTATTCTGTGAAATCGGTTAATACGACTATTAACTGATGAGTTTTTGCAGTATCAAGTATGTTTTACTGCATTTAAATCTGTATATCTATACTTTTTCGCATGCAGTAATAGACATGATTTTCGAAAAATCCATTTAATTTTGAATTGAATGGACTAAATAACACGCTTTTTTTCAAAATTCATTCTTTGTAATTGCCTTAATCCTCTAGGCAAAAAAAAATCTACCATAAAACATTATTACTATAAAATATACGACGTCAAAGTGTTTTTTGCGTTTTTCTCGAAACTGCTTTTTTGCTCTTACTGCGTTTTAGGGCATGCAGGGCAGTGTAAATAAACTGATGTTCTTTCTTCTTCCTTCAGGTCATTCAAACAATGATAACACCGACGTGTTTCTTCCCCTTGAAAGAGAATCCGAAAGAGAAACCTCTCGTAACAATGGTCAAATGAAAAGTGGAATGGTTTAGTAACCGCTTCTTAAAGGGGAGACTTATCGCTGTGATTGTGGCGTGCCCAGTGTTAAATTGGGATAGTCGCTATTTCCATACCGCCATGAGATTCGGAGCTATGCCCTCCGTGCTTCGATTTACGCCACTCGTTCGTGTATGCAAGCACTTTGACTCCAGAGTGCCTAGTGTGAGTTAGTTTTACGCTACCGCAATAGGCGCGTTTATGACGTTCGGCGCTCTGATTGATCAGCTCTACGCTCTTTAACCAATCAGAGAGCCAAACGAGCTAAACGTCTCGATTATGTTAACGTAAAAACAACTCACACTTAGAACACTGATCCCACGGTGGCAAACTGACAAGGAGGCGTATAGCAATCATTCAAAAAGCGTACCCAACCGATAAATATAATCCTAATTGTAAATCAGTTGCATTACGGCTTCATCACTTTGTTACTTCTGCTTTATACATTTAAATTACATCCAGCCTCCCCGATCATATCACAATAAAGTCGTTACAGAGAAACTTGAAAACTAATCGAATAATTACAAGAAATCGATCATAAGAACAAAAGACGGACAAGGATAACTGCTCCAAACAAAGAGAAAATATTATTAATAACTTACACGCATATATACCAAATTATCTTTACTGGGAATAAGGGTTAATATCGGTAAATTGACCCTTATTGCTGGCAAGTTAGAGTTGATTAATGGATTACACGAGTGAAGAATAATGTTTGGAGTTAATAATGAAAAGAATCTCGGGACTATTAGGGCGTGTTCAGGCGCAACTGACTATTATAATTATTATCTGTCAATGTATAAGCATGGATTGTTTATTACACATTCCTTAGAATTGTTCGTGATCGTGTTAAGTATGTGTCGTATTTCTTTAATAGATAATTAATTAAGACTATGACTCATTATCGAGAGGTCGACGCTTCGACACTAACCGATAAATCTTTTTTATCTGAACGTTGAACGAGCAAGCCTTTGTAGAACTTTAAAATAAGTAAGTATTATTAATTAAGTGCAAAACTGTTCAATATGATCTAAATTGATTGGATTTTAAGTAAGTTTGCTACTACGCCAATAATTGAGTTGGTTTTTTATCATATTATTAGTTAAATTAAACGTTAAATAGAAAGGAATATTGGAGGAAGATTTTGTTAGACGTTTAAGATCGTTTTTTGTTTTAGCTTAGAAGGATTTTTTCTGTCCTACTAAATTAATTGTAAATGTTATGATTTAAACACACACTTTTTGTGTTTATTCTGAACAATATAAATAGTTTTTTTGTGATTCTGTTTACTGCTATGAATCCAATTTATTTGCTCATTTTAAAACCCTAAACTTTCACTTTTAAAAGCCACTCCTGAAGAGGAAAATACTAAAGCCCACAGTTCTGGTTTACAAAGTAAAATAGCTTCCTAGATGGCTTATCTGGTAACACACATCACGACTGAAAGAAACGCTTGAATTAGTTGTTTTTTAAAACAACCCCACACAAACTCCTGTGTACTGTGTTCACAAAGATGTAAACTTACTTACACTAGGCACGCAGACCGGGATCCACTAGTTGGTCATACAACACATTTCTTCCGTACAGAAAATTAAGAATAGACGAAACTGCGAGACGCAACGCAGCCGTCAAAGATTATGATAAAGACACCTACATCGTATACTCCACGATTTCCTCCGATGCACGCGCCCTACTTGAGCAGTTCATCGCCGTCTCCTCGTGGGAAGGATCGATGGCAACGACTTCTCGCCCTTACCCTGGTATTGGCACCAGTATCAACCACTCTATCAGCAATATTTTTTTATCGGTTTTCACTCTGAATATTATAAAGACGAAACTGTGTGGGTGAGTGTATGTTTGTTACTTCTTCATATTGGATAGGCTGAACTGATTTAGATGTAACTTATTTAAAAAAAAATCTCGAATATAACGTAGTCAAAATTAATAACAGAAGCTAGTTTATATATAGATTTACATTGGCTCATGACACGTCATAAAACTTAATGCAAAGTTCCAATTGGCCAATTTCTTTAGAGAAAAACAGGCATGAACTCCACGTTACTCGTTCATTATTCAACAAGAGCACGTACCCAAGCTTCGTTCAGACCATTAGAACCTACTAGCATTAATTACTTACCTAACATTCCTACTGTACTAACAACTGTTCGCGTCTGAACGCGCTCTTACGGGCTATGTGTAGCTCACAGCCCACACGTCCACCGCCGATAGAGAATAAATGAATGCACCTATTTTTGTTTAAGACGATCCCTCATTTTGATTAATAGTCGTAACCAGTACCGTATTGTTGGGCTATCTTGTTCTGATTTAGTCGTAATGTCGTTTAAAGTGCGCCCTAATGTTTGTACGAAGAAGGTTTTTTTTTTAAGAACATGTTTTTGAAGGAGTTGTCAAGATTTTGAATTTATCGGCCTTGTTTGGAGGTATGTTTTTTAAGAAAAAAAAAGGAGGTTCAGTGTTTTATGTTATGTTTATAATATGAGATGCTTTAGGGTTTTAGGACTGGTCAAGACAGCCGTAGTTGTAACATACACGAGCACGTTCATTGAAACTATTTTTCAAAATACTGAAAAGTTTATACAAAATTCCGCTGCAGCGCTTCATTGGCGTTATGTCGTCTAACAAAATTTAAATCTTACAGCGCTCTCACAATGCGTGAACGTCAAGACTACATACTGTCATCAATGTTAAGGTGTATGGCATGCAGATCACCTAATTGAAACAAAGTGTACTGTACGCCGTACGGTACACTTAATTAAAAAACGGCACGGTTGATCATTTTGTATGACAATTCAAAACATACAGCAATAATAAATATATTTCTTTAGAAAGGGACCAACACCTGAAATGATTTTACCCATGACCACAAAGCAATCAATATTTACTTAACAATAATATTTACCTCTAGGTACTGTGAAGACACCAAAATCAACTTTCGCACCATTACTCAACCTCCACATTTGTAGAATAGTAATGAATGCGTCACAATAGACAGTTATCAAGACATTCTTAGTAGGGATGTAACGTTAACTGGTTATCGGAACCGGAATTTTAACATTTATTTTACCGGAATCGGAACCGAAATCCGGGGCTAAGGCAAAAACGAAGGTAGAACAGTTAATTAAAGCACTTCTAAAGTAATAATAATAATAATAATAATAATAATAATAAATTTATTGACCCTTTGTTACAGAATTTGCCTTAGAATTATCGTAACTTAGTGTAGTACCTAGTAACTATTCACAGATTTTTGGTATAAAATAAACGATGGTCCCCAAACTCGGCAAAGCCTGTATCTTGGGGACCGATACATATTTTTTGCTACTGTGATAATGTGCCAAAAAAAAAAAATACTATAAAGATAAAGTTATGAGAAATATTAAATTAATAAGCAATGAGATCAAGGTGTCTTAAAACTAAGTATTGCCTATTTATTTATTTTTAAACAATAACAAGAAACATAACTAAAAAAATTAACTTCAAAAATAAAATAATATAATATTAATTAAAATTTGTGCTGGACTTAGCACAGAATTTAGAGAAAAAAAGTCTTACAAATAAAAAGATTAAAAATGTGGTGTGAGTGTGTGAGTATGGGATTGTGTAAATGTGTGAGTGTTTTGTGTAAATGTGTGATAGGATTCCGAGTTAAGTGATGCAAGAAGGTTTTCTGAATCGCCGTATGAGAGGCCCAAAAGCCATTTTTTTATTGTTTTTTTACACATCGCGAGGGACAGTGTTTTTGTATCACAAGGTAAACTACTTGTGACTTTGTTATACACGAAGGTGTGTAGGTAAGCGGGGCATCGTCTAGCTAGGAGAGAGGTTGTTCGTTGCAGTGGCACATGAAAGACACGTTTGGTAGTTAATGAGTGATAATCAGGGCGGAGTTTTATGGTTTTATGAGTGCGGAGGAAGGCATTGAGAATGTACAATTGGCGAACACGTAAAACAGGAAATTCACTGTACAGAGAGTCAGTAGGGAAGAAAAATGGTTTTTTCAAAAGAACCTTTATAACAGCTCTCTGGGCCCTTTCGAGTTCAATCATTGTTGTTTTCCCAGTTCCACCCCAGATGGACACGCCATATTGAATGATGGACTGGCATATAGCGAAATAAACCGTTCGCATTATATCTATCGGGGCGCGGTCTCTCAATTTCTTGATTACATGTATTAGTTTCCTTACTCGACCAGATAGTTGTTTGATGTGGGCTTTAAATGATAGATTTTCGTCAATTAATAGACCTAAATAACGAATAGACTGGGTTCGGTCAATACAGTCGCATGTGCAGTTTTCGAGTGAAGTGGTTGGGTTTCGTTGACATGTATGAAATTTTAATGTTAGGTTAGGAGGAGGGCTAGATGAAACTGTTTTGTAAAAAGGAATGTGTTTGGTTTTGTTTACGTTCAGTGTTAGTAGATTATGGTCAAGGGTTTGAGCAATGGTTGCTAATCCTTTTTCTGCATGATAGTAGGCCTGTTCCCAGTTTTTACCCTGAAAAATGATGACAGTATCGTCTGCGTATGATATTAGCTCTGCGTTTTTTAGTTTGAGGTTAAGTATATCGTTCATATACATAATAAATAGTGTCGGACCCAGTAGGCTACCCTGTGGAACTCCAAAATTGATAGGGAGTTCATCACTTGAGTGGTTATCAGATTTGACGTATTGTCGGCGATTGGTGAGGTAGCTGCGAAACCACTCAAGCGGTTTTCCTTTTATTCCAACTGAATCAAGTTTTTTAAGAAGAAGATCTTTTGAGATGGTATCAAATGCTTTGGCTAAGTCTAAGAAGACCGCCATACAGCGGTTGCCCTTTTCAATATTTGCTGATATGGAGTTAGTTAATAGCAAAGCCGCGTCTTCAGTAGATTTCCCTTTTCTAAAACCAAATTGTCTTTCTGATATGAGATTATTCTTTTCAAGAAAATAAACTAGTCTGGTGTTAACAACCTTTTCTAGAATTTTTGATAGAATACTCAGAAGTGCTATTGGTCTGTAGTTTTCGGGTTTGTCCTTAGGGCCATTTTTGTGTATTGGGCTCACCGCTGCTACCTTCCACTGTTCGGGAAAGACACCTGTTTCCAGGCTGAGGTTAATCAAATGGGTTAGAGGTGTTATAATAGAGCTTTGTACTTTCTTTATGAGTCTTACGCTGATTTTATCAGGACCTGGGGAGCTGTCGTTTTTTAACTGGTTAATAAAGTTCGTGATTTCAGTTTCATCAGTAGGGTGTAGAAAGAAGGAGTGAGGTGACGTTAGTGGTGATGAGTGCTTGCTGGCGATAGACATCTGTGTTTCTGTTAATCTTTTTAATATCGTGTCAGCCAGGTTTTTGCCTACGGAAGTGAAATAGGAGTGCATCTGTTGAGAGACTCGACGGGGTTCAGTGAGCTTGTTAACAAATTAGACGTATTGGAATTTCGGCTACTGGGGTCGTACATTGATTTCAGAATTTTCCATAACTTTTGAGAGTTTTGCTTATTTTCCTGGATTTGTTGACTGTCATATTCAATCTTAAGATTTCGTAAAAGATTGTTGCAGAAGTTTTTATAACGGCGGTATATTAGTTTTTTTGTTTCGTTTGTGGGGTCTCCGCGTACTGATAGATGTAATTTGTCTCGGTGTTTCATACATCTCATGAGTCCGGGTGTGATCCAAGGTTGGATATTACGTTTACTGCGAGAGATTTTGACTTCGTATGTGTGTGTTTCAACTAATTTTGCTAAGGTTCCAATAAAGGAGTCGGCGACAGCAGCCACACACTGTTGGTTAAGGGTATCAGTCCAATCAATTTTAGCTAGGTCACTAGCTAAGTCGTCTTCCTTAAGTTTAAATACTCGGCGGTTTTTATTGCGGCTAGTGTAAGTGTTTTTAAGAGGAATGGTTGCCATTACTATGTCGTGATCTGTGATGGAGCTTTTACAGACTATGCCTTTTGGTTTGGTATTGCACTTAACAAATATGTGATCAAGACAAGATTTTTGTCTGGTCGGTTTGGTGATAACGGGAAGTAAGCCATGTGAGGCCAGAAGGCACATATATTCATGATGTTTATTATTTGTAGTGCTGCATATATCGATGTTAATGTCTCCAGTGATAATAAGTGTTGGATATTTATTAGTTGTTTTAAGGAAAATGTCTAGTGAAGCAGTAAAATTTGAAAGGTTCGTAAAAGATGGTGATCGGTATAGCCCGAGTATAGCCACTTTGTCGTTAAGGATTAAAAGGAGGCTGTCGGTATCCAATATTTTAGATTCAATTACAGTTACGTCGTAGTTAGTTTTAGTGTAAATGACTATCCCACCGTTTTTATTATTTTGTGTATTTGTTCGAGTCACATTATAACCAGGTAGGTTGTCCAGTATAGAACCTTCGCTTAGCCAGCTTTCAGTTAGTATGACGGCATCAATGTTAATTTCTAGTCTATTGAATGCTACTGCGAAGTTGTCGAAATTACGTTGATAACTTCTGATGTTGTAAGAAAGAATTTTGAAGCTAGGCTCGGAATCATTTGTATACAACCTGCAATCTTCTAAGTTTTCGAGGTCGTGACAGTCTAATGTAGTAATTTCCTCTATATTTTGGAGCAGATCAAATGAAGCCATTAGCATAGTTACTGAAAAAAACTGAGGAAGTATTATGCATAGAAGGTTTAGTCACGACGACGTGGTGTAGTGTGTATAATTGCAGGTAGGTATGTATGGGTAATATTGTGGTAGTGTTAGTGTGTAGTTTGTGTAGTATTTGGCGTGATTGTATTAAAACATAACGTAAGTTGAAAAACAATAAAAAAAATATTACGATATAAGAAAATGTGGTATAAAAACTAATAGAACTAGAAATAAAAAAAAGGTACACTTTATCGACCGGATGACTCTCAGTCACGCAATTCAGCTGAGGGAGAGGATTGGTGTAGCTCCATGGTCGTCGGGCCAAGATGAAATTCCAGGTCTTCGAAGTTGCGTACATGAATTAGAAAGTTAGAAAGTTAGAAAGGATATATTATGTAGGTTTAAATAAAGATAAATTCACATTATTCCAAATACAAAACAAAAGACGGTATAGTTGGCGTAATTATTGACCGATTGACTGTTACATTGCATGTCACGAGTTCAATTCCCATACGGAACAATTATTCGTATGATAAAACAGATAGTTGTTCCGGGTCTTGCTATCTTGCGTATAAAAGTATACAAGTTTGTAACGCACCCACAATACCAGAGTAAGTCTTAATGGTTTTTTTTTAAAGTACTATATTATCTATATACTACACCGGATTTTTTTTAAGTACTATTTCGTGAAAGAGTTATGACAAGAAGGCACACATCTATAAACTTATTTGTACCTACGATATAGGTTTCGATTAAAACTTATCGGTACCAAAATCAGAATTGAACGTGCAAAATCAATTTAAAGTACCGGACTTTCGGAATCGGAATCGTTCGAATCTTAAATAACATCTCTAATTCCAACATTTGAGACCAGTCATCGGAATTTTCTCGTAGACAGATCGCGAGTATTTAGCACTCCGCCGGCTGCTCTACTTAGACAGTGTGAAAGAAACAAAATAGAATTTTGAATCAGCAATTCACGGTGCTCTAATGAGTTTCCAATGCAATTAGGAGGAAACATTTTAACAAGGTTCCGTTAAATATATGAGAAAAAGAAGTAATGGAACATTCGAACCGGATTTTAGGCACCTAAAAAGCTTACTAATGGGTGGTTTTTGAATTACTCTCACGTACATTATTTTAATGTTGAGCCTGTTTTAGACAGATTGTTTGCTTTGAATCCTATTCGGGGTGACTAAACTTTTAAATGAAAGTTTTCATTCTGAGTATGCAAAAAAATGTTGCTGGCAACTTGAAATGATGGATCTATGGAGCAACGGCTGGCATATTAAAACACGAAATGGCGCTAAAGAATATAGGCATGTCAATAGAGGATGCCATTTATCAATCCGCTACAATGACGAATACAAGTCTATGTAGCGGAAATCCTACAAAAATATGGTATGTAATGCGATGACGGCTTCATATTTTGTCACCGGTATCCGTTGAATCAGGCCTATTGACCACGAACGCTTAGGTTCATAGACGCGTATTATCATTAAGCGTTTGGTGTATAAAATTATGAAATAGGTACTTTCGGCAAAGGGAGAAAGACACGACGATATGCCGTTGCCGTTTCGTAGAATTCCATCGTTTTATATGTAAGCTTCACGCAGGCGGATACCAGGCGTATGGTGACGAATACGCATTTATAGTGCACAAGCTTCTGACGTTTTACAACTGCAAGTAGGCCTATGTGAAATAAAAAATGTTTTGACTTTGACTTTGACTATGTAGCTGTCATATATGAACAGGTCTGTGAATAGCAGGCGTTAGCATCACAAGCTGCTGATACCCAATTCACCATCAGGTATGCGAACGGCGTGCAAGGGGTCCCGCAGAGCCCCGCTACCCGACTGTCCGGCAACCGTTCGGACCGTGCCCAAGTCGTCGACGGCGCGCACTGTTCCCGCGCGCCTCAAGGAGTTGTCAGCTAACTGTAGGGGCCCAGCAGGGTCGAAGCCTTCTGGAGTCATGGTAAAAGTGAAAGTGTAAAATCATAGTCTTGAAACTAAAGCAAAGAAAAAACGAGTTGGGTTTTTAGTCAGTAAAAGTCTGACACTATCTCCCGCCTAAGAGTGGGAGTAGTCATTGAATGACTTTCCTAACTTAAAAAAAGCATACAGTGATTACAAGCCGCTGATACCCCATTCATTATAGTCTTATTGTTTGTAACATTTAAGCATATCTAAAACGAAAATTCGTGCTTCATCCATCGTCCTAAGCTATTCTTATCTGATTTTTTAACAATAGTCTCTTAGACCGTCCGCACCATTTGTCACTAATGGCGTTGCGTAAAATTGTTAGAAAAATGTTGTGGACGGAATGTCTAAACCTTTTTTTTATAGTGTTTTAAATATTTCGTGGCACTTTATATGGTACGTCAACATGATTTAATTTTGTTTGTAAAGCAACTAGTGTGATTCAGTTGTGCTCGAAATGTATTTATATTCGCTTGTTTTTTTTTTTTGTTTTGGTTTTAAATTTTGTACAATAGTTTAAAGTTTAGGTGTTTTTGTTTGCTTGTTTATTTTATTCGTGATGAAGATTTTTATTTACAGTGTACTAAGTTATTTTTGTCAATTGCAAATGGCATTTGTATTTTGGCTTTTATTTTTTTAAACCATTTATTTTTCACGAGTACACAAGCACTAAAGTTTGCAGAGCCTAACTTCCGAAACGCCAAGTTAGAACGGCATGGTGATTGTTCAATAAATAACAACAGACCAAGTAAAAAAAACAATGCAATATTGAAGTTTCCTTCCCCACTAATAAATTAAACGAAGACACGCAGAAACGTCTGAATATCACATTCACAAGTCACGATCCTTACATACCAGCTCCTTTTGTTTCTTCCACATTTCGATGTGTGTGCATTCTATAGCTACACGAGTGTGTTATAGCTACATGTGTGTGTTTCAGCTACATACGTGTGTGTTATTTACTCATTTATGAGTGCGGTACCAAACGCAGTGACCCAGAAGTTGGTCGTTTAACATTGAATGGGCATTTCACGTCTCGTTAGAACAAAAGAATTATAAACGTTGCCCGCGTATACTTACAACACAATGCTAAATGATGCGAGTAGAATTAGTACAGTTGTTCGTGGTTCGTTTCAAAACGGGTTGAACTCAGCTCTTCAGTGTCTTATATTACAGTTCATTTACTTGGTTTTCATTTATTTTTTTATTTCATTTATGAGTGGCCTTTTGCTCTAGTGGTTAGTGGCCCTGACTGCTATGCCGGGTTCGATTTCCACACAAGACAAATGTTTGTGTGATCTTTTTGTTTTCGTATCGATTTGACTCAAATTTTATCCGACCAATATTTAGCCACCTGGACAGCTCTTTCGTTGGCCTCGTACAAGTCATCAAAAGGTGCAGATGGTAGTGCACGCTGAGCAGGAAAGGAGGTGATGTATATCCTGTGAAGGGACTCCACACTGGCATTGTACTTGTGATGGGTCTAGGAAACCCCATTTGGCCAGATTATCTCTGCGGCCCATAAACAGCCTGTTATTTAAATATTTCAATCATATGACGTTCTCCAGTAGCCAAGAAGTATCTCCTGACTACTGGAGAAAGTCAATATACTATATTTCGATGTACCCAGGCCCCGATTCAGTAATTCTAAGTTGATAAATCAAAAAAACATCTTTTGCGGTTACTGAATCCTTGCTCGAGGACGTCAATTTGCAAAATTCTTCATTATTTTCGAATAATTACAGAAATTATTACAATCGAAGGACTCACAGGACTGTTCAAATATCCATGTACTTACCATTACACGCACGCGTATTAAAAAACATAAAAATGTTAAATAAAAGGATAAAATCTTAATATAATTTGGATAAAGATCTATTGATGTAAATTCCGTTGGTTACTTAGCGTATTGTTAGTCGAGCTGTATTCTTAATTAGGAGTCTTGTAGCTGAACGCGAGTGGGCGGCTGTGGCCCCACAAAGATGCATTTTTGTTAAGGCCCAGTTGAACGATCTTTATCTATCCAATATATTTTTTTTTGCTCTTTAGAAGGTACTATGAAGACTCTTCATTGGATGGATTTACACATGAAAATAATAATATAAAGAAGAGAAGAAAGAAAGAAAAACGTTTGTCTCACACAATCGTATAAACTAAAAATACAACAATAGAAAAGTACGAAAACTGTTCGAAGATATATATCGCAGCGCTGGTATTCTGTTAGAGCTCACTGTGATGCTACGGACCCGGTTACGGAACATGAAATTAAATACTATCGAAATAAAATAATAAATATTCAAGAAATAAATAAAATACGTAAAATTTGTGTCTGTGATGTAGGATAATAGTGTATAAATGAATAAGTAATAAACCTATTACATATTACATACATACATGATTCGCGCGAAAAACATAACCCTTCTTGCAGTAATTGAAGGGGTCCTACAGGGTCGAAGCCTCCTGGGGTCAAGGGTTGATGTGAAAGCGTAACAACGGCTCTGGGATGCTTTAATCTAAAAATTAAGGAAGCATCTGAGTAGGTTTTATAGGCAGTAAGAGTCTGACACTGTTTCCCGCTCCGCCTATGGGCGAGATTCGTCATTTGATGATTTTTACCTCCCATAAAAAAGCAAACTCGTGCTAATAGAACGCAAAAAGCAATGTGTGATTTTGGAAAAAAGCTGCCATGTCTGCTTCCACTTTATCTTAGTTCGAAACCAGTCATTGGATGATTTCCCAACTTAAAAAATAATCATCGATTTCTCTGTCAAGAGTTTGTTGTTTGATTACTTGCTAATTTGTTAACTGCTACTTTAAGATTTCATACATTTGATCTAAAAAAAATGCTTTTAACTTTTCGAACAAAAATCATTAAATTAAATTAGCAAAAAACAAACTTCAGTCATTGCGTATTTATAAATTCTTTATTAACTACTTAATACAGTTTTATATTCTTAATATAAAGTCGAAAATTAAATGGTTCCCTTATCGTATTTAAAGCAAGACTTTGTTTAAAAATGGCTGATATTTCCGCTTTGTAATCCCTAATAAAAAAATATCCTAAAAAGACCTTTCCTGTTTTTCTTCAGCAAAGAAAAACAGGAAACTTAATTAGAACCAAGTTATTGAACTCGAGTAGGTAGTTAAGATTGACTCCCACGTGATCCGCAGAATTTATTTTAAGTAAGATTATTCTTAGCGTATTCCCCTTAACAGTTTCTTTAGTAATTAAACAGCATTCGACAGAAAATCCTTTTTTTAATCTGCAGTGTAGTTTATGGCTAGTTATTAGTTTTAATTAAATATCTTTATTCGAATTTCTACTTTTTTTGGTTAAGTTTTCATTAGAAGTAACAAAATTACTTGCGATAATTAAATACTGTGGGGTGAACGTATCTTGAGGTTAAAGTGAAGCAAAATTTATTTGAATGTTCCCAATTGATTGTAACTAAATTATTTCTACAAAATCGTACCTACTCGTTACAATGGTAGCACCGAAGCCTAATGGGACCATTGACTTGACGAATATCTTGAAACAACACAATTTATTGGGCACCCCATAATTATGGCGGTAAGTCTTCGAGGAGCAGCTGAAAAAACTCTACGGCGTCCTCATCTTCCGCATTGTGCATGTCCTCACCGAACACGGTTCGGGAAGTTCCTGCACCAGTTTCATACGGAAATGACACGCGAGTGTCATCACTTTACTGATCGCTCGGAGGACACGGTGGAACACACGGCATTGATGTGCCCTGCTTGGGCAGAGCATTGCCTGTCCGTGTCATTGGATGATTTTTCCAACAAAAAAAAAAACATGTTTTATACTGTCTCTTCTTACGTTTTTTATCCAGCGTTATGTGTGTCTTCCAGTAACAAAATCAATAAATAACTTCTAGGATTATGGTTATTCTTTCAACCAGCCCCGCAGGTCTAGTAACTCTCGTCTGTTTTGCTAGAATACATCCCAACCAAATGTAAAAAGCGTTTCGGGAACACGTCATTCATTATGCGTACAGCTAAGGAGTGAGGCTCCCTGCCATAGTCTGTGTTTCTTGATAGCTACAACCTAGGGTAAGCTTACAGTGCTCTCACACTGCGTGAACGTCAAAACTGCACTAATGTCATCAATGCCTGCAGATCACCTAAGTCAAGTACTGATTGTATGGTAGATACGCTTAATCAAGCAAATGCTTGATTAAGCAGTTGTAGTTGTGTGTTTAGTACATATAATTACATCGATGTTCCCATCTGTGTTTTTAGTGCCCTTGGCGTTCTAAGCCCATGCTAGGTAAAGTATTTGAGTGTGCTAGAATATTAATACTTTAAAATTGAAAAGAATCCAAGGCAATTGTATAGTACATCATTTGGATTTAAAGATCCAAGACGTTTCTTAATATTCCAAAGTAACAGTACCAAAAAACGCCGTCAAGTTAGCTGGCTCGTCAGCTCAGTTATCTACTAGATACCATCTCTACGTGTCGATGCGAGCGATACCGAGCTAAACAATTAGAGGCCATTACTTCGATCGATTCGGTACAGTTTCGTTATAACGAACACGGCTGACTGTTACACCGAATTGTAATATGGATTCTTTTTGTTGAACACGTTCTTGCAGTACGGGGCGTTTAAGACCTCATTTGAAAGCTATCATTATGAAAGTAAGTAGTTTATTAGATTCCGTAATGTTTAAGAAGCTATTTTGTTTTTGGCTTAGTGCGGGTCGTAGTTGAAGTGACCCGTATTAGTAGCTACACTGAATTATTTTTTGATTAAGCCCTTTTTGGAGTTTTTAAAAAGATAGTGTGGCACGAAGTCTAATACTCTCTATTAGACTTCGTGCCACACTATCTTTTTAAAGAAAATTGCGTTTGCGTTTTTAAAGAAAGGTAAGGGAGGTTACGGTATTTTTATTTAAGTTTTAATTATTTGTAGAGAATCCACAAATATTTATTACGTATGATAACGGTAAAGGAAAACATCGTAAAGAAACCGGCATGCCAGCGCAGCGCAGCGGTACCCAGTGCATTACTTTGTGTAATTTATTTCATCACCACTGATCTAAAACGGTGGAGGAAAACACCGTGAGGAAACCGACATGTCCTAGAATAAAAAAATCGAAGACTTGTGTCATTCACCAACCCGTACTGGGTCCGCGTGTTAGATTACGGCTCATTCACTATCCTAAAGAAGAGGCCTAACTTATAGCAGTGGGAACATTATAAGGTTGATGCTATGCTCTATATGTACCTACGTATTGAATCTACGAGCGACACTAACATTCTTTGCCACACTACCTTAAGTTCTAAAGTATTAAAAATCTGTAACGGTGTGACTGCAGTCACCTTGGTCGTGGTAGAGGTTAAACAGTTCATAGTGCGATGGTATCTATAAGAGCCGGTATTTTTAGTGCGGTACCGTACCTTAAGTGACTGACTTACATACTTGAATAAATTCTCTCTATGTTGTTATTATTGTCAGTTCAACTGATCTAAGAAACAGAATCGTCACTGTTGCTATATGTTCTTGTAAAAAAAATCGAAGCATTCCGAACCTGACGGTTTTTCTTGTTGATTTATATTTATGAATTAACAAAAATGTTGATGATGCCATGACTGATCTTTGCTGGGAAACTGTTGCTATATTTTCTGGTAAAAAAATATCGAAGCAATCCGAACCTGACGGTATTTTTGTTGATTTTTTATATTTAAGAATTAACAAAAATTTTGAGGATGCTATGACTGATCTTTGTTGGTGACCACTTAGCCATTTTTTTTTTTGGCTTTCCAGAAGATAGACCGATGACCTGGTGAAGATAGCGGAAATCTGATGGATGCCAGTTGCATAGGATTAGTTACTGTTGCTACGATTGGAGACAACCTATGCATGATAGTCTCCCGGCTGAAAGGAAGATGATGACTTAAATTTATTCGTTCTAAGAAAGGAAAAATGCTTATGAAATTCTAGAAACAGCTACTATGTTCACGCTAATATAAAGGTGAAAGTTTTTGAGTGTATGTTTGTTACTTCTCTACAATTGAATGGATGTACGGAATTGAATAGGAACTGGAGCAGAATATGTCCTGGAACAGCAGTTACAGTACGCGGCAAATAAGTAGAACCGTTTGCCGTTTGCTAAGGTCACGCGAAGCCCACCACTTTCATTGGGATCCGAAAATCGGTTATAACTTTCGTCACACAAGTTGAACCTTGAATGTGCAGTGCTTAATCGATTTTAGCATCTCAATAAAAATGGGGGGTTTATTTACCGCGTACCTACTATAAGTTATGTTTTTATTCCGGACTTATGGTCTGATGACTTGATGTCCTAGAACCCAATATTCGAAGACATGTGACATCCATCAATCCGCACCGGGCCAGCGTGGTGGATTATGGCCCATTACCTCTCCTAGAGTTCTCTCTAAAAGAGATCTCCTAGAGACCTCCTGGCCTGTGTCCCAATAGTGGGAACATTAAAAAGGCTGATGATGATGAGCTAGTGAATCCTAAATTTCAAAAATCAACCACAAAATAGCGCCCAAAAATTCTATTTACCCTAACAAACCGTACCAGCATTATTTTTATAAATAAACAGATCACAATTGGACCGCACGTACAATATGTGGCGATTCGTATCCCGCACGGCCGTACGCAAATACTGTCGGTAAATTCCGAACAGCATTAACGCAACGGATAAAATTATTTTTGTTGAAATAAACCTCCCTGTATTTCGCAAAAACGACAATACCTACTACTCCGTTTGATAACGCCATTAAAATATCCACTTTATCTAACTAAAGATAGAGTTCAATATTGAATGGATGTAGGAATGGATACTATAAAAATCATTCACGGAATCAATGTAGTAGAAAATATTACTCAGTTTTGGTGCCGTTCGATATCAAATGTTTATAAAAATCTGATATGTGCCGTAGATCGGAGAACGGTTTCCTTTGAAGTTCCTACGTGGGTAACATCGGATAATTGAATGGAATCGAGCATCATTCATTCTACTGCGTTCAAAACTGTTTTGGTACTTTAAGAATATATTCATGTTTTAAATTTCTGATTCTCCACAGATGGATTTTAACAAAAAAGGTGGGCAGATAGTGTCTATCTCCCCCCCTTTTTGTTAAAGTCTATCTTATTATTATTAGTTTTATTTGTGATAACCTGGCTGAGTTTCGGGGTGTAGACTCCAAGAATTTGTTTAAAGGTAGGAGATCATCCCATGTCTTCTCCTGCTAAATCTTTACAAAATAACTAAAATATGGAATATGTTTAATTTAGAGCGACAGATCTAATTTTTCATGCAATTGCATTTGCAGTAGAGGCCTATTGACGACTCCAACTTACATTTTTACTCGTCAAACCTAGCGGGTGCTTTTCGGTGAAGGATCGTGAGGAAGCCAGCATAAAAATAAACATAACTGTAACATCTATCAATCCTTACTAGAACCGCGTGTTGATTTACGACCCGTTCTCTCTTCCAGAACTCCCATAGCAGAAGCAAAATTATGATGACTCCACACTAGTGCCGTGAAGGCTCCATAAGTAGGCGTGAACGTGAATGTGGACAGTTTTCGCGAAGTTGTGAATCCATGGCGTGAATTCACGTCACTAATATGGAGCCGCCATAAGGTTAAAATGTTATTACGCCACTGCAACTACTACAACAGAACCTATTATTAAATTTACCCAGCACACAACCCAACCAATAAACATTTAGTTTGCTTTTAACTGACCATCAAAGAGCGTGACATAACTCAAATTTTAAATAAACGCCAAATAGGGTGACGATCAAATCAAATTAGGCGAGACTGGACATGAACGTGGGACGTGTAAATTGTGATGTAATTGCACCTATTACGGGCCCGTTGTCCGGCATTTCACAGGAGTGGGGCTACCCTGTAATTAGTGTGTCTGTCCATCTGTAATATGCCAGTTGTTTTAAAAAAAAGTACATAATTTTTAATGGAAGGCGTGTTTGAACTCTGACATGGCCGAGTGGTCTGCGTTTAGTGAATAAGGGGATACTTTGTTTTTAAATAAAGTGTTAATGTTTTGTTAATCGGCTTGGGTTGTCCCGTGTGACGTTCAGTGGAGAGATAAATGATATTAATAGACATGTCACAGGATATAATTGATATGTATTAGATTTAGTGGACGTTTTACTTAATCATTATAATTAATTGTTTTTAAATATTTTTGAGTGTAAATATCATGAATGGATCTTGATGAAGGAATTTATAAAATAAAAGTAAACAAATTTTAAAAAATATATATTAATTTCGAGATGAAAAAAAAAACTTACTCGTAAGTATTCTCCATTATAGCTGTGTTCGCAAAAACATGACTAATGATTACAATTGCCGACATTTACATGACTGACCATCGCTCATATAAAACTTTTTACCGCTTGGGATTAGTCATATGACAGGCTAGAACTTTTTAGGCAACCTTTAAAACATAATTATATTTTAGAAATCCTTTGTTCCAAGAAAAGTTTAATTTTCTACACTATCTACACTAATATAATAAAGAGGTAAAGTTTGTTTTTTTGTTTTTTTGTTTGTAGCGGGTAATCTCTGGAACCACTGGTCCGATTGGAAAAATTTAAGCAACAATAGAAAGCTGCTTTACTCCTGAGTGACATAGGCTATATTTTACGCGGGTGAAGCTGCGGGCAAAAGCTAGTATTAAATATCAGACCAAAGGTTTTAGACATAGGGCTCTTTTAGCTGATACCTTTTTATTATTATGAAGGAATTTATCAAATGATTCACTGAGTCTAAGTGACAGATTTTTACTGACTAAACATCTCTAACGGGTCCCCTCAATCATTCTTGCAGCTTTTGGAGCCGTTTTTAGAACATACCGTGCTACTAACTCGTGTTTGGTCAATGTCGATAAGTTACTCGCCGTTCGCAAGTCCAAGCGCTTAAGTTAGAAAAAAATACAGTTAAGTATAGTTACCAATGTTGGGAATCAGATTTTTGTGCTGGAAAGAAATGGGCAGTGTAAACTGCACTGAGATTAGCGTTTTTTTATGGTGGGTAAAAAACATCCATCTTGGGTCCCCTTGACACCCAAGCGAGCGCCGGCGCTCGCGCTCATGATTTCGCGAAACGCGCCGTTGTCAAATTTTCAAAAATATAATGTACAATATTTGATTTTTTTTTTTTGTAGGGTATTTTGATATTTATCCAAGAACGTAAAAAAAAAGTTTTTATAGATAAATAACTTTCCGTTAATACTCGCGAACGCCGGCGTTCGCTGTATGGCTGACAGGCTGTCATACTCTTACTTATTAAACAATCTACCCCGTTCATACGTTGCCTTATATACCAGGCCAGAAACCTTCCTTTCAAACTCAAACCTTTGGTCCCGGTTGGCTTCAATCCTTCTGGTGTTTAGAATTCTCAGCTCTGGAACCTGTCAGTTCTTCACAATGTTTCATTCACCAAATTCCACGTCATCATCAGTCTAGTTTTAATGTTCCAAATGTTGGGACATAGGCTTCCTCTATAGGAGAGGCTTTTCACTGCTTTGCCAAAATAAATAACCCAAAACTATGTGAAAACTTGCCTTGTGTGGGATGTATTAAACCTTCAACTCCGAACTCTACATTTATCGGGACAGAAGTGCTCACATTAATAACCCGATCAAAAAAACAAACAGTTTCACGCGGGTCCGCGTTATCTCCATAAATCACAATTATTAGCAGTATCAGAGCTATTATTACTACAATAGCGATGATTATCTAAATCGCTCTGCAATTATCACGTTAGCTTGTCACAACTAATATGTTAAAATGCTGCTTCTCATTAATTTAACCGCTGTGTAAATATTGGATGGGATTTCATTGCGTTATTTTGCTGTATGTCGCTTAAAAGTTACCAAAATGGCGATGGATCTGGATGGCCCACTAACAGATTTTTGGGTCTCAATCGAAGTAGTTATAGTTAGTAATAAAGTCTCCTCGCTGTCCCGTACTTCGTTCACTACTATAGTAATGAAGGCCATTTTAGCTCAAGTTATTTCCCGGGTATTATACTTTTGGGTGCAGATGATGGTACTGTTGTTGAAAGTTATGAGTCCAAGAGCCTCTGCTAGGCCCAGCAGGGTCGAAGCCTACTGAGGCCATAGTTAAATGAGTCTGAGAGAATGTCTGAGACTATCACTGGCCATCCAAGGGCGCGGAGATCTGATATGCCATTGGATAATTTTTCCACCTAAAAAAAACCACACGAGCCAGTAGATTACAGAAGGCATCTCCAAAAGGTGGTCTTTGATTGTTTTTTTTTTTATGTTACGTAAAAATCATCGAATGACGAATCTCGCCCTTGAGCGGAGCGGGAAACAGGGTCTTTGAATGGTGCGATGCCAATAAATCGTCAAAATCGCACTTGGCTGGTTTGACTCTCTTCACGTTTCATTACCCGTATATCCACAGAACATCAATTGATTTCCACCTTCACATTATTATATTAAAAGGCACACAAAACACGGCCAATCTATATCCAGTCCGTGGCCATTTTGGCCCGAAACACATCATTTAATTTGTTCCTAATTAAGGCAGGCTCACCATTATTACGGGCAACGCTAATGTGTGCATTGAACGAACCTTAAAATTTGCTACCTGATATAATATAGATACGGCATCGCAAACAGATTTTAATTAACTATGTTTTATAGCATAATAATTAGAACGTTTTTTTTTCTAAACAATGTTAAGATAATATAGCAGTTTCAAAATTATTGAAGCCTAAACGCTTACAACTTTAACTCTTAAATATAGATCTATATTTTATTTAATCAATAATCGTACCATAGTATAACATAATTAGCTCAGATTCAGGCATCCTTCTGCGAATATCCTACTCACGAATCCCGCCCTTGGGTAGAGTGGGAGATAGTGTCAGACTCCTACTGACTAAACGACCCACCGTTCCTTCTTGTCTTACGCACTGGGGCCTTCTTTTCAGAAAGGGACCCTGGGCCCCAGCAGGCAGATTCTTTGAAGGTGCTACAGCGGCTTTTCCGGCAATTCCAGGGCCCTCGTGTTCCGCTTTCGCATCAACCCTTGGCTCCAGGTCTTTATGGGTTTAAATCCATGACGTACATACATAAAAACAAAATTAGTAGAAAAATTTGCACAACGAAAATTAAAACCTGTTAACATTATTAATTTCAATTAAGATGTTCCAGGATGAAGCATTAGTGTCAATTGTGGGCAATAAATGTTATCACTGCACTTCGATCGTGGGTCTATCTGCCAAGAGTCACTCTGCCAAGATGTCACTTATTGGCACGACAGTGACGCCAAGATCTGATGGCTTTTACATTCCAAGTTTTGATTTTATATCCGGAAAGATTGGAGCTACTGCATACTTAAAATAAAATATCATTAAAGATTCTATAGCAGTAGATATATCTGTTTATTAAATTGATAGTCTTGTTAATGGAATACTAAAACTGTTTAATGTACGCTTATAATACTTCAAGTCCTTCAATTTCATCTTAGATCTGAAAGTCTACTCATCATCATCATCATCATCAGCCTTTTCAATGTTTCCACTGCTGCGACACAGGCCTCCTCTCTAGGAGAGGGAATGGGCCATAATCCACCACGCGAGCCCAGTGCGAATTGGTGGATGTGACATGTCTTCGAATTTTTGGTTCTATGACCGGTTTTCCTCACGATGTTTTCCTTCACCGTTTTGAAAGCAGTGATGATGAAATAAATTATACAAAATAATGCACGTTTGAGCCCGCGACCTACAAATCGTTTTGTATGTGTAAGAGTGTTCCCTTAGATGTAATATCCTCCACAGAAGTAAGGCAATCCCAGTAAATGCCTTATCCAGGCATCGATCATGATCCCTGTGTTACAGCATTATTGAGCGGCGGAACACTATCGGACTAACCGAGTTAATTACTACGCAGATTGATATGTCGTCATAGGCCGCTGTTTGTAGTGGTCGCCTGATAATACAGCTAGCTAACCTCCATCTCCTAGAGAGGAGGCTTGTATCCTAAGCTAGCAGTGGGAACATTAAAAAGGCTGATGATGATGATGATGGTGATGAAACCAGTAGGTAAGTGGATAGGTTTTTTTTTTTTTATGGTGGTCAAAAATCATCCAATGACGAATCCCGTTCTTGGGCGGTGCGGGAAACAGTGTTAAACTTTTACTGACTAAATACCCCACCCCGTTCCTTCTTTGCCTTTGGCACAGGGGCCAAGCCTTCCTTTCAGAAAGGGACCCTGGGACCCAGTAGGTAGATTCTTTGAAGGTGATGTAAGGCGATTATCCACCCTTACATTGTTCCTGCGCTCCTCAAGGCATTGTCAGCAAACTGTAGGGGCTCAGCAGTGTCGAAGCCTCCTGGCCCATGTCTAGTGTATAAATCACCAGGGCCGTGGAACGAAGGCAATAATGAATGAACAGATTGCATTTTTATTCGATAATGGTTGACACTAAAAACCCTTTTCTATGTTGTATTTTTAGTTAACACGCTTGTGTGAGGCACAAATAAACGTTTTTCATTCTTTCTTTCTTTACATCTCCACGGTACGGACGAAGCATTTCACTTAGTCGTTCATACTGCGTACATTGAAAAATCTTTTTTTATTAAACCACACTTGTGTACACAGCAAAGCATAGCAACATCCTTATAATGTTCCCACTGCTGGGACTCAGGCCGCCTCTCTAGGAGAGGGAATGGACCGTAATCTACAACACGGGCTCAGTGCGAAACCTAAAATCAATCATACACACACTATATTTGTGTGTAAGGCTTCTGCAGTTATTAACAAAAAAACATTTAATCAAAAAGAAAGGAACGGAAAAATCAGTATAATTTTCTGCAATAATACACCTTACTTTACGAAAAAGTATCAATTCATTAAATTAGAAGAAAGTATAAAAAGTTCCACGTGTCCCCAAAGGTAAAAAAACGGGGCAAGAAAAGGTTTTTCTTGTATAAAATTTAAGTAAAATTCAAATGAATTAATTAATCTACCTTCAACAAGTTTAGATTCGGGTATAATGTATTTTACGTACAAAATAATATAGATTGGCTCCAAAGGTCGACGATAAAGGGTGACCTGATTAGTGACGTATAAAATAGTAAAATATTGTTAATATTTTCTTTTATATACGATATTAAATTACAGTTATCGAAAAGAGCAAGTATTGTGATACAAAATATAATATTATTTGATTACAAAATAATATTGAAAGTATGTTTGGAGCATAAGAACATGTGAGTTTTTTTTAATGGATTGCCTTTTTTTTATTTACAGGTCACGTTCTGACATTCAGAAACTTATAACAAAAAGTAAGTCGTATGATAAAAAGGTGATATAAAAAAGCTGTAAGTAAAATAGTTATTCTTATAACAAATCAAAGGCAATCTTAACATATTATAAAACAAAGTTTCCCCAACGCATGTGTTTGTCTGTAGGAACGCGATAAAATCAAAAACTGTTAAAGGGATTTTCATGCTGATTTTGTTATAGACAGAATGGTTTATGAAGGAGGTAAAATGTACAAAATATGCATATTATAGTAGTGAAAAGCTGATTTGATTATTCTAAATATTTGTAACATTCATGTGAAACCACGGGTAAAGTTAGTAATAAATTTAAACAAACTTAAAAATATTTTGGTTTGTAGTTGTCATAAATACAACTTATCGATATTTTGGTTGCGTTCGGTTACATCTCTATTCGGTCAAAGCTAACACAAATTAAGAGAGGTCAAAACTCAGGTTAATCTTTTAATACGAACCCAAATCATTCATTTCACATCAAAGTCCTGCGCGATACGGACTGCATTAAAAAAAAAAAAAAACAAAACACCTAATTATCTCTGGCAGTAATTAAGAAAGAAATATTTTTGACAGAACAAAAGCTCGCAATTTTACATTGAACAATAAAAATAATTCTGTCCAAGATTTTTGCACAATATGCTTAGAATTAGAGGAAAGTCGGGAACAATGTTATCTTGAGTAAAAAAGTTCAATTTGGGGAGAAAGGGCTGTAAGGGCGAGAAATGATGTTCTTAATGAAGTTTATTATTTCCATTATTAAACTTGAAAAGTACTACAATGTAAACATGGAAATGATTTTTCTCGGTGCACGCTAAGGCAATAGTAAAATGTAATTGTGTTATGCTAGGAAAACTACACAACATCATTACATAAACGCAAATGGAGCATCGGGCGTATGAGTGGTATTGGAACTTTATATATTTACTTAGTATATTTTTGTTTTATTTATTTTTTACTTATGTGTGCCGTTGGTGTCCGCGGCATCACCAGGCCCTATCAGAAAACCAGCGCTGCGGTATTTTACATTCTCGTTAAATATCGCAGCATATGCTGAGGTAGGAGCCTTTTTGGCCTCGCACAGAGCACAGTTGATTTTTCCTATTTTAATTTTAGTTTTTTAATTTGTTGTATGTTTAAGTATAAGTTACATATAGATTAAGTAGTTATTTTTTATTTGTCCTGTGCGTGTCAAAATAAATGTTTTTCTTTCTTTCTTTCTTTACATAGTATAAAACAAAGTTGGCTGTCCCTATGTATGCTTAGATCTTTAAAAGAACGCAACGGATTTTGATGCGGTTTTTTTGATAGATACAGCGATTCAAGAGGAAGGTTTATGTGCATAATATATTCAATATCAATACCCGTGCGAAGCTAGGGCGGGTCGCTAGTTTGTTAATAAATCGACTTACATTCTACAAGCACGTTCATGAAAACTATTTGTCAAAATACTGAAAACTTAGAACAAAAGTTTGCTGCAGCGCTTGATTTGATATGTATCTAACAAAACTATTTAAACAAACCATGGGAAAATGCTTTTCGAGCTTACGTCAAAACTGCACTAATGTCATCAAGTCAAGTAAAGATGTTGGGCCTATAGAACATTTAGGTCAAGCAGAGTATAGCCTATATAGAGAATACGCCTAGTCTAGTGCGTATTATATATTTAATTTTTATCGGTGTTTTTTTCAAATCAAATAAAAAAACAATTGTCAGAATATGGTACAACAGATGTTATAGTTTTGATCCCAGCATATCCTGCCATACTATGGCGTACACAACATCTAACACTCGGACATACGCATTTACGTATTAAAAACTTTGCGACGCTTATACAACTTCTACTAATAATAATGTAATCATACCCCACGCATCAAAGCATCTCTATCTAAGTTAGATTGTAATAATTAAACCCAGTCTACACCATATACAATACACTTCGTAAGCCCAAAGTTTCGGCGATGTAATATCTAAAGTTGTGGGTCTTGGAACTTGTAACCTGCGTAGAACCGTAAAACTGAATACTACAAACTATACAACCTCAGTTATTATTGATTTTGGAAGAACCGTTAAATAGATGGGGACAGAAGGTTGACTCTTTTTTATTTTTGAGGGAAAAAGTCATCAAGTTATAATCATTTGCCATGGTTACGCATTGCCCTAACGTGTTATAACATCCGTCAAAATCACCTCCTATAACGTAAACTAATATAGGAGAATGGTAGTTGTGACATGTCGAGTTAATCAAAACCAAAATGGTTTTGATTTCACATAGGCCTACATATGGGCACTTATAAAACTTCAGAAGCTAGTGCACGGTTCCAAATTGGTGTTTATATGTATAATTAGATGTACCGTATGAAGAGTGGTGCAAAATACGAAGAAAAAGAAAAGTGGCAGTACGACAAGGGGCCCTTGGGGATAAAGTGCTTAAAACATCCACGAAGTCGCTGAAGAGAATGAGACAGAAAAAAGAAATCATGCTGAAGCCAAATTGCATTTAATTTTAAATGAAATCTATTGTATTTGTTAGTTCTGCAGTATGTATGGTATAAGAGCAGTGGCGGCCGAATGGTAACGGCCACGACTTACATGTTCAAACCCAGCCAGGCGCATTACTTTGTGTAATTTATTTCACCACCACTGCTCTCAGAACGGTGAATGAAAACATCGTGAGGCAACCGGCATGTCCGAGAACCAAAAATACCAAACCATTTGACATCTAGCAAAACACACTGGGCCCGCGTGGTGGATTAAAGTCCATGCCATTCCTAGAGAAAGGAGGCTTGAGTCTCAGCAGTGGGAACATTATAAAGCTGATGGTAACATAAAGCACGAAAAACACAAGTGGTAGTACAACATGGGGTTCTTCAGGACGAAATTTTCTAAGTGATCAAAAAAGGTAGTAAGGGAATTAGGATTTTGCAGGATAGTGTAGATGAAAGACAGGATAAAGGTATCACAGCCAGATCAAAAAAGAAATCTATTACATTGGCTGATTCTACAGTTCTCAATGGAACCGACCTTCTGTGCTCCGAACTATTTAGTGGAACTGAGTTCAGCGTGAGATCTTCCCGCTTAATAACATTGTTAATGTTTGATGGCACTTGATAGGTCGAACAATGAGTTACTTACTCGTAATGCCATTGGAATGATTATCAAGCATGAGAATTTTAGAGGTACTTATTGATTTATCTTGAAAAGGACGAAGAAGTATCTTAGAGAGGTGGTGTCCATCATCATCAGCCTTTTTAATGTTCTTACTGCTAGTACATGAGCCTCCTCTCTAGGAGTTAATGGGCCGAAAACTAACCCCGCGGGCACAGTGCGAGTTGGTGGTTGTTTGGCCAAGCGTCGCCTCAACGACCGGTTCCGAGCGTCTTGAATCCATCGGATTCCAGCAACATTGGCCAGGTCATCAGTCCACTTTGTTGGAGGCCTTCCAACACTACTTCTTCCGGTACGCAGTTAGTAAAAGTTTGACACTGACACCTCAAACCATCGAATGATTTAACCCTTAGCCGGTACAGGAGACAGTGTCAGGCTTCTACTGACTAAACGACCCACCGTTCCTTCTTGCCTCTGTTCCAGGGCCCCGGTGTTCCGCTTTCGCATCAACCCTTCGCCCCAGAAGGCTTACTCCACCCAGGGAAAAAAGGGGTTATTTGATGATTCCCATCTCAAAAAGTTAAAAAAACCTATTCATCCTAATGCTAAAATACCTTTAGCAAGTAAAGAAATCAAATTGAAAACCGATTCATTTGAAAAGGTGTCAAAATAACTTATTTACAAAACAAGTTACGAAGATGCATGAACTACAACGGTAACATCTTGCGTAAACTGCTAACATTAAACAGGACTATCTAGTTTCTAGATAAGCTGGGTAATCTTTCACAATTTATGCGTGATTGTAATCTAGTCATCTTGTTGGAGGAAAATACTTCATGTTTACATTATAATAACAAGTTCCTTGTAAATAATTTGTAAGATTTTTTTTGTGACGAGAAATTATGAAATAACGTCTTTCGCTCTATTTCGCAAAAGGGCTTATAGATATTTTCATTGACTAAAACCGTTGCGAAATCGGTTCATGGTGGACATCCAATTAACTCGTATGAAGGGTTTTAAGAATACATTTATTATGCGTACAGTTAAGGAATGGAAAAATCTGTCAAATGAAATGTCAACAAGCCTGTAATTGATAAATAAACATACCGTCAAACGGGGCGAATAAAAACAAAATATTCTTTAGAACATTTGTCCTTATATTGCTTTCTAAAACATGTCCCATTATATTTGTATTTTAATGCAAGAAAAAAATTTACTGTAAACAATTTAGCACTGTAAACAATTTCTTAAAAACATGAAAAACCCCTTCATAAATTTGGTTCTATTTACCCCTGCGTTTCTATTTGCCCTGTTTGTAGTGATTAAAATTGTGTTCTTATGTAACGAGATAAACATGCAAACTGACAAATGCAGTAGTTACATATTTATTATTTAATAAGCGTTACAGGGTGTGATACATAGATGTGAAAAATTTGTTGTTGGCATTATGCTGAACAGAACCTGTTTGGCACAGCCGTGAGACATTAATAATTCTCTTTCAATTTTTTAAAATGTTTAATTTAATTTCTTTTGTTTGTTCATGTTTCATCGATTGCCAAATAAACATGTTTTCTTTCTTTATTTTCAATAGTTAAACGTTTGGCTCCGTGTTGCGAGTTCAAATCTAGTTCTAGGTCTGGATATATTTATAATTTAATTTTCCATGTGTGCGAGTCCCACGGTACATGAGTGCTAGTTCCTAGTGCATTACAATATATTTTTTTTAAACAACATTATCAACTTTTCTAAAATTTAAAAAATCTATAGTAAATCTGAGTAAACAAGACACAAACCCGGCTCAATATTAAAGTAAGCCATCATAGAGCACCTTCCAAGATTTGCTCGACAGTGCACACAATCACAACAAGAAAACCGCATTACACTTTTATAAAAATGACGCTATCACCGCGCCCGTCCCTCCGACAAGGTGTTGGGGTACAAATAATTTATGGTCTCCGAGCCACAGACAACATAAGCCCCGAGAAAAATAAGCAAACTACCCACTTAAAAAGACGTAACATTTCTTACGGAACCCGCGGTTACGAAAGCGAACCTTGTGTCAACGGTCCAAATTCAAAAATCAACCCGCTCCTTACCACCATCGGTCTTTTTTACCCTAAAGAATCATAGTTTTCTACAAAGGGGTATAAATTTCGAGTTGGAGCGGGGAGTCGAGTCGACCTTATTTAATTTCATAATAAATTGCAATAATTGCATTAGCGAAGCGGGGAAGAATAAATCAAGTGATACGGAAGATTTTCCTTGAAGAACACTTCTGTCGAATTATGAAATTTGTTGTGGTTAATGTTTTAAAAGGCTCTTGTAATAAATAATGGAAATGTTTTTTTCTTTATTTTTCTAAAAGGGTTTCTGAATTGAAATTTATGAAACACAATTTAGTGAGTGAAATGGTGATTTTATTTAAATAGATACTTTAGTTTTTTATCTTGAAAGAACTGATCACGTGCCGAGCATCTAGATAGAGAATCAAAACATAATTTGTAAAAAAAAAAATGTATTTCGTGTCAAGAAAAGGTTAGTGAAAAGTTCGCCTCAACTAAAGCCTTTGCAAATGCACAAAAGCAATGGGGCAACTAGACTAGCATACAAATTCACTTAAGACATTTTCTCGAAACATTTCTAATAAAATTAACATAAAATTCCGGAGCAGACTTCTAACCCTGTAATTACATCCATATATCTCTTCACGACGAATAACAGACTAGCATTGTTCAACCCCCCGGGAGTGTATTATCGGCCCAAAGTACCCCTGGACTTATGAAGATTCGATTAAGCCAGTGTTAGATTAAACCAACCCTGATTACGAGTGAACATGGAAAAACAATTACGGAGAATACTAAAACAATGACATAATATAAAGTTTGTCTTTGTTTTCTGTATCTTAACGTTCGCTGCGGTGGGCGGGTCTGTGAGACCCGGGGTAGCTCTAGTGCCGCGGTGAAAATATGCACGGCATTTTGAGGGTTGAACGTTTAAGCCGTTACAGTAGAATTTATAGTTTTTAGATAAAGTGTAATGGAGAATAACTTAGTTTAAACGCTGAAAAGTTTTTCTGCGATTGTATGGAGTTATGGGAATACTTATTTTTTATTACGGTCTTCTAGGTCTATGCAGAGCGGTTTCGAGATATTGGCATTTTGAAGTATCAAAAAGAATGCAGTGTAAAATAAAGTAAACCTGCTATCGTTCCCTTGTTGATAATTTTCCAAGTCTTCGCGACGATTATTGTTTAGTAGCTTTAGTCCAATTACTCTAAGCTAGTTTGGTAGTTAACCAAAAAATTTTTACCTTCTGTTTTTAAGTTAAAGAGTTTGTTTGAAAGCTCTAATCTCAAGAGCTGCTGCTTTGGATTGAAAATTCCTTGTAGTGTAATTTATTAGCTATACTATAGGCCATATAACATCAGGCTACGACCCAAAAGAGCACAACAGTAACAAAAAACGCGGGTAAAAGTATAGTAGAAAGTTTCTAGTATTGGATAAATTTTAAATAAGAAAATAAATCCATACATCAGTGTAATTCAACATTACCTAAAGGCATAATACGAATGAAAAATTAAAACAGTATAAAAATCTCGTTTAATACGTTAAACAACTATAAATATACTTACTACGGCACAGCTATAAAACAAAAGGTTCCCAATCAACATACTAACTTTAAAAAGTAAAACACAATAAAAATGTCAATAATTAACAAATGATGCTATGAATCACAGTGAAATATGAATATGGAGCAGATAGTAAAGAATTCTGTCAAGTGCGAGTCGCACTCGCGCACGAAGGGTTCCGTACCTTTCATAGCTACAGCAGCATATAAATACAGCAAAAAATAACGTTTGTCGTTGTAGCGGTAGTAGAAATACATTATGTGTGTTATTTAGCTATCGCGGTTCATACAAAATACAGCCTCAGACGTTTGTCACCAGGTAAAAGAGTATAGAGACTAAACAGCAAGATTATAGAAAAATGGCATAAAAATCAGATTTATTGTATAAACTTAAATATTTATTTTATTCTCTTATTAGTATTTTTTTCGTTGGACCCCTGTGGGAGGTCGACGCCGCGCACCGTCCTCGTCGACCGCGGCGAAGGTGGTGTGACAATATCATCATGTTCGCGGGGCAAACATGGCCGGAGGTCACCCTAGACAGAGAGGTTTGGAAGGAAAAAGGGGATGCCTTTGCCCAGCAGTGGGACATACAATAAAAAATAGTATTTTTTTCGTTATATTGGCAGCAAAAATACATCATTTATGAAAATTTCAAGAGATACACAGCCTAGTGACAGACAGACGAATAGCGAAGTCATAGCAATAGGGTCCGTTTTTACTGATTGGACACGGAACCCTAAAAAGACTTCGGGATTTTAATGAGTACAGAGTTAATGACAATCGTCGTTAAATAAAAAGAGATAGTGTATTGACTACAGTATGAGCCTTTATTGAGATAAAGGCGTGTTCAGCTGTTATAAGTTGATAAATGAATAAGTGATGGCGCAAGTTTCAAAAATATATATTTAAAACATATTTTTTTTTAAATGTTAGTTATTATAAAAGAGTATATAAAATATTAAAAGATCATAGTTTCACTAATTAAAAAAAAATACTGTTACCAATTTTAATACTACTTTTTTATAAAATATAAACATGGAATGGACAACAAAAAAGCGCTGATAAAATGGAATAAAGTTTTATGTTTTATTAAAAATGCCTCGGTACATATTTATTCATCATTTCAATTTCAAGCTTATTGGTTTACATTGTTATTTACTTATCTGGATTTTAATAACGAGTAACGTAGACTTTGTCTATGTTATTAAAAAAATCCACGAGTTTAAATAAACATAAATATCATACAAAAATTGAACTTTAAAATACGAGTCACTTTCATCTAATAACGAATCCAGCCCTTAGCCAAGCGGGAAACAGTGTCAGACTCTTACTGACTTAACAACCCTCCCCGTTCCTTCCTTGCCTTGATCCCAGGGCCCTACCTGCAGGGTCGAAGTCTCCTAGGGTCAAGGATTGGTGCGAAAGCGTAACACCAGAGCTCTGGGATTAAGGCAAGGAGGAACGGGGTAGGTTGTTTAGTCGGTAAGAGTCTGACACTTTTTCCCGCTTCGCCTAAGAGTGGAATTCGTCATTGAATGATGAGTGTAACATTTTACATTGCGCCATGGCCCCAATAGGCTTCGACCCAGCTGGACCCCTACGGTCTACTGACAACTATTGAGGCGCGCGCGAACCATACGCGCCTTCACGGCTTGTGCCCGGTCCCGACAGTTACCGGACGGTCGGACCGCGAGCTACCCATTGCTCGCCTACGATCCGAGTAGAGCTAACATTACATTCCAAAAAAAAAGTTAAACAAAGCGCCTGAAAATAATGATAAAGTATTCTAAACTGGAGCTGTCTAAACCCAACTATAACGTATTGTTTAGTTCCTAACACTAAATAACAGAGAAGTGAAACATTGGCCGGAGCGCGTTAAATTATGAGTTATGGATATCAGCTTTCGACAAGTAAACATTCCAGTCGACTCGCTCGAGCGACTAGCCCCATGTAGACATAAAGTTTGTTTTCATTTTGATTTTTATTTCTTTCTTGATGATTTTTTTTTTGTGATGAGAGTAAATTGATGTTATGTTTAATAATCACATCATTTCACTATATAATAGAGATGGCAGTTGACAGATCCTTTCTATTTTATTTTTTTAAAATTTAATTTAATTTGTTGTAGAGTGTAAATATTAAGTACAATAAATTAACAATTTACGTCTGATTAATAACAGTTGTTGACAGTGAACCTTGACTTTTTGATAATCTTTACCACACCGATATCATGACAATGAAAGTTTGTACATTATATCTGTGTATGTTTGTTACTCCTTTACGCTAAAAGTGTAGATGGATTAAGATGAAATTTTGCATACGGGTAGATAATTGCTAGGAATAGTATATAGGATATTCTATTATCCCGGGAGGAATAGTTTCACGTGGACGAAGCCGCTCGCAGAAACTAAACAAAATAGGTAAATTTTCCGTATATGAATATCCTGATTATCCCGCCTAAACCCCCCACCTCATAAATATTAATCGCATAACAAAATCGAGCTCCCAACTCGCAAGTCGTCAAATGACGTTCGATCGTCAATGCAAGTCAATTGTCACGTACTTCCTTATACACTGTGCTTAACAAAATGTTAGTTAAACGAGCAAACAGTACACTGCCTATAAAGCGAGTTCAATAACTGGCCGCCCGTTACACCATCGTGAATGGCCGGGTGTCGTGCATCAACTGGGTACTGCCACGCATACTAATCCACCCTCACACTGTGTTACAATGACTAGTCGTTGCTAGATGAGCTTACGTACGCTCAAGTTTACACTACGCACGGTACATATGCCTCCTGTGCGTAGTGTAACGTCTTGAGAGGTTGTTTCAAGCTTTGACTGACCCTCACACTGTGTTACAAAGACTAGTCGTTGCTAGATGAGCTTACGTTCGCTCAGGTTTACACTACGCACGGTACATATGCCTCCTGTGCGTAGTGTAACGTCTTGAGAGGTTGTTTCAAGCTTTGACTGACCCTCACACTGTGTTACAAAGACTAGTCGTTGCTAGAAGAGCTTACGTACGCTCAAGTTTACACTACGCACTGTACACATGTCTCCTGTGCGTAGTGTAACGTCTTGAGAGAATGTTTCAAACTTACACTGATTAAAACGCACTAGTGTTCTGCAGTGCAAGTACCAGTTGCCCTTTGCATTCAAGAGCCATGATAACTTATTACGAATAGTTCCGAAACCAATACTTTGAAATCAGATTTTTATATAAAAAACAATTTTATAAAATGTTATATTAAAAAATTTGAATAGATAAAAAAAGATTTGTAGGTATTTGTTTAACAATTTACGTACTCAAAAAAGTAAACAGAAAAAAACTGGTATAAAGGTGCTTAAAAACTAGTGGACCGATTTAAAAAAAAAAATTAACCGGTAAAATGCTATAAGTACTTTATCGCTCAATGAAATAGAATACAGATTTATTTTCTACTTTCAAACGGATGTAGTCGCTGATCGAAGCTAGTCTTTTATATTATGACAAGTTTTATAAATCTCGATTTATAAAAGAGAGTATTACTGACAATTTGGTTATATACCAACATTACAATACTACATTTTTTGACTGCCTCTTAATTCTACAACAATAAGTGGCTACCACATCTAGTCCAAAATAATCTAATCCACGTCTAAAAAGGTCGTATGTTTCAACCATTGTTCTTGTAACTTGATAATCGATTTATCGAAAAATATCTTCAACTGTGGGCGTCCACATTCGATACCTATCAATATGATCTCAGCGGGCTCCTTTGATTCCTAAGAAATCGAAATTGTAAATGTTTGTGTGTAAATGTGATTGTATACTGTTGTGAAAGTTCTTGTATTGTTTGGTTTTTTAGATTGTTAGTTCGTTTTGACGTTGATAAAAGTTTTTACCTACGTAATGTGAAGAAAATATTCCTAAAGCTCCTACTGTAGTATTTAAGTGTACAATAAAGAGTATATCTTCTATCTATCTGAAGGTATTATTCTGTCGCTTCATCATCAGCCTTATTCATGTTCCCACTGCTGGGACACAGGTCACCTCACTAGGAGAGGGAACGGGCCATCACGCAGGCCCAGTGTGAATTGGTGGCTGTAACATGTCTTCGTATTTTCGGTTCTAGGACAAGCCGGTTTCCTCACGATGTTTTCCTTCACCGTTTTGAGAGCAGTGGTGATGAAATTAATTACACATAGTACTGCGTTTGGCTGTTTCAACCCGCGACTCACAACTCCTTTACCACTCGATCACCACTGCTCTATTCTGTCGCTTGATTATGCAGAACCTATGAAGACTAACAGAAGACAGATTTCAATGTCAAGCGAGAGACCCGTTAATCTGGACTCGTGGTTTTTTTATGGTGGGAAATATTATGAAATGACGAATCCCGCCCTTGGGCAGAGCAGGAGACAGTGTCAGACTTCTACTGAATGAACAACCCACCGTTCCTTCTTGCTTTAGTTCCAGGGCCCCGGTACTGTCCCGAAGTGGGACCATGTGCTTTCTTGGCCCTCGAAACGGGCCACCAACGGGTTCCCTGTATAATTTTTATCAAACTTGTCGTTCTCTAATAAAATGAAAAAACAAAGCCTTAAATGATTTATTACAAAAGTACCTACACGCTCGAGTAATTAAACTTTTTAATTCAAAATGTAACAAAATCTTGAATCGTTTCATATTAAACAAAACTAGTAATTAAATGAGATTTTAATTACAATTCACTAAATAAGATTTATAATTTTCTTCTATTCTATTTTCTTCATATATTCAGTACTCCGTTAAAGCTGTCAATAACTTAACATTCATCGAGAAACTTAGTTAAGTTAGTGTAGTTTTAAGTTATTAATAAGCATTCGGCCAAGCGTAACAGGGGTACGGCGTAAACACACACCGAAACACTTCAATTATAAGTTCACGGAGACTACACTCGGTTTCATTTCGAGATTATGAAATTAAGTTACATAAAATCCTTTTCGACCTTTACAAACAAATAAACAGTTTAATTTTTGAATATTAAAGTTTTAGAATAAAGATACATAATACCCACTGGTTAACGTTTGTGCATAATGTACAAAATAATTAAATGAAGAAAGATAGTGACATGTAGCTAAAATATAAAAAAAAACAGCAGGTTTTGTGAAAGTTTCTTTAGAAGTACCTAATTATTTTTGAGTTTACATAATATATGGTGTACATTAATTTTGTATCGTAAGATACAGCGGTTTAAAGCTTTCCTCAAGGTGGACAGATGACCTGGTGAAGATTCGGGAATGCAATTGATGCGAGGCATACAGTTCGTTGCGGTGACACTTTGGGGAGACCTATAATTAATGTCTAAGAGCGAACGTCTTTCGACAGAAATGTTTAGGTGGGTAAAATCATCCAATGACATCTCCACGCCCTTGGAAGGGGCGTTATTTAGGTACAGACTTAAACTGACTGAAAAACCTACTCCTGTTCATTCTATGCCTTCATTCCAGGACCCCGGGTGACGTTGTTATAACACCCCATGGCCCCAGTAGACTTCAACCCAGCTTAGCTCCCAATGATTAGCTGAAAACTCTTTGAGGCGCGTGGAACAATACGCGCCGTCAACGACTGGGGGCCGAGCCGGACAGTTACCGGATGGTCGGATGGCGAGTTACCCATTGCTCCGCAAGCTCTCGCCTACGGTGGCCGAAGATCGAGATCGGGATATTCAGGTTATAGATATTCCAATTTATATAGTGGTTACAATTTACAAGCATCATTCAGTTCAAAATAACAATCAATTTTTCCTTTTTCTTCGGCTAGTTACTAAAACAAAAACAGCTATTTTCCTGTCCCTTTTAGTAAGTTAATATGACTTAGACTCACTAAGCAATCGTATTATATGGACCTGTTTATATCCATTTGATGTTTTAGTATAAAATAAACTAAATATAGTAAAGAGCAAATGACAAATAAATTCATGACACGATTTGAGCTTGTATGATTAGTAAGCGATGGTAAAACATTTAAATGAACTATTTATATTCTAGATGTAATGCGAATTATTCATTAACGCTAGATATATTACACGGACAAATCGTATGTTGTGAATTTAATTCACCCGGGCCGATTGTATTTATAGATAAAAGAAGATTATCAAGACTTATAGAAAGTTTTATATAAAGATTGTAATTTGCATTACCGTCTTATGAGTAAAGAAGTTTGACCATACATAGCACCATACCATGACCGCACTATGAACGGAAATAAACTCGACACGCTCATCAATATAATGTGTGGCCTCTCTCTAGGCCTCTCACAAATATCGCCATGACGACCAGTCCTGTGCGTCTCGTATCCATCGGATTCCTACGATCCTAACCAGATCATTGGTCCACCTTTCGAAAGACGTCTTCTAGCACGTGGTCACTACTCTAGAACCTTTCCTCCTTATAGGTCATCTGTTCTGCGATCAATATGGCTTGCCCACTGTCACTAGTTAGGATTTTTTTTTAAGTTCGTTGAAATTTACAGTCGGGAGGATTATTACTAGTATTCCGTGGCTTCGAGCTTCTAACTTATACCACCCATCGTTCCTCGAACTACAGTCAGCCGAACAAAATTAGCACACACTTGAGGGGCTGCCTAAGAAACTGCCTTTAACTCAATGTTTACGCAAGCAAGAGTTTCTTATACTTTGCATCTACAACCCTTTATTAAACATTTATATTCACGCCTCTGTTAAAGGGTGAAGGGTAGATGCCCCCTACAGTCTACTTGAGGACGTTAATGAATTTAGATGATTCAAGTGTTGAAATAACTTCAATTGCAGCTTCATTAGAGTTAGTGTATCTTAGAACAGGGAAAGAATGCTTGATGGAGGTACTGAAGGTAGTCGAAAATTTTATTTCTTTGGGAAATTCAATGAATAAGTTCGATAAACTGGTTAAAACTGCGTTTATCGAAAGACTGGTTCCAGTCCAAAAACAACTATTTGTAGGCTACATAAATATATGGTTTTATGCGGGAATCGAGCTGGCGACACTTTATACAGTTGTTTGTCCTGTAGATAATAAACGAAACAAACGTAAAAAAATAATAATCGATAAACGACAACCCAAAAAAAAAACTTTTCGTCGGTATATTTTTTTGGAAAAAAAAATATTTCACCCTTTTTGGTTGCGATACACTTATAACCAGAGTGCCTATTTCTCATAACAATTTAAATGAACCCAAAACTCGGTAGGATACTTCGTTTTATTGTAAAGTTCCTGTGTCTCCCTTCCACCTTCCGGCTCCATCATCAGATCAGTTCGATAGTACCCTAAAGCCAAAGTGCATCTCATGTCAATTTTAATGAGCCCAAATACGGCTAGGATACATTGATTAATTGTGGAGTTCAACGGAACTCCATAATTAATCATGATGATTTTGATGGAGCCGGAAGATAGGCCGTTGCCTATCTTCCGGATCAGGTCATCAGGTCATTTTGATGATACCATTTCTTTCAACCTAACCATTCACAACCATTTATTTATTTGTATTGTAATTTTATTGTGATATCTATGTAAGTATGAAGTTCCATTGGCCATATCCCATCATTAGATCTTAATTTGGTGACAAAAGGGGTCCCCCCTCAGAACTATCTACTTTCGAACAAAAAAAGAATTTTGTTAATCCGTCGATAATTGGCGGAGTAATCGATGAACAAACATACAAAAAAAAATACAAACATCCGAACATAGTACCTCCTCCTTTTTATGAAGTCAGTAAAAGGCGGATAAGCGGTCTTCTTTTTTTCTTTCTCTTAGAATTTCATTCTGTTTTGTCAATGGCAAAGTTATCGGATTGCAAGTCATGGTTTAAGGTCATATGCACCATGCATGACCTCAACCAAGGTGGTAGAAAGGTGATAATGTCAAACTGGCTGACCTGTGCCCACTTTGCTTGGTGTAATTTTTGCTTGTCATTGGACTAATGTAGCATTCTATTGGTCAAAACAAAATCGGTTCAATGATTCGCGCTTGATCACTACCTCACCTGATGGAAAGCAAAGACATGGTCGACGATGGTGTGTGCGTGCTTAGGAATAGTATATTATACTCAATATTCAATTCTTTATTGCATTTCATAATATACAATTAGGTGGTAAAAATTTGCCAAAAGAAACAACTATTATTATGGTACTTCAATATTTAAAAATGTAAAATATTCGTCAATATGTCAATATTAAAGGAAATATTTTTTAAGGTTTTGTTGTGTGATGTATTGTGCATGATGCATTTTTTTAATTATTGTTCATTTGAAAGTGATATCTTCTCATTTATAATAGACAATTTAATACATGCGTTTATTTGGAAAACATTGAAAATAGGTATTTCAGGTAGTAACAATTTTGGTGTCCTTCAAATAGGTATAGGTATGCACCCACGATGACAGCTGAAAGTATCTTATCAATTTTTTTACAATAAGTTTTTTTTAACCATACCAACTATAAACTGAGTGCGCAAAATCAACACGGCACATTCACTATCTGTGGAGTTCAAAGTCCTAGAAGTAGGAAAATTATATGGCTTATAATCAGTCTTATAATGTTCCTACTGCTGGGACTCACACAACATCTTATTATCCAGCAATACATAAGTTGCGGCATCCAGTTTCATTTACCAAGCGTGGTGAATATGGTAATTTCTCCTTTGGTAGTTCACTAGAGCGCGAGCGGTCATTGGGAAGCCTGTGGTAACTAAAGGACGTTTTTGAGTTGATATTTTGTCAAACATCATTTAAAAGAGTATACTGACTTGACGGCAGATTGAGAAATTTTCACTCTCCAGTATAAAAGGAGAGAGAGTAACTTTTTGATGACTTAAACCGCACATCCTCTAAAAGTGTCATATCACAAAAAAAAAGTTTTAAGATAAACGCGATTTAAATTATTTTTTTTAACTATTTGTGACGTGTTATTACTAATCCGTGAAAAACCGTCACTTGCGCCATCTTTAGACAACTATAATATGGGTGACACTAATAATATGGGTGTTTTATTAATCGATAGAGAAGAAAATCCGCATCAAACTATTTTTATCTCAAAACAAGCTTTGTTGTGTTATGACAGTTTTTCAGAGGATGTGCGAAACGTCCTATTTCAGTTGGGAAATTCAAGGCTTGTCAGACTTTTACTGACTAAAACCTACTCTTATGTTCCTTCTTTTCTTACTGTTCCAAAATCTTGGGTTTCACTTTCGGAGGCAAACCCATCAGGCCTCAGGCCTCAGTAGGGTTACTAAAAGCCTAATGTATCTGACTCGACTGGACACCCTCAACAGTCCATGCTGAAAACCAACGCTGCGAACACGTCGCCTTTTGCGTGTGGACACGGCAATATACTGAGCGGTCGGCAGTTTTACGCGAACATAGGGCATATAACTTTTTAGTCCAAAATATTTCTATGTGTGAGTCAGTTGATCTATGCGTTCTAAGACCACAATTTCTCTCAGAAATTCTGCGAACCAACCTAGTTACCAGACTAAGATCCTGATCAACAACTACTTTAGCAAACAACTCAGTTTGATCAGTAATTCCTGTCATCGTCAAACACATGTAATACTCATTTCATGTGGTTTTAAACTACTTAATATTACAGTTGAGTCTTTTCCGACAACGTTTGCAACGTACGCGAGATGTCTCGGGCATTCAATGCAAATTGCCGATGACACATTGAGACATTCAATATCTTGAGTCGTTGCTTCATCGAGATTTCATAAACAACTTTATTTAACGGTTGACTGACTGAATTCGGTTGACATGTTTTTTCGACTGTGGGAAAATGAAGTCGTATGTCAACTTGATATTTTCGAAAACCGTTGCAGTTTTGTTTATTTTTTTTTTTGCAAAGTCTTATTGTAGGTGCGTCAGGAGGCTTGGTAAGACAGACATTTACAAATGATTTGTTTTGAATAATAAATATGTAATCCAAATTTTCTATCATTTACATATAGGGGGCATCAGGGTTGCACAGTTTAATTCCACCCAGCCCGTTCTACTAGCAAACACCAAAACTACGGCGGTGCGTCAACTGTAACTGGTGGACATCCCCCTTTAAGGGAAAAACGTTTTGGGAACACTTTCAACAAGCTTGCTCCATCTTCGAGCACACTATCAGATGTGATAGGGGTCTATCGAGACGCTACCAGTATTATAAAACAAAGTCACCTAGCAGAGGAGAATCATTTAGGAAGATATTGGCTGTGGTCTTCATGATGAAGATTAAGTTAGCCTGGACTCTGCAGAGCTAAGAGCAAATTTCTGTGTGATAATGGAATGAAACCTATTGATGCTGTATCTCTCTACGAAAATATTTGATGCACTGGAAAAAAGGGGCAGTAATCAAAATCCTAAACGATTATATTGGACCCGCAATACAAACTAAAGAGCTGGTAGCCAAAGCACATGACACGCGTGATAGCCTTTACTGACAAGATTGTGTCAATAACATAATAAACACAGTATGAATGAACAATACAAGTGATGCAGCACAGTCTTGGACAAACAAACCATCCGTGAGCCGATAATATCCATTACAAGCCTTCACCATTGACGAATGATCATATTAGAACCGAACAATATACGGACACCACTCAATAGAACACTTCAACTGAAAATAAAACCTCTATGACGAAGAGGCAAGGTTGTAAATCGCTTGACAGATTCATTATTGAAGAAGATACAAAGTTTGTCTTTGTGAATGATCAAAATGAACTATGAAGTTGTAAAATGGTACCGAGCAGCGATGTATAACAATGTATGTGAGATAACGAATAACATGCGTTTACGTGGGATGCGCACGATCGGATAATAGTTTTTTGTTTGCATGTCGCAGGCGATTATCGGAATAGGATGAATTGTTAGTTGTCATGATGCTTTGTGGGTTTTTTGTGAGCATCGATTAAGTTTTTAATAAATACGAGTATGTGAAGTATCTTAAACAGAATCTGTTAAAAGAAAAAGAAAGAAAACAATGTTCATGTTGTTTAGTTTATGTACATTTGTATTTAAAAGTTTAAAAGCTGTAAGTATCGTATTTGTAACCCAGCAGCTGGGTTGTGGATGTCGGAATATGCAGTCATTCCACCTGAAGTACTAATACTCAGTTACATCTGGTTAGACAACAAACAGATCAACTGAATCCCACTGTTCTCTAAAATAAATACGAGTTTATTTTGCGCAATAGATATTTTTACCATTCCCATAGAACTTGGTCTAAAACCAATAAAATTAGATCAAAATCGTGGAAATAAAAATCCAAAGCCACAAATGTAAACTGAGAAGTAATAAAACCTACATCCGAATTTTACGACTCATCTAATATCCTGAGAGGACAAGTCACTTGATAAAACTCCTGATAGCTAGAACTAACTACGGCATTGTCTATCGGCCTTTCCATCGGACGTGGGTGTCTGATATCGGATTTTATTTTACGTTTGTTTGTTTTGTAGGTTCAATAGTTGTTTTTTTTTGTTCAACCATTTTAGCAAAACTATGTGTTACATCAACACATTCAGTTATGCGAAAAAGATCATTTGCATGATGTTTTTTTTTTGTACAAAACAGAAATGAGAATGGTAAAAAAATACATTCGCGCCACCAAACTAGGTAGTTTTTAGTATCGCAAATGGATTTTTTCACATAGTCCAATTCATTAGCTACAATGGAATTTAATGAAAAGACAAGAAATTGTGACATTCACATGTGCTACTGATGTCACGTTATCAATTCCAAACTTCTCACAAGAGTTCTAAGAGATTAGATTATGGTTAATTTTTTTTTTACATATTTTAAAACAAAGCCTCTGAAAAGTTATCTATCTGTCAGTCTATTCGCAATGAAGTCAAAAACTTCTGAACGAATTTTCTAGCAGTAGTACAACTTTACTAACAGAGTAATTCTAAGAAAAAGTCTAATTGTATACATGTAGTATGCATGTCGAAGCAGGAAAAAGCTGAATAATTCAATGACGTTTATCCCTCAAATGAAGCTGAGACAATATCGCTAGTAGGTCAAAATCGTAATAATAATTTGTAAAATATTATATTTCTATCGAATTTTACTAAAATAACAATTGAAAACAGAAAGCTGTATGGCACAGTAAATACGAGTATATTCGAAGTTCCTAAAATAATAGTGAGTTCATAAAAAGTCTGCCAGTTAGAAGTGACCGCCACACTTTGTATCGAACGTTACGTGGGACATGGGTGTTCGGTGTCAAACTCTTCTTTTTGTTTGTGTTGCTATGTGTACCGTACCATCAATGTCTTGTTTTGTTTCCATCCAAGTTTTAGGTGAAACACAATGATAGAAATATAGCAGCGAGAATTGAGACAATACTGATCAATCGGTTTACAGACAAGGTATTTAGTGAATAGCATGGCGGTGTATTGGGTATAATGAAATTGAAAAAAGAAGATGAGAGCAGGAACAAGGTGATGAATGAGTCAATTTGTAAGAATGAAAATCTGAAATATGGAAACGAAAAAGAACAGGAAGATAGTGATGATAAGTAATAACTATCGTAATACAGATTGAACCATAGTGGCGGTCAAGCTTGAATGAATAAATTAGGTTGAACCATCATGACGGTCAAACTTGAATGATTAAATGAGCAGAGTAGTTTCAGGTTTCAATCAAAGTGGAGGACTGCGAGTAATCATAGCAACTGTTTCAACCTATTTGCCGCGTATTATATATTTTTTCAGATGGATACTGATAAACGAAAATGAAAAAGGGCAGGAAGATAATGTCTATGATCGTGAATTAATAAGAATGTTTATGAAAAAAAAACTACTACGAAATATATCCATGACAGCAATGAATTGCACCTAAATACATTCGATGTAATCACAATTAGAAAGACAAGAATAAGACTATAAATAAACCAATAATCATCACAAAACTGAACAAAGGTACCCGGTCAACGGAACAAAAATAAAAAATAAACTACTTAACTCTAAATCCCGTTACTAAGTATATTTAAATTATAATCGGATTAAAGCAACATCCTCACATTTACAAACTTGAAAAAAAGACAAAGAGTATGCTAAGCTGTACGTGTTAGAAAAGGTAAAAAACTGGCCAAGAGCGACTCGGACTCACACACGAAGGGTTCTTGACAACAATAATCAAGCAAAAAAACGCCGACAAAATAATGTTTCTTGTATAACAACTTAATTTTACGAATGTTGTAGTTGTAGCAATAGAAATACATATTTTGTGAAAATTTCAACGCTGTACCTCTTTTTTATTGTAGGAAAAATCATCTAATGACGAATCCCGCCCTTGAGCGGAGCGAGAAACAGTGCCAGACTCTTACTGACTAAACAGCCCACCCCATTCCTTCTTAGCCTTCATACCGGTGTCTGACCTTCCTTTCAGAAGAGCCCCAGTAGACTTCGGAACCTATGACTGTGTATAAGACACATTCCGCTAACAGGCCGATTGACAGACAAGCAAACAGACGGATAGCGAAGGCTTTATAGAGTCCTGGAGGCACTTTTTGGATATTGAACCTTAAAAAACGTCTTATCCCGCTAGTTTCTCGCACCTTACACCTCATGATAGACTAAACGAGAATTGATCACCAAATTAAGTAGAAACATCACGCGTCTTGTACTAGTCCACGGAGGAGGCACATGGGAACTGGTTAATAAGTTCGACAAAACGGAAAAAAGGGATTACGTTTATAGTCCATGCTTTTAGGAAACATTAAGATGAAGATATTTCAATTGAGATGTATTTGTATTTCGGGCTAGTGTTCGCAACTCCATGACTAAAGCATGTATTTTCCTTTAGTTTAGTTTTAGGCATTTCAAGTGAATGTATTAATTAACAAGTAACGATGTAATGCGAACAAAAACATATTGTAAGGTTGTCTTTAAAAAAAAAAATAGTTGTAGAAGTCGTATATATCGTTTTTAAGTGATACGACCGTCCTTTGTGAAACCCTATTGATTTGAAGCTCCTACTTTAATTATATTAATAGTGTACTTATAACAAAATGTATATCTAACTACCTATTTATCTTCATCACTAGGGTTTGGCAAGATAGTCACACATCTTTAGATCACATTGATTGTGCGTACTGTGTCCTTCCGAAGTCTGTTTGCCCTGATTTTTCTGAGTTTTTGTGACTGTTTAAGACGTCGACCATATCATCTCTTACCATGTGTTGTGTCTTACAGATGTGAAATTGGTTAAAACTTAACATTGTAAATTGATGCAAATATCGCATAACAAATGATTGTGACACAATCATCTAGAACATTGGAAGATACAAAACATCACACTAGAATCCATTATGATGAAATTACACACTACCCGACCACCCAATCACAACAGCAGCTAAAGACTCGTGCAGACAACCGACAGAACTGTTATTCGTACGCAAAACGTCAGTTTAATTGCCTCGATCGTGACCGTCCAACGGCGATGTATGACCTGAAATCGGTCGTGTGCTCATACCCTAAAATCATCACAGCATCCATCGATTAGACGCCACTTTTTGACAGGACATGTATAATCAACTCAATTTAACTTTAGCTTTAGCTTCGTCATCATCAAACAAATTGCGAGAAACCGCTTTGATCAGCCGCACTTTGATTCTGTTCTGTCTGTGGCAGAAATTATATTATGAATCTGGTTTTATTGGAGGAATAAAATGAAAAGTATCTGATGGAATATTTTATTAAAAAAATATTAAGTTAGAAAAACGATAAACCAATAATTTTTTATTGAGTTCTTATTGTCGTGGTTCAAAGAGACTATGTCAGTAAAGGAGATTACAAAATATTCCTATGAGGCACTGGGGTTTACTTTGTAAATTATAGTTACCTATATATACGCTAAATTTAAAACTACAAAGCAATTGGAATTATCTAAAAATTTAAGTAAAAACAAAGAACGAAAAAACATTTATTCATACGTCACATATACAGAAGAAATAAGATGGACAAAGAAAAATTATGTTGAAATCTGTGCAAGGCCAAAAAGACGTGACACTCAAGAAAATATACCTAGTTCAATTTATGTCAGATAGTTTGAAGACACAATGTTAACATCACATTCACTGTACCTAAAAGTTGAAATTCCTTGCAAAAGTCTGTGTTTCCTGATAGCTACAACTAATTGAGTGTCTTTAGGGATAAATAGATTACTTATAGGTGTGTGTACTCTAATCATCAACACACAAAGGCAAAAACAAAGGGGAATGTAACTTTTACCATAAATTGCAGGCATATTTTTTTTCGTCAAAAACTAAACTTACACTATTTCTTAAAGCGGCGTAATAGGAACATTGCCAAGTCCTCGAAAACCAGGCTCGTCTATTGTCTGATATTCCCCATTTTCCTCTATGTATCGGAAACATGGACACTGCGTGAATCCGAGAGGAAGAAAGTTGACGCGTTGGAGATGTGGTGCTGGAGACGGATGCTAGGAGTATCATGGACAGACTTTCGTACGAACGACTCCATATTGAAAGAACTCTGCATCAGACGGCGTCTATCGTCCACAGTGCAATCGCGCATTTTGACCTTCTTCGGCCATGTATCGCGGCGTGGTAATGACTCCATAGAGCGTCTCGTAGTGCAAGGCAAGGTTGAGGGCACTAGGCCACGTGGTAGATCACCAATGAGATGGACAGACCAGATCAAGGCCGCAACTAAGTGCTCGGTCTACGAATGCACCCGGAAAGCTGCAGTCCGCAATGAATGGCGCCGCATGACCAAGATAATAACTCATCGTGATCCAGAGTGATGACCACGACCACTCTGACAAGAGTGTACCGACTGAGAAGAAGAAGAATTTCTTAAAGGACTGTATTAAGAAATCAACAGCAACAAGAATTATATTTACCAACCCTAACCAAACGAAGTTAGAGACTATTTTAATAGATTGCTATAGATTTTTTTATCAAGCGTATTTTAGCGCGTTAGATATCATTAAAAACTACTCTAGGTGGAGTTAGAGAGTGTTAGATTTTATCTATTAAAACCCACCCATGTTTTTTTTTTAGTTTTTATTTCAAAGGGACCCAGTAACTCTTTCAACACCCTATTAGTGTAAATCAAGACATACAGACATGTCTAGATATACAGATTATAGTAATTATTTCCATTTTAATCAAAGTGCAAGTTTAGTACGTCGGTGGCTTCCTAAGCGATGGCTCACAGCCCAAGTTCATAGTTTAGTTTCTCTGTCCCGTTACCCCCAGGTCAACTTGTACAAGACGTAGTTTCCAAGGTTGGTAACTTACGGAATAAGGGCAAACTTGTTACTTCGCTTCATTGATTGATACACGGGCAGTTATAATTGTATTGTCGACGTGTATGAAATAAAAAGTGTGCCCTTATGGCTTTAAATAACATTATATAAGGAAGATCATATCAACGACGCCGTATTTGCCCGATCACATTAAAAAAATCGCTTGAATCCTGCGGTGCGATACCAAATTATACCTTTTGAAGTTTTCGCATCAAATTCAAGCAAAAATGAACTTTACAGTGATCACGCGGAATTGTCTTTACATACAAATCAAAAATATGTAAGGTATTTACATCATCATGATTTCAGCCGAAAGACGATCCGACCTCCCCAAGTGTTGCCATAACGACCGGTCTTGTGGATCTCTATTCCATCGGATTCCCGCTACTCTCACCAGGTCGTCATCTATCTTGTGAAAGGCCTCCCAAAGCTACGGTCTTTCAGTAAGTGGTAAGGTGGTCTCTGCTCCATCTGTGGTATCTGCACCTTTCATCCTTGTCAACCATACATTCAGCGAGCAATACGCACTGACCATGGTCACTTAAGTTTGGAATGCTTTGAGCTGTGTCAGTAACTGGTTTTCTTGCTGATACTCCGAGCATAGCTCTTTTTATGGCCCTATTTGGAAAATAATTACGAATTATAAATTCAGCAATAAAGTTGTCTAACACAAAATAATAACTGAAGAAATTCATAAAAAAAACTGAAATAAACATCAAAGAAAAAGTTTGCTCCAATCGTGTTTCGAATTCTAAAGCTCTTATTTGTAGCCGATCAATCTAAACTTTACTAATAGTTCCAATCAAAGCTGAAATGTATGAATTTGTGAATATTTAAACTCTGAAGATTTTGAATATCAAGCTTTTATCGGGAATACGGTTTAATCAATCATATTTTTTATTGAGAATTTTGAAGGAATGAATTTTCAAATGATAAGACCTAAATTTTAGAATATTGAAACATAAAGCTTTGTTAAAAAAATAAACAGAATATGGAATGATAACAGGCAAAGTTCATTACACAGCCTATAGATGACAACGCTGACCATGTATTTGAAACACAAACCAAACAAATCATAGAACACTAAGATTTCCTAGAAGAGAAAGGCAAAGCTATTGTTGCTATATTATCAGGAGCGCCTACATCTGTGGTTCAAAATGTTATCATTCCCTTTATATACGTTAATGTCGATATAATTGCGTTGAATCACGAAGTTGGAACAATACGTTTCCTACATGCCATTGTCTTTGTGTTGAAAGTAGATATGAGTGATATTTATTCTGTTATCTTGGACGAAGATTCTTTCTTTTCTAGATTTCGTGAAGGGACACAAAGATTAAAAAATACCTGCTGCAGAAATTGCAGTCGATAACGGTGATTGACCAAATTAGTATTCTTATATATATATTCTTCTTGTATATATATAAGAATTCCATTTTGGTGATGTGGTGTGCGTTTAATCAACGTTATGCTTTGGGAATAAAAATTTAAAACACACACCCCAGTATTTCGACCTTAAATTGGTAAAAATTGTAATTATCACTAAGAATTATTTTTATTGATTATAATTTGTATGAATTTTAGCTGGGCGTGACTGGAGGCGTAGTTACCGAAGTTTTAAATAAAAAAATTAGCAATAATTTCAGTAATATAGTCCACATCTGTGGTTATATCGAATATTTCTTATTATTCTCCATCCCGTCTGGGAACTAAATTCAAGACCTCAAGGTCCGCATCCGATCTTGTTACCATTGAAACAATGGCGCTACTTTGCACTAATTAGGCGACTTATTCATTGTCTTGCCCATTAAATAAATTTAAGGTATTAGTATAAGGCTATGTAGTATTGTTTATGTTAGCCAAAGTACATATGAATATTGTTTCGTGTGCTATATATACATTTGCACTCAGAACATAGCTTTCCGAGCTATATTTATTTGCAGAATAAACCTTATTGTAAATCAAAATAGTAACGATTTTATAGAAACTTAAATCTATAATCTACATTCATAAATCATAGCCATTTTAATCTTTGTTTCTGATTGATCTTTTATTACTTTATATTCGGCTTCAGCTTTTGGCTTCAATATGTTCCTTTATATTGCATGAGGTTCTTTTTTATTCATTTTTTTATCTTTAGTAAAAGAATTACCTTTGGTGTTACAGGGTGCAACGCAAAGGGTAACAAAAGGGTAACAAAATACATACATAATTATGTTTTTTTTTCAGTAAAAGCCTGACAGCAGAAACCGGCAACGCGGTAGACTCAAAAAGAGATGGCGTGACGATTTTTAGACTCCTGCCTTATGGATTGGCCAGAAGTAGCTATATGGACCGAAAATATTGGAACAACAGATAGGAGGGCAAAGACTGCCGTGGGACACAACGGGCTCATAATATTAATAATAAAAGTTTGATTCAAAGCATAATAGCAATAAGAAAAATAGAAACTCACCTGATAATTTTCAAGCTAAAAAACAGGTTTTAGTGTACCTATCATAAAATAATTATGAACCAAACAGGACACCACTGACTATTATCACCTTATATTAACCCTCAAAATTTCAAAACTAAATTCGCTACTAATGAGTTTCAAACAGGGATCGTGATCCTCATATACTCGATCATTGTCAAAAATGACAATCGTAGTGCGATAGTGGATGACTTTCAAATATATTCAACGTTCATTAGATTTGCTTGCAGGGGACTACTCAGTGTAGAACTAATGTTTTAGACTCAACCATTAACGCGATCCAGTTCGTGATTTGAAAAGGACACACTGTTTCAAAGAATAGTTAACTAAAATTCCACATGTCAATAACCAATAATTTCTTCAGTATAGATCGTAGTTGATTTCCGCACGTCAGAATCGTCTTTTAATATTTTGTTTTCGAACCATTGGATTTCTCCAGACGAATTATTTCGAATAAGTTCATCAATTGTTTTATATATTCTTAAATGTAATTACAGTATCAGCATTTTATTGTCAGACTTTATCCTTTAAAAAATATTTATTGTTGAAATAACTATATTTAACGTTTTATGTTAATCCACACGCTAATTTTCAGTCTCATTACTTTAATGGAAGTCACTGTAGATACCAAAAACCTTTATGAATCTGAATCATTACTTTAGCATTTAGAGCTGTTGTGTCTACATCAAGTTGGACAATATTCCCGACAGTATGTTCCGCAATTATGGCGATGAGTCAGCAGTCTAAAGTAATGCGTATGTGGATGTATGGGGTTGTGATGTTAAATTTATTAAAGTACGTAATTAAATGAGTAATATTCCTGCTCATCTGATATAAGCTTCTCATCTTTACGTAGGTGGTATTACTTGGGTCCATTCATTCTCACATATTGGAAAAGTTAAAGGGATACAATGATAATTCAGATTCGTATCAAAATATTTGCCAAACCCATGGGTTATCCCTGTAGTTTCATTAATAGTATTAAGGTCCACGCGCGGGATGGTACGATTGTTGTGTTTATAAATCAACGAGAAGCGATAAAAGTAAAAACTAGTTCAGTTAATTTTGTTAGGCATGATATTGAGTATAGTTTTCAGTATATAATTGAATGAATGGAGAGATTGACCAAAGAAAATAGATTATTTGTGTGCGTAGTAGTTTGAAATAAAAGAGAGTGAGTGGTAGTGTGACGGTTGACATGTCAGAATGGAAGAAGAAGAAAAATATAATTCATCGACCACACGCAATATGAGACAAAAATAGGAAGATGATGAGGTTGAATAAATTTATTACAAACTGAACAAACTAATAAATATTGCTGCTCGGCGTTCAGCTTTTCATTGAAGTTTCTTAGAACAGCTTTGCAACAGCAGAAAAAAATGTATTTTAAATGGTCGAGACAACAATCGGGCATTATTGTTTCGTTTTTAAACTTGCCATGATTAAATTTGAGAGTTGCAGCAGCCCTTGAGATAGAGGGGTGAGGTTTTATTAGGGGCGACTAACGAGTGCCGATAAGGAGGTATAATGCCCCTCTATGTCATTGTTGGTACAAACTAAAAGATTAAGCGAAAGTACGCATTTAAGTTGTATACATGTGTAACAATATACACACATTTAATTCCTATGTCTTAAACAAGGTTTAGAGAGTCTTCTGGAAAAATAGAATTTATGCGCACTAAAGTGAAAATCCCAAATATTTTAGCCATTAGACCGTCTCCGCTATTAGAGTCACCTTGGCTAACTCTCCAGTTTTAATTGTTCCAGTAAAGTGACTCAGACGTGATGGTTATGATTTCAAAATTAGTGGATATGTAGAAGGTTGATTTACAGAAAATAAATTCCATGTCTATGTCGCACAGGGAACGTTAACTATAGTATCAAATTTTCATGTGTCAAAGCTTTGAAATTGAAATATGTTTAAAATATAGAAAGCAAATTTATTTTGCGTTATTATCATCATGATGATGACGATGTCTTGTATTATCTTCAAAATCTTAAACTATCACATAGTTTGGCCATAACGCTTCATCTTCCCAAATTGTGCCACCACATAGAGGGAGCAAAACCATCCACTGTTTAATCTCTAGTTCAATCTTGACTTAAATGAACACCTAGATGTTCCCCTGTATCGATTGTAGGATAGTGTTAAGCCACTGGTTTTGCTAATGAATTGATTTGGCGCTCTCGTCAATTTATAATGGAATTCATTGGATTCTGCGCAGGGATTTCGACGAAATTCAAAGGGTTAGTGTAAAATAGACGTTTGTATGGTAAATGTATTTTTAGAATGTGAATGTAACTTACAAAAATGTTCTGCGTATTTATTTCGTTACAATAAAATTGTTGGTTTTCATAAAATGTTTTGTTTCATTATAATAACAATTATTTTAGTGTTTGTGCAGAGAAATATTGTTTTACCATTTTTGAAACAAACTTTACATTTTACAAATAAATTAACAAATATTTAGTATAAATCTATATTATTAAAACAAAAGTTTTGCATACAATTTAAACAATGTCTCTATTTAAATAATGTCTATATTTTTTAAATTAGGATTTCTATTGTGAACCTTTCGAGTATCGTAATTACAAACAAGACAATAACAAATATAATTAAAAAACAATATGTATAGGTATAGGATATGTACGAACACCGGTGTGCTCTTGGGGCTTAATGAATTAATACATCGTTATTTGTAAATTTTCTTGGTTTGTTGGCTTACTTCTCCCATTTTATTTATTATGATCCAATACACTCACTGTATTATACATATAACCCTCTACAAAACGTTCTATAGAACATAATCTTCTTCGTAAACAATCAATAATAAAAATTTGTAAACTTCTTAGCTTCTTCCTAATTTTGATCAAAATTCTCTGCACTTATACAGAAAACCAAACTTGCTGCAACGGATTTAATTAAATCCTATTGAAGCGTTCCATCCCCAAACATCAAAATAGTAAATCCAAGTACAAATGGGACGCAAGCCATTAAGTTTTATATCTGTACAATTTCTACTTACTCCTTTATACAGACGATAAGGATTTCTATCATATTGATTGAGTATTGGAAGAAACTAAGCCCCGTTGCATGGCAAATCCACATTCACAACCCCTATACTTTATGATGGTATAACACTAAAAAACCCCTATATTACAGCCCCGTTCCTATCAGTAATGGCTTCTTATCATCTTTATATAGGTAAAGCCTGACTTTTGGTACAAAAACACGGCAAATGCATTGTCCTTCCCTTCGCTAAAAAATAAATCCTTCGCCGTATCTCCTTTTGAGATAACGTTAGATTTATTCGTCGAATGTCAATCTACCTTCACGTGGGTTAGACGATTTTTTTTCTTTATTGAATTGGGGACTTTAAAAAAGGTGAGCACTGATAACAGAAATGCTGTGAAACATTTCGCTGTTTTACTATTTTGCCCCCAATGGGAAAAAAGGGGCGTTGTTTAAGAATAGGTGGATGTTTATGTAGATTTTACATCTTCCCTGTTTATATTGATATTAAAAATCTACTGTTTTCTCTATAAATAGAATTAAACGGTTTTGCGTTTCATGGAAACCTCGTTTAATTTGAAACTTTATTTTAATTATTTATTGTTGTAGTGGCAATAAAAATACAAATTTTTTTTTGTATATAAAAATATAATAATAATAATATTTTATTGTGTCAAATAATTTATTATTAATATTAATATAGCTACTCGTTTGGTACTCATTCACGGTAAAACGCCTAAATAGTTTAAGACGACTTTGTCACACTGGTAGACCATGCGCTGGTGTAGTATATAGGAGATTTTTTTATCCCAGAAGTAAATTTCTTGTAGACTTGCTCTACCGAGGTCCTCCTCGGGCCAAGGGTTGATGCGAAATCGTAACATCCCTGGGATCTAGGCAAGGAAGGAACGGGGTGAGTCGCTTAGTCAGTAAGAGTCTGACACTGTTTCCCACTCCGCCTAAGGGCAGGATTCGTCATTAGATGACTTTTTCCTCAATAAAAAAAACCTTACATGTATTTACTTACATTACTTGAGGTAAAATCTAAGGTTGTTCTAGTTTAACATTCAATCTTAACGGGCCAAACATTGGCATTTCAAATTGGGTAACTCAGATTGGTCTATTGCCGCAGTATTGCCCAAATCTGGCTTGCCTAGTGCGTTATCTGCATAAGTGGGTCGGCGCGTGCAGAAGCGTATTGGGTTACACCCTATCGGTTAGAAACACACAGTTAACTATAGTTGGTTGTTTAGTAAAATATGTGCCTGCAGATAAACTAGTGTTAAGGTTATTGTTGTTTAAAAAACATATTCGTAGGGGTAATAGAGGGGCTGCGAAATTTGTTTAAAAGAGTCACCGAGACGCTTATTAGATGTCTGACATGGGAGGTCCACTCTGGTAAGAGTGAGAGTGATTTCAGTTCTCCCAGAATGGCAGAAGCTATCTGATGATTTCTCCCACTAAAGTCTGTGTTTTCTGATAGCTATGACATAGGGATCTTTAAGCCAAGAATGATTTGGTGATTTGATAACCAACTTATCTACTCCGATGACCTGGTTAGGGTTGCTGGAATCCAATGGATGCAAGACGCACAGGGCCGGCCTATGTCCAGCTGTGGACGTCTTTCGGCTGAAATGATGATGATGATGTATCAAATCTATCGTGGGAACTATTGACGGCTGTGACCTTTCCAGCCAGGCCCTTGTTTGGGCTTGGTCCAGAACGAGGAGTGAGTGAATTGGAGGAATACAGGAGTTTGTTTTTCCGCCCGCCCGCACGTCTTAGAGTGAAAGAATTAATTAGATGATTTCTCACCTCAAAAAGATACGTCTACTATATAACCTTCATGTGAGGTGGTGGTCAAACGCAATACTATCAATTAAAAAAAAAATATTTCTGTACCGTATGTAAGGATAAAATAATGAGATTTACTAGAAAATGTTTTTAAATTATTAATATGCATAAACAAACTTACACAGACATGTTTAAATATGACGATATTTGAAACAAAATAATATTATTTCAGAAAACATTGTCTCATAAAATATTTATTTGGCAAAACTTTTTTGCTCTCAGTTCATTGATATTTTGTAGTTTTAAAGAATTTAAAGTGACACTCAATACGACTCATTCAAAGTAAAAAGCTGTTAGATCTAAATAAAATTGCGATCAACTTGACAATAATTTAGTTATTTTAATTTCATTGTATTTGAATTTTGAAAGTATCTTTGAAATCAATTACTGATACTTGTTATTATTTAAAAGTATGATTCGGTTTTTAAAATCAAGTTGTGTTCTTAGTTTGATGTTTATTAGATTTTTGAGATTATTTTTCAATGTACATTAACTTTTCGAATACCTTAATTAGAGACACAATAGAAGGACAATAGGTGTGTGAACGCCGGCGTTCACCTCGGGCTCAAGAGTTTAAACCAATTTTGGTTATTGAATTTTATGAACTGTCAATTGGCTAGATGACTGCAACTAGTCGCGTCCTTCTACGAAGCAGTAATGCTAGCAAAAGAGACGACCATCCGCGTGAGAGACCGGATTTCCTCACTCCCCAGCCGCCGAGATCTCGACCCGATTTTCAGACACCGTAGGCGTGGGATTGTAGCCGGTGAGGAATGGGTAGCTCACCGTACGATCGTCGGGTAACCATCCGGATCAAGTGGCCCATCGAGCTCGAAGCCTATTAAGGCCTTGAGTTGTGCGAAAGAGATCTCCGGGATCCTAAAACGAAGAACAGGGGCAGGAACAGGAATGAATTTTAATCAGTAAAAATCAGACACGGCCTGCTGCTCTGTCCTAAAGAAAAGTTTTGAATGAATTCACACCTAAAAATAGTTGGCTAGGTGGCTAGAATAAAAAGGATTTATTCTTGTTTATACGTACGTAGGTTAGAAACAAGCACAACGTTTCCAATCTTCTCAAAAGTACTTGATACAGGATGCGGTCGAAAACTTCTTAAAATTGCTTTAGGGGATTTTAGTAAATAGCAGTCTTACTTGGTTGATTTTAATTTAATACAAGATAGATAAATGATTTAAGTGTAAATGACGTCGATATTGCAAATTGATGCAAAAAAAAAATGTCTTATCAAAGACCAAATAAAAAAAGAATTATTTAAATCAGTCGGCAAGCGCGTTAGTTATGCGCGAACAAACATAAAAAAAAATAGAAACATACTAATTGAGAACCTCCTCCTTTTTTAGAAGTCGGTAAAAAAATCGGCAACTTCGCATTTAAGGTCAACCATCATAATAAACAAGGATTTTAACTGATCTTTGCGTCTTTAATAAATTGTTCAACTTGTTTCCCGCCTGCAGTAATTTTTAGCCGCATCCATTTAGAATAGAAACCGATCCCAAGTTATTTGGGAAAAATGATAGGGTTTTTTATTGAAGGTAAAAATCATCCAATAACGAATTCCGCCCTTGAGTGGAGGAGGATACAGTGCCAGATTCTCGTTGAGGCGCGCGGAAACAGAGCTTGCCGTCGACGACTGGGCTTGGTCACAAGACAATTGGTCGGCGAGCTACCCATTGCTCGTCATCCACAAGCCCAATGCTAGGTGGGTGGTAATGATTGAGGTAAATATTTGTATTAACCCAGAATTTTTTTTTCTCAAAAAATAAAAACACATCAAATATATTTTCACGGACTTATGTCCATAAAAAAAGGGTTTATTCATTTGACTGGAAGATTCTTCCATATTTCCAGTCTCCCCCTATACGCAAGGAGCAAGAAGAGTCTGTACCAACGGACTTCAGGGCACTAAAACTGCGGGAGGTCATAAAATAAAAACTGTTTACTTGGCCCGAAGATAACCAGGAACAAAGTTCTTGAAGAACTTTTTTATTTCCTACGAGGATAAGCAGGTAACAGAGCCTTGTGTAATCTGAACAAGTTTTGTAGTTGTATTTGCAAAGAGATTCTTTTAATTTCTTTGACGTCTGAATTTGGTAGGTTTTTTTATTGATCTGTGGATATCACAGATATAGATATACCTAGATAACGCAAGAATCACGATCTGTATGGAAACCAAGCGAGCCATTTTTTGACTACCTATTATGGCGTCCAAAGCACTATTTGTGATGGGAAAATCTAACCTATTCAAAGACGCCGCCACGTATGGCGTACCCCCCCCCCCGCTCCATCCCCGCCCTGCCAGCACAATTAACCATTTTTATATATTTAACTGATGTCCGATTAGCGCTGTACACCGATGTAGACTGAATGCGAAAGTGACCACTTACGATTTTTGTACGTAAGCTAGGCACGCGAAGTAGTTGCTCTTGCGTTATCTCTATATCTGTGGATAACTTCACCTAGTTGATGTGATTTGTGAGTCAATATTGAGTAAAACTGTAATCGGTACGATATGTTTGTTTGTATATGATCATAAGCTCATCCCAAAATAAATATTTGTGGTACGGTATTGATTCAAAATATTGTGATGATAAAGATGTTTGGATGTCTAGAGCGATACAACTTTTTGTAGTTTTTTGTATATTTTTAGTAACCAGTTTTTTGACTTATTGTAAAATATTGACGTCTATATAATAAAACTTCCTCTCTTGTAGTTGGGCCTGAGAGCCAGCAGTGGGATTGGCGAGCAATGGGTAGCCCGCCGTGCGGTCCTCTGGTAACAGCCTGGACCAAGCCTAAGTCGTCGACGGCGCACACTGTTCACAGTCGTCAGCAAGCTGTAGGGGCCCAACAGGCTAGAAGCCTCCTGGGCTAAGGATTGATGCGAAAGCGGAACAAGAGCAAGAGCTACTGGGACCCCGGAGTTTCTGAAAAAAAAGTCCAACCCCGGCCTCATGCCGGGGTTGGCTGAGAAGGAATGGGTGGGTTGTTTAGTCAGTAGAAGTCTGACACTTTCTCCCGCTCCGCCCAAGGGCGGGATTCGCCATTCGATGATTTTATTCACCATAAAAAAGCTAGCCATAGTAATCGTATGATTTATCGTATGATAAATACATATGTGCGTCCTGTAGGCCTATCAACACCGTCCATTACTAAATAATTAAGAACATAACAAACTATCTCTTAACATTATTAAGATAAAAAAAATAATAATCCCACAGCCAAAAGACATTCCTCACGCTTATTAAGCCGTAAGGACGTGAACAATGCGAGATAATTCTTACCTGCGGAGATGAATCATGTTTACTGTCCCACCGGAACGCCGGCGCCCGACCAACTTCCTACAATGGCCAATAAACACGCCATAAAATATGAAAAGGCCGCACTAAAAATGCCATTATTGTTTGCTAAATGTCCACCTTCTGTTAAATGAACCTGTCAAACGTTCACAACATGCGCATCCGTGTCACAGGGTGTCGATCTGACACCACCATAACTCTTTTTATGACGCTGTAAAAAATCGAACTTGAATTCCGCCGTATACACATTCGCACTCCATAAACTCCGTGACACGTTAATTGCGCGGTATGACTTACGACTTTTATGGAATATAGTGCGCAATTCGCTTTTGGGCCGGCGTAATTTATTCCTCTTTTAGGGAATCGTTCCTGCGATTAATCGCAATATCGAACCTGGCCAGCCGTTATTAGTACCTACAATAGTTGCCAAGGTGTTCCACCCCTCTATAAATCTTGTCTAATTTGTGTGTAATTACGGAGCGGTACAGTTCCCGCTATAACAAGGAGTGCGTAGCAGCGGGGAGTCAGCGGCACGTGCTTACGCGTGCTCCACGCAAGACCCCTGCAAAAAGAACACATCGCTCAATTTGGTGACATTGAAAACAATACCTTATCACCTCCTGATTATGAATCAAAATCCAGCTCCATTAATACTTAAATATAATTTGAAGATGTTTCCAATAAAGCCTCAACTAATTTCGATGCTACGTTCAAGGAAGAAGGTAGAAATTAGCCTAGCAAAATAATATTTATAACGACCGAGGCTCAAGTTTTGATCACTATTAAGTAACGCTGCAAACGCGTCGAAAGGTTGATGTTAAAATTTAGTAAATGTGTTCTTTGACCCCTCGGTGAGATGATAATTTTAATATGTAAAGTACGGGGGTGCACTATTTCAACAATAATTTAAGTTCCGTTATTATTTTCTAAGCCCTCGTGTTCGCAGCAGGAGCTCGGACGTTGTAAAGTCACATTTTTATTCATATTTATTCAAGAAGGGTAGCTTGTTACGTTTGAAATCGCCGCTGTTGACTGCACGTGTCGAAAATATCGCTTCCTTGAAAATATAGTTCATTTCTAGCACAAGACTCGGCACTTCAGAACATTTACTACCAGATGGCACAAGTCTTTAATCCGAATAATCCCTTCATAATTAGCGCAGCCAACTCCACACGGCCAAATAAATCCTTCCTACAATTGCCATTTCAATACTACAAATAAATCTACGTCATGTACTGCATTCGTCGCCAAAATGCGTGTGCAGCACTGGAGTATTTCGATTGCAATCAAAAACGTATCTTGCTGACATTGTTTTAGCATTCAAAATTGAATGAAAACAATTTTTACAGTTGCAACCCCAAAAAATATCGTTTCGAGTGTCGATCCGAAACTGTACACCATTTACGAGCTTGATTGAAATTTTGCAATCAACAGGGGGAGTGGTATGATGAAATTATTCGTGTATATTTTTTTCCCTCAAACCCGCCGACGTTGTTCCATTATAATGGCCCTTCGGAATAGAAAATTTACGGGGGATTTAAGATTGTAATCACGGGCCACTCGGTTGTTCAAAGTGATTATGGTGCAGATAAGGGCCCGGAGCGAAGCTGGTCGTCCCACGCGCGATGCAAGCGCTATGTGTATGTCGGCCTATCTATGATGTCAGCTTGTACCTGACCTGGCTTTGTCTTAGTTATAGCTGTTGGCAAATTCGTAGCAGCCCTGTATACAGTTTTGGATTTTCCATGCAACGCTGTTTCGTTAGCTAAAATCTGAATTTTGTACTGGTAAAACCGAATATTATACGGGGAGATATTGAGTTACATACAGCTGATATTATTATTGCTAGATATAAATTTTAGATTTTTATTTCCCTTTATTTTCTTGTCAATATTATCATTTATTTAAATAGCATCATCTTTTCTTCTCTCAAGTGGAAGTGTAAAAGCTACAAGTCTGTGATAAGGCCGGTAATTTTTTATAGATCTGTATTTTATGCTATGAAAAAGGTAGATGAAAATGATTGTCTGTAGTGGAGTTAAGAATGTGAAGATGTATGTGTGATCTGACAAGAAGACATAAAATGAAAAACTTGTATATTAGAGAAAGTTAGAAAGTAGCATCAATGACTGAAATGTGAAGAGGAGCCTAAATGAAACGAATGTTACTAAAAGAGTTATAAGTATACATGTGGATGGATGGAGATTAAGAAGCAGAACAAAGAAATGATGTATGCGTTGGGCGAGGAGTGATATGAAAGAAAAATGAGTTAGTGATAGCTTGACGGGCGATAGGGCAGATTGGAAGAAAGACACGTGTTGTATCGACCAAAAACAATAAAGGACCCATTGTCCTGTGTCCAGGAAAATTATGATGAGTCATTTGTAGTTATGTATCACGACACGACTTTTTTTCTATAAACGTAGACTTACAAAGTAGAATCACATCCACACTTGACTGACCTGACAGTCTAGTAGTTAGTGACCCTGACTGCTATGCGGGGGGTCGTGGGTTCGATTCCCACTCAGGACAAATGTTTGTGTGATGAGCACAATCATTTGTTCTGTGTCTGGGTGTAATTTATCTATAATATGTATGTATTTAGAAATATGTAAGTATGTTTATCAGTTGTCTAGTACCCATAACACAAGCTCTGCTTAGTTTGGGACTAGATCGCGTTGTGTGATAGTTGTGGACATATACTTACCCAAGACAAATCTGCCATCCTGATATAGAACAACAAACTATTTCAACTTGCATCAATATTTTCCGAAGATCGGACTGTGCTTAAAGAACTCGCATCAAACGCGAACAATATATAATTTGAATTGCATGACCATAGGTCGTAAGACCTCACTTCGTATGCGACCTACTAACTGAAGTATTCATATAAGCATTCAATATGAAAATAAATGTGGTTCCACCAAGTGCTGAGCAATTCATGATTGATGTTCACAACGATGATCAAGATAATTATTGTTTATTTTTTTATAGGTTTTCTTGTAACTTCGCTATTTTGGATGTTAAGTAGGTTTTTTTTTTATAGTGGGCAGAAATTATCCAATGATATCTCCCTCCCTTGAGTTAAATAGAAGATAGCGTAAGACTTTTGCTGACTAAAACCTACCCCTTTTTTTTCCTTTGTTTCAGGGCCTTGGTGTTAAAAAAATCGAAGATGTGTGTCCTCTACCAACACACAACATGAATCTCCAAGGTGGATTACAGTCCATTCGCTCTACTAGAAAGCAGGCCTAAGTCTCAGCAGTGCATTAAGTTACAGCCTATACGATCAAAGTTTCTAAATCAGATTTTAAAATATTATGGAGCAATCTCACACAGGAAGATGCCCATGAAGCCCACACATCAAATAAAACTCTTACTACTGATGACCTAAGATAAGAGGGCAGATCTCAGGGCAGACAAGTTCAAATTATATGAGACGTCAGGTGTCAAATTGGATATAAAATACTGATGCGATGTACATGCTTCTAATGCTAAGCAATCTCTACAATAAATGACGCTCGATCCTTATCAATAGTAATGATACTAGTAGATTCCATCACAAATAGCTTGAGTAGGATGAGCAGCTTCGAATTTAAAATTCTTGCATTCGAATTTGAAAATTTTTCTTTGAAGAAAATATATTTGTAAGCGATGCCATGCTTTACTCAAATCTATCTACGTAAATTAACATAACAAGCAGTCCATGCTTAATTTTAAGGACGAGCAAGTTTTACGAGCCATATTGAATCGCACTATTATTCAGATTTCTATGGGGGCACGCACTACAATGACAGATATTGTAATTTGTTTGTCACAACGAGATTCCTTTCATTATGCGTTCGTGCTCCATAAAATATGCATCTGAAATGAGAAAAATGTGTCGCAGTGTCGCGAGTTTCGGTTTTGGAATCGAAAGAGCTCATAACTGAACTGCCACTCATCCGAATTTGAGTTATATTCGGTTTGGATAAAGTGCAAAGTCCAGTGTCGCGTATATCTCAGTTAGGATGTCTTCCACAAAATGCGTCAAAGAATCATAATCTCGGCTTCCAGTGAGTTATACACACGTCGTCTATTCACATTAGTTTTAGAAATATACAGTAAACACGCTTTCGTGAAAAAGTAAGCAATGGCATCTGTTATTACTTTCAGTCAGTTCTATTGTTGCTAGAGAGAAAAAGTTTATATGTAGTGAGAATGATGTCTAGTCGAAGTTTTTACGATTTTTCACGTCATTAGCAAAGGTAAGATTGAAGATAGTGCTTGCATCAACTTGAAAGTAATGGCCTTTCAGATTTTATATCTTGACTTGTACAAATGAATTTCGAATTACAAATGTCACAGAGAGCTATCGAAATATCTTCTCAAGAACTTTTTGTAACAATTTTTTTTAAGGTTTTTTGAACTCAAAAAATATCCGATGTTTTTTTAACTATTTGCTACCATCAGAGTCTTCTGCCACGTGATTGTCTTAAGGAACATCATAAACCCTGGGATAAAAAGTACCCCTGATCAAGTAAGCATGATCTACCCATGTACCAAATTTTGTGAATCTTTGACTATGTCTCATTCATTTTTTTTTTATTGCTATAAACTAGTGCTTGACTGCGATCCCACCTGATGGTAAGCAGTGATGCAATCGTTTATTGTGAGGCGCAGTTGTTTAGCCTATTCACTCTAGCCTTGAAGACACCTAAATTATAATCAGACGGAAAGACTACAGCTGGAAAACCGTTCCAGTCCCTCGATGTACGCGTTATTAACGACGAGGCAAATTGCTTAGTCCGGACCGTAGATATCTCAACAACGTAAGGGTGGATATTTGCCATACGCCGGCATGACCGATTGTGATCTGGCGTAGGTTTTCGTACTACCTCTTCTGTGTTATAAGCCACTGGGTGCAAATGTTGCCTTTGATACATTTAGTGATCGGTGAAAACTAATAAATGTAAAAACTAGGCAAGATGAATGAGACGTTCTTTCGGTTTCAAAGAATTACCTTCAAACGTGAAACACAAAACCTTTTTGCCTTTATATTTAATATTAATTTGATTAGGGCTAGTATTAAATATAAAAGCTGATGTTAAAGTAAAGATGATACTTGTACAAGTATTTCACACCTAATCCCATACCGTTCATCATAACTTTTAATGTGAAACTTGGAATCGAAATAGCGCCATTACGAAGGCTTAATGCCGCTCCACATTCAAGATTAAATACTCGGTAACCGTTATGTACTCGTATAATCGCAATAAATTTGGATAAATCCTTCTTGTATCAAGAGTATAGGAATGGGAGTAAATCAAGTCAGATTACTTATCTCTTTTTGTTTCCAATATTGGTAGGGTAAAACCGGGATAGTTGCCCCACTTTTTGAAATCAATCCATAACTCTGAGTAGAAAAAGTGAAATGTGTTATTTGTCTGTTGTTTTTTTCTGTGACTAACAGGTCCTTTGGTTTTTCATTGACAAATATATAATAATTTAAAAACATTTTCTTTTATATTTTTCGAGTATTCGCGATTTTAGCGGACCTCTATATTTTGTGACATCTATCCCACGTGTGGGATAGTGGCCTGATCCATATAAATGCCTTACAGGATAGATGCCCTCCTCACAAAACGGACAACTATCCCCTAAAAATTTTGATCGCATTTTGTCTTCTCATGCAATCACATAAAGACGTAAGACACGGTCAACATAGTAGTAGCTGGAAAGTCTTTTGATTCATAATTGAAATAGTATACGATTCATTCGCAAACCTAGAGTAATCGAATTCGGGGCACCTATCCCACTGGGGCATCTATCTCAGCTTTCCCCTAAGGCTGGTACCAAGACATGATAATAGTATGAGCTGCTTATCAGCCCCCGTAAGTTGTAGGAGTAAAATATGGGAAGTAGTTTACTCCTGTACTCGGTAAGTCCTTTCGATCTACCGTAAACTGGTTGCGAGCGCGGCGACCATGTTGGGACTTTATGGGCGAGTACTGGTGATGTTACAATGCTTACTGCGCTGTTACAAGTCTGTCAAATCAGACAAAACGGTTATAAATTATATAAAATTAAAAATAAGTTAAATGATCGAAATCCGATATAAATAAATCGAATTATCAATATATTTAAAAACTAGCTTTTGTCAGCGGCTTCGCCCGCGTACATAAAATATAGCCTATGTCACTCAGGAGTAAAGTAGCTTTCTATTGTTGCTAAGATTTTTCCAATCGGACCAGTAGTTCCAGAGATTACCCCCTACAAACAAAAAAACATAAAAACAAAAAAACAAACTTTACCTCTTTATTATATTAGTGTAGATGAATGCCACTTTTTGTAATTTTATAACTCAAGAACGGGCTCACCTAACCAAACCAAATATTTAGGCTTGGTTTGGACTATTTAGTTGATAGTTTATGTGAAGTTTGCGCAAAATCGGTTCATTTATAACATTTTTCTGTTGCCGGGAGCGAAGCTGCGGGGAAAAGCTAGTTTTTGTATATAATTAAGATTTTTTACATTTCAAAGTTTATTTCATCTTATTTTTTTTTGGGATGAATTCTCCTTTCACAAATATAAATCTATACCGGAAGATTTCTTCAGTACTAATAATTACCTTCGTATATATTTCCTTTTAGTGTCATACACCCGTATTTTCAAACGTTACTATGCGGTCTCACAGTGCTCGCGAGCGCACAGGGCAGGGTTTGTGAACTACGCAACACAAACGAACCAATCACAGAGCTCTATTTCAACACTGTGCGTTTGCTTAGTCAAGGGTCGTTTGAGTATTGTTTGTGAATACAGGTGTTAATTATCTATATGTACGTATATTAATTGTTAATTAAATGAACCAGTTAACTCCGCAGCCGTAATAGGTAAATTGATTTAATTATACCTTGTATATTTGGGTGGGTAATCGTGAGTTACCTGGCGATCCTTATATATAAAAAAAAAATGTTACACAGCGTCAGAAATGTTAACCTTATGAAAGAAAAACTGCACATGATCCTCATAAGCTGAATAAAAACCCTTTGAAACAATGAACATAACACTAAAAATCATCCCCAAAAACCCCCTAACTCAATATTACAAGCCAAAAATAGTCTCCAAAATAAAATATAAATCAGTAGATAAGCGTAAGTGGTTTTATTTTTAATGGCTCATAAAAGTTTAGCCTGTACGACCGATAAATAATATGTTTATCCTTAGAAAGCGGGCATAATGATGGCCGATGCATTATTATAATGGTCCTGTTGATTTGTAAGTACGAGTTAAACTCGGTTTAAGCCCAGGAGCGGTTAAGACATTTGGGTGACATACGGCTGAATGTGCGGTCGAGCATTAGAATAAGTTTTTGAAACATTTAGAGCTTTTTATTTGTTCAACGATTAATTTTAGGTTTTGAAATTGAATGTGTTTATACAAAACAACTTTATTTGTAATTTTTAGTTATTTTACCATATTGTTAAACATTTCTTAAAATTATTAAAAAAATAATATAAAAAATAGTAGCTTACCGGTATCAGTCCAAGTTACCGGTAGTTAAAGCTCTAAAGAAAGGAACCTTCTGACAATAAGAACTATATCTGAGATTACCGCTTTCTTGACTAAGCGTTTGGTCCAGCTGTGAGAGATATTGATAATAAATAAATAAAGTCGCCAAACCAATCTTAGTGGAATTTAAATTCAGGTTTTAGGTTTTTTAATCCCACTCTTGGCCGGAGCGGGAAACAGTGTCAGACTCTTACTGACTAAAGAACCTACCCCGTACCAACCCTCAGCTCCGTGAGGCTTCGACCCTGTAGGGCCCCTACGGTTTGCTTACAACTCGTTGAGGCGCGCGGGAACGGAGCGCGCCGTCGACGACTGGGGCTCGGTCTGGACTGCTACCAAACGACAAATTAAGAGTTTTAGGTAGGACATGTTTTGACACTTTACTGGATGCGGGTAAAAGCACGCACATAACTTTTTATTTTAGTATGTAACTTCCACCTTTCTATCATCGGACAACCCGACGTACGTCAAGTGTCCTGTCTTACGTTGTTGTTGACCTAGGGTAGGACTAAGCGTATCAGATCGGATCGCAGTCAAGCACTAGTTAACATCCATAAAAATAAATGATTTTGTAAATTATAAAAACTAGATTAAGTTCGACGCAAAGCTCAACGAAATCCACACCCGTATGTACTCATATTCATAAGCTTGTACTTATTCATCATTCAAGGCTTCTGTTCGACTGTTCCCCTACATCCACCACCATATAACCGAGCCACTGAGCCACTGTTGGGTTAATTTTAATTCAGTACTCACAGTATTACGACTAGTAAAATATAAGCTTTCTGGAGAGCGCGCATCTTTTGTGAACTTTATTGTTTTAAGACGATTATAGCTTGTGTTCTTGCCGCTTTGTAGTGGAAGTAGTGGGTAGTAGGATATCATGGATATGACAGTCTATTGAATCGAAAATTAATGCTAAGTAAAGTTGGATGAGATCTTGGTGAAGTCTATAAGTTGTGCTGCTTCTTGTGGCTCGGAGGTAGGAATTAATTTTTCTGGGGTTTGATAGATGTAGACAATACATTTCTTATCTTGTATTATTATTTTTTGGAGATGAGTTGTTGTTTGTATAAATTCTCCCATTCTAAGGTGGGCCTAGAGAGCGTCAGACTTTGAGAGTTGGCCAAATCAGAAAGATTTGGCCAACGCTCAAAGTCTAACACGAGAATTGCTGACTTTTTTTGAGATGCGCATGGAATACTACGCAATGGATGACTGGACAGCGAGCTACCCACACCTACTAGGCTGGGGATCACTCTGCAACTTCTGATACCCGGGGTGTCTCTGTTGTGGCGGATGGGGAGTGAGGATGTCCTATACATATAACTACTTCGCAAAACGAGGCGACCACATCTTCTCTTTCGCACTGAACCATGATCAGAACCAGCGCTCGGCGTGAGGGGTCACCACCGCCAATGTCATAAATATACATTGTGACCATACTTATTTTTTTTTTACTGCAATGGCAGTTTATTCATCAGTTAACACTTTTTTGAGTAGATTGCCATTACAGTAACTTCCTGCAAAATATAGGTCTACAAGAAATGTACTATATTTTGCCAATGTATCTTAAAAAGATATCCATTCAGAATATTATTTTGTGTTAAATAACTTACCGCCCTCTACCACATCAACAAAATAGTTAACATCGATCAAAATTCACTTATTCAATATCCACATAATCTGTCCGTTGACAAAACGCGTAATAAATAATAAATCACACGTTCGTTTGTACGTTGTTTGTTTTTAATTAGTGGCTGCAGTAATGCCGAAACAGCTGTTATGTTCAGTGTTGCCAGATTAGTGATATATTGTCGGTTATGGAGGCAGTTAATTAAAAAAGTTCCAGTACGGAATGAATGGTAAAGTGCTCCTGGATTGTTGTTTTTTTTTTTGTAAATTTTTTGTTCCATGCACTTATATTGTTTTGGATTAATTTTTCAACTGTGTTGACAGTTAATTTAATAATAAAAAGTTAAATATTATTCCTAATGATAAATTGTTTTATATATCGATCTATCTTTAAATTAAATTTAAATCATTTTTTACTAAAATATGCACATGAAAGTAATCAATGTCTATAAAAAATGCGATTATTTTTCAACCTTTTTTCGGTTATTTTTCGAAATCACTGTAGTTAAGGTTACTTAGGTTTTTTTTTAACTTTTGTTTTAGAAAAGGAATCAGAATTCCTCAAGAAACACTTCTTATTTCTTGAAATTGAGACCAAACAGCATTGTGCTATTTAAGAATCTGACTTGGACGAAGTCGAAAGTCCCAGTTAGTAAGTAAATTATATTTTTGTAGTAAAATTCTGATACAAAAATATTCGGAAAAATTATTCTCATGCTAGGTAGTTTCATCATGATACTACAGAAAATTAAAAAAGTATTGTTTCAAAAAAATGTGAAGTTTTATTATGTTTAAAGATTGATTAATTTTTACAACAATGGTCTTATTGTCTTTTGTTATAATTAATGATTTTCACTCAAAAACTTTGTAATTTGTGAAGTTTGTGATAAATTTAAAATTTCTAGTTGAAATCGTTACCTTATTTTAGATGTATGTACGCTGAAAGAGCGAAGGAGCTCACATTCACGCCCCAAACACCGCCACAGAAGATGCCTCGCGCATCCTGAACTGCAGAACGATGATCTCCGACCACTGTAAGCGTGGGATGGCGGACGATGAGCAATGAGCAGCTCGCTGTCTGCTCGTTCGATAATAACCGAGTCCGAATCAACTACGGAAAGGGCTAAAGCCTACTGGGGCTCCGGTTTCTGAAAGGAAGGTCCGACCCTGACACTGTTTGACTGCTGACCGAAGAGCCTGACACTGTTTCCCGCTCCGCCCAAGGGCGGGATTCATCATTAGATAATTTTTTCCACCAAAAAAAAACTACGGCACGTAATATTCCATGCGCGTCTTATAGAGACGTCAGCAAACTGTAGGGACCAGTAGGGCCGATGCCTCCTGATGTATGAAAGGAATACTCATAGTTCTAAAACGCAAACAGTAAAAGTTTGAAACGCCTCTCAATTCACCCTAAAACGGGAAAAAAAGTCTACCTTATACCGATAATTCTTTACCTTAAAAAAAAAAAACATAAAAAGTAAGTATATTGACTGAAGGAAAATAATACCTGATTGAACGCGTCAAAACATACAGTGGTGGTAGGTGTATTAATAACCGAGTGACTGGAAACCGTACAGGTGCTAAATTGATACCTGATGTAGTTAAGTGGAAGTTGCCGTGAAATTGGCGTCTTAAGTACACTGCCCTTTAAACGAGCAATGGTGAACTATTTAAAGTTACTAATGCACTGTTAGCCGTTGGACTAAAGTTTTAAATGGTTGGAAAATGCATGTGTAGGTTATTTTGTTTTTGATAGTTTTCTTTGTTAGTTAGGTATACGGTGAGGAACAGTGTTAGTAGGTGATTTTAGAAGCATGCGTCAAGAAAGCTTGAGGAATTGGTGAACACATCGGAGTAACCACTTTAGTGTTTAGTGGAACCACATATCTCCGTTGAAAAAGGATTCTCCAACTAGACAAATCTACACTAATATAGTAAAGAGGTAAAGTTTGCTTTTTTGTTTTTAGGAGGTAATCTCTGGAACTACTGGTTCGATTGGAAAAATTTTAGCAACAATAGAAAGATGCTTTACTCCTGAGTGTCATAGGCTATATATTATGTACGCGGGCAAAGCCGCTGACAAAAGCTAGTATTATATAGATTCGGGGCTGACGTTTAAATTCATACTGCACGAAGCATTTCTTTATTTTAATTTTTTCAGTTCCTATAAGGCGTCATACATTTTGCTCCTGGATTATTTCTATAAATACAGTAGTAACAACACAGCTTGTGGCAAAATTAATAGAGAACGGCACAGCTGAGAAGTTTGACGGCCGGCAGTGGTTTGGAGCGAGGGGAAATGGGAAGCGGTAACTTCGTTCTGCAAAGCAGTAAAATTAGCGGTGGAAGCGACCATGAAGGAACGTATTTCTTCACACCGTTGCCATCACCGAAGTTGATGTCCCAAGCGTTTCGAAGGACAACTTCTGGTCACTGTAAGCATAAGCTTGCTGACAACGAGTAATAAGTAGCTCGCCATCCAGCAGTTATGTAAGGTAAGTATGTATCTGAGATGACGGCGTAAATATTTAAAAGTGTGTCTGTAGTTCTAGACTGCAAAAGAGAACTGAAGAACACAAGGAAGTTTGTAGTCAGTAAAAGTCTGAAAAATTTTCTCGCCATTTGTATTTTAAGACCGTGGTGAAACTTTCAAGCACTCTCACAGACCAAAAAATAAGCCCTGACTTAGTCCACGTTATTCCAAAACCCGACTTAAAATAGTTCCGGGTCTATTATTAGGTTTAATACCAATTAATATCGATATAAATTTATTTCAAGGACTATTACTAGGTTTAATGCGAATTCCGGGAGCTATTTTAGATTGCACTTCAGAATCAGGCGGTAAATGTTTAAGCAGAGATTTTTGTTTATAACCAGATTGAAGCTCCAGCATTTAAGTAGTAAATCTCCATAGTAATAATATCTTCAAAAATGGCGAAGCAAGGATATTCTAGACTGCGTAAAATATTTTGTAGGTTATAAACTTCCAAAACTTCATAAAGTTTTGGTAAAGCCAGGTTTATGTTTGTGGTAAAAGTGGGTATTATACACAAAGTACTCAAACTAAGTAATAAATTAAATAAATATAATTAGTTGTCAGAACGTTTTTTATTCAGTTTTTCTTAGTGGGCAAAAATCATTCAGTGACAATCCCGCCCTTGGGTGGAGCGGGAGATAGTGTCACTTTTACTGACTAAAAACACACTCCGTTCTTTTGTTGCCTTAGTTTCAAGGCCCTAGTGTACACTTTCCCATTTACCCATGGCTTGGATCCTGCTAGGCTTTTACAGTTTGCTGACAACTCCTTGAGGCGCGCAGGAACAGTAGGTATGCGCCGTCGACAACTTGGGCTCGTTCCGAACGGTTACCGGATGGTCGGAGAGCGAGCTACCCATTGCTCACTGTCCGCAAGCCCGCGTCTACAGTGACGAGAAGTTGGGATTGAAATCGCGGCAGCAGCGGGTTTGTGAGGACCGTTATCTCATCTCATATGGTCGGCTTCCTTCTTTGCTTATTTAATTTGGGTTCTAAAACTGATTAGCATAAAGTTTTTATGTTTTAACATGACAATAGCCCGGTAACCGTCCGGACTGAACCCGAGTATTCAACAGTGCGTAGTAATCCACGCGCGCCTTAAATAATTTCAGCCTGAAACCATACGGCCGATGCCCGCTAAAGCCACGGGAAATTTCTGAAAAATAAACCCGTGCCCCTAGAACGCAATCGGCGACTATAGGACACAGGTATAGTAAAAGTAAGTCACGCTCCCCTCCCGCTCCATTCTAGAACGGGAGAAGTCAGTGAATGATTTAGTATAGCGTAGCATCAGCCTTATAATGTTCCCACCACATCTTAGAGAAGGAATGGGCCATAATCCACATGCGGTCCAAGTGCGAGTTTTTGTATGTCACATGTCTTTGAAGTTTTGGTTCTAGGGTAGGCCGGTTTTCTCACGATGTTTTAAAATTAAAACAATTATTAAGAAAAAACAAAAATAAAGTCATAAATTAAAAACAAAAAATATGACAATCTATGGTCATTAACCAATTTACCTTTATTGACATTTTTTCTAATGAAACACGTTACTGTGTCGTTAATTGTTTGCTAAACCATTATAATTTTGTGGTCTACCGCTAAATTCTCGCTAATTTGACCTTGACATGCTGGTCACTCTAAGGTCAACTGTTAAAAACAACCTAAGACATTAAATCCGTCTTTGTATAAAATACTAACTTTTGTCAGCGGTTTCGCGCGTACATAAAATATAGCCTATGTCACTCAGGAGTAAAGCAGCTTTCTATTGTTGCTAAAATTTTTCCAATCGGACCAATAGTTTCAGAGATTTCCTCCTACAAACAAAAAAACAAACTTTACCTAAAGAGGTAAAGTTTCCCCACTCGGTTTCGGCTTTCTACACTAATATAATAAAGATCATATTAGTGTAGATGAAGTTTACAAGAGCATAAAGTTTGAACAAATAAATATCCCTTCAAATTGACTCCTCTCACCAAAACATTCACTCATACAAATCTACAAGCTATACAATATTAACTGGATATAAATTCTCAATTATCTGAAGTCTATACCGAAATCACGGAGCGCCATTACTGCCAGTGTATTTCTCACGGGGAAACTAGCTCCTTTAGTCCTTACAATGAAATAGGAAGAGAGGGCGATATGGCAAACTAATCATTAACGTTTGGTACTCCGCCTCAAAGTCTAAAAATGTCCTGTACTGGACATAGGCATCTCCGAAGTATCACATCAATGACCGATCCTGTACTTTACACATCCATTGGATTCCATCACGTCTTACCAGGTCAATGATTTACCTTGTAGGAGGCCTACCAACGCTGTTTCTTGCGGTACGCGGTTGCCATTTCAGAACCTTTCGGCCCCACTTGCTAGGTATTCTTCAAATAATGTGCCCTGCCCACTGTCATTGTGTATTTGAGTTAATGATTAGTTAAAACATACCACACTACTTTTCCGAAGACCCGGTGAGGCTCGCGAGAAGCCTGGATGCAAGACGAAGAGACATTTGTGAGACTCCTATGACCAACAATATTTCGGCTGAAATGGTGATGATGATTACTTACCACATTTGACAAAGACTAAATTGTTAAAAACATCTAACTCTGTACAATATATGAGTGGCAGAAAACACAGCTCACACCAGCTTTTTCTACTAAAACATGTAACAAATACCCATCCACAAAAACAGTTTCGTAGTGACATGTTTGTAAGCAGTAAATTCTAGCCTGAGGGCCACAGAAAAAGTAGGTATGCCTAACCCTCAAGAGGCGCGTGATCTGACAATTTACCGCCGACCTCGACTTGCGATTGAGTCGCCATTTTGGATACGTTTAATTTTGGATTTCGAATACTATCTGGTTGGAGGTTTAAGAAAAAAGGATGGAAATATGGATTTAGGGCAAAAATGTGTACTTTATAAGCATGTTTGATTTTTTTTTCGTTTTGAATGGTCTTGGAATTCTTCTTAGTCGTACACTCTTGTCAGAGTGGTCGTGGTCATGTAGGGTCGCCCACTGGTGCATCAGGTGCGATCGCTGCCTTGGCGATTCTTCTCCATCGCTCCCTGTTGATTGCCTGGCGAGCGCATTCTATCACAGGGATCTTGGTGACAGATTTGATGGTATCTGTCCATCGTGTCGGTGAACGACCACGCGGTCTCGTGCCTTCGACTCTACCCTGTATAACTAGACGCTCCATGGAGTCACTTTTGCGGGTAACGTGTCCAAAGAATCTAAGGATTCGTAATTGCACAAGCGACGAGAGCCTTTGTTTGATTTTTAATTCGTTGAGTATGGACACGTTAGTCCGATGAGCGGTCCAGCTAACCCTGAGCATCCGTCTCCAGCACCACATTTCCAGGGCGTCGATCTTTCCTCGGTCCCGCATCCGTAACGTCCACGTCTCGGCACCGTAGAGAAAGATCGGAAACACTAGGCTTTTCATAAGGCGTACTTTTGTATTTCTGGTTATTCGGCGGTCTTTCCAGATTTTATCCAGTCTTTGTGCAGCTGATCGAGTCATGGCGCAGCGTCGTCTTATTTCGAGGTTGCTGCCTCCACAACTATCAATGATAGAGCCCAGATAGATGTAGCTCGTGACGACTTCACAGTTCGCAATTGGTGTGCTATCTGGGTTGTTGTCGTTTGCTCTATCCACTATCATCATCTTTGTTCTTTGGTCTTGGAATAGTAGGTATATAATGGATACTTTTTTTATCCCAGATGTAAGTTTTCTTGGAATAATTTATCGCGAAAAAAATCAGCAAGTTCAGTACATTTTGGTCAAGTAGGCGAGCATAAATGTAGTAGTAGATTAATTAGAATTGTATTAGAATAGTACAACCGTACCGTGAACAATCACATGTTTCACCCTATATTTCTAGGTATTTTTATTTAAACTAACACAAAACAAAAATTAAGTTCTAAATACTTTTTCTAAAATACTAGTAGCTTACAACATATTCATTTATCAATTTCAACGGCACTAACCCGAAATACACTTTACACAGAAGATCTATTCTTATACCCTGTAAGAGGAAGTAGGCGTAAATGTAACACCTAAGTTAACTGACTGTAATTCCTCTCATTAGCTACCTTTGAGAGGCTCTGCAAAACCAATAAGGAGTCGCTAAGCTCTTTAAGGTCTCTGCACACAGCGGGCGCGGCGCGGCGGGACCGGGCGGCGACGCGACGACGCCATACAGATCCGAGTTTACCGTCGCGTCGAGCGGGACGGCTCTGTGTGGCGTCGTCCGTACTATCTAGTACATTACAACTGCTCAGCGTCGCGTCGCCGCCCAGTCCCGCCGCGCCGCGCCCGCTGTGTGCAGTGCAGACACCTTTACCAAACCTATTACTATATTTAGCACATTTTAGAGGATTACTTTTACGTTGTATTGTGTTTAATATTATTTGTATTCAATTATTAACAGCACTTTTTAATTGTCAAGAACTGTAATTAACTAAGTAATAAAATAAGTTTCCAATGAAAATATTTTTCTCATAAAAAGCTTTTATAGCGGATTCACACGAGCCTAAACTCGATGAGGTTGTGCAGTTTAATTAACGAGTTTCTTTGGCCACCTCTCGGTTCCATCATCAAATCAACTCCATGACATAATAATTTTGCATTGTCATCATGCAGCATGTTAAATTTTAGCTCAATCGGTAATCGGGAAGTGAATCAATTTGCAAGATTTGATCACAAACATTGGGACAAATGAAACTAATCTTTAGATATCGAAAGGAGAAACTGACTAACTGACATATCAACGCACAGCCAAAACTACTGGGACTAGGAGAGTGAAATTTTGCACAGGGCTTCCTTTTATGACGAAGGCGAACACTAAGAAAATATTTTTCAAAATAGGAGCTGAGGGTTGATGCGAAAGCGTTACACCGGGGCTCTGGGAATAAGGCAAGGAAGGCACGGGGTAGGTTCTTTAGTCAGTAAGAGTCTATAATAAAAAAAACCTAATAAATAGTTATTGTTTCGCGTTGGCTACTACTTCAGCCAAACTTAAGGCTCCAACATTTTTCCTAAGTCTATAAAAACGTGTCAAAATTACTTTTATTGCATTGTCACGACATACCTGTCTTACCTCTCTATAGAAGCCCATGCTGTAGTCAGTGTTAGTGACAATAATCGCATCATAATATAGTTAATTAAACTAAATCCTAGTGATGTCGGCTTCCCATATGAGTAACATTCGGATTCGTCCATGTATTCCCCCGTGACATAGTCAGATGATTCAATTACAGTGAACGGACTGACAAAACAGTGGTATTGTATAATCGGATGTTCACGGAAATAACTGTTTGTAATGATATACTGGTTTGTGGATTTTGATAGATGGAATAAAATTCAATTACTACTTTCAGTCTGGTAGAGACTTACGAGTTTACGGGCTCAAACCCAGCCAGGCGCATTACTTTGTGTAATCATCACCACTGCTCTCAAAACGGTGAAGGAAAACACCGTCAGGAAACCGGCATGTCCTAGAACCAAAAATTCGAAGACATTTGACATTCACCAACCCGCACTGGGCCCACGTGGCCCATTCCCTTTCTTTGAGAAGAGGCCTTTGTCCCAGCCGTGGGAATATTAAAAAAGCTGATGATGACTTTCAGTCTATGGTTAAGTGGGAGGGTCTGTCAGACTTTAACTGACTAAAATCCACTCTTATATTTTTTCTATGCGTCCCAAGATTCCAGGGTTCCCTTTCGGACAGCCCATGGCTTCAGTATAGTAAGCTTCGATCCTCCTGGGCCTCTACAGCTTTGCTGACATCGACAGAAGGGGCGTGTGGAGCATTACGTGCCATTGACAACTCCAGCTCGGCTCGGTACTGTCGGTTATGGACACTGGTAGTGTTGGAATCTGGTCCCTAATTAATATATTTTTTTATTTGATATATTTTTTAGGTGTATTCAAAGCTATAGTGAATAGGCTCTTAATAAACTAGTGCGCCTCACCATCAACGATTGGATTACTGCTTACCATGAGGCGGGATCGCAGTTAAGCACTGATTTATATCAATAAAAAAATTGTATATTAGCTGTCCAGGAAAACGTTGTTCTGTCACATAAATAATCAATAAATTGGGGCAGGCAGTAGGATAGTAAAATATAGCTTACGATTTACTCTCAGACCTACCAAATATATAAAAAAAATCTCAAAAATCAGTGAAATCTTTTTACACGTCCATTTTTTCATCCGTTTAAACTAGATGAGGCCAGTGTTCTAATAATAGTCGTGTTCTAGTATTATCAGCGAAGTAAACCGCAGTATTTTATAGTATGTTCATTAGCGGTATTGATACAGTTCAGGGAAATCCATGAGTCATCGACTATTACGTTGGGATGTCGCAATAGTTGTTTGGGATCGAAGGACGAATGCATGCGTGTTGCGTACTTCGTAGGAATTTTGTTTGTTTTTGTAATAGGGTTTAGCAGAATTGGAAGTAGGAAGGTTTTCTTGTTATAATCGTATGTTTATTAGTAAATTCCAAGATGGATGATTCTAAGAATAAGAAAATAAATTCTGCTTACAAATTCTCCGAATAAATTATTGCTTTGTTGTCGAAGCTTGTTGTGATAGTTTTATATAATCATGTGTTTATTACCTAATTCTTTCTAAACAGTTTGACCGATTTGGATGATTTATTTGTGTATTAATATTTTTTTTTAATATATGGTTCCTAGATATGCAATCAGGTCCTCAATTTTTTTCTGACGAAAAGCTTGGTTCGCCGTCTAACGGGACTATTGAGTTGTTTTATATTGAAGTAAAAGTAATGCTATTACAACTAAAGATTTTGTGCCAGTATTAAATCATATTTCTTACGATGTTAAAGGTCAAACTCACTCAAACCAGCAACGCTCTACCGCACAAAAGATCACGATCCTTACCTGAAAGCAGAAAAAAAAATATTATTCCAAAAAAAAACTAGAACAATCAACCGAAAAATACCCTGAGCAAACACAAACGGAAAATCTTCAACAAAACTTAGTACATACAAGCAGCTGAGCAACAGACCAGAAAATGAGTCAAAATCAAATATGAGCCTCCACAAAATGAGTAAGACAAACACGGGATTACATTGTGTATCGCACAATAGAACCGGAGGCGAACAATTCTTGACCCTTTTTACTAAGTACAACCGACAATAGCCGCTTAGACCGATTACATATTCTGATGCAAATATATCACAGCCCGCAAGAGGGAATTAATTGAAAAGACCCTACGTGACTTTGATTTATGGTCTACGGTGTAGATATGGGACAGCGTGGATTCTTAGGCTATGTCTTGTGTCATCTGATGGCAGGCGTAAAGATGGATGGCGTGGCAATTGTTTTAATTAGAGTTTTATTAGTAGGTGTTAAATGATTATGGTGTTGACAAATTGGAATTTTGATACTCTAAGATATGTGTACATGAGATTTTCTTGACATTAAGAGTTGCAGGGAGATCTTGAATCATCAGAGGCGTGGGCTGCAGGCGGTCGGACCGGGAACCGAACTTGAGCCATAACTGGCACACGCAATGTTCCATGCGCACCTCAAACAGTTGCGCGTAAAACTGTAGAGGCACATGTAGTGCCGTTGCCTACTAGATACATGAGATTTTGTCGGTCCAAGCAAATACATTTCAGCAACGAGCAAATAAGCCTGTTAAAGTTAATAGATGTAGGCATTAAAACTAGTTAATGCGTTCCACTAATATGACTTGGTACGTGTGCTCCCAATCAAGACTAAAGGAATACAATAAATACACGTGCCGTGTAATTCACGTACACGTGAATTTTGCACTAAAACTAGCATGCAAGTAGCGTCCCATGGTGACATCCACCAATCAAAACTTACTTATAATTTTATTCCATAACTATCACACAACGTCGTCTAGTCCCAAACTAAGCAGAGCTTGTTTTATGGATACTTATTATAGCACTGAGGCAAGTAAGCCACTTGCACACTTTATGCCATCTACAGACATATATATCACTATAAAGAATCAGTAGAGACCTCCAGTTGAACATGTCATAAAGTTAGCCTATCCTATATAAACGTATTTAAATAACTATTATACAAAACACCAACTTAGTGGTACCTTTCTTCTATTTCCAACGAGGCCAATAACTTCTACAGAAACAGTTTTACCTTTCCATATCTGATCAATTAGCACATGAATATTAAAATGCCTAGTAATTCTCCATCGCAAAAAGGTTTTTTTACATACATATTATTTCCGTCAAAAGTGACCTCGTAAAAGGTTCAGTTAACCTCCATTACATTTTAACCTGATGAAATATTTACATGCTTATTATTTTCATGAGAATATCTTATTAAGGGGGAAGGACGAATGAGTGAGATGAACGGAAGACTGGTTTTATCAGTGGAGAATTTGTATTTTTAGTTAAAGTACGGTCGCCGGATCTTGGCGAGTCTAAAGATAGGCTTTAAGAATTTTAGCGCTTGAAAACTCGTACAAAAATAAAAGTTTAAAAAAAAATTAATCAATTCAGACTCGCCAAGATCTGACGGCCGTACTGTACCAGGGATAAGTTGGAGTCTTTATATCTATTTCCAACTTAATTTTAGCCAAGAGATGGCCAGTGTTAAGTTTCACCATCATGACCAGCCTTGTGCTGTTTTTTTTTAGATCATTCAAAGACGTTGAATTGGTCGAAGCAGGAAACAGTGTCAGATTCTTACTGACTAAATGTACCACGGTTCTTTTTAGCCTTAGTTCCAGAGCCCTGGTGCTTATTCGATCCGATCATCACACCAGTTCATCAGCCTATCTTGTGGGAGTCTCTATTGTAGAACTTTTTGCCCACTATCATTTAAAGATGGTGATCCTTTGGCCTATATCGGTAACCTTGGTTCTCCTGCGGACATTCTTTATTCTTAATCCATAAGGTAACTCCAAGCATAGTCCCCTACATTGAAATTTCGGTATTTATGAGCTTTCTGATAAGATCCATAGTTAGCGATCATTTTTCAATGCCACTTGTTATTCAATTACTAAAATCTTACTTGATCGTGGAAAAGCTGAAGTATGCTAGAGAACTTATGTACAAAGTAACATTACTATCTATTGCCAAAGGTTGGTCAGTATAACCCTCAACCTTCTGGTTTTATATCCTCTAGAATTAACGAAAGACAGTTCTTCGTCTTTCATTCCTTTTTAAAGTGAGATTATATGACTTTATTCTTTGCCAGGAGTAAGTACATTCATTTTACCTTGCAAAACCAGAGCACGTATCAAGTCAGTCCTAACACCTGACATTAATACTTTCAAGAGAACAATAGAATGCTCTGAAACAATCCGACTGAGTATTGCATTATCATCAACCGTCTCCTAGCAGCAATTACATACCATCACATTATCCATTTGGAAACAAAATGCCAGAACATTAGGTTTCACAAAATTTCCTTATACCGTATTAACAGCGAGTACTAACAAGAACACACGAATGAATGCACAAGTGCTTAATATCTGGAATTCCTTGCTTGAAACCACCAGACAAACTTGAACCTCTAACTTTGGAGTTGTTCCATCTCTCACCCTTAATTTTGGAAATGAAAGGAGGGGGAAGGAGATCAAGGTACGTTGGTAGGACTGTACGTACATCGGGGCTCCTAGTTACGATCCACGATAAACTTTGAGTCTCGTGAAGAGTGAGAGCGTTTAAATTGTCGACGCTCAGCGTTGCTAACCGTACATTCTTCTATGGTTTGTAATGGCAGCAGAAAAGTCATGAGAATTTCCTTCGTTCCCTTTAGTTTCTTCTTGTTGAACGTTTTATGGAGGTGTCTTTAAATGTTGTTATAAATTGCCAGATTTTTAATTTAACCAGTACTTAGAGCTTGAATAAAATTCAATTCATGCAACGGTAAGTCTAAGAATCGAAACATATATGCAACATTGTATCACACAGTCTTTAGCACACAACATACAAATATCATTTCTATTCGGCCCAACACCAATATACTATGACAAAACTGACAGGAACAGTTTCACTCACGCCAACACACGACAGCCCTAAAAACATTTTTACAAAATAAAAATCCCAGCGCCACAACCCGTAGCGACAGCAAAAAAACCACGACACTCGCAATTTTTTGCCGACAGTACAATAAAAGAAGTATTTTAATCAACAAAATAAATGTTGCAATTATGTAAGTGATTAAGGTGCACTATATCTATCATATATTACGTCGCAAGTGGTCGGGTGACTTCTAGGGAGGTTCCACCCCCTATTTGGTACCCTCGTAGGGTAGATGGGGGACGAAATTAAACATTTTGGGGGCTCTAACGGGTTACGTGTGCGACGATCTTAACACTGTATGTAGATGTTAGAGTCGCTGGAAGGTGCAACGACTGATAAGAGTAGACTACATTTATTTATTTTTGCGACATGTGTAAGAGTACAAATATTATTGTTGAGATAAAAAAGTGCAATGCTTGCGACTTGCAGTGTAATGAAAAGAAAATGGAAATGTATAATTTTTAGCGTTTAATGGTTTAATTAGTACGGCAAATTTGGACTACGGAATCATGTGGAAGAGTTGTCGTGGCTCTTAAACACAAAGAGAAAGTGAATAAACAAAAACAGAATGCATTTCAGTCAGAATACTAGCACTAGCATCAGTCTTATAATGTTCCCAATGCTGGGACTAGACCTTAATCTATCACTCGAACCAAGTGTGATAGATGTCACATGTCTTCGAATCCTCAAAAATAAATAATTGATATAAAATTTGACCCCTAAGCTAAATTTTTCTTTATTTAATTACTACAGCAATAGTGCTTATTATCTATACTAATATTATAAAGCTGAAGAGTTTGTTTGTTTGTTTGTTTGAACGCGCTAATCTCAGGAACTACTGATTCGATTTGAAAAATTCTTTTTGTGTTGAATAGATCATTTATCGAGGAAGGTTTTAGGCTATATAGCATCACGCTGCGACTAATAGAAGCGAAGAAATAACGGAAAATGTGGAAAAAACGGGGAAAATTATTCATCTTTGAGGGCTTCCGTTGCGTGCGCTGCGTAAACGGTTCAAGATACTAAAAAAATATGTATGAAAGAATTATTCCCCTTAAAATTATCTAAAAAAATGTCCGCGACAGTATATGTCTATCTTTTAAGATTAACTCACTAGAACCGTTTTTATGGGAATCAAATTTAGCCAATTTTTACCAATTATTTGTTAGAGTTGTATCAACATAATAATATTATAATTTTTCCAAATAAATGTGTTGTTGATTAAGAGTATGTAATTGTGAACAAAATTGTCTTTTACATCACTTATTTTCAATAAACATCTTAGAAGATATTACAATTTTAAAATAACTCCGATATAAAATCACACGCGACGCATGATGTGCAAAATATGACGCTGCGCCTGCCTGGGCGAGAAGGGTTGCTTGCGGGCAGCGCGGAGGGGTTTTTTTATGGTAGGTAAAATTATCCAATGACGAATCCCGCTCTTAGGCGGAGCGGGAAACAGTGTCAGACTCTTACTGAATAAACAACCTACCCCGTTCCTCCCTTGCCATAAGCCAAGGGAGGAACGGGGTAGGTTGTTTCTCTGGGAATAATCCCAGAGCCCCGGTATAACGCTTTCGCACCAACCCTCGGCTGCAGGAGGCTTCGATCCTGAAGGGCCCCACAGTTTGCTGTTAGCACTTTGAGGCGCGCGGGAGCAGTGCACGCCGTCGACGACTTGGTCTCGGTCTGGACTGTTACCAGACAACCGGACGGCGAGCTACCCATTGCTCACCGTCCGCAAGTCAGCGTCTACGGTGGCCGGATATCGGTGGGATCGCGGCGGCGACAGCTACGGCGAGGGCGCTGTTGCCCTTGCCTTATGCTTGCCATTCTTCTTCGCTGCGGACTATGGCCTGAATCAAGGCCCGGCGCGAGAGGTCGCCGCCGCCGATCACCCCCACGAGGACACGGTGATGCTTCTCAAGCGGGGCACACTTCCACCGTGTGCTCCTGGCTGGCCACACAGTGGCGACACCCGGGCGTCTCTTCCTCAAGAATCCGGCGCAGGAATCTCCTGAACTTGCCATGTTCGGTGAGAACCTGCGTCATGCGTAAGTGAGGACACCGTGATGTCTATCCAACCACGCCTCAAAGACCCCTCTTTGACTTACCGCCGAGATTATGGCGTGCCCAAGGGAGGTGTAGCTCTATGAAGTACTTTTAGATAATTATGTTCTTTTAAAAACTAAATTGTCGAAAAAAAAAAATAACAACAATTGACACGGGCAAAGTCGTGGGTAACAGCTATAATTTATAAAGCTGAGGAGGTTGTTTGCAAAAATAAATATGATGCCCAAAATAACTATTCCACGCGGACGAAGTCGCGGGCACAGCTAGTTAACTAAATAAAATTGTTTATTACACAATTTACTCTATGAATTTTAATAAACTTCTAGTTTACGATAATGTGTGCATAATGACTCATTTTTAATTAAGTCTAAGTTTCCAAGAAATTAGTCGCTTGTTCAATAGCTACTAATAACCATCACAAAGGCTTCTTATTAATCACGGACGTAAACAGACACACACACACACATTATTCATAGATATAACACGACAATTAATAGGTATTTCTCCATGGTGATAATAAGGTGATCTAATTCGTGTTTCTATATTTAAATCAGTCTATTTTAATCTGCTATCCATTCTGACGTCTGATTCTTACGTCAATAGTCGTCGTAGCTTGAATCAGTTCATTAGATAATAAATATAAATAAAGTCTTGGTGCGTAGTTTTAATCATTCATGTTGTATATAAGTCCGTAAATTAGATTACATGTTTAGTAAAACGCTCAACTCAGCTTTTCAGTTGAACCGATACCTACCACGAAGTGCAAAGTTTGACGGTTGTCCTCGACGCTGACGCTGGCAGAATAGTCCAAACCGGTTCAATTGCCATAATATAAAAAAAAAAAAATAAGTCCTTACATATGAAATTGGCGTTTTGTCGTAGTGCCCACTTTGATCTATATAAAAATGACACCACTCACAGAAGACACACTCAACGCCGGCGTTCTCTCGGGGTTCAAGAGTTTTATTACGAAATCTCACAAACTATAACTTACAAACATTAAATTTGGCAGGTAAATTTTAGGGTATAGACGTCCGCTAAGAATGGATTTTACGAAACCCTATCCATAAGGGGATAAATCGATTTTCACGCTGGCGAAGCCACGGGCAGAAGCTAGTTTACAATAATTGTGATTCTGTTTATCTTAAAACTGTCGTCTAAAACTTAAAAGATGCATGAAAATTAACCATCACGGACTATAATTATTTTTGTTCTTTTTTAATTAGTGATTGACTGTGAATCCACCTGATGGTAAGCAGTGACGCAATCAGTGCAGTTGATGGTGAAGCGCACTAGTTTATTAAAAGCCTATTCATTCTAGACTAGCTTTGAAGACACCTTAATTATAATCAATTTAACCAGATTGCTGTTGATACCATGTTCTTTAATAATATTATAGGTCTTTTTTGATATTATAGGTTTTTTTATTATAATATTATATGTGGATACCCAGAACTCAAGTGTTTGCCAAGATATTTTCCAAGTTCACAATGAAATTCTCCAGAGAAAAAACCTTGAATGAACTGAAATCATCTTTCATATTACGTGATGACGCTAGAACTACATCACTTTTTATATTATTTTATATACCTAAAGCTTGTATTTCTGTAGAAAAGGCTGTTCACTAAACTGATAATTTAAGAACCTATTTCAAGAAAAAAATATTTACACACAATAAAATGGGCATTTCTAGTAGAACGTACGTTGTGTCGTAGGTAGGCCATTCATTACACAACCTACACTTGACTATTCGCTTAGTGGTCACTTTTAGTGCAAGTTCTATATTATCCGAAGGGCCCACTTCCTAGACACACCTATATACCACATCTAGTAACAAAATATCCTTAAAAATTAATGTGTACGGTATATTTGCATGTTCATTTCGCTCCAGAGATGTTATTAGAAATTCAGATTTTAGGGTATGTATGTAAGCATCGCTTAGTTTTTACGGTCCTCGTGTAACCGTCATGGGTTACGTTTATGAAGCCATTATATGGTCTCTTGATTAAATATAACGCTCTTGCAGTCGTCCATATAAAATGCCAGGTAATGTTTCCTACAGTTTGTTGGAATTGTAGTGTGAAGGGACCGGTTGTTAAACTCTAATTCTGACTGAGTTAGGTAAGTTGTTGACTGCTGTTTCAACCCTAATACCTCACCTAAACCTTCACATTAACAGTTATATAACGTTATAAATTATAGTCACACTAACGTTTATTGTAACGTTAAAACTGCTTAGTTTCTGCTAGTGACTTCATCTGTCTGAAAGTAAAAAATATCATCATCATCAGCCTTTTTAATGATCCCACTGCTGGAACACAGGTCTCCTATCTCTAGGAGAGGAAAAAAAATGCTACGTCCGAAAGACGACCTCTGCTGGACTATGCCTCCCTCAAGTTTCATCACAACGGTGAGCTCCGTACACATTTTTTTATGGTGGGTGCTTTATGCATCCATCTGATTCTTGCGTGCGACCCTCATAAGGTCACCGGTTCACCTTGTAGAAGGCTTACTAACGCTGTATCTTCTAGAGCGCGGGGGCCACTCCACTACCTTTCAGCCCGATTGTTTATTTGTTCTGCGAGTGATATTCCCTGCCTTTTTTTCCTCTAGGATATTGGGGATCACATGACTTATTCATTGACATAGTCTACGCTTGAGACAAACTTCATCCGTTCAGTCATACATACCTACATAAACGGAACACAACGATACATAACGGAATCCCTTTATAATATTAGCGAGATTCACACCTTACTATGTATGTACTATACATTACATGGATTCTTTCATCAGAAAATAATCGAGGATAAAATAGTTGTCTACAACTTTCTTTCTTAAAACCATTCTGCTATAACCATATGTTAGAGGTTTTAATTCAAGTAGTGTCAATGACGATAATATTTTGCAGTAAATATTTATGAGCTAATATGTAATTTGGTCCATGTAATTTCCACAAACAACACCAATTCATCATATTATTTAAATTATACGTAACAGAAACTCATTACTAATATATTCTAACCAAATGAGATTGCCCAAAATTCATGTGCCCAACGTCTGGTTATTCGGGTGGACAAAAGCCGAGTTTAGCCGCTATAAAACTACCAAATACAATATCACACGAAGAGATAAGGATCGGTTTAAGCTTCCACCACCCAAACTTGTTCGGATAAACTGGGGTCTCAATACAATTTTCCGGGCGGATGCATTTTGAATTTATAACTAGCAAATTGGTTGAACCAATTTATACGTTGAATATCTTCGAATTAATTGGTCGGTGACCGTGACAGTTTTGTTAGGCCTTAACAGCGTACTAACTACGTCGTTTATCACTCTATCACATTAATATTATAAAGGCAAAAGCTTTTATGTCTGTGTTTGGTTGAAAAAGATTGCAGGAAGCAGAGTCATACCGCGTCTACGAGCCACGGTAGATTGGGGTTTGCGGACGTCCAGTAATGAGTAGCTTGCTGTCCGACCGTCTGTTAATCGATCGGACCGAGTCAGAGATGTTAGTAGATCATAGAGGCCTATTAGGGCCGATGATGGCCCAGAGACACGAGGATTGTCTGAGAAGAAAATCCGTAGTCTTAAAGCGCAAAGGCCTTCGATTGGCCTTTGCTTTCACCTGTGTCCTTCACATCATCCTGCTCAGAACGGGAGAAATTAGACTTGGGCTCCGGATGACGGTTGCCGGATGAGCGGGTAGTGATGACATGTGCAAATAACACAAGGCAGAGGCAGGAATATGGTGTGTGTTTTTGTTACTCCTTGACGCTTGAATGCATTTAGTTAAAATTTGGCACACAGATAGATCATATTTTGAAGTAGGACCTAGGAATTTTATCATTAATGGTGGTTTTATAAAACTAGGGCCCATCGCTAGTAAACATTTAGGGTTGACTCATCAACTCTGTGTTTTTAGTAATATTTAATTGTTTATTTTTCCGCATCGGTAGTTTAACCTCATTTGTTTCACGCATTCCTGTATATTATAGTCCCAGGTTTATATTATAGAACACCAAATTAAGCGCAATTTTCATAAACATGATTGCACATGATTTCATTGTGTACACCTGTTTTTGAAGGAAAAATCATTAAAGTATTACTATTTTAGAGATTATGTTCCCTAACTCCGTGTGACCCATTAATTGTGTCTGTAATTACGGTATTCGAAAGGTTAAAGAATTGGTAATCGATGTGATAATAAAACATTAAGAGATATCTCTTTATCTTTTACTGACTGTGAATGTACTCTACACTTTCTCTATAGTGTAGAGAACAGTCTTTTAAAATCACCATAAAATGACGGCCAAATTGGAGGCGCAAAAGGGTAAACTACTAGAGCTGCGGGAATGTCTGAAAGAGTTACGCAAGAATCAAAAGAGCAACTGCAAGAGTACAGCTGGATTTTATTAGTAGGAACGGAGTGGTTGTGTAGTCAATATGAGTCTGACATTGTTTTCAGCCCCACTCAAGGGGGGTTTCGTCATTAGATGATTTTTCCCATCATAAAAAAAGTTACTAATAGTCGATTTACTCAGAGTGGAAAAATTATTTGAAGATTTTTCACCTCAATAAAAACAATCGTTACCGTAAAAACATCTTAATAATTGACAAACACGGGTGGGTTGAGATCAGTAAAGATCTGATACTCCCTTCATTTCTACCAAAGAAAGAGTTATTCGATGATTTCCGCATACCATTGGATCTTCGTAAGATTCCAATCATAATTAATTACATACCAAATGTCTTCCAAAAATGTAAAGCAGTTTATTTTTACGAAACACAAACAAAAAATCAGGAATCCGGAAATACCAAGTGCGCAGCTGCGTCCGCAAAATAAGAAAAAAAAAATCAACCATAACATCCGGAGACGCAAATTTAAAATTTTTGTTTGTCTTGGTTAACAAGTTGCAAGGTCGGGGTCATATTATAGCTTTAAGAACTGGACAAGTTTGAGGGTTGACGAAAAGACAAGTCCTTGTAATACCTCCCACACGTTCTTTGAAACGATTTTCTTTCTTCTTCTTTTTGAATCGATGATAAACTCGTTAAACTGTTGGGACCCAGTAGGTGACTACGTTAACTGCAGCATCGTTGGCACTCACTAAATCGTCCATAGTGTATGTGTTTGGGCACTTAGGGCACTCCAGCAAGTGGCACCACACTCACGTTGACATTTTTTTCCTTAAAGAATGGTAAACTAATGTCCCGCAGGTATTATTTGACATTTATATAACTCCAATTTTATTAAAGTTCTTTGAAAGATACACATTAAGTGATGAAAGGAAACGACATTTAAACTGCCCGAAGCTGTTTTCCGATAGGACTATTATCCAATTTTATTATTCACAGTTCTTTACCAAAACTACCGAAACCTAAGTAGGTACTTTGAACAGAAAAAAACAAATCCCAGTAGCAAAACAGCGGGTAAAAAGGTCCTGCCTGACTATAGAAAAGAAGAAAAGAAATTATACCGGCTTGAAGCTTAAGGACAAACTTTATACGCAAGTGGAGCTCGACACACTATCTACCAGGATTAAGTTTGAAACTTTTTTTTCTAGAATTTTTATAGTAGTTTGATGTAAGTGTTCATAATGTCCTTATATTCTACGGCAGAAGTTGGATTACTGTACAAGTTTTGATAACAAAGTAATGGTGATAAAGTTTCAAAACTTCCAATTCATGATCATTTCATTTCAATCGAAAGACGTGCATTGGTAGACCCTCCCGAAGTGTCACCTCATGGTTAATTTTGGCCATGGTTCTGAGGTCCCTCTCCTGAAAATATTCACATTTATTTTGTCAAATAATAAGGCAAAAAATTCAATACACCCACAAAAAGAAACGTTTCATTTTTACACACAAACTTTACACAATATTGATTCGAGGTTCTATACATACATAATCGTGTTTTCATTCTGTCTCGCCTTAGGCATTTTACACTTTCGCTTTTGCTTTTTTGTTCTTGCTCCCTCCAACACACCTGTTAATATTGACTCAAACAAGGATTAAAGAAAATTAGACCAAATGAAACGTAATTTCGTTCGATACAGTTATTAAACGGTGGAGGGAACGTTTAAAGCGGCCGCAGTGTTTACAGACGTCACCTCCTGTGCAATTATTATAACACAAACAATAGGGCGTCCTAAGCCGGCGTTCGGTCACATTTCCCTTATAAAATCACTTAGTTAAACCGATGCTGTCACTTCTGTCCCACCCAGAGACGATTAGGACAACAAAAACAATTTTCTGGACACACTAAATTTTCTTATCAAGCTAAATTACACTTTAACTTATCATCTTTAAAGTATCATTTCATTTGATGAGATGCAGTCGTTAAGAATGAGCGAAAATGAGCTTTACGCAAAAGAGTTAAGGTTTGCAATTGATATTAAAATGAAAGGTGATGTAATATTGAAAATTTGGCGCCATTAAGAAGCGGAAAGTGACCACTGCTAATTTGCGAGGGTCTTTGCAGCCATAAACTATTGTTTTATACGTAGTTTTATTGTAGGACTAGTGTCAGTTATTTCAATTGGAGGGCCCGTTGGCCTATCAAGGGCACAGTTATTTTGTTTGCCTTGATTAAAATTCAACTGGAACAGTTTAGTCACAGCATTACATTGGAACTTTGCCCGAAGAATGGCTCGGTTCGCTATCACGTTTGTCTGTAATATCGTTATTGGCGATTGGTGCTCGAAACTATTTGACTATTTCGTAAAATGCAATTCGAGCTATGAATAAAATTCAGCTTTTAGACTATGCAACAGCTATTTACTTTCACCTTTAGAATGGTATGAATATTCAGACATAAAGGCAGGTGGAATACATTTATCTTGAACAAGAGCTACCTTTGGTTAAACAATCATTAAAGCTTTCGTAGTTTCTGCAGATTCGAGGAGGACGAAAAATATGACGTAATATGATATTTTAGCCAGTTAGTGTCTCCTTTTGTATAGGCACATAGATTTAGAATAATCTCATCACACCCGTATTTAACTCATTAGAGCTGAATATAGTCGCACAATCGCGGAATTGTATCCGGGTTACACGCTTGTAACGAGTTAAGGCTTATCATTGCACGCTTCAGTGTGGCGATAATGTAAGACACAATACGCCTGCGTGTGATCACGGTTCAGTGGACTTCAGTAAAGCCATACTGTTAGAACTGCGGGTCGGTTATATGTGTCACTTGGTTTCGGATGAGTATATTAAGGATAGCTCTGTTGTGTATGTTAAAACTAATTCTGTTACTATGTCTTTCAACTTAAGTAGCAACTTAACTAGACGAAATATATTTATAATCTATAGTTTACAATGCTACTCGTAGCTAACGTGTTTGTTGTTTGTGCATTGAAAACTATGAACGAAAATGATTAACAAGTATTGCACAAACCTTCCTTTTAAGTGACGAGTCCCTCTGATCCACGGGCTTGTCAAATTCACATCATAAGAGAAGCCCCGAAAGACACGGTCAATCGCATGGTGAAGGTGTGCCCCACTTGGGAGGAACCACACTATGCCCTTGTAAAGAATATCGCTGGCGCTATTTGTCCGGAGCGAGGAGGAATGGCGGTCGTCTCGTAATGCGAGCGAAAGAGGACGTGCACGCGTGAGAGAACAGACATCATCATGCCGCAGCTGCCGAGAACCTGACGATCTTTCAGAATAGAAGAAGTCATTATCCAATGACTTTTTCACCCTAACAAAACAAAAAGCATAAACCCCTGATAAAAACCTAAACTGGGCAAAAATTTGGTGTGGGACTGATATATTTTGTAGTTGGCAGGCACCAACGGCATAGAATAAAATGACAAAATATCCTGCCAAAATTAAAAAAAAAATCGGAGCTAGGAGTTTATGAAAATGACATAATTCAAAGCTCTTACATACAAAGACTCTCCAAAAAGATGTATTTGATGTGATATACAAAGGGATGATCTTCTGGAGTTTATCCTCCTAAGGTAACTTCTCACATACTTTTTACCCCAAAATGTTGTCGTTCAAACAAGCAATAACAGAACTATTCACCACAACACAGCACACACGTGTTACCACAGACCACCCCCGGTGTCTCCGAAACTGACATTTTTTACTAATTTTTCCCTCTGACATGTGTTTGCAGATAAGCTGGTGCATTTTGAGTAGACGGGACGACTGCGTAACGGATTCCATTCGAGAAGTAAATTCAAAAGAAACCAAGGAATCGTAGGTACGACATTCATCACGAACAATGCCAGAGGCCTTACGACGAGGTCTTAAAGCGATCCATTTGACGACCTAAACTGATTTGTTATTTATATATATTTGTTCTCGCTCGTATGCTTAACCTTTTAACACGTCATGGTAAGGTTTCAGTAATAGTAATGTACACTAATAGAGATGTATTTATAACCTAAAGATTAAGACCGCCCTATTACTGCAGAATTGTTAGTAATTAGTGCTTTCTAATAAAGTGCGAAGGGCCTATTACGGTAACTAAAGCAATTACACCGACTTTATCCGGAGTTCCTACAAATGATCCCGACAATAGATATTAGAATTTAACGTGTCTTGAAAAAATAAACAAATGTAGGTACAATGCTCGGCATATAAGTTGAACTAAGATGAAGACCTACTTTTAATGTGCAGTAACAGATATTCGGGTCTCAATCGTAGCAAAGGGGCTGCGCGTAATCATAGCAACGGCAGCCATTTTGGTACAAATTATTTGTCGCGTACTGTATTAAAGTAGGCTTACCATCAACGATTGCATCACTGCTTACCATCAGGTGGGATCGCAGTCAAACATTAGTTTATAGAGATAAAAAAAAGTTATGCAAATGTAATATCGTTTATCTCACATAAAAAAACTCCGAACAGCAAAAAGTCGTAAGCTCTAAAAATCGCATGTCTGCCGGAATCGAGTTTTAAGCAGGCCTGATTTATGAGTTCCAAGTTATGATGTCGTGAGACAAGTGGCCCTACTCCAAAGATTCCGTACGTCACGTTCGTATGTCCCTAACCGTTTTTGAGAAATTCTCAAGTGTTTAAAATATCGCGAAATGTGAAACCGACGGGGACAAGGACGCTTATCTGGAGTTTTGGTAAGAATTGTACGGAAAAATAGACCTCCAGGGTATAAATAGCTGAATCTTTATGACCTTTTGGTAAAAAAATCCCTGCCTAGTGATGTATGCGGTGCGCAAAAGGGAATGCTGAGTGACTGAGTGATTGGCGACGACAAAATGTACCCTGAATGCAGACTATCGATTTTTGCAGTGCAAATGAAAATAGAAGGAACGGATTTTTCAGTATCGTAAGTTAATTAACTCAACAAAATCTTCATAATGTTATTTAAAATGTAGCAGTCTTTCAATAAACTGAACAGAATTACTTGTATTTACCTGCTAATACAATTCAAAACAACAATTTTCTTACGGCCTTTCAAAACGAGTACCAAGTCCAACAAACTTAAGAGTTTCTTATTTCTTTGTACAAACTCGACTGAGCTTTGTCGGGCTTTAAATATATCTTTGCCAGAATTTACAGGATCAACGAAAATAAGTCCAAAAGCGTATATAATTCCTGAATCAGCACAGCAATAAAATGTCTTCAAAGACAACATTAATGTCGCATTAACTTTCTTAATCCTATTAACTGTAACATCCATATAATATTGCTGAACTCGCAAATACATATATTCTGAGATAAACACGAAACAAAGTCAAACATCTGAACTGCAATAAAGGAAGTATACAATGATCATCATTCACTTAAATTACATATTACGCTATTCTCTGTTGGACTGATATAGTTTCTCGTTGATATAGATAGAACTAGACCTCTGTAGAATTGGCTTATAATGGACCTAATATACGAATAAGTACGCCCATACGAAATGTGGAAATGAAACAGTAGTGTAATATGAGAAGGAATAATGACGTCATGAAAAATTACTTTTATATTAATAGCAGCGTTTCTCGCTAAGTTATTCGAGTTAATGGATGCAAGTTACATAGCGATGTCGCTTTAGCCAACAGTATACTTCTTGTTGTGGTTATGTTAAGGCAACTACATCATTATATGCATTAGTAGTACTCACAAAGTAGCTGTACATTCTAATCAAAATTGAGTTTTTGACGACATTAATATTTTTTTTTTATGGTAGGCAAAAATGATCTAATGATAAACTGCTCTTGTGTCAGAATCTTACTGATTAAACACCCTACCCCGTTTCTTCTTTGCCTTTCGCACTCGGGTCGAGTCTTCCTTTCAAAATGAGACCCTGGGTCCCAAATGTCTTCGACCCTTTTGCAGTGTCCCTACGGTTTTGCTAACAAATCCTTGTGATGCGCGCAATTGGGACGGGATCTGGACTGTTACCAGAAGATGGGACGGCGAGTTAACCATTGCTCGCTGTCCGCAAGCCCGCGCCTAAGGACGTCATAAATACCTAAAATAGAGTCACACACAACACCAAAGGGCTAACAAACTACTAGTACGTAAACAGCAAAATAGACATCCTAAATCAAAGCGTTTCTCCATCGGAACATAACTGCCTCATACATACGTTGGTACTAGTGATAAATCTTTTCGTGCCATCCAATTGTCCGCAACTAGGTCATCTGATTGTCCCCTACCTATTTACTGTCATGTCTTTTGTGTTTGAGTTTTTTCCTGTTTCAATTTTCTTTTGTGGTCCCCGTTGTATTAAGTTGTTTCGTACGATTTTGTGGACGACGAATAATGTATATGTTGGTTTTGTTATCTTTCGGTTCGAAGTATATTCTGTCTATCTGTGTATCTATACTGTTTTTAGATGAGTTACGACAAAGCGCTTCTGTACTTTCATCTATCTATTCAGCTCGCATTTTTCCAATTCTGAATTCTGTCTCTTCTGCTTCTTTATTTGCTTTGATCCTACATTTCGGTCTAATTGTTTTTTTTAACTTGTTATGGCTAGCATTGTTGAGAATAATACAATAACAACAAAATTAAATTCGATTCTGGTATTAAAAATACAACAGTCGTGGTCCAGTCGTAACGATCCCGACTTACGAATGTAGGTAGAGGGTTCAAACTCAGCTAGGCGCATTACCTCGTGTAATTTATTTCATCACCACTGATCTCAGAGCGATGAAGGAAAACATCGTAAGGAAATCAGCATGTGTAAGAACTAAAAATTTGAAGACTCGCGTGGTAGTTTACGGCTCATTCTCCCTGTCAGAGAGGAATTCTGCGTTCCAGCAGTGGAAACATCAAAAATCTGATCAAGCAATGCTATTAGAAATAGCCACGCAACTCAACATATTTACTAACAAATACATTAATAAGGTATGTAAAATATAGAAGCATAATCTAAAATATTGCAACTAATGAACCAACATTTCAGATCAGAAACGATGTTTTCGATTAATTTCGATGAAACTGAGATCTTCCCCAAATATATTTCTATTTTCGTAGTACATTTATGAACGTATATGGTTTTAATCGAACTATTCCATGAAGCCTTTGCAAGTATCAGAATGTCAAATATCAATGATATTACGTTTGGGAATAAATGAAAATACACCAACGTGGTCCAGCCAATCATTCACAATTGAATGATAAACTAAAACACGAAACAACTGATATTTTGAGGTGAATGCTAATCCATTTAGTCTATAGATTTCAGGTTATGTTTCTCTTTCACAAGTCCATGTTCGTAACTGTGTTGCCAATAGGCCCCTGAAGAAATTTTTTAACTAATTAGTATTGATTATTTTAGAAAACCTCTTCTTTCTCCTCTTGATAAAATTAAAAAGTTTAATAAAAACTAGAAAGGGTTCGTTTCATCATCGGACCATCATACTTAGGGCTATGCGTCACCAGTATAAGGAGTGGAAGTTCCTGTTGGAGTCTGCCTTTGCAGATAACAACAAGCTAAGGATCTTTAAGTAAAGAATAAATAAGTTGCTTCTAGACAAGCGTGCTCCACAGTCAGTCAAGCACTAGCCTATCAATCCGTTGCGTACTTTTAAAGATCTAAGCATACATAGGGACAGCAGTAAGCAACTTTGTTTCATACTATGTAATAATAAATGCAAGAGGAAGGTTTATACATAATTTATGCATAATATCTTTAATACAACCATTGCACCCGTGCGACGCTGGGGCGGGTCGCTAGTGTTTAATAAACAAAGGACAAATCATTATTCGAATAATCTTGCTGCGCGGGAAACCACGCTAGCTCCCCTTTTGTTCGCTCAAGGTCGCTCGCGTTTAGTGTCGCCTTAACTAAAACTGTGTCACAATAAGAGCACAATGGTGATGCCATATGTGAAGAATATTGTTCAAACCATAACATTGTCATTATTTAGCATAAACCTCCATGTCTTCGGTAGAATAGCACCACAAAAACCCCAATCACCTTCATAACAAAACTAACAAAACCTTTTAATCACATTCCACGGATGAGATGTCATTCATAGCTGCGACAATGACAACACAGGACAATCCTCCAACCAGAAATTCTAATGTAAACACAATTTGACAACGCTTGAGCCAAGTTTCGAGGACAGTAGTTTGTATAACTGTGATCCAAGTAACAAGGGGCAAATGAGGTAGGCATTTAGTAGTACCGGTACAAAATATAAACGACACGCCCGTTCAATCTGGGCAGGTTGGAGTTATGACGGCAGCGGGTCCATTTGATGTCCGAATGTGGGTTAAAGTGTAAGAGCAAGCGTTGTAACGGATAATAATGTTTTGATAGTTATGATGATATCATAGTCATAAAAACTGGTATCCTAAAAGAGACATTATTGTTATATTGATTATACTAACAAAAATCTGGAATATGTTTTAAAAAATGTATTAACCGATATTGACAATGGATGCCACATTTCATTGTACCATTCATTTTTATAAAGTTGGAACTATATTTCGAACATTCTCATAGGTCAAGGTCTTAAAACCCTGTTTTATCGCACAGAGTAACCTAACGGAATACGAATGGATTTTATTATTTATGTTTAAATTTAAGTCAGTAAAAAACTGAGTCTTTCTCTCATTCCAACCAAACCCAGAAAAGCTATTTTATGATTTTCCACCTCAAAAATAGGACACTCCCTCTCAGAGAAGGAAAGTTCTTTGCCGATCATCCATTTGCAAAAAGAGAAAAATGCAGCGATATGTCTATTATTGTTTTTCTTAGACCAAAGAGGTGAAAGTACACATTACCTTAGTAATTTTAAATTGATGTACTTGATTGTATTAATAGCATACCTACAATAAAGAGTATATCTATCTATCTATCTTAATATCTATCTATAATTATAAATCACTAGCTTTTGTCAGCGGCTTCGCACGCGTACATAAAATATAGCCTATGTCACTCAGGAGAAAAGCAGCCTTCTATTGTTGCTAAATTTTTTCCAATCGGACCAGTAGTTCCAGAGATTACCTACTACAAACAAAAAGACATAGAAACTAAAAAACTTTACCTCTTTATTATATTAGTGTAGATTAAAACGCACTACATTCATAGTCTGTTTCTCATAACTTGACACATTTACAACAATGAGCAATACGAGGGTCCAGTTTGGACCCATTTCATTCGGCATTAAGCTTGATGGCAAGGATTTCTTGCCTTGAAATTTTCTCGTCAACCATAATTAATAGGGTGGGCCGCCCATTAGTATGCCCCATTGAATGCGTGACCCTGATAGGACATCTGGATTCGCCATCTGTCTATTGAAGATTGGATGAAAGGTTAATCAGGGGTACCTTGCCATTGTTTTGGTATTTGTCAAACGAATTGATGCGGACATTGAGTGTGTAATCACGAGTAATGCATTCTGTACCTACTCTACTCAGTGATGTGTGGTTAGCTTTATTTTAAAGAGATTGAAGTAGTCGTAGAGTTTCTAATTTGATTTATTTTTGGCCTTAATTTGGTCGAGTAAAGTTCAGTGGCAGTGGCAGTGCTTAATTTATTTTTTGTGTTTTGTATCTGAAGTGCTAGTTACCAGATAATATTATGTGAAATCATTGAATCAGGCAGGCGTAAAATCGTTAAAAAGAAGTTAATAATTGTATTGTATTGTATTCAACCAAATTTGATAACATGGCAATAATAATACTCACTTCAAAATAATACTCACTTAAAAAGGTAACTGCATGCTGTGTATCAAAAATTAAACAAAAAAAACCCTTTAGAGTTTAATTTTTTTTTTGTTTTTGGATTTATTGCTTAGAATAGAATTTATTACGTTGTCGCCATAAATATGATCCAATATGTCATCATATTAGTTTATACATATTAGAACATAATCTTTGATTCCCATATAGTCATGAATATCGAAAATAATTATAAATTCTTTTATTTTAACGATGCCATCATTGGCATTTTCCATAATTGGTTTATTTTGATGTAAATAAAAACTAAAAGTACATTAAATTTCGCGTTTACAAGCTATTGATAAACAAGTCTTCTTGACCGTCACTTTTTCAGTTCCAACTTGTTCTGAACTATTTATTAGCATTCCCTTTCATTCGCTCGTTGCAAAGCTTTGAGATATTACAACATGCCCCTCGTTCGATTTCAAAGAGCCTTTAGTTACTATCGAGAAATAAGAGAAACTTTAGAGTAACCCAGTTAAATCGTAAACTATTAAAATACAACTTGAACTGGGAGACTCTAATGAGGTTAAGTATAAATCTTATTTCAGTATTGAACGAATGCCCAATGAGACTGAGTATAAAGTATTTTTCTTTAAATCAAAGCTCTATGTCCGTATACGTTATTAATATTGCATATCGCTTGAAATGAAGAATACATATTAAATAAACCCAATTTTTCTTCACGCAAAAATATGAATATGAGATATGAAAACAGCGATAAAAAGCGACCAAGAGCGTGTCGGATGACGCTCAATGCAGAGTTCTTTAGTTTCCCGTCCGTCACAAATTTCTTATAATGTAACAGAACCTTTAAACTACGATTTAAAAGCGCGAAGTAGCCTAAAGTTACTAATTTAGGGTACTGATTTATACAAACTGTATGGGTTATGTACAAAATGTAATCTGAACGTATCTTCTTTGCAATCCGCAGATACGTTCAGTTATTATCCTGATATGTACATTAAGTTATGATTGGTGCAATTGCAAACTTAATTTAGAAATAATTTTGTACAATTTTTCAAAAACTGTTCATCTCATGAAATTAAAAATAATTTTCCTAGAAAGTCTTTATGAAATTCTACTTTTGAGTTTTTTTTCAAAAGTTAGGGGGGGGGGACACAATTTTTTTTATTTTTGTAGCGATTATTTCCGAAAATAGGTTCCTAGTTGACTACGAAACCCTAAAAAGATAAAAAAAACGAAGAAAAAAATGAATAAACTCGTATTAAAACAGAATGAAAATTATTTAAATTTCTAAAATGTCCATTAATTTTGTTACTTTTAAAAAGCACATATTATTTCGTTCTCATTCCAAATTTAAATTTAGAGGAGACCAATTCAATTCAAGTTCTATATGTTTGGACGTATCGCTGTATTGCGTTTATGTATACAGTTAATTCGAACATTTAATGCTAAGCTATTCTGAATGTGTGTATCATAATTTAAAGTGTGCAACTTCATAAAGCGAGAATATCATACTATAAAGACCAAAAGCAATAACAAAGCATCTTAAATAGGACAGACGATGAATTTTCATTTTAAAAATTACGGTAAAACCTGCGAGTATTTTTTCTTATCACCCTAAAATTTTTGGGGATCCGCACGGCTACCTAAAATGGCAATACAGATCGTACGTGAGATGTTTGGGACGTAATCATCTAAGTTATGACTGAATTTTAAAGCAGACTCCCTACCCCATTGACCGCGATAGGATAGGTCAGAAAGCTTCCATAAAAAATATTTTATCGTATTTTTGGACCCGAAAATTTGTAGAAGGCTGTGTTTGTTTCAGAACAAAATACATTTTTAATAACGTTCAAATATAAACGTACCCGCATCGTTGCGTAGCGTTATTTCACAAACCGGTTTTAGGGTTTCGTAAAAACGGAACCCTTATAAGATCATTTTGCTATCCGTCTGTCTGTCAAGACCCTTTATCTCGGAAAATTGTCAATGGATCGAGTTAATAATAATAATAGCGATTTTCTAAAGCTGTGAAAAAATTAAACTTTTGAAGTTTATGAAAAAAAAAAGATATGGTCAAATAACACAAGTCACAAAAAAAATTTGATTCGAAAAAAAAATCTTGAATTGGACTGTTTTCATGGGTGATTTTGCCCGGAACCCTAAAATGCACGAATCCGACTTGCTTTTGCTTCGTTTTTTTAACTCCCAATTTCTAGTGAATTACTTATAACACAATTAACAAATTCTTGACAGGACAGCTAAATAACTCAATCGTACAAAGCCCTTGTACCACATGACACGTCTCTTCAAACGAGTCGCTACGCAGGACTATAATTAAATTTTGCTCACATTCGGTGATTCAATTAGGGTTTAATATTGACATTCGGTAGTGAGATCCGAAACTCGGGGATCAACACCAAAACATTAGCATAGTTGATTAAAAGGCCGCCGTAGAACTGTTAACTTGTAAATGTCATACATACAACATCATAAATCATCTTAAGATTATGCCTCACTTGCTAAATTTCGTATAATTTTGGAGTGAATGTAACTAAGTTTAGAATTCTGTCCAATTTTACTCCTTATGTTTTACTGGTTATGGTTGAAAATTGCAGGCTGTTGGTTGCTGATTTAGTACCTTTTGGTAGTTTAGATGATTTTGCAAGTGTAGGAAAGCCAGCAAATACTGAATCAGCACCTAGCTGGTTCTCATATAATGAAGTAGAACGGGAGCTATGATTTATAGTCCAATTATGAGCTCATCGATTATTTCTTATGAGTCTAAGTAGGTAATTGTTGGTTCTTCAGTTCTTGTTTTATTGAGATTATAAGATGATAATACGAGAATCAAGGCGGTTAATTTTTTCAAGCTGATCTAGATCAGAATTTTGCTTTTTATTGAACACTAGCTTTTGTCAGCGGCTTCGCCCGCGTACATAAAATATAGCCTATGTCACTCAGGAGTAAAGCAGCTTTCTATTGTTGCTAAAATTTTTCGAATCGGACCAGTAGTTGCAGAGATTACCTCCTACAAACAAAAAAAAACAAACTTTACCTCTTTATTATATTAGTGTAGATTTGCTTGTCACTTAACTAATCTATCAGATTTATAAGAGGTGTTTAAATTATAATAATATGCTTGATAGTCGATATAATCCAAAGGCAACATAATCCCTAACTGAAAATCCTCCTATATGCTATTCTAGGAAATACCCGTCATGTCATATACACAATTAAATTTTGGGCGTTTTAATCCGTAGGTAGTTAGTACGCACCGACAGACTACTAACTATGGTCATTGAACCCGCTCTGCTGTTCTTTACTTGAAGATATGAATTTTGTATTCTCATAAATTAATTTCAGTTTCAGGAAAAAAGTAATTTATTTTATAATTTTATTTTTATTTTTAGTGTTTCATGTACCGGAACCTTCCACGGGATTAAAATGATCAAAATTTAACGGTATATATCATGATGTACCCTTGTGCAAAGTCTCATTCAAATCCATTTGCCTATAGTACGCGGAAAATAATTAGTTACAATATAAGTATAATAGTAACCCTCGAATAATGGACCATAATATTTTTTCTTTCTTCAAATAATATACATTTCATTATTATTCTAATAAAAACCTACGTTTATTAACTTAAAAATAGATTAATATTTATAAATGATGGGTATCAAAAAATTCATCCACATCGATATCAATGGGAAAAGTGCCCAGAACACTGACTGGCACGCTGGATGGCAAATATGTATAATAGTTGAACTATAATAGACGTCGTAGCTATGGTAACGCGCAGCTTTCCACTTGGGATGAGACCTGAAGATCAGTTACCGCGTATTCAAGATTAGCCGCCATGTTAGTTCAACTTGTGTGACGAGGAAGATAGCGATAGCATCGTACTAATATTATAAATGCGAAAGTTACGATGTTGGCACAGGTATAGGATACACTCCAGAATAGGACATAGGCTACTTTTTATCCCGGAAACCCCAACCTCAACCCCAATACCACGCGGGCAAAGCCGCAGGCAAAAGCTAGTTAAAAAATAAAAATTTCCAGTGTCTGACGTCATAAGCAACAGTTGATGAACTCTTCTATTCTAAGCCAGAGACCACAGCCAAAAACAAACAGTCTAAAACAGGTCCAAACTTAATCCACTAAGCTCACCCGGCAAAACGTGGTTATAATTAATATTTCATACGAGGTCGTTCGGACGGCACATGTATGATGTATCGTACTGAACATCAGACTGAGACCGACTTGCATTGTGATATTGTGACCTGATTTTGTTGGGTGCTTTTACACGGTACGATTTTTAATATGAAACTAATATTGCAGTCGCAATATCACTCAAATCAGGTGAGATTGTGGTCAAACGCGAGCCTATCTAGAATAAAAAAAAAAATATTATCAAATAAATCAGGCAAGTGCGAGACGAACTCGATTCCCAAACCAAGTCTTAAAAATATTTTCCGAATTGAAAAGAGGATTTTTTGTGACGTAATCACACATTTTCAGTTTTGCGATTTATTCCAACACTTGAGTTAAAAGGTTTGGCTGCATGTTTTCAGGGTTTTAGTGTATTAATGTAACAGGAAATACCTGTGAATTTTGATTTCTTTGGATTGTCAAAATACACTTTTTTCACGCCAATATATATTTTTGTCAGATATTTTACAAGTTTGATATTTTTCACAGCTTCAAAGAACCGTAGACCTGGGTATCTGATTTAAATTTCTACTCGATTCCTAAACGCTACTTCGAGATAAAGGGTCTTGACAGATAGAAAGACAGACGAACAACAAAGTGATCCTATAATAAGGCTTCTGTTTTTTTCCACCACAACGAATGTTCCTATGCATCTTGCATCCATCGAATTTCTGCATCCTTCACAAGCTCATCGGTCTGCAATATGAGAAGCATTCTGACTAAACAACTATTCAGAAAAAGTGCGCTATCTACCTTCACCGCAAAAAATATTTTCTGCCATGTCACGATCAGACAATATCGTATACTGTAAATGATATAATATGTTATGAACTGTGCCGTTCCAGTGCCCGTCAGTGTCATAGATAACGAATGCGCCCTTTGTGATAATATCTCGGTATTATGAGTACTTGTCCTGTTTCCCCTGAACCTATATGTAAGCATATTTTTTAAGGTGCTAGCATAGTTAGGCTAGACTAAGAATTTAAGAGTAAAAAGATAATGTTTTATAAGTTATTTGTCACACCATGGGAGGTTAATACCGAAGACTAGCAATTTCATAAAAATAAGGACCTTTTCTCTGGGCTAGTTTTTTGTACTAGCTTAATCAGGGTTTTTTTTAACTGTAGTAGTCCCGTAAGAAGATAAAACATATTCTATTCAACTTACATTCTACATCACAGCAAAAATTTTGCTCTGTAACTGGTCTTTCTGGTTATCAGTGTCTGGTCCCTCCCCTAGAGATGAGGTCTGTATTCCAGCAATGGGAACAGTAAAAAGGCTGATAATGATGATGAACTGGTCACTTCTTTGTCATCTTTTTAGATTATATTTATTTCGATGACAATATTTATTCACGTAATGTCAATATTGACAACATTTATTTATCAATGCAGTCTACTAAGTGATGACTTAGTTCTTTACAATAAAAATTAAATGTTTCAATTATGAGTTAGATCAATTAAATCTGGGTCCTTTTCACAGGTATGGGACCTATAAATGTACGGTCCACTTCATTGTCCAATATATCCATGACATTTTGACTTGGCATTTAGTCTCACCCAATTTCTAATCTTACCAGGCTACCATAACTTCAAACAGTCGTCTAAATGCCAGCACAAACCGAAGCCACGTGTGTTTGTTCGGGAGCACAACGGGTATGTTCGGAACAGTCCTCTGCCGCTCGTATGAAATATAAATTTGATTATACCGTCCGAACGCGGCCGAAGATTTGCCTAATTAAACAACGTGGTTGCTTCAAATGATTCGATTTATGTTCTCGTGTCGTTTTGTTTGGTGTCGATTAGAACACTCAAGCTTTTATTCATATGCCGTAATGAGATTATATCCTTTGCTGTTTTCAATTTGTGCTGCGATATTTAGACAGAAAAAAAAGAAGAAAGAAATAAGAAAGAAGGAAAGAAGAAAGAAAAACAGTATATTTACGAATAATAGCGCAAAATTAAAACTAACAACCATAACCCATTACATAAGTAAGATATGCGCCACAACCGAGCAAAATAGCCAAACTCTCAGTACGAAGCTGTGGATTCACGCACAATACGGTTACAATTAATTAATTTACTATTTTGATTTATCCAAACGCATAGTTACTATTCCGCAAGACACAAATGCAAGCCATTCAACTTGAAAAAAGCTAGTAATTTTTGAGCACACTACCAGTCGGCAGCGATGCGAAAGAATTGTTTGGAACGACATTTTAAGGTATTTAGTTAGGAGTGCTTTTTTTTTTTTTTTTTTTTTTTTTTTTTTTTTTATGGTAGGTGAAAATCATCCAATGACGAAACCCGCTCTTGGGTGGAGCGGGAGACTAGTGTCAGACTCTTACTGACTAAAAAACCTACCCCGTACCTTCCTTGCCCTGTTCCTGGAGTCGAGGTAACAGTTTCCCACTTCCCTCTAGACTCCGGGAGGCTTCGACCCTGAAGGGCCCCTGCAGTTTGCTGACAACTCCTTGAGGCGCGCGGGAACGGTGCGCGCCGTTGACGACTAGGACTCGGTCTTACAGACGACCGGACGGCGAGCTACCCATTGCTCACCGTCCGCGAGCCAGTGTCTACGGTGGCCGGATATCGGCAGGATCGCGGCGGCGACGGCTACGGCGAGTACGCCGTTGCCTTTGCCTTATGCGGTCGGCCTCCTCCTTTACGAGCATTACTGCTTCGCAGAAGGAGGCGACCGCCTGCCATTCCTCTTCGCTGTGGACCATGGCCTGAACCAGGGCCCGGCGCGAGAGGTCGCCGCCGCCGATCACCCCCACGAGGACACGGCGATGCTCTTCCCAAGCAGGGCACACCTCCACCGTGTGCTCCACCGTGTCCTCCGGGCTCGCCTCACAGTGGCGACACCCGGACGTCTCCTCCGCACGAATCCGGTGCAGGAATCTCCCGAACTTCCCATGTCCGGTGAGAACCTGCGTCATGCGGAAGGTGAGGACGCCGTGAGGTCTATCCAGCCACGCCTCAAAGAGGGGCACTACCGCTGAGATTACGGTGTGCCCAGCGCTGGGTTGCGACAGTCGCTGTTTCCACTTCACCATGAGATCTCGCCGGAGCTCCTTCCGCCACGCCTCGACATGTTCGGGCAGCGGATCTTCGCCCCGGCGTTGCACCTCCACGCGCTGGTCGTGCATGCGTGCAAGGACTGTTGCCTCCAGATCCCATGGTGGTAGGCCAGCAAGGAGGCTCGCCGCCTCTCGGGACACCGTGCGGTATCCCCGCACCATCCGGATGGCCATGACCCTCTGGCAGGCGTTCAGCTGGGCCGCCGGGCGTTTACGCAGCGTCGGCGCCCACACTGGTGCCCCATAAAGGGCCATGGACCGGACGATGCCGGCTAGTTAGGAGTGCTTGTTTTAAGTATATAATATTTTGGTATAGTTTGGATCCCTACAACCATCACCGAGTTAGCGATCCACCTTGTTGGTGGCCTTCCAAAGCTGCATCTTCTGGTATGTTGCCACTCTAGAAACTCTCGGGCCTATCGATTATCTGTTCTGCGAACAATGTGCCCTATCCACTGTCACTAAACAAGATGACACACAGGACCGGTCATTGTAGCAATGCTTGGAGGGAAGCCTATGTCCGACAATCGAGAAAATGATAATGATGGTATAATTAGTTTTTTTTTTGGTATCTAAAAATCATCCAATGACGAATCCGGCCATTTTGGGCGGTGCTGTTACCAGTTCTAGACTCTTACTGACTATACAACCTACCCCGTTCCTTCCTTCCCTTAATCCCAGGACCCAGGTGTTATGCTTTCGCATCAACCCTTGACCCCAATGGTATAGTTAGTTAAGTCAATAATGTGCCTATATTTTTTTAAAAATAAATAAATAAAACTTTAGCAGAAATAGTTTTAGAAATAGATTGCTTCCAAAAATTACGGTTCAGAAAAATAAAACAGGAATCGGTAGATTTTTCACAAATAGGACTCCGTCAGAAAAATTTCACCCCACGCCAGTTTCAATCTAGAAAGTTAAGTGCCCAACTAAAAACTGCTTTTAACCTCCCCAGGCTTATTAGTTTTCCGCCCTCCCAATAGAAACCGAAGCAATAAAAAGACAGTCTGGATCTCTCCGTAAATAAACAATAGGAACTGATAATTATTCTCATACGTTAGGGTAGCTTTTGTTTTACCCTCCCCTTCGATTTCTCCCCCCTACTTAGACCATACTCGATATGATGGCCCTACAATGTAGGGGTATTACTTAATTGAGCGACCATTTTTTATTTTTGTTTTTAATTATGACGTTTTTGTTAGTCAATATGTTCGAGGTATAAAAGGGAGCTGCTTTAGAGCTTGGGGTCTTTCGATTTATGGTTTTAGGAGACCTATAAAGTGTACATAAAAAGAGGGAGGCAGAAGCAAGGGGATAGAGCTTTAAATTTAGGAAAATTCTAGAGATATTTCATCTAAGTTCAACAGATTTATAAATACATGAAAATTCTGATAAATACTTAAGGATTTTTTGTTGACACTTCTATAACGGTCGTTAAAACTGCGTACGCCTTTCCATCAGATTATAATTTTAGTGCTTTCAAAGTTAGAATGAATAAATCTACACTAATATAATAAAGAGGTAAAGTTTGTTTTTTTGTTTTTTTGTTTGTAAGGGGTAATCTCTGGAACTACTGGTCCGATTGGAAAAATTTAAGCAACAATAGAAAGCTGCTTTACTCCTGAGTGACATAGGCTATATTTTATGTACGCGGGCGAAGCTACGGGCAAAAGCTAGTTCTTAATATAGCTAGTGCACTGCGCCATTAACGATTGCATCACTGCCTTATCCACTACTACCAGGTGGGATAGCAATAAAATATACAAGTTTATTATTAAAAGAAATATTTATTACAAATTAAAAGGTTCTAAAGCGAATGAGTCAAAAACCACTCACATTCCATGTAACCAAAAACATTATTTACAAGATTAAAAACTTTTAAAACCCTGCATTTTAAGGCCACCAACAATGTAAAACCAATAATAAATTAACGAAAAACCTTCCCTTGGATCGTAACAATCGTAGCTTTGAAGCAAATTTCGCCGAAATAGCCTAACTAATGTCAAAATAAACGTTTTTACAGCCGAGTGTCTCATAAACATATTAAGTTTATTCGCAATTCAGTTTTAAGCGCGGTATAATGGTGTGAGGGAAAAATTATCGCATCCATATTGCGAATCTGGTTAACGATTATATTGTTTTTCTGCGAACTGATATGCGTCATAGAAGAAACAGATGGGATAGGCCATTAAATAGTAATAAAAAAATTGTGGTGTCCTAAATATTTTTTTTAATTCGCTCATCTTTCTGAAATCCGCGTAGCAACTAAGAGCCACAATTTTTCAAGGCTAGAGTGAATAGGATCTTAATAAACGCCTCACCATCAACGATTGCATCACCGCTTACCATAAAGTCGGATTGCAGTCAAGCACTAGTTTACAAAAACAGAAAAAAAAGATAGAAATCAAATTATTTATTTTGAATCACCCTAAATCCCGCACTGGGCTTTCGTGGATTAAGACCCATTCCCTCTCCTAGAGAGAAAGCCGGAATCCCAGCAGTGAGAACATGATTATAAGGCTGATGCTATACTATGCTGATAATATAAAGGTGAAAGTAGTTGTGTATGTTTATTACTTCTTCACTTCTTATTCTTCTCTCAAAACGGTGAAGGAAAACATCGTGAGGAAACCGGCATGTCCTAGAACTAAAAATTCGAAGACATGTGACATCCACCAATCCGCACTGGGCCCGCGTGGTGGATTATGGCCCATTCCCTCTCCTAGAGAGAGGAGGCCTGTGTCCCTGCAGTGGGAACATTAAAAGGCTGATGATGATGATGATTACTTCTTCATGTTCATATCCTAAGGCACATTTTATCTTGAGAGTACCTATGTTCCTTTGGTACAATTTAATATTTTAATATTCAATAGGATGAAACCATTATCAACAATTAGTGTTATCATATTCGACAAAACAAATTTTGATGGTAATGAAGACACCGACAGCAGAAAAAAAACCAATGCACACACTCTAACAGAAAATTGAAATAAACAAGACATAAATTACTATGGTCAAATATCTAGAACACAGTATTTATTATGTTTGTACAGCTTCGGTGACCTAAAAAGTCATCATGCGTTATGGTCGACATTAGTTACCAAATCATCGTACTAAAGCAGATGTAACCTCGCCTGCTGGAGACGCCCCGAGCATCGAAAGTAAAAGGACAGTTTTCAGCATACGAAAGTGGAGGCTGCGGACGGTGAGCAATGATAGCTCGCCGTCTGGTAAGGACCAAACTCGGTTCGAGAACGTATCCATAAAGATGTCACTATATCAGTAAAATTGACGGGGTCATTAAGAACTGATGCACGGGTGATATCTACCAGGCCTGCAGTTATTTCTAAGGGCTATAGCTCTCGCAAAAAGGGCAAATAAATTAACACATTTGATTTTAATTAATGAAATTCTGACACTACCTCCCACTCTAAGTCATTTGACATTTTCCTACCTAAAAAAAGTAGTAACAGCGAAATTCATGATATTTCTACACCGTAATGAAAGTCTTATTCAGCAACATTTCGGCCAAGAATTTTTCTGTCACTTGTATTCTATGCCAAAAATCGGAATCGTCCATTCCTGAAAAAGATGCCTATTAAGCTGACAAGTTGCTAAGCTAAATAGGTCCAAGACTTCATCTCTTTGTAACACTGACGGCTTTTATTTCTGAGTCAGCTTCCAAAAATGTTTGTGCCGATTTTACATTTATTTTTTTCGCTATCTTTTGGGATAAGAATGTGGTCGTTAGATTGAAATACGACTATGAAGATGGTATAATAATTGTTATTTTAGATTTTATCAGTAGATGTCCTTTTGTTTTTTATTTATTACGGCACTCCAGTGAATAGTTCGCAGAAACATGTACAGAAGAAATAATAATGTTATTAATAAACAATTATCGCAATGAATTCTTCGTAAAGGCGTGCCTTTGCGAAATTTAGTTAAATAATATTAATAGGATTTAAATTAATTATGTTGTCAAAAAATTCCTCCACTTCGCTGTCAAAAGGAAGTCTGCTCAAAATACTGACAATATTGCATTTTTTTTTTCTTTTCACAACTAACATACATCGTCATTAGTCCCAAGCTAAGCAGGGCTTGTATTATGGATAAGAGACAACTGATAGTATACTTAATATATTTCTAAATATATACATATTACATATTTAGAAATATATTAAGTATGTTCTTACGTTGTGTGGCAATGTTTAATCTTAGCCGAGGTAAAACCCAGCCCTTCTTGATTTCATTTTTATGTAATGGATAAATGTACATACCTACTAGTCTAGTCAGCTTATTACGTCAGGGTTTCTTATGAAAGAATCTTGGGGTATTGTTATAGAATCTACAAATTGGATTCTCTTGAAACACCCACCCAGGTGTAGCTTGGTTCATATTCTAGTAAGCATTGAAAGTATGCTTATTCTGAAGTGGGAAATTATCTAATAATTTAAGTGAAACGGGAGTTCGTGTAAAAATTTTACTAACCGTAATAAAAAAATCGGTAATTTATTTGTTTAAGAAAGATTTTTTTTTTCTGTAGCGTTACATTCTAGGACCAGGACTTTCGTTTTCAGAAGTTGTCCGATGGCTGTAGCTGGCATCAGCACTGCTGAGCCCCTACGCGCGAGTTACACTACGAGCATTAAAATTGGAAACATCTTGCGGGTTGTTAGAAAGAGTGGTATTTAAAGAAACACAAATCGATTTCAGTTAGTATAGGTCTGACATTCACACCCACTTTAACCAAAGCTTGAGAAGATGGTTTCAACTTCAAATAAAAATGCAGAATCTACTATAGAAATATTTTTAAAACCGTGGACAGTAAAGTTACGGATATAAAATCTCTATCTGGGACCTCATTGTTTTTTCCTTTTCATACAGTTTTCCTTTCTTCTGTTGCTCACACTGAAACACTTTATGCGTTTACCGCTTTCGATTTTCCAGCACAATATAGAGAAGATTTACGTTACAGTGGGTAGCTTTAGGAATTTATTCGTAGTAGTGGGGGGTTTCATTGTTCGAATAAATGAGTGTTATTCTTTTATTGTCGAGACAAAGACGGCACTTGGCCTCAAAACGAGGCGCCAATATTTATACAACCTTCGCCCGCGCCCTCCTTGAAATAACGCTTGGGGGCTAAGTGATGGGTAATAGCGATAGTTACCTGAGGAGGTAATTTGTTCATATCTTCGGTACTTGACTGAGCCTATCTTTGCAAATATGTGAACATTAATCCAGGGCTTATTAAAGAGTACTAATAAACGTGGTACACGTTGTTTTTCTGTATAAAATATCAAGTAAAAAAGACGAAGAGAGGTCTACATAGGACTAAGTGCGGAAACCATACTCAGACAGAGATAACATAAGACGAAGAAAGAAGAAGAGTGAAAAAGAAATTGCTTACGACTAAGACCTATCAAAAAATTCCATTCCAATCGGTCAAGCCGTTTTGAAGAAGTTTTATTACAAACACTGTAAGACGAGATTTTTAGTTATTAGACGGATTGATCGATCATCCGACATCAGCCCTCCTAACCAATTTACAATCGTTTCGTTAACGTCGAACGCTTTGAATTGATGACGCTTTCAATTCTTTGTTCTTACGTGATCTCTACCATCAGTCACGAGGTCAGAATAAAGGAATTCAAGGTGTGGCCAATTCCAAGCATATTACCGAAACGATCGTAACTTGGTTAGGACAGTAGATCCGAATGTGTTACTACGACATCAAAACTAACGTCATATCTGGTCATCTTAAATTTAAAACCATCAAGATGGCTAAGGCTTTTTCTATACTAATATTATAAAGTGAAAATATGTATATGTTACTGTAAAAGCCCGAACTGCGGTAAATGTTAAGATTTACCAGTGAAACCTAAGATGTACCGACATGAGTTGGTAAATGTAAGTATTTATTATAAAAGAACGACTTTTTCGGACTTTTACCATTCCAATTCTGTAAATGCTAGGTTTTACCAAAGTGGACTGGTAAATGTTAGTTAAAGGGTGGATGGATGACTAGGGTGAGTCAGGCTTTAATCGCTGTCATAATTCTTATTTGTCATCAATTAGGGAAGTAATTTCTTTTTATTAAAACGCTAATACAAAGTGCCATTTTGCAATTATAATTTCCTAACGTGGAGCAGGCTATTTACACACCTCTCCAACAATGATTAATCAATTCTTCGTCATTTATCAAGTAACCATTAGTCAAAAACTTAGGTATAATCCTAACCTTTTCAAATTTTTTTCATTTCAAAATTGTATTAATAATAATAAATTAAGAACAAGTGATGTGGAGCAGTGGTGGCCGAGTGGTAACGGCCCCGACTTACGAGTTGTAGGTCGCGGGTTCAAACCCAGCCAGGCACATTACTTTGTGTAATTTATTTCATCACCACTGCTCTCAAAACGGTGAAGGAAAACATCGTGAGGAAACCGGCATGTCCTAGAACCAAAAATTCGAAGACATGTGACATCCACCAATCCGCACTGGGCCCGCGTGGTGGATTATGGCCCATTCCCTCTCCTAGAGAGAGGAGGCCTGTGTCCCTGCAGTGGGAACATTAAAAGGCTGATGATGATGATGATGAAGAACAAGTATTTTTTGATATTTGAAATACTTCCTAAATAGTAAACAATAACAAACGTAAAATTATATTCTTACTAACATAACGCTCCCTGAATTTGTATTTTTCTTATTATAATTTGGTATTTAACAAACATAATGCAAAATTAACTTATTGATTGAATGAATTGAATGAACATTGAATCATATTCTTCTTATTATTTGGTAAAATTTTAAAGGTTTTTTATGGTAGGTAAAAATCATCCAATGACAAATCCCGCCCTTGGGCGGAGCGGGAATCAGTGTCAGACTCTTACTGACTAAACAACCTACCCCGTTCCTACATCGCCATCTATACCAGGGCTAGAGCCCTCCTTTCAGACACGAACCCTTGGCCCCAGTTGGCTTCGACCCTTCTGCAGGGTCCCTACGGTTTGCTGTAGGATTATACCTAAGGTTTTGACTAATGGTTACTTGAAATAAATGACGAAGAATTGATTAATCATTGCTTTAATCTAAAAACCAACATTTACCAGTTCACATTGGTAAAACCTAGCATTTACTGAATTGGAATGGTAAAAGTCCGAAAAAGTCGTTCTTTTATAATAAATTCTTACATTTACCAACTCATGTTGGTAAATCTTAGGATTTACTAGTAAATCTTAACATTTACCGTAGTTCGGGCTTTTACAGTAACATATATATTTTCACTTTATAATAATTTTTTTTGTAAAAACTACTGAACTGATTTAAAAAAATCTTTAAAAGTGGAATGCTTTTTTCTCGCTTAGTGGCATAGGCATAATTTTTCTTTTCACTGGCAAAAGCTGCTCAATAAATCATTAGTCAAACTCAACAACTATAGGTGCCTATATGCCTAGTTGCCTCCCCTATCTCACTACCAAAATATGTCTTCAATTGCTCAAAGAAAGGGTAGGTACGGGAAATCTTGTTAGTCACGCAGTACATTACCGCCACCTCTCCCCAATATGTGATCCCCTTAACTTCAACATTTGAGGAGGCTCTTGATTATATAAGAAAACGTTCGATGCTCCATTGTTGGATCAGGAACGTAAGTTGTTCCAAGTGTTAGCGGGTTATATTTTGCTTACAGCGTGTTTATTATGGTATATGGAGCGCACACGCATTTAGATTTTATCGGTGTAAGCAAAGAAATGGGAACTTAATTTTGCGTGTGGTGGATGGGGGCGATGATTGAGTCATGATGTCTCTGAAAATGATGTTTAGTAGATGTAGGTACAGTATTATTAATTGTCAGTGCCAACGACGTTTGGGGTAGTTAGTATTAGTAGCCCAAACATTTCCTAAATTATGATATATAGTCGGTGGTTGAAAGGTAGACAAGTTAAAGGTAAAGTTTTTGGAGAGGATTTATTTCAGTGAACTTTAGAAGGTACTCTAATTATTTTCAAATTGATTCCTAGTCGATATTGTAATGTAAAATTAGTTTATGTATCTCAAGTATCATGGTCCTCAGTATAATTTAGCCGAGAAATTTTATCTTTGTATTGATTACCACATCGAAGTTTACTAAGCAGGTTGATTTGATACATTTGATGGCCGATAATTTAAAAACATTACAATATGTGCACTCATATTCTAATTGTAAATAATTTAACTATTCATACAAAGATTTAGCTTAAAAGACTTGTATCCAAACTAAAAACATAAAAAAGACACGTCACAGTGTATGAAGTCGAAGTAATGTGTAGGTGAGTCAAACATATTACAAAAATACAAATATTAATGACGTCTCAAAATAACACACAAAAGGTAATCTAAATTTGGTGTGTCTTAGAGTGAAAATGATAAAGACAGTCTTTATCATTTTCACTCTAAGACACACAGATAAAAAAAATCTAGATATCTTTTGTCAAAAAAAGAAAGAACAAAATATTAATAAACAAGAAGATAAGCTTCCACATTAAAGTTTGTAACACTAATTAAGATAAGGGTTTTTTATGGTAGGTAAAATCATCCAATGACGAATCCCGCCCTTGGGCGGAGCGGGAAACAGTGTCAGACTCTTACTGACTAAACAACCTTCCCCATTCCTACGTTGCCATATATACCAGAGCCAGAGCCTTCCGTTCAGACGCGAACCCTTGGCCCCAGTTGGCTTCGACCCCTATGCAGGGACCCTACGGTTTGCTGATAACTCCTTGAGGCGCGCGGAAAGAAGAAGATGAAGAAGAAAGGAAAGGAAGGAAGATGTCTTAAAATAACACATAAAAGATAATCTCTTTTTGTGTCTTAGAGTAAAAATGATAAAAACTGTTACCGACAAAAAAATCTAGATATCTTTTGTCAAAAAAAAAGCAAGAACAAAATATTAATAAAAAAGAAGATAAGCTTTCACATTAAAGTTTGTAACACTAATTAAGATAAGGTATTTATTCTCCTTCCGATCCCCGGATCAAAAGGCCTCACCTTTTATATAGGACCCTAACTAGACATTTCGTGTTAACAATAAAATTGTCACCTTTACAAATGTTTTAATGGCACGCCATTTATGTTTTGACATTTTAATCAAAGAAGGGTGGAATTAATAGATAGAACAAAGTGGGGATACAATTACTGTACTTCCCATGGGTTCGCTACTATTTTGAAATTATTGTGGTTAGGGAAACTTTTACCGGATCCAACGGGCGTTGGCTTCTGCCCTATACAGGGTGATTGGTAATTCCGTGAATTCCATATAATGGTTGCATGAAATTTACAACGATTTTATCTGGTATTTTGTAGCTAGACTCTATTTTATTCGAGTAATTTAACTTTGTTTTTTTTTTTTTTTAAATTGTGAGTACCATTATACTCTTTTTTTTCTTTTGCTCAAGTCAAGGAAATGCAGAAATCAGCCCGAAATACAAATACAAATATTATTATACTTTTTTTAATTAGTGAAGGTTTTTTTTGAAAGATACCATACTCCAAAAAATTTAATTAATTCATCAAATAATTGTTTCAAGTAATTCAAATAGGTTATAAATATTATGTTTATAACTTAATACCTAGTAGTGTATTAAGTTATACACTGCTAGCTCATGTCCTAAAATAGAACATAGGATACTTTTTATCTAGGGATTTTTTCTCTTACAATTTACAGTGATTTTATTATTAAAAGCACTTTCAGATCCTTAAACCTATGCACAGCTGGGAGCTCTTTTATTAATGATATAAACTAATTCTTGATGACGATTCTGCTTGATGGAAAGCAGTAATGCAATCATTGATAGTGGTATTTATTAACAGCATATTGACTCTATCTATGAAGACACCTAAATTATAATCTGACGGGAAGACCGAAGCATGCAAATTGTTATATACACGTAGTATAAAACATTATTTTTATTAACCTTTCGTCTTTGGCTTATTGAATTCAAGAGTCTTTTTTTTATGGTAGGTGAAAATCATCCAATGACGAAACCCGCTCTTGGGCGAAGCGGGAGACCAGTGTCAGACTCTTACTGACTAAAAAACCTACCCCGTACCTTCCTTGCCTTATTCCTGGAGTCGAGGTAACAGTTTTCACCACCCTCTAGGCTCCAGGATCAAGAGTCTTAGTTTAGTATCTAGTGTAAGACACAAATGTAGGTTATAATGCAGCTATCATAGTAGAATTACGACTAAAGGCTCTAAAAACCAATAAAAGGAAAATTAAAATGATTTTATTTTTCCTAAAAAATAATTCAATGGCTACTAAAATTAATATTCTTATAAGCAGTTAATCAAACATGATTTGCAAATGAAGTGTCGTGCAATTGTGTGTTAAATGGAAAATAAAACGGGGTAAAATCACCGATGGGAGGGGAGGGGTTCAGAAACCCTTCCGAGTGCACTGACCTTTAAGGGTGGCTACGCATTGGGGACCTGATCAGCTGGACATAACAGATAGGCTTGTGGACGGGAAATTGGGAGTTTCCTACCATAATAATACCAGTTTTACTTATTTTATTTTCATATTCTGATTAGAATTTATTTATTTATTGCTTGCGGTCAGCTATCAGTCTTAGTGTATGCGACCTGTGTTTTACTTGGAGCAATATATTAAACTTCCTCAACCAAGTGTTTCATTTTTGGAAGGCAAAAATCATCCAATGCCGAATCCCGGTCTTTTGTTCGTAGCGAGAAACAGTGTCAGACTCTTAATGACTAAACAATCAACCCCGTTCCTTCCTTTCCTTCCATTACATTACATTTTAATTAAAAAATTACAGTACTACTTGTCAAGTTCCGATCCCGCAACCTCAAGCATGTGAGGCACGATGCATCTCCACTGAATTATACAACATAAATAATAATTTTAAAACTTTATTGAAATACACGCCTTTCCAAAGTTCTACGACCGGAAATAGGCCAATCCATCAGTAGTTTGACATTTACATAGCAAAACGCATAGTAAGCCGTCCAATATCCAGCAAAGCCAAAACTTACATTCAATATATAAATGGAAGCCCGCAATTCGTGCTGGCAAAGTAAATCCTTCAGCGTATAGTCTATATGTAGGTTAGTAGATCGTTCCAGTTATCAGCCAGTACCGCCAACCATCTGGCCCATCTGAATTTTTCACTTTTACCTTTTCCATCCAAAAAAACGTTTTTCCTAAAAGTGGGTCGCGCGAAATGAATGCACAACGAGATTTATAGCCAAAGACTGCTTTTTTAAATTTCATAAAATCTTATTTGGATGTGTCGCCCCTGTGATTACGTTATCTTCATTGAATTAGAATTTTCCTGCTTCTTTTTTAATTTATTTATTTACCGTGTCAAGATTTTCACCTTGGAATATTTAGATATTTAGTAGCTACTTGATTTTTGCAAATTTAAGGTGTGAAATACGGCCTAATTTTAATAAATTAGAAATCGTCGTAGTCTAGGCATGGATATAGCTTCCTATCACAATAACCTCCTTGGTCTACATCGAAGTTGCCCTGAGAGTCAGGAGTTCTAGAATCTAGTTCTAGTCTTGTGAACTGCGAGCAAGGGCTAGCTCGTCGTCTAATATGGATCGAGCACCGCATAGACATGTTAGCTATATTGACGGATCCTATTAGCGTCGATGTCTCGTAGGGTAGAGAAAATGTGCGAAAGAATAACTTTCGGCCTTAATCGCAAAGAGTAACTAAAGGGACAAAGGTAGGTTTCTGATAGTAAGCCAGAGGGCCTATAACCCTGATGCAATTATTTAATGAATTCCCTTATTAAACAAAGATAAAATCTATGTATGTGATAAGCTTTTGCGTTTATTCACCATCTCACCAGGTGGAAAGCGACATTAGAGCACATTTGCTTAGACGTAATATATTCATTCTTGACTCAGATTGTAGCTATCCGGAAAGACAAACTCCGGCAGGGTAGTTCATACGTCACTTTGTCTAGGATGACGGTTTTTATACCACCGAGGTAGAGTCGGCAACCGCATGCTCCATATTGCACTTACTTGTAATGCTAAACCATGAAATTTTAATATAAAATCGCTTTTTACTCAACACTTCATCTTTATATACGTGAATACGAATATCGTTGAATAACAATGAAAATGTTGAATAAATCATTAATATTTGGATCGTTTGGCTGAAGAGAAAATTGCGGTTTTGAGCCACTGAGCTTATGATGACTACCTAATTATGGAGCCGTGGGAGTTGATCATCATTTACGTAATTATATAATCATTTTGCATAGAGTAATATGGTGTTCTTGTTAAATACTTTAATTTTTAGTACACACATACACACGTTGAGAGCAGTGGTGGTCGAGTGGTAACAGCTCCGATTTACGAGTTATAGGTCTTGGGTTCATACCCAGACAGGCGCGTTACTTTGTGTAATTTATTTCATCATCAAAAACATCGTGAGGCAAACATCGACATGTCCTATAACCAAAAATTCGAAGACAAATAACATCCACCAACCAAAGTTCACTGGCTCGCGGACGGTGAGCAATGGGTAGCTCGCCGTCCGGTCGTCTGGTAACTATCCAGACCGAGTCCAAGTCGTCAACGGCGCGCACCGTTCCCGCGCGCCTCAAGGAGTTGTCAGCAAACTGCAGGGGCCCTTCAGGGTCGAAGCCTCCTGGAGCCTAGAGTGGTGCAAACTTTTACGTCGACTCTAGGAATAAGGCAAGGAAGGTACGGGGTACGCGGCAGGCAGGCAAGCGGGTTTCGTCATTCGATGATTTTCACCTACCATAAAAAAAAAAACCAACCAAAGTGGCCAATTACGGTCCATTCTTTCTCTTAGAGAAGAGGTCTGAGTCCTAGCAGAAAGAACATAAAAGACTGATTGTGATTTTATTTTATGAATGAAAAAAAAAAATGTTGGCTGAAACAAAAATCATATTGTTCATTTAAAAAATTCGTATTTATTAAATAAAAAGCTGAAATATGACAAACAAAAAGCATTTTGCTGGAGACAAGATTTAATCAAATGTATGAAACAAAACCCAGCGCGTATAGAAACTCCGATTAGTTAAACAAACGAACGTCGTTCACCCAATTTCTTTTATATTACGTAATTGCTTTAGACAGAATTACAGAGCAACAATCTCTTGCTTGTGTGTACCAAATTGTACAAAAATTGTTGACAATATAATTTTGCGTGCTGTAAATGCTAAACTATACAAAGCTACAATTGATACAAGCTACTGCTTTTTTATGGTGGGAAAAATCATCGAGTGACGAATCCCGCCCTTGAGCGGAGCGGGAGACAGTGTCAGACTTCTACTGACTAAACGACCCACCGTTCCTTCCACCTTAGTTCCAGGGCCCCGGTAATCCGCTTTCGCATCAACCCTTGGCCCCAGAAGGCTTCGACCCTGCAGGGCCCCTTCAGTTTGCTGACAACTCCTTGAGGCGCGCGGGAACAGTGTGCGGCTACTAGCGCTACTGCTAGCGGCTTTACTCGTGCGAATGCAGGAAATATGTATGTCACTTAAGTATACTATCCAAGAACGCGTAGCTTTATAGACGCGTATTCGTCTACTTTGTCAATGAAACTACAACTGAACGACATTATCGCTTTGATGACAGAGTTACATAGGTTTGTATGTAAGACTCACGCAGGCGTACACCAAGCGTATAGTTACGAATACGCATCTGAGAAGCTACGCGTCCGTAGACAGTAAGTATAAGTGATAAAATTGCATTCAATTAGCGAAAAAAAAAATCGAATCGGTTCAATAATTTCAGAGTTTTATTTATTAGCGAGATATAAGAAATAATAAAAATGCTGATTAATTTACTTAGTTTAACACAAAACAATAATAATATAATTATGGCGTCGTGGCATTCTCCATCAACAATATGTAGAACTTCTTTTTAGTAATATAAATTAATGCTTGACTGTGATCGGGATTCGTCATTCGAGGATTTTTACCTAACATAAAAAAAAACCTGATGGAATCAAGGACCATCATTAACAAGCAAGGCTCTGACCCTGGTACATAAAGCAACACAGAAACGGGGTAGGTTGTTTAGTCAGTAAGAGTCTGACACTGTTTCCCGATCCGCTCTAGGGCGGGATTCGTAATTGGATAATTTTTACCTACCATAAAAACCACTGTATCTGTATATTAACGGCCAGTTGTTTTCATGTGTTGTGAATGTTGCTTAGGTGAGATACCTAGATATTTATTAAACAAAATTTAAATGTACAAACTTAGTACATCGTGCCTTGTTTACTTAAATAAATCCTTATGAATATGATCGCTCAGCAATCATTTGAAGTTTACCTCAACATACAGTTGGAGGGAATACGCTTTGCATACATATAAGACTGATTGAAATTTTACGCTCGCAGGAATTTTTACGCATATTTTAGGCCCGTTTCGCAATTTCACACCCATTCTAATATAGTCGTCGGCGAACGAGTATTTCACATATAAATTTTCACTTTTCCTTATTTTCTGCGTATTAAGAAATGTGTACGAAGTAACATACACAGGGGAATGAGAATTAGAAACACTGTTTGCCCTAGTTCGGATTAGATTTTGTCAAAATTTGTTTGCCTTCAATCTCGAGATGGAATATTTGATCTGCAGATTCGTAGATATGTTTGCAAATAAAGGGTAGGAATATTCTTATGAATATTAGCCCACATCAACAATCTTCGATCTTTAATTTGGTTTTATTAGTCTAATAGCTTCAGCTAGTGGTTTTGCCCGCAAAATTATTTCAAGGGAAATGTATTGTATTTTCTTGTCTGATACACCACAGATAGTCCAGATGCAAGTCTAAATGCGTATTGCCATTGATCAAATATGGGTCTGAAACGTGTAGTCACTCTCAATGGGATTCATTAAAAGGCTCAGAGTTTCCTTGCGTGATCGATTTAACAACAAAGATATCTGTAAGAGAACCAAGATTACTGATACAATCTGAAGAATTAACCAACTTGAGGCAGTAGGTAAGGCACATTGCTCGCAGAACATATGCTTGATGGAGCCGAATGGTTTAGGTGTGGCGTCCACGTACTTGAAGAGTCAGTGTTGAAGAGCCTGCCACAAGGTGGACCAATCACATACACACAACACTCATGAAACACATTCCTATAACTACTTTCTTAAAGGTACTTTCGTGTTCATGCGATAGTGACATGTTTGACGGCACTACGGAATTCAAAATATAATCCCGGTACAAGAGTTCTTCATGCTATTAGGATATATTGGTTATGGTATGATTATACAATAGAACGAAATCCACTATCAGATAACAGACCGAACCAAACAAAACATTCACTTCATCGCACATCTTTTTTCTACGGCCATTTGCGGGCACTTTAAACTTCCGCAGTGGGTTTGCAAACGGCGAGCAATGAGTAGCTCACTGTCCGACCGTATGGCAATCGTCCAGACCGAACACAAGTCTTCGACGGCGCGTACTGTTCCAGCGCGCCTCAAGTAGTTGTCAGCAAACTGTAAAGGCTCAGTTGGGTCAAAGTCTACCGGGGTCAGTCACTAAGGCGAAGAGAAACAGTAATGGGTTTTTTAGTCAGTAAAAGGCTGACACTATCTCTCGCCCCAGCCGAGTGCGGAGATGTCATTAGATGATTTTTGTCTACAAAAAAAGTGTGAATTCGAGCATACTTTTAAATATTCACTTTCTCTTTCACTAAACTGACTGATCTTTAAAGATAAAGAAACTAGATCTCCTAAGAAAAAACAGACTTTAGTAAGAAACGCTACGATGAAGAAGATTACTTATATAAACGGTACACTCCTCGCAGCTTTGTTCGCTCCGTGAGGTTAAAAGAGCATGAAGATCTTAAGAAGGCAAAGTGCAGTTCTTGCCAACAACAGACCTCGCTAAGCAATTCAACAAATGCATAGGTAAAAATACAAAATGCGAGTCAAACATTAACATTTTCATTGTTTCGCCCCCAGGAACTTATATTAAACCGTTGAGGGACATTAGAACTTATAACACTTGAACGTAAACTTGCTACACAATTACAAACTTAAGTTTGCCGTTGCAAAACAACAACGATGACTTTAGTGCTTATAATTTAGTGTTGGTTGTTGTGTTTGAGGGTAGTTTGGGAACTGTAAAAACAATGTTGTGCTTTGTTAGAGAAAGCATCCATTCATACAGGAGGGATGCGCCCTTATTTCTTTCTCCCCACATCGGTTGTCGACGTAATTTTTTTAATCATGTTTTATACTCGTATTAATTTACTTAACGACCGTCTTAGTCGGAGGTTTTTGAATGCGTCGCTACGTTTTCGATGAATAACGAATGAGCTTGCAGTATTATAATTAAGTTGGTGATTCTTGAAGATTGTTTGCTGAAGCACCGGTGCGGAGGATTTTGATCTTGATTTTCATATTAAACTGTCATAATAATTTTGCTTTGATTGGATGCTTAATTTACATATTAGTGGGAATGTTCTCGCAAAAGATACTGTCAATAAAATGAAGCTGATTCTGAAAATATCTTTATCACATTAAAATAATTCCAACTCAGAGAACTTTAGAATAATCAAATTCAAGCGTTTTATTTATCATAAATTGTAGTAGGGACCTTCAAATATTATTCAATAATTTTAGGTTATCTGAAGGCCTAGTCACCCAAAAAGCAATGAAAACGACTATGAGTTCACAGCTCAGAGTATGCTGGTGCAATCAAATTAGGAATAAATATCTGAGACCCGAGGAGATCCAAAGTTACTGACATAGCTCGAAGAACAGCCAAACTTAGTTGCAGTAGGCAGGACTCGCAGAACAGGTGGTGGATATGGCTGAAAGATTCTAAAGTAACGATCGCGGACTGGAAGAAGCATCGTTGGTAAGCCTGTCAGAAGGTTGAACCGCTGACCTGATGAGAGTCATCATCATCCTTCAAAAATACATCCATTGTTGGACATAAGCCTCCCACCAAAGTGGTGAGTATCACGGGAATGTAATTGAGGTGAGACGCAGAGACCTGGTTGATGTGGCGACACTTAGAGAGGCCTATGTCCATAAGTGAACGTCTTTCGGCATAAATGATAATGATGATGAATTTTAATGGGAGTAGTCAAACAGATGATTACGATTGTGAGAGGAGTAATTTGCAAGAAAAGGATAGTTATAACGTGACGATTGGCAGGACAGAGTAGAAGACGAAAATGTTGTGCTGACTCCAACTAACAGCAGACAACGGCAGGAAAATGGTGATAAAAGAAGAATTTTAAATTGTGTAAGTTTCTGCTTTTAAAAGTTTAAAAGCTGATTTCCATAACAACGTACTACAGTTTTGTTATAATTTGAGAAACAGTTAAGAAAAGAATCAATGTAAACAGCCATCTTGATCCTACTACCATTGTAACAAGAATAATACTGTCACAATTGTTATTTCTAATGATCCACTTTATATTTCCCCATAAATCCATTAGGAAAACAAATGGAGGGGGATTCAGATATGATTTCAAAGAATTTCAGCATCCGAATCACAAAAGGCGATATAAAATTTACAAATTGTAGCCATAAAACGAGCGCGGGAAACTTAGTCTGTGAAATTATGTACGAGCTAAAGGTAATAGGTCTTTGAAACAATGTAACTTTACATTTATTGTTATTTGAGTCCTCCGGAGGAGATAGGGAGGCATCGGGGGCCGTAATGTGATTTTTATTCAATACAGACGTGCAACTGTGTTAATTCTAAGGAGCTTTACAATGTTTGGTCTAATTCATAAAAGAAAAACGAAAAAGGTTGTTACAAACTTTTATATTTTTTTATTATTTACAGGCTTGATAAACATATTGAAGGATGTTTGAAATTGGCATCAGTTACTGAAAAGATGAAAGGGAATCGTTTATCTCGGTAACTATACATTTGACTACAAATTAAGAGCAGGGATAAAACCCATATAACTAAAAGAGTATACAAGTGGATGGCTGGAGAGGAACAAAGAGGCCAAATAGATGGATGGATTTTTAAAGAGATGAAAGGAAAGGGATTGATAGCGTGACGGTTAAAAACGTGTTGCACAAACTTTAACATGAACGTTTGCATGAAGTCAATCATAATCGATAGGATTTTATTTTGTTGAGATCACACTTTACTAATTCAATCTCACCTGATGACCAGAAGTAACCGTTTCATAGTCTTAAATTCTTGTAAGGATTTGCTTTAATTTTTTTTTAAGATTCACAGATTCCAAAAATTACACATACTTTCAGGTGAAAACCTTGTCTGCCGTCATTCAATATAAACATTTTGCGTTAAACACACAGTTGTCTTAAAAAAACATGCTTGTTATTGTTGTCTTTGCCTTAAACGTTCTTTGAACTTTTTTAAACAATCGCTTCAACTTGTATATTGTACCATTCACTGGCCGAGAACACGGGAGGTAAAATTCTTGAGGTGTTGTTTGCCCTAAAGGCGATTTACTCCAAGTGTCTGTTAAGACGATAATTACGAAAGTTTTTTAATTAGTTTAATTTTGCCGTAAGCCGACGAGATTTTTGAAGCTTTTAAAGCATTATACACGATACGTTTACGAAGCGAAAAAATTACGAACTTTTCTTTGTGTGTGTTGGGTACTTTATTAGGTTTTTTCTTCTATATTCCCTTTTTAGAGTCCGATAAGCTGAGCCAATTTGAATAGGAGTTTTTTTTATTATTCCTTCGACCAACTGTTGAGTTTAGGTCCTTTATTAACCGACTTTGAAACTAGGAGGTCCTCAATTTTTTTTATTGTTGTTGCCTTAGAACTTTGTCATTTATAGATCGATTTAGAAAATTTGATTTTTTTTTATATGAAAAGATATTTATATACTTTCAGTTTATTAAAACGTTGTTCCTTTACAATTGTCGAGTCGATTGTATCTTATTAAAGTCGATTGTATTTACGCTTTAAAAGAACAATGTAGGATATGATTTATCTAGGTATTATAATATTCTTGTCATCGGCTCATGTCTGTCAAAGTTTTATGTAGAACCTCTCGTAAACTGCTTATTGAAAATGCGTTACTGTTAGAAATATCAATACTATTCGTTTTCACAAAGTGGGTCACCTTGATGTATACATCTTACTAATATTATAAATGCGAAAGTTACGATGTTTGGATGTTTGTTACTCAATCACGCCAAAACAGCAGGACGGATCTGGATGAAATTTGGCACAGGCATAGGATACAGTCCGAAATAGGACATAGGGTACTTTTTATCCCGGAAACCCCAACCCCAACCTCTATACCACGCGGGCGAAGCCGCGGGCAAAAGCTAGTACATAATTAGTATTACAATATCTAATTCTACAAGATTACATACCAAATAGATACTAATCCCGATACCTCTTTACAATACTTACTGCGTTGCACTACTATTCTGAATGTACAATCAAATCTAGCCGCTATTCAAGTCCTTAGCCACAATCTTGCAATTAGGCTTCATTGAAGCTATTCCTCATAATAATACAAATAATTCAAAGTTTGACTCGATTTCACTAATCTTATTTTAGTATTTGTTTATTTTATATTTTTTGTTAGTACTTATAAGAAACACAAAAAAGAAAAAAAATATGTTTAAAATTTACCACCTTAGGTTAACTAATAAAGAATACCTAAGGCCGCCTTTGTACCTTGTGTTGCATGAAGAATAAATAAATGGGTAACCATATCGCATTCATTTTGACTGGCCTATTGGTCTAGAGGTTTATGACCCTGACTGCTATATCGGAGGTCGTGGGATCGATTCCCACCCAGGACAAATATTTAAGAGATGAGCACGATAATTAATTTGTTCTATGTCGGGGTGTAATTTATCTGTAATATGTAGGTATTTAGAAATATATAAGTATGTTTATCAGTTGTCTAGTATTCATAACACAAGCTCTGCTTAGCTTGGGACTAGACGGCGTTGTATGATAGTTGTGGAATATTATATTATTACGCTTTTTTAGTCGGGTAAAAACGTATTTCATATAATCTGCTGAGATCCATATAAAAAACCCTGAACTCCGATCCTCTAGGATAGAGAAAAAAATACAATCCACAATTATATGCTTGATGATTGATGCTTGAAGAGTGAACTGCCCAATACTTTAAAAATCAGATACTATCTAGTTCTTGGATACACTTTATAAGGTCATTTTTGATATTATCCTTAACCAATTCAGCCGATATCCTTAGAGATTAAGGGCGTGATACAGCTTGCAGCCAACAAGGCTGAACAAGTTACGACCAGCCCCCGGAAGAGTAGCACGCGTAGTCAAGCACAGCATGACATCACAGCCAAGTTTTAAATTTAATTAAAGACAACTTTGGGGCGAGGCATTGCGACTGTAAACAGATTATGTGTGGGCAAACGGACGTTTGTTTTGGATTTATAATTGTTTTAAAGTGATGATAAATCAATTATGGACATGTAAATGGTTTTACAACTCCTATTTGGACGCCAAATAGGGCTAATTGACTAAGCTATTGTTCTTGATAGGGGTGCGGGGTTAGTTGAAAAAGTTTCTGCGGCACTAGGACGCCAAGGGTCTCTAACAGAATATGAGTTTTAGTGAATAAAATTGAGAGTAGGAGGTTAGTAGCAATCAATCAATCATTTATTTAAGATAAATATGATGCTATGGTGGATAAAGACCTATTCCCTTTCCTAAGTCCCAACAGAAGGTCCGGGTGGAAGAGCACGAGGGTACTCAACAAGGCTCAATAAAAAAATATCTACAATGTCTGTTGTTGTAAATTTATTGTTATTGTTGTTGTATATTTTCTGTAATATGTTTTAACTGCTGTCAGCGACTTCGCTTTCATGTTAGAAGCAAATTAACCTATGGGAATATACACCCGGGGTAAAAAGAATCCCATGTGCTTCCAGGACACGATATACTGAGGCCAAATTTCATCCAAGTTCATTCAATCGTTCGTGAAGAAGTAACAACATTATACACACTCATAAACTTTTGCCTTTTAAATTCAAATCCGAAATGTTTTTATTTCACTATAATAACGATATGACTACTCGTTGAATAACCAACTAGTCGTTACCTATAGAACGGTTAAGAAGAAGAACCGGCAAGAGCATCCATGGTTACTCTTTATAACTTAACATATGCTAACGCAAGCGTTTTTTTAAACGACAACCGCAGCGTTTCACCCGCTCGTCTGCACAAAAGCACAGTCGCCATGTGTCGCCACGTTACAGATGCACAAAGTATTGCAACACGACATCCACGCACTTTTGCATAAAGACAACATGGCCGCTTCCCTTGTATGGGGCTCTGTTATTATAACTGTTGTTTTTTTATGACTGAGGATGTTATTAAGTGTTTGGATGATACTTTCTGTTGAATAACAACCGCAGAGATTTATCACCAAGGTTAAGCAACACTAGCAGAGGTCAGTTTGCGGATGGGTGACCATCTTACTTATAGAGACTCTTTTTTAGTATGTTTGTTTCAGTAATCACTAGTTTTAGTAAGGATGGATAGACAAAACTGGTTACTAAAATATACTGAACTTAATAATTTTTTTCGCGATTTCAGAATTGATCCCATAGTAAATTGTTTGTTATCATGATTACTCGTACAATTACGTGTTTAAGTATTGGTCAATAATTACCAGTCACCATTAATACTTATTAAGACAACCCCTTTTTTGCACCTAACAGTAGGTACACACACAAGTATTTGTATGTATTTGTCCAGCTTTCAAAAAAATCAAGCAAAAATCGATGGGACGCCTCTAGGAGTTGCCAGCAAATTATAAGGCCCCAATGCAGGGCCGAAGTCTATTGAGGCCCAGTCCGGCTTCTGAAAGGAAGATCCAACCCCGGTTTTTTTTTTTTTTTTTTTTTATGGTGGGAAAAATCATCAAATGACGAATCCCGCTCTTGGGCGGAGCGGGAGACTGTGTCAGACTTCTACTGACTAAACGACCCACCTTTCCTTCCTGCCTTAGTTCCAGGGCCCCGGTGTTCCGCTTTCGCATCAATCCAAGGCCCCAGAAGGCTTCAACCCTGCCGGGCCCCTACAGTTGCTGACAACTCCTTGAGGCGCGCGGGAACAGTGCGCGCCGTCGACGACTTGGGCTCGGTCCGGACACTTACCGGATAGGCGGACAGCGAGTTACCCATGGCTCGCCGTCCGCAAGCCCTCGTCTACGGTGGCCGAAAATCGGGATCGGAGTCACGGCGGCGACGGCTGTGGCGTGAGCGACGTTGCCTTTGCCTGATACGGTCGGCCTCCTCTTTTGCTAACATTACTGCTTCGCAGAAGGACGCGACCGCCTGCCACTCTTCCTCGCTCCGGACCATGGCCTCTACCAAGGCCCGTCGCGAGAGATCGCCGCCACCGATCGCCTCCACGAGAACAAGGCGATGCTCTTCCCACGCGGGGCACACCTCTACCGTGTGCTCTACCGTGTCCTCCGGGCGTTCCGCACAGTGGCGACACCCGGGCGTTGCTTCCTCACGAATTCGGTGCAGGAACCTCCCGAACTTGCCATGTCCGGTCAGAACCTGCGTCATACGGAAGGTGAGTACGCCGTGAGATCTTTCAAGCCACGCCTCAAAGAGGGGACTTACCGCCGAAATTATGGCGTGCCCAGCGTTGGGTTGCGATAGTCGCTGACGCCATTTTGCCATCACGAGATCCCGCCGGAGTTCCGTCCGCCATGCTGCGACTTGTCGCGGCAGCGGAGTTTCACCCCGGCGTTGCATCTCCACGCGCAGATCGTGCATGTGTGCAAGGACTGTTGCCTCCAGATCCCATGGTGGCAGGCCAGCAAGAAGGCTCGCCGCTTCGCGGGACACCGTGCGATATCCCCGTATCATCCGTATGGCCATGACCCTCTGGCAGGCGTTCAGCTGGGCTGCCAAGATCCAACCCCGGTGTGAGGGCTAAAAAGGAATTGGATGTGTCATTTAGTCAGTAAGAGTCTGACACTGTTTCCCGCTACGCCTGAGGGAGAGATTCGTCATTAAATGATTTTTCCCACCATAAAGAATCAACACTATTTTTGAAGGACTGCAATAGCATCCAGGATCCGCAGTGATCAAGATGATCTAAAATTCGTATCGTTACTACTGGGCCACCACTATTATAAAAAATCCTTTATCTTACTAATATTATAAATGCGAAAGTTACGATGTTTGTTACTCAATCACGCCAAAAAAAAAACGGCTAGGCGGATCTGGATGAAATTTGGCACAGGCATAGGATACACTCTGGAATAGGACATAGGCTATTTTTTATCCCGGAAACCCCAACCCCAACCCCAATACCACGCGGGCGAAGCGGCGGGCAAAAGCTAATAAAACATAAAAGCTAGGATAGCTCAGTAATCTTTAGAACTTGACTGACATTAATGGCAAGATCGTATTTACTTAATTTAAGCTTCGCCAAATGATTATAAGAACGAAACTGACAGGGGACACTTCTGATTATGACAGGTGTCATCAGAAACGGCATTTATTTTGTAGAGTTGAAAGATGTCTCGTTTAGGTCTTGTACAGTAATGAACGATTTTTAATGCCAAAAAGGTATAAAATCTGTTTTTTTTTAATAGTTTTTTTTTATTGATATAAACTAGTGCTTGACTGCAATCCCACCTGATGGCAAGCGGTGATGCGCACTGGTTTATTAAGAGCCTATTTACTCTAGTCTTAAAGACACCTAAATTGTAATCGGACGGGAAGACCGCAGCAGGCAAACTATTCCAGGCCCTTAATGAACGCGGTATAAACGACGAGGCAAAACGATTAGTCCGGACCGTGGACGTCTCTACAACATAAAATGGAGATGGCGGAATCAAATCGTGCAATACCCGTGCACAATCTCCAAAATGCTTCGTGGTTCGACGATGCAAAGGGCAACTGAAGTAACACAGGGGTTCAATATAAAAATCTGATACTCCCATTCGCTCGCTTAAATTCTTGAGGCCCACGCGAACGCTGGCGTTCGCAAACCTATTGTCCTTTTATTATGTCTCTGATTACGGTACTAAAAAGCTTAATACCTAATCAAGGAAAAAAATAGCCGATGGGGTCTTTCTCCTAGAGAGGAAGCTTGTGTCTCCCGTAGTGGGAACATTGGAAAAGCTGACGGTAATGATGGAGTAGGACGGTTAAAATTGAACACTTATTCTTAGAAAATATTCCTAAAACTATTGACCTGGCCGATATCAAGCCATTTCGGAAAACATCGATAATTGTTTGTAACAGGATAATTTTATTTCGGCAGTAGATTAAATAGAAATCTATTTAATCTACTGCCGAAATAAAATTAAATTAAACCTACCACAGAAAAAAAACAACTTTAGAACAAGACAACAACAAACTTGCAGGTGAGGTTTTCATCCCCGAAGGTTTAACATAAAGGAAACCTGGAGCACACACACAGCGAACCCGCTTTAATGCGGTAGTTCGCGTTAATTTAAAAAGGGCCTAGCCTATTACAGTTTACGCGAAGGCATAAAACTCACGACCCAATTTGGCAAAAAGAAAATTTCTCGCAAAATTACCTATTTGGAGCCAAGGCACGTGTTTTTGAAGTTTAAAAAATAAAAAAGGAAAGTTGGTTCCGCCGAAGCCAGAGTCTAAAATGTAAAGAATTATAATATAATAAAATATAGTATATTCCACAACTGTCACACAACATCGTCTAGTCCCAAGCTAAGCAGAGCTTGTGTTATGGTACTAGACAACTGATAAACATACTTATATATTTCTAAATACATATTATAGATAAATTACACCCAGACACAAAAAAAATGATTGAGCTCATCACACAAACTTTTGTCCTGGGTTGGAATCGAACCCACGACCTCCGGTATAGCAGTCAGGGCCGCTAACCACTAGACCAACAGGCCAGTCAAAAATTATTGGAACATAACAAAATATGACCGGACGGGTTTACCTCTATAAATCGTTTTACATCTGCTATAATGTAATGAGATTTAACCCTCCTATTCTCGTTTACGACAAGCCCGCACCGTCTAAATAGATCATTTTTTTTTTCTATAGCAAGTTCTTTTTCGTAAATATACGCGCCAATATTGATAACGTGATCGCTAGATTGACTGCTATTTGCTGATGGATCTGTATGAGTGTTAAGAAACCTGAGACTATTTTCAAGTTTTTATAAGCTAGATAGGCTATGTGTATTCACTATCTTATCTATATTCCTATATATGTTTTAACACAGCCTGAAAGTTAGGTTTTTTTTTAGTAAAGATTTATTGGTAGGAGCATGTCACCTTGCTTGACACCTTTTTTGACAACAATTAGTTACTCACGGAATCACAAAAGTTTAGGCCTTGGAGTAGCCTTTATATAGTATAGGGGTTTTCCAAAACCAGCATAATAGACGTGGGAAAAAAGGCTACCATGGTCGAATGGCAATAGTCGGGTCTCTTCAGTGGTTGCATAGTGTTGTCATGCAAATGCTCAGAGAGTGGTGACGCGTACCATCAGGACTTTTTTAAGAAGTCGTAGGAGAAGTATTTTAAGGAGGCTTTTGCCATGCTGGGGCACAATAACGGTAAAAAAGTAGATGTTATCGTTACTGTCACCTCGCTGATGTATTGATGGTAACTGCTACTGCAATTTGGTTACTAACTCTATTTTTTTTTTTCAGTAGTCTTGTATTATTATCTTAGGCTCTAGACAGACGGACTGCATTTCAACTGCAATCCAACTGCAAATTTGCAGTTCGGATGCAGTTTGAATGCAGTTTGAATGCAGTTGACACGACTGCAATAGAACTGCAAACCAACCGAGCAGTCCAATTGCAGTTCAATTGCAGTCGGCGTGCAGTCGTGTGAACTGTACACCGACGGTTGGTTTGCAGTTCTATTGCAGTCGTGTCAACTGCATTCAAACTGCATCCGAACTGCAAATTTTCAGTTGAAATGCAGTCCGTCTGTCTAGAGCCTTAATGTTGCTTCTTATCACTTCGAAGACTACAGCAATGATTACTTTACTTTTTGTTTTGAGACTTCAGTTTCTTAGAATATTTATATTTTGTTTCAAATAAATGCAAAGTTTTTTTCATCAACCAAACTTTCTTAACAGTGAATTTCAGTCTCGAAACTTGAATTTTGTTGAACTTTGTGTAAAAGAAAAATCTTTCTTTAAAATGTGTTTTCATGAAAAAAATATTATACAATTACTATTTAATATATTGATTTTGAAAAAATAAAATAAACGTATAATGAAAAAAATACAGACCCTAGACAGTTTATTTGTTTATTTAACAGCGTTTTTGCAGACGACAAGCGAACTATTAAGCCCAAGTAGACGACGGCGCGTAGTCTTCCACACATGCATCAAAGAGATGTCAGCAAAAAAGTGGCCAAAGCCTGCTAGAGCCATGAAAAAAAGAGTACGAGTAGTAGAGATGTAAGAGTTACTCGTGGACTTAGAACGCAGAAGGTAACTGAACGGTATGATTTTAGCAAGTCTCATATGCCTTCTCGCACCACTCTAAAGAGGTTGAAGTCATTAGACCTATTAAGTGGTCTATTTGTTTTTTGTTTATATTATGTTATATATGTTAGCCGTGCAGCATCTTTCCGTCGAAGTCGGCTGGTGCTGAAAATCATCGCTGTGGCTCTGTTTAACACATAAGCCCCAGCTTTTTGCTGAGCACTGGCCGTTTTGCGGGGGTGTGTCGCATATTTAGCTGTTTGTTTGTTATTTGTTTTTTTTTTTTTAATGAATAGTTATGGTATGCGCCATTCTTTTGCGCAAATAAACTCTTTTTCAGTCTTTTCTTTCTAGAAATTTTTTTTTGCTACGGTGTCTCTTTCGAAGAACCCGTCAGCCGTTGTTCAGCGCCCAACATCCTGACCCGTATATTTCCATTCCTTATCTTTTTAGTACAATCCCACAAAAGTTGATTGACGTATTCGAGGAGGGAATTCCTTTCTGAGAATTTGTTTAGACCTCTCAATGGCCGAGGGAAATATTAAGAAATGCCTCCCGTCCTATTGATGCCCGATTTTTATTCGCCGTCATCACAAGATTAATTCCAGTATGGCTATGTATTTAGATACGGCATTAAGGGTCCTTTTGAATTTCGCCTAATATTCATTATTGGATATTTGCGAAGTGGATTAACTGCCGTTAATAAACATTTAATGTTGGCCAATTACATTAGGATTTTGTTATTAATGTCTCCGTCTTCAAGAGTTTTGTTGAATAGTGTTTTGTTGTACTCAGAAGTTTGTTTTGAATGGGAATACGACATTATAGATTTGTATTGTGATTAAACAATGTTCTTTCCAAGTTTATTCAGTTAAGTCTTTTTGCTGAATTACTTTATAGGATTGTTTCATCTCTTACATAATTATTAACTGATTTGGAAAATGTTGTTCTGCGATATCAATTATATTATCAAAGCAATAAAACGAAAGTAAAAATTGAAATAAAAAAATGAAATCACAACAAATTAAATTACCTAAAAAATTTAATTCCACAAGCGGTTAGCCTATTTCATTTTTCTTTTCCGTTATGTCTAGAAGTTTGATTTTTTCACAGCTGCAAGGGACCGTAGACTTAAGTTTATTCTTTTAATTTCTACTTTATACATCCACGAGTTCCCGAGATACAGGGCCTTAACAGACAGAGAGTCGGACAACAAGGAGATCCTATAAGAGTTAAATTTTTCTCTTTTAGGTACGGGACCCTTAAAAGTAGTCTGTTTAATTCTTAGCGGTCTAGAGGTGTGATGTAATGTTATTATAATATCATACTACCCTCTAGGTGAAGAACCTTAAAATATGGGGCAGGAAAACTGGCGGTTCAAAACTTATCCCTGGTTAACTCGGTCAGGCTTGCCCGCACATGCTCTCGTACATACAATTTATAAAGAATATAACACAAATATGTAGCGCATAAATCGACAGGTTTTTGGCTCCCTCCCAACTAACATCATGGTAACCTATTTCCTTCTCCTCGTCGTACAATTTCCGCGGGATGGTAACCAGCTGATTGTTTTATGTTTTTCCTTTAGTTAATCATTCGGGTTTTACTTTATGAAATGAAGAAGGAGAAACGATAAAAGCAGAGCTGTTGGCACCCATTTGGAAATTGGATGTAGTATATAAGCGAAATTTCGTGATTGATGGCGTTTTCTGCATGGTTCGCTTTATAGATTCGCTCTTGGTAAGTTTTTTTAGAAAATTAGAGACTGTCCGTATTCAGATACAGTATTTTTTTTAAGGTGGGAAACCATCCTATGAATTAAGTGGCTAAAACTAAACTTATGTTCTTTATCTGTTTTGTGTACCAGAACCCCGGGTTCCCAGCCCCCAGTAGGCCCTACTGGACTCAATTTTGCTGACATCTCTATAAAGCACGACTAGGACATTACATCTCCTCGACAACACTGCTATGCTCTGCATCCATCTTTCTACAGACATCACCTATATCTAGATCACTGTAATTTTTATTGGACATGGACCTTTGGACCAAGTGGAGCACGGTCTTCCCTTGCGTGGAAGAAGAAATTTACTAAACTTCTTCCAATTTAGAATAATGGCTCAATCAAAGTACACAAAACAAAGCAAGTTCATAAAGTCTGATAAATCTTTATAAGCAATCCAATATTCGAGAGTGATAAAATCGATACCTGAAGTTCTTGACCTTAAGAACAAAAGCTACGTTAAGCTTTAATCGTAACTCAATAATTTATATCGAGCACAACACATCACTCGAGCCTTTACATAATGCACGAGGGTAGCTAAAACTGCGCTTCCGAGCTCTCGGATGGACTGGTACAGTTGGTGGAGTAGTGTGGTACCAATCCTTAGAGGTTAAGTGCCGTATGAATATTGTTATGAGATCTGCTGTTTCTAGAAAATCGTTTATTTGCATTGAAATAAATGTGCAGGCATAAATATTTTTTTTTTCATATATGACGTGGGATCGCAGTCAAGCATTAGTTTATATCAAATAAAAAAAGAATGTATGTATATATAAATTTAATTAGACTTAACCCACCACGCTGGGGGTGAAAGAAAACCCGGGGTCGTGAAATGCAAAGCAATGAAGGAACATTGAAGTGGGTTTTAATCAGTAAAAGTCTGACCCGCCTTTCCTTCTTCCGCCATAGAGTAAGAGCAATTATTAAATAATTTCCCGCCTACTATATTTACCTCTCTAAATAAACCGATTTCGCCAGAAATGAAGAGAAAACGTAGGCCCACGAAAAATGAAAGGAGTGAAGGAGGAATTTCACAAAGGCTTAAAAAATTAGATCTTCAAAGACAAAAAAGAAAGAGCGATTTTCAACCAACACAACCTGTAGCAAGTGATTAGTATCTTATTTCGCGCAGAATTTTTCATATTATCCTACATTTATCGAGTTTAGAGAGATATACTCGTACCTGACAAAGTCAGCATCTGACAAAATATAAAATCTCTCACTTTAAGTACTAAGAAGTTATCCAATTCAAAGTTTTGAGTCCAATTTTTGTCTAGACACGGATAATAGCTTTAGTTAACAGCACAACTTATTCTCCACACACATGTCACTAAGCGCCATTTTAGCCGCCCAGTGCGCGGGCGCCTCCTATTATTTCTATCTGAATCTCTTTTATTGCATCGTAAATAAGTATAGTGACAGTTTTTATTGCGCCAAACTGAGTTCCGGAGTTAGTTGGGGTGAGATTAACATCTCCGAACGAGTGCAGAATAAGTATAAGGATTGCCGGTTTCAGAATTACTCCCGTCTTTGTTCTGTGTTCCTGGTAATTGCTATAACATTTTCTCGAAATGTTTTAATGATTAGCTGGTAATTGTTTAGAGGATTTGAGTTGAGCTTGGAGTCCTGTCGAGGATTTGTATTTCGTTTACCTTTCAATTATGGTTTGAGGGTAATTTTATTTGGTACAACGATTGAGGTTTGAGTTTTTGAATTGTGTTTCCTTATATAAACACGAATAATAATGGCTTGGTATAATCCATTTATCCGTTTATGCGTAGAAGAGTAAAAAAATTACCCTTGACAATGCTAGTGTGATTTTGATGCAGGTCTTACAACCTCGACCTGTTCAATAATACCGACCCCGGTATGAGGACTAAAAAGGAATGAGGTGGGTGTTTAGTCAGTAAGAGTCTGACACTGTTTCCCGCCCCGCCCAAGGGCGAAATAGTCATTAGATGATTTTTCCCACTATAAAGAAAAAACTTTCAATAATTGCGATGGACTTAAGTTTAGTACCAGAATGCTGTAATGCAGTTACATCACGTACCATCGAAGACACTTCCGCCTGACCACCGCTAAGTTCATTTTTGCTTGCACTCGAAACAAAAATTTCAAAGGATTTGGTTTGGCTGCTGTGCCGTAGAATTGAAACGATTTTTTTTTTGTGTGATCTGGCAGAAATGACCACCACGATGGTACATAAAAGTTTTGTAAGGTAGACTATAGAGTACTTAGTGAGAGTTTGTTTTATGTTAACGCGATCGACACGTTTATGACGTTCGACGTTCTGATTGGCCCCCTCCAATCTCTTCACCAATCAGAGAGCCAAGCGTTTACCACGTTTAAATCGCATTAACGTAAAAGCACGTCGTGATCTGCGCACAGATCCCCAGTCTACAATTCCACTCGTATTGAATTTACGGATTAGCAAAAAAATCCCTTCAAAAATCCTCCACAAAGTCCCGCACCAATTTCTTACTGTACTTTATGTAACTTTAGGGTACAAAAAACCCCCAAAACAGAGACATTCACGCTCGAATTATCATTATTTGTTGCGAGTGCAAACTTCCCTCCCCATGCAGGTAAAGAAAAAAACGCGAATCCATGGAAAACTTTTACGTAAATAGTAAGGTATGTTTAAAGTTTGTGCCGAGGGTGTACTGATTGCGTTGCAGGGTTTGTTTCTCTTATAGATACGTGTATTTGAGTATCAGAAACGTTTTTGGAATTTTTATTTTTGGGGAGATTTATATTTTTTTTTTAACCGACTAACAAAAAAACAGGAGGTTCTCGAGTGAGAGTCAACAAAAGAGTTCACACTTTTTGTTGTTTTATTCAGCAATATCTTTGCTATTTACCGATTTTGATTATTATTTTTCTAATAGGAAGCATATTAGCCCCAGGTGGTCCCGTTATTTCATTATATGTACAGCTAATGATTGGGATTCACTACCGGGGCCTGTGTTTCTTGCTAGCTATAATCTAGGAGAGAATCGTTTAGTCAGGAGTGAATAGGTTACTTCTTGGCAAGCATGCTCTATCGTCGGCCATATCACTTACCGTAAGATGAGATAGGGGTCAAACGCTGGCCAAGCATAATGAAATAAAAATCAGATGAGATAGCGTTTACCTTTTCTGGAGTTCAACAGAAAAGCAGCTGTCTAATAATTAAGAAAGGGGGGATATTGGTTTATTTACTTTTGGTTTGCTCTCTTAATAAATAAATTACCAAAATTAAACACAAAAACGCCTAGTCTGCCTTTAACAATCATTAGAGTCATTGTAAAAAGCAGACTTGGTTAACACTTTAAAATAATGTTATAAGAGTCAAAAGTTTGTGTGTTTCTATGTTTGTTACGTCTTCACGCTCGAAAAGCTTAACGGATTTTGATAAAACTTGGCACATAAAGTTATAGTAACTTTCATCACTATCACATGAGTGAAACCATTGGCAGACCCTAGTACTAATTAACTGTATTATAATGAACCAATTGCTGCGTATTCAAGACCGGAACATATACAATTACATACTGCATTCTTGACGGTGTCAAAACATATATTTTTTTAAGTAGATCATTTGTGCCGTGAGAACAGTGATCTTATTGTCGGTAGATTGAATTACTGTCTAATGCAAGTGATTTCATTTTTAGTTAAGGGGATGTTGCAACTTTTTTTTTTTCTTTTATTTATTTCACTGTTTGATTTTCAAAAAAAGAATGAACCTGGAAAATCCATTTTTCCCTTTTAAGGTATGAAACCCTAAAAACCTGAGCTGTGTCCAATAACTACGTCCCCTAAACTCCTATTACATAAAACTACCAAATATCGCGTCTTTAAGGGGGAGATATAAGACTTTTGATGATTTTAAATCCAACATCACGTCTAAACGACTAGTCGGTATGTTTTGAAAATAATTACATATGTTGAACTAGACTATTTTTCTAATTAATATACAAATATTTACATTATTTTACATTGAACTTGGTGTAATTTATTTTCAAAATGATGTCTAACACAGACAAAAAATTGAAGATGGCAATAATCTATTTGGTGTACTTTTACAAAACTTTCACAAACTAAATAAATATTAACAATCTTTTGATATACGGCTTTTATTCATGAGTTGTGTGTTTAATAAATGAAGGACAAATTATTATTATATTACTCTTGATGTGCGGGAAGTGACGCTAGCTCCTTTGTTGTTCGTTCAAGGTCGCTAGCGTATACCTGCCCCTTAAGTACTGATCACAGTGCCATGACAAATCAAAATGACGGTTGCATGGAATATGCTGTGGCTATTAAAGTATATATCCCCTTTTATTGTTAAAATAAGATTCGTATTTGAGATAAAACTACATGGATTTTTAAACTTAACTTGATTTCATGGTCAGACCTTTTTGTTCGTAATCGATACTTAATTAATCTACACTAATATAATAAAGAGGTAAAGTTTGTTTTTTTGTTTTTTTGTTTGTAGGGGGTAATCTCTGGAACTACTGGTCCGATTGGAAAAAAATTAGCAACAATAGAAAGCTGTTTTACTCCTGAGTGACATAGGTTATATTTTATGTACGCGGGCGAAGCCGCTGGAAAAAGCTAGTGGTTCATATGATCATTATCAGGTATTTAACGGTAATGTTCTTAATTTTCACACTTAATATGTTTTTCATGGTCTATTTAATTAGGTGGTCAAGTGTTTTCAATGTTCGATGTTCAAAACTAAAAAAAAAGTTTTAATTAACAGAAACTTATTAAATTAAAGTGGCTACAATTTCTTAGAATAAAGTTATTCACCTATTTACGCAATAGATACAGTCTAACTATAACCTTCTCTTTGAAGTCGGTTAAAAATTTGCATATTATGACACTTTTTTGCGTATATTATAGCATCGTTTTGGTTTTGCTTATACTCGTAGGATAATCCTCTGTTCAATTTATTGTATTTTTGTTTTACATAATCTATTTAAAAAATTAAAAACAGTCGTATTCCTTACAAATAGTGCACTATTTATAACTCAAGAACGACTGAAACGATTTGACTGAAAATTGGTAGGGAGGAGAATACTAAAAATCTAAAAAAAAAAAGTTAATATGTTGCCTCTACGGCGGAATAAAGATTGCGGGGTCAGCTAGTTAACAATAAACTTTAAAACATTATCTCCCCACGTTATTAAAAGAAATGTTTTTCTTTGTAATCTATACTTACATTTCACTCATTAATCTTTGATTTGCGTTCGCCTATCACTTAAATATTCAAAAAATACAACCTCATTAATACAGTAGACAGACACGACAAAATCCAAATGAAAAATAATGCCCCTTATCTCACCGATTCAAACGCACTTAGTATGGAAATGAAGTCATCAAGCTAAAGCCTCCCATTCACTAGTCGAGTCGATCGCTAGGGTGACAGTGGTGACGCTCGTCATTCCTACAAATCATGTTTACTGGTTGTCCGAACAAGGCGGGGGCAGACTGTCAATAATCGTGTATTGCACCCTTCTGTCTGTGGTGCGTTTAGTCTGTTGGATACAGTTGGTCATTGAATGTGAGGTTTTATTAAAAAAAAAAATAATGTTGAGCAGATTTTTTACTTTAATGTTTTTTAATTACTAAGTTTTATTTAGTTACTTAGAAGTTTTTATCCAGTCCATTACACTAAAAATAGAACTTAATAAAATCTTTTTTTTTTACTTTTTAATTTGAAGATGAGTAAGGTAATGAAATCAAATATATCAAAAATGAATATATTTTGACACCAAATATTGCACAATATAATCCGCTTGACTCGTCGGTACAGCCAATTAAACAGGTCACGATCAGGTACTTACTTGTTAGTGAATTAAAATGAATTAAAAAAAAAAAAACAGAGACGAAACTTGACTCAGGAATCCCGGACATGACAGTTCTCTTCCACTTGACTCGCCCATGCACCCAACTGAACGGGTCACGAGTCGACTGGACTCACCTAATAATGATTATAAATTACTTACGAAACACAGAAAAATAAAAAAAAAACGTACTTGCTAATTAGCCTACTAGTTGCTGGATCACCCAAACCTGACCCAATTTATAGAAAAGCAAAAACATCGAAAAAACTAAAAAAAAAAAAAATACAGAGCGGCAGAGCCGAATCTTGGCACAGGAATCCCGGACATGGCAAGCTGTCTCCCACTTGACTCGCTCATGCACCCAACTGAACGGATCACGAATCGACTGCACTCACCTCTTAATGAATTTAAATTATTTACAAAACTCAGTTCATTCCAGAAAAAGAAGAAGCTACGTAGCTTACTTGTTGCTAGATGCCCCAATTCATGAAAAAGCAAAAACATCGAAAAAACTAAAAAAAAAAAAAATACTGAGCCGAATCTTGGCACAGGAATCTCGGACATGACAAGCTGTCTTCCACTTGACTCGCTCATGCACCCAACTGAACGGGTCACGAATCGACTCACCTGTTAGTGAATCTCGATGACTCGGCGGAAAGCGCTCGCGTGCTATACAAGTCATTCTATTTGTTCGAAACTGGTTTATACCGGTTACAGGATTACTATGACTTTTTGTTGTTTTCTGTTATGAATACAACAGGTAGTAATCGGTTATGTGCTTTTGAGTTTTTGTACGTTTATGACGGTGTCGTGTAAGTTGTAGCTGTTAGATACGTGCAGAGATGAAGCACTTTGCTGTCGAGAGAGTCAACTTCAGCTGTCGACAGTAATCGCAATTGCAGCACATCATATGGACAGAATCATTACGCAGCAAACTCGTTTACTAACAGCAACAAAATAATGCTGTCACTCGGTCACTGTCAATGAAACAGTGACCGAGTGACCTCAGAATACACGAAAGTGTAAATATTGACTTTTAATAATTTTACTTATTATTCTAACGTAACCTAAAGTAATGTTTATATTTACCCGACTTGAAGGTTAAAAATCAAAGTCTGCCATACCTGAAACAAAAAAATATTTGTTTAAATAAATTGGCAAAAATGTTAACTTTTCAAAATAAAATGTAAAAACTACGTACTTTATTTGAATCCTAACTATAATCATCATCATCATTCTGTAGTTGTCAGCTCTCTGTTACCTCTAGAACCATATTTTGATTATTAGTCTAATAATGTTCCCACTGCTGAGTTTTCTTTCAATAAGAGGCAATAGGTCCTAATCTACCTCACGGGCCCAGTGCGGGCCAATGTCATAATATCTTTGCATTTTTGGTTCTAGGACATGTTTTCTCACAATTTTTCCGTCACTGTTTTAAGAGCAGTGGTGACGAAATTATACGTATTAAAACGCCTGGTTACTCGTGACCGTGGTGGACCCGTGATAAGTCGTACTCAAGTCAGGTCCGTTACCATTACACAACCGCTATTCTCCTCTTAGATTCAAAGAATCAACTCTCTGTAAACCATACCCACATTACAGACCTCCCACAGCAAATCAAGGATGACCTAGATAGTACGAACCTAACTTCCGTTGACACAAAACAAACATCGTACAGTCTTACTATTTTTCTTCCAAACCCAGATGACGGTAATAAAATATAAACAAAGAAACCGAACTGAATCAGTGAAACTAAACTAGCAAGTGACGAACTACGTCTCAACAAAGACAAACAGTAGCTTTATTCGCAACAATAAATAAAGCAAGCAAACACATGAGAAATACTGGGTATACCCTTAGGAGCCCTCATTATTTTAATAGTGTAAACCACATTATCCAAACTAAAATTAACTTTATTTGCTAAACATACAACCTAAATTTGTTTAGCACTTTAGTTGAGGTATTCAAACGTTGTACATCACTACTTGCCAGATGAAATTAAACCTATTCTTCTAGATTTTAGGGTTTATTTTAGTGTTTTTTGTTTCTTTGGCTTAGTGGTTGACCGGTAGGGACCGCACACAGTGTCTTGACGCCTACACTAGAATCGAATACGCCTTCGGATCAAGGGGAGACGAATAATTAACGTGTATCAAAGTTTCCAAACTTGGGATGCTAATGAAATATTTGCATGCGAAACTTTTATAAGTCTTGGATCCATTGCGTATGTATGACGTAGTTTGCTACTTTATTCTTGGAACATTTATGCGCCCCTACTTTTGAGTAATTATGATTTTTGATGATGGCAAAGTCTATATTAAAAACATATCAAAATATTTACGTTAACTGGTAAGATACAGAAGTAATTTTCTTTCTTACGTTAAGTCAAGAAGTTGCATCTAAGCAAAGGTGCTCCATCGTGGACCACATCATCGTTTACCGTAAGAGTAATGTTTTATAAAAAGTAGTGGAAGATGTCAATGATGCCGGGACCCGGAAAACGAGGAAGGCCTAAGAGGCTTTGGATCGACGTCGTAAGGGACGATATGCGTGCTAATGGGCTTGAGGCAAGGGACGCAAAAGACCGAGCGAAGTGGAGGCGACTAGGCATGAAAGCGGACCCCGGGCACCGAGGTGAAAGCCAAGGTAGCAACCGGGACTTACGCTAGGTTGATGATGATGAGTGGAAGATGTCAATAGCCATAAAAAACATACACGAGTATGTGTTGATTCTACATGTTTAATAAACCCTTAGCTGTCCCCCTGGATTTACCTTCTTCTGTGGTCACTACTGCGTTAATATTGGTTGTAACGTGATGAGACACAGCGATGGAATGGCACTGAACGTGGTGCAAGGGCTTGGCGAGAATTGCAGGAATCAGATGAATGCGAGACCGATCATTGTGACAACACTTGGGGAGGCATATGCCCAACGACCGACGACTTTTTGGAAAAATATTGGTCAGTATGTTCCCTAGAAATCATTTCCTACAAACACACGGACGAAGCCGCTGGCAAAAGCTAAATTGCAATAAACCACAACTATCTACGTCAAGTCTCATTCACAGTTATACGAGAGGTTAATCCCTTATCAATAATACTTGAAATACCATATCACTCTCCCTCCTAAAACACGAACATAAAATCACTAATAACGATATCAAAACGATACATAAAAAGGTTATTGGTACATTAAGACCACCCATCTCTTTCGTCCATTTTATTTCTTCGACTAAGTAGTGGTGGCCACCGGTACCGTAATTATTCGGTTTTATCGTAAACAGCCGGTTTGTTTGTATGTATAGTGTCGGATTAAACCGTCAAAATACAGTTCAAACGTAATTAGATTTAATGATGTCGAATTTGGAGCTGTATCGTGGTAGTTGGATTTAGATTTCAGCCATTTATAGGTTGATTACGGTTTTCGATGACAGTAATTTGATATTCGATCGACACGTGTTTTTGTGTGTTTCAAGGATTTATTTCTATTATTTGACATTAGATTCCAAGTGTTACTGCCTTCACAATAAGAAGGGCAATTAAACGAAGACATTGATACTTCCTTATTCGATGGTATTATCTTTCTTTGTAAGTATATTTTTTTATTGGTGTTCTGATAATGTCACCTTTCGACTTTGTTAATTACAGACACAATTAAAGAACATTAGGTTCGCGTTCGCTGAAGGCTCCAAAGTTTAGTTTCTTTTTTTTGTTTTGAATAATTACTATCCAAAATTAAGAAATAAAATATTAAAATTTTTATTAATAAATATTTATAATTATTATTTTAAATATTTGGTAGTTGGATTTAGATTTCAGCCTTTTATAGGTTGATTACGGTTTTCGATTACAGTAATTTGATATTCGATCGACATGTGTTTTTGTGTGTTTCAAGGATTTATTTCTATTATTTGACACTAGATTCCAAGTGTTACTTACATAGCCCTTCTTACTGCCTTCACAATAAGAAGGGCTATTAAACGAAGACATTGATACTTCCTTATTTGAAGGTATTATGTTTCTTTGTATATCTTTTAGTTGGTGTTCGGATAATGTCATTAGATTCTATTTTTTTTTTGTTTGAACAGTTTATTTATTTAACAGTGCAACATTCTACTATCCAAAATTAAGAAATAAAATACTTAAAGAAATTGCAGACGCTACAATTTCTCGATAAGAAAATCACAAAGAAATATAAAGAAATTTTAATAAATTCATAAGTACCTCCTGTGAGCAGTTTCAAAAACGTACGTCACTGTTTATTGCAGTGTGCCACGAGCCTTATTGGCTGCGTGTCGTTAGCAAAACAATAAACAGTAAAATATAAAATATATTAAACTAGCTTCTGGTTGTGGTTTTGCCTGCGCGAAAATTAGAATTAAATAGCCTGCCACTCAGTGATAAAGTAGCATTCTATAGGTGAAAGAAATATTTTTCATTGTTGATAGGTTTGCGCTTAACCGCTGTCTCAAAAGAAATAATATCAGAAAAAATGGAAAAGAAAGAATAAAAAAAATAGTTATAAAAATATCTTATTCTTATTATACATTACTAGCTGGTACCCGCGACTACGTCTGCGTCTTTTTTTCACAATAAAAGATAGCGTATATCCTTTCTCAGGGTCTAAAGATTGTCTGTGTCAAATTTCATCAAAATCGTTTGAGAGGTTTAAGTGGGAAAGCGTAACAGACAGACAGAGTTACTTTCGCATTTATAATATTAGTATGGATTATGATAAATGATAAATGATAAATGATTTTATTTTGTAAATAGGTTTTTACAAACTCTTTTACACGTCAATTTTTTTTTTTTTTTTTTACCTAAGGCTGATGCTATGCTATGCTTACGTCATTGAACCAGGTACCTGCTATTACTAGTTATTGAATTACAAACAGGCCATCATCTTTGCAGCCCCATGCCTTCATTTTATGCCTCAATTTAGAATCGCCTTCAAACGTCAAAATTTGGCGAGTTTTTAGAATTAAAGAAAACCAGTATATAAATACTGGTTTTCTTTAATTCTAAAAACTTGAATAAATTTAATTTAAAAATATATTTTTCTGCTGTCAGTACAGAAGCATCTCACGTCGCCTCGTCAAGGAGGAGCCGATTAAGGGTATCGGTGCTGTATATGGCCACTTGAACATTGTCAGCACTTTGTACATTATGTATAGGTACAGTTCTAAGGGACGATGGCCAGAAAATTTACGCATTCTTATTAAGTTGTTAGGATTTATTAAAAGGAGTCAAGGGTGTTTGGAACTTTGGCGCTCTGACCCAAAGGTTGACTGGTAGGGAATGCTTCGTAGCATTAAGACCGCTGTACCACTTAGTACACGAAGTTTAAATAAAAAAATAATTTAACAGACTGATATTATTAAGTTTTTGTAACTTTTGACGTCTGTACAGGCACATCATAGCCAGGTTTAGTACAAATACTTTATTACGTTTATACAAAGTACGTATATGTAGGTATACAAAGAAAGAAAGAAAAACTTTTGATTTGCGAGAAATAACGATGCAATGTAGTTCATTAATTATGAAAAAAAATCAACTGAAAACATGTACATAATAAAATTTCACATTCAATTTTTATTTGCTCAAATGAGTACATGGTAAATATTTAATTAATTAATTACCTTAAACTGGGCATTCAAAAATTTTTATATTTTGTATGTAAATGATACATGACATAAAATATATTTGGAATTATTTAGCATTTAAATACAAATTAATGTCTTTAATAATCATGTGATTATGTAAGTGACTCAAATAAACGTATTACTTAAACATACTGCATTGCATAATTCAACAAAATCGATTTCTATTTATATTATTAGTATTGACGCATCGACTTCATCCTTCCATTGTTAACATTAGTAATCGTACAACATCCTCACGAGGTGAGAGTTAGAATCACCATACTTTCCTAGGAAATTTCAGGACTCAGGACTTTTATCTCTCATTACAACTTTGAATAACTAGCTAACGATTGATGAATACCACAAAGAAAATGAGCAAGATTATTTATTATTTCTTTATTTATGTACACAAAAATAGTCGAAAATTAAAATAACAAATACAGAGCACAAAAGTACAAGATGTCACAACACAAGGATTCGAGTATTTCGAGACAGCTTTTCTTTAAATATTGTAAAAATGTTGTATGCTGTGCCTTGGAAAGCCATTGGTCTTTGCTAATTGTTATTATAAGATCTTAAATAGTCGTTACAGATAGGAAAGCGCAAAAATGTCTGATCTTGGGAATATCGTATTGTATGATGATGGGTTTTAGGGGTCTGATAGGCAGGAGCTCGTCAGTTAGATTGAAAGCTAACCCCTAAACTATACCACGTTCAGCTTTATGTTGTTGGAATGACAATTATGTCGGCTGCAATAAATAGTTAGTATTTCATGTCATTTTTTATTTTAATGCGACCTTATATCTACGGAATAGAAGTTAAAATCGGTTAAACAGAATATAAAAAGGTTTCTTGAAATTCCTAATCGTAACGCAAAGAGTGTATACTCGGTAAAAAGCTAGGGAGACTATGATTAATATGGTAACAATAGAAAACAAAACACTCGTCGGTAAGTCCCATAACATTCCCATCGCATGTCCACCCTACCAGCCGTGACTTGCCACCTTCCGCACGATAATTCTCGCTTCCTGCGGTCACTGCAAGTCATCGTAGGGGTGAAATGATTAGAAATTAGTGCCTATTAGTAACCTTTTCTGATATTAATGCAGTTAGATTTATTTCAGTGAGGGTTACTTTAATTGCTGGGCAACGACCTGCCTCTGAATGAACTTGGGTTAGGTTTTTTTTTTATGTTAAGAAAAGGTTGAAGATGTTTAAAATAATAATAAAATTATATTATATTATATTAAAATTATAAAGGCGTACTTTCAGCCTCTATTGAACCCATTTTTGAGTATTTTTCAAAGATACCCAAAAATTTAATAGAAATCTGATATTGAGCTATAGGTATGAAAACTGACATTTGTCAGCTTTCACGGACTGGACAAGTCAAATCAAAGTTCTGTAGTTCTTTCCTCAAAAGGCTATATCAAATACAAATCTGCATGGTTCTCAAATTATTTGATTAATCCATGCTTATTGTGTGCCCTTTAAAAGACACTTTGACCTCTGGATTTGTTTCAAGGATTTTTCTTAAAAAGTTGACTAGGAAATATGTCTTATAAATGCCTAGTCTATTTTTCTGTTATGTAACAACAAATTTATTCCTATACCTTAGCTAAAAGATCTTGTTTTGATGTCACATTTCAGGATTGTGAGTAAACGGGAAGTACCCTATAAAACTTGATTCCCTTGAGAGTGTCAAAATACCTATTTTTTTTTTGCGATATTAAGTTTGATTTTTTACATGTCTGGGTGTAATCTTACTAATATTATAAATGCGAAAGTTACGATGTTTGGATGTTTTTTACTCAATCACGCCAAAACAGCTAGACGGATCTTGATTAAATTTGGCACAGGCATAGGATACACTCTGGAATAGGACAAAGGCTACTTTTATCCCGGAAACCCAACCCCAACCCCGATACCGCGCGGGCGAAGCCGTGGGCAAAAGCTAGTTTATCTATAAATAGCGACCCGCCCCAGCTTCGCACGGGTGCAATGGTGATATTAAATGTATTATACATGTACTAAACATATAAACCTTTCTCTTGAATCATTCTATCTATTAAAAAAATTTCATCAAAATCCGTTGCGTAGTTTTAAAAATCTAAGCATACAGGACAGACAGCGGGAAGCGATTTTGCTTTATACTATGTAGCGATATGTATGTATTTAGAAATATATAAGCATGTTTATCAGTTGTCAGTGCCTATAAAACCAGCTCTGCTTAGCTTGGGACTAGACAACGTTGTGTGACAGTTTAAAAAAATAAAATAAAAAATCCTTAAAATGACAAGTTTAAAAATTATTATGTTTATTCAGAGGTTTGTGAATGGCTACTTCTTTTTCTTAGTCTATTGATGGCAATCTGCTGCAGTACATTTATGTTCGCCTAACTGGTCAAAATTTACTGAACTATCTGGATTTTTTCCAATTTCAGGTTTAGTCCCATAGTAAAAGTTGTTTGTAATCATGACTAGAATCCTATGTTTAAGTACCGGTCACTGATTACCAATCACCCTGTATAAAAACTTTAACTTTTTTAGCCTAATCATCTTTTAAACATGCAATCCACAATTTTCCTTCAAATCCAACATGACTAACGACGATCAGTGACCACTACTAATTGTCTAACTAATCACCCGGCGTATCTCGCCTTGCGACACCGTGCACTGATCAATTAGACAGAATGCGAAGCTCGCTCGAGTTACAATCCGATTACGTTCGTCCCAGCCGCATTTTAGAAAGTAATTTAAGTAGACTTTCGCCACTACCTAACCCTGTTAGGGGTTGATTTTGGAATTTGAATTTTGTGTTGCATTTTAGTGTTTATTATGGGTTTTATTTATGTAAAGATTTTTTTTAGGTGGGAAAATCGTCTCGTGAAATCTCTCACAATCGGGCAGAATGAGAGATAGTGTAAGAATTTTTCTTCCTTCTTTGCCTTCTTTCCAAAGCCCCAGGGTATATTTTGGAGATAAAGGATCTTGACAGACAAACGAACTAGCGAACAAGAAAATTAACCTACGCATATATACTTGACCTTACCTTTTGAGGTGCAGAACCTCAAAAAGGCAGTATTAATGTAGTATTAGTGAAAATCATTGAAGGATGGTTCCCTCATAGGTCTTTGTTGATTCGTTTTCCCCGAAAACGACTAGAGTTCACCTTGTCGTTTTCGTGGAAAACCTGAATTACTCCGAAATCGATATAAGTGAAAAGAACAATCAAAAAAATTTGCTGTTCCATGACATTCTCCATATACCTATGTAAACAAGCTTCAGCGGCTTGGCCCGAATAATAGTAGGTTTCTCCTTACTAACTTTGAATCCCTTTTTGGGAAGAGAATTTTGGAAAATCCGCTTACGCCATAAAAGAAAACCTTGTGCAAAATTTCACACTTCTAGTTCCAGACTGTGTGTTTTCTATTTATATAGGATCGCCAACATTACATTGCCTGAGAAATCACAAGTACGCTTTAACCTTAAAGCTTAAAGCATAGCTCTACATAACTGAAAGACAATAGGTGTGCGGACGCCGGCGTTTGCTTGGGACTCAAGAGTTTAAAAGATAATTTAAGTTCTGCAATAGTTAGATACAAAAATATTTACATAACATTTGATTACACACAATATTTGTTCATTAATTTCATCGAATAAAATGTCAAAAGAAAAAAAATACAAATGCAATGCTGCCAGTCTTCTGGGTAATTTCCGGATGGCAGCGATGTGGAGGAGTAGTTCGAGACCTGAGTATACTTTTTGTATCATATGTGCATAGTTTGTTCTAGTAGATTATACTTTAGCTAGTAGTTTTTTCATAACCTTTCATGTGTAGATATAATGTATCTTTTGATTAATAAAAAAAAAATACAAATTAGAATGATGTCAGTATGTCAGATTATTCTATTTAAAACACAATTAAATCTAATAATGACATGATTTAAAAAAAAATTGGGACAGATAATTGAGATAATTTCCTTAACATTTTATTAATCATCATAGAATATCGATGGCCGCTTACAATGGGTCTCATAAGAACACTCAAAGTAAGGGCAATGGAAAGAGTTATGATCGGAGTTTCCTTGCGTGATCGAATTAGAAAAGAAGATATCAGCAGGAGAACCAAGGTTACTGACATAGACCGAAGAATCGCTAAACTTAAGTGGCAATGGGCAGGGCACATTGCACGCAGAACAGATGGCCGCTGTGGCCGAAAGTTTCTGGAGAGTCGACTGCGTACCGGAAGAAGTAACGTTGGAAAGCCTCGCATAAGGTGGAATAACATCCTGGTCAAGGTTGCTGGAATCCGATGGTGGCGAGACGCACAAGACCGGTCGTTGTGGCAACGCTTGAGGAAGGCCTATGTCCACAGTGAACGACTTTCGACAATATGTTGATTTGTCAGTCAGTTAATTTCTCCTTTTATATACATATAGATAATTCAATGACATTACATGCATACCGAAATCAATACGGAAAACGATAACAGTAAAAATCACGCATTGTTTCAGGAAAAGGAAATCAAAAAACATTTTTTTTTGCTTTATCATACTTCGTTTTGTAACAGCGGAAATTCAGTCATAGGAGCACGTACCCCTACCAAGTCTCCCACTATAATTTACATTTCTCTCCAAGAAACACAAATAAACAAGATAACGGAATAAAAACAAAAATAGCACACAAAGAGGAATGGAGAGGGACGAATTTATCGAGCCATTACGACCACGACTGGTGGCATTCATGTGTCATAGTAGGAAATAACAATACCGATGCAAGCTCGAAATAGTAACAAAACGCTATGGAAACTGTCTGATTAGCCACTCAGCTGGGTGTTGTCTATATGTAGGTATATCCTGTGTTAAATTCATCATTTCGAAACATTTTTAGTTTTCTTGTCGTGATAGTCTAATTAACCTTTCGAGTTTCGTAATTAGATACACAATAGAAAGACACAATAATAGGTGTGCGAAAGCCGGCGTTCGCTCACTCGGCGCTCAAGAGTTTAAGGTACTTGTCTACCGTGTTGTTGTGTTTAAATTTTACACAAGTATGTAATATTGATTTCAATAACGTACTTGCCTCGTACTACTCCAATGTCATTTTTCAATTCAGATATATATTTGTAAGTACCTGTCCCTAAATATAAAAATAATAAGTAGCTATTATAAAAAGAAAGGCAAGACATTTAATTTTCTCGTACCTCACCATCACTGCTTATGGAAAATCATGACCTTTATACCGTAGCCAAATGTAGTCGCGACCCTTCCTTGTTGACATCGATTTACTGCTCACTCTGTTAAGGCAATCAGCCTTTAAGATAAGTAGACAAATAACCGCCAAGTACCCGTTAATGTCTCCCAGATAAAAGGCGGCTCCGAGAACCACATTCTCTTAGAAGTTGTTTTCTAAAGACAACCCTGCTCCTGCAGAATAACCAATTTAATTCACATTTCTCCATATTTGGCCGCATTATAGCCAGTCGACAATACTGCATTGTAGCAGTAACTTAATCCGATACGAAGAGTCCAACTAATTCAGGATCTTCAACCCATAAAAATAAAGACCATAGTTAACTGCAGGGTGGAAACGGCGGCGCCTACGCAAGATTGTCGTATGAGTATTTTTAGCGTCGCCCAAGAAGTTTTATTTGATTGCTACACAACACATAGTTGTTGGGATTTGTGTTTCAAATAAGTCATGTTTAAAAATAACAATGCAATGAATTCCTGAATGGGAAAAGCTTCGAATAAAAGTACCTAAATAAATGTAAGAATCCATAAATTATGGAATCAAGGACTGAATAAGCTAGATACGACACCACATTTTGCTTTACCAAGCGACATCTAGTAGCGTAATCCAATAATAATAGTTTGGCTACCTTAATCCTACCCATAATCGAATACAGTATCGATTAATTTATCGATTGTGACATTTAAATCTCTTAGGCTTTATCTCGATTTCAGCTCTAAGCCGTGATTAGGCTATGTATTTTGCACTAATGTACCGATAGTCATAAATATGGAGATCGTGGATTGTAATTTCAATTTATTTGTTGCTAGTGTTGCTGATACTAGGGCCACACTAACGTCTACCGGCAATGCCCACTAAAGCGATATTTACTCATAATTTTAACACGCTAAAGTGAGTGGCTACATTTGAAATTTGCTTGAATTATCGCCTAATGCCAAACGGCAATGTCAATGCCGTTGTCAAATTAACGTCGACTATCGCGATAATTCTTAGCATTTCTCGTTAGTGTGGCCCGGACTTGAAAGTGACACAATTTCTGTATTCAATTGCATTTGCCACATAAATTATTATCTATATAGTTTTGTGAATGAAAGGACTGCGTATTAAACCATTATACTTCTTGCAGCAGGTTGTTCAGTTGTTGTGCGTTCGGGCAGAATAAAACTACACAGGACCAATACCGATGACCTTGTGAGTGTTGCAGGAATCCAATGGGCGCGACAATTACAGGACTAGTCGTTGTGCTGATTGAGAAAGTGAACGGAAACAGAGTGAGGAAGTCTTTACAACATAATTTTGAAATACAACGACGCGTTATTTACTAATAAAATATTACAAATACACTAAATATAGACTAAAATCTATTTATTTTACACTAAACCTAACCATGAACATGCAATACCAAAACACACTTAGGTCTCGAAGTACTCCACATCGTTTTCATTTGGAAACGTGCCCAGAAGATTGGCAGCATTACCACGTTGAATGGCAATGCTAATTCTTTGGGCAAAGAATGATCCAACCCTCTGGTCACTGGTTGAAATAAGATATTGTGTGACCAGTTGTTAGCAACCTGTACTGTTCTATCAATAGCTCCGAATAAATCCTATAAGCTGAATGTATTATTAGACCGATGTACACGTGGACGAAGTCTGATTTGCACGTAGAACCACGTCGTCCGATGTGGATCTAATGTAGCTCTACCAGATTAGTTGCCCTATAAATTTTATGGAGGAGACCGATACACCCAGATCGGCGTATCTGGCCCACGTGTGGGCAGTGTAACCTTTACCGTTTTCTGATACATATTTCAATAACAACTAAATCATTTATTTCGCCAAAAACCTTAGCAAGATCATCCCAATTCATTTTGTCTTCCCAAAATCCATACGTCACATTATTATACCATGGGAAATAATCTCCACCTGGGCCGGTCACATCCGGCAACGGGATTTTCCATTTCCACCCGGTGTGTGCCACTTCCGGGGAAGGGGGGGGAGGGAACATGTCCTTACAAGTTCTCCCATTCTTGTGATTCTATGCTCACGTTAGCAATCAGTCGTCATTGTCCGGCCACGTTCGATAATTTTCGTCGCATGCATTTCATGTATGAGCATTCGTTTTTGTGTGTGTATGTGGGAACTGTCTGTAGCAATGTGATTAGGGTTTTCGCTGTAACATTATGAGTATTCTGTGTTCACTTGAATGTATTGTTTTATATATGTTTTTTAATTATTAATATATATGCCCGACGAATTGTATAAATTATTTTGTGACTTCTTGTTTTCTTTCTGAATGTTTATATAAAATTGTGTCACTCCAGGATAAGATCAACTTGTGTGCCGAATTCCATCGAAATCCATAGTTGTTGTGCCGCATAAAGCGTGAAAGAGTAGAAACATGTGTACATGCGATGCGAATAGGCTCGATTGCCACGTTGCCACGTCACGTCATACTGTCAAATTGGCAAAATTCGAAGCCATTTTGGCAAAATTTAAACTCATAGATGAGTAAAATTGAAGAACTGGATTCTGATTTTTATTTTTCGTTTGCGATTCATAAATGGAACTAAATTTTAAGTCTCTTGTTTTGCTCACCCAAATAATTCTTCGATTTGATAGTAAAACGTGACGTCACAACATAGCAATCGATCATATTTCCATTTGAACGCAATATATATTTGTTGCTATTTCACACTAAAACAACCGTATGTATGTACACACACACGCACATTTAAAAACTTTCGTCTTTATAATATTGTTGCCTTGATAATATTATAACAGTATGATATTTCTAAGGAATATAATTCAACAAATCTCTGTACCAAAATCACGTAATAACTCCACTTAAAAGTAATATTTGAACCTTTCACTATTTAAATCTCATTTCTTAATCTTAACTTTCAAAACTGTGGGATAATTTAAAGCTTAAACTTTAGCTTAGATCTCTGTAGAGTTAAATAAAATGATAAAGTTAATAGTTTTTCTGCTAAATACAAAGGACTTTCTCGGAACCTGAATCTAAAAACAACTGCATATTATGAACTCCAGTTGCTAACACAGGAATTCCCACTGTTGAGCTATTCCCGTAACATAATAAAAGAAAGAATCCTCTGCCAAGTGTTCCGAAACATATTTTCTTTAGAAAAAAAAAAACAAACGAACGTAAAAAGACGAGAAAGAACTAGCAAATAAGCCGTCTGGCTTCCGGAGACGTAAATATAAAAATAAATGAAAAATATATTATATAAACATTTTCGGGGGCGTTAAATTTGCATTTTAATGGAGATCCACGCGTAGGTAACAAGTTTAACTAATAGCCGTGAAATGAGGGGAGGCGGGAATGGGCGGCCGGGGCACAGCGGTGCCTTTGTTCAGCGCCCGGGCCAAAAATGTCATAAATTCAAAACGGTTTACTGTCTTTGTCTTATGAGTTCACTGTTTATGAGTTTAAAGAAAACCTGTGTGGACATTCTTTACTGGTGCTGACCTGGGGATAATTCGGACAGCCTCATTATCAATAAATGATTTTTTTTTTAATTGTTAGCTGAATTTATATGAGGATAAAATGAAACATGTACAAAAATGATGGCTTGGTATAAGCCATCATTTTTGTCAATGTTCTGTTTCTGACATAATTCAGAGATGGCGCTGTATTCAAAATTAAATAGGTATTCTACGATTTCTTTACATTCCAATGTGTGAGGAAATTTTTCAATGCATAAAAAACGTCATCAAATTTATTCTCACAACGTTATGATTTAATTTTCAAGTGGGATGTAATAATAATAATAATATAATAATAATCGATTATTATTATTATTATATTATTATAACTTTGATAAAAACTCGCATCCTGATTTATATTACCTAAATTATACTCAACTGTAACTATTTCATTACTGTAACCTGGCTTATAAGCCAAAAAGCCCAATTACGTAAACAAATATTGTCCTAATGCACTAAATAAAATTCAAATTCATTTCAAAAACAAGACGCCACACAGAAAACGCAACTCCAAAAAGCGAATAGCCTAATCCTGCAGCCTCAACAACACAGCAGGTCAAGTTTCTTTTCAACGTAATTTTCCTTCATATCCTACGAAATACAAAACATTGTTGGGGTACAGTTGGTATGGAGGACAGTTGGTACACCAGTAATCCTGGCTGAACAATCGGCCACCGCTCGCTCCGCGGAATATGGTACTAAATAAGGAGAGAGAGCGCTCTCTTCGTGTGTCAAAGACTAAGTTGGTTGCCAAAAAAATTTAGGCTCGTTTTATGCCTATTACCGTTATTATATTTTTATTTATTTCATCTTCTATTTTCTACAGTACTCCATTGTCGGCCACATCATTGCTTACCATCAGCCCTCCCCTAACCAAGTTACAATCGTTTCGTTTCTATTCTCTTGCGCCAAACGCCTCGGAGTAAGCCACGTCTGCGATTTCTTAGTTCTGATCACGTGACTGAGCGTTGGGACGATGTCAGAACAAAGTAATAGTAGGTGTGGCAGACCGGAGGCGTTCGACAAAAGAGAGTAGAAACGAAACAGTAGTTACTTTGTTACAGGGAGTTACAGGGACAGGTGAGATAGAGGTCAACCGCGAGCCTATCTATAAAAAATCAAACGTGTAGTAAAGTGAATTGAATGGTGATGAATGGCTAAGTTCACTATAATTTAATATTTCAGTTATCTCTTGTGCTGAGTCGATATTTGATTTGCTTCTCTTTCTCAGCTGCGTAACAATTTCTCAAAGTTTTCGTCGAATGAGATCTTATAATTTATTACTTTTATTGCGTGGCGTGTTCATTGGTCTATCATCATTATAAAAATACACAGTACTAGTACAGCATGACGCAATCATTTCTAAAAATTGAGTCGAGCACATACTTATATAACAATACCTCAGAATCCAGTAGTGAGTATTTCAAAAAACCTACTAGACAACTCAAAGAACACTATAGGTTTAGTGAGTAAAAGTCACTCACAATCTCTCTGGCTTCACCCTGAGACGGAGCAATCTTTTGATTGCTCGTTCAAAAATGTACTTCAAAAATCAAATTGCTGATGATTATTATTAATTACTATAAATACAAGAATTAAACTATTGTAGAGACCACGATCACACTGTTTTATGCACGCTACAACTTCAATATCTTTAGCTAATAGTTTACTTATAATATCTAATATATAATCTTATGGAGTAACAGTTATTTGTATTAAAATTTTAATATGAGCACCACAATGATCATGCTTTGTTAAATATTTAATAACCAAACCTATTACTCGTAAATTTCAAAGTGACGACGTTTTACGCTCAACATTCACGCCGTCATTAATTCAAGCCCATCCATCAAAGGACTGTCATCTCTGTTCCAATAATCTGCGGCTCGTCGCCACATAAAGCTGTCTCGGTGTTATCTTGGCATATTGCACACCGTGCGGACGCATATGATAAGTGCATAACCCGAACGTTTGTTGGAAAAACACACTTTCATCGCGGAAAGCGCCTCGAGACGGTCTTGTTTTTCAAGTAGATGTTTGTTGTTTACATTGCTTGGGAGAATTTGTTCTGGGGCGGGATGCGGGATGTAATGTGGGGAATATTCTATTGGATATAGATTTTGTATTGATGGGTTGGGTTATAGCGTTGAGAGACATAAAGAGAAGTGAGGAATTCAGGATTGTTTCTGAGGACCTGACTTTAGTCAAGTAACTTGATGATGGTCTTAACCTATTAATGGGATAATATGCTAGTTAGTTAGTAAATTAGTAATCTGAGGCACTCTGGCGTTAATTAGACTTAACGAAAGGTTTACTGTTTATTTTTTATATTTGTATATCGTTGACAAGCTCGCGTTTGACCATTGCCATATATCATTTTATGGTAAACACGGATCTGGTCATCAAAAAGAGCACGCGTGCCTAGAAACAACCTATTCATTCTTGATTTAAAGACTCCTAGTTTGTAGAGATTTTTGCGTATGAGTCGGATGCTCACCACACTGGTGGTACAGCGCTGTACGTCTAGTGATCTGATGATGAAACTGGCTGGGTAGAATTAAATTGTGAAACTCCAATACACACTTGATTAGAACATACTAATATAATCTGTGAACTTCAAGAGAGATAGAAGGAAGCTTTTGTTAGATTAGATTGTTATACAATCAGAATATCTTTACTGACAAACAACAGGCGCGCACTGTTTCCGCGCGCCTCAAGGAGTTGTCAGCAAACCGTAAGGACACTGCAGAAGGGTCGAAGCCAACTGGGGCCAAGGGTTCGCGTCTGAAAGGAAGGCTCTGGCCCTGGTATATATGGCAACGTAGGAAAGGGGTAAAGGGGTAGGTTGTTTAGTCAGTAAGAGTCTGACACAGTTTCCCGCTCCACCCAAGGGCGGGATTCGTCATCGGATGATTTTTACCTACCATAAAAAAACTGACAAACAACCAATTTCAAAAGTAGTTAAGTTAGTCTGTCCTGAAGTGCGTATCAAAATTAGGTCTTTTTCAAATACATCAAATTAAGCCTCATTATTAAAACAAACCAAACCAGTGATCAACACTCCATAATAAAATCAACTCAAGCTTACACTTTACATAATCATCAGAGCGGCGATAAATTCTCTTAATCTTAAACACGACGCATAAATATCTACCTAGGCGCAAGTCGTGAGTCATGTGACCTCGCAACAAAAGCTAATTGTATGTGTGCGTTTAAGAAATTCGCAAATAAATAAGTGTCCCACCCACACGAAGTCCGTGTGGTCAGAATGAAACACTCTCTGTGCTTTATTGAAATTATTGTGGTCCAGTGATGAAGCTATACGATAAGATTTTTGTGGTATTTGTTTTAGGTCATCATTTTTATCATTTCTGTCAAAAGAATATAAACTACCCCCAGATGACGCCATCTGATTCCTGCGCCTCTCATCGGTCAACTTTTTAGCGTTGAGCCTTCCAGTACGCGGTAGCCTCTCCAGAAATTTTCGGCACCATTAACCATCTGTTCTGCAAGCAATATGCTTACTGCTTGCCTGCTTAATTAGGCTTTAGGTTAAAATTAAAATCCAGGACAGTTAGTTCCACCAATCTTGTTAATCACTGCACTATTATGCTCTGCCAGCGTTGCAGTCTTGTTCGAAAGAGTTACCATGGGAGATATTTGAGGTTGAAAGTAAGTTGACAATCCTTTAGCTATTGGTGTAAATAAAAACACCTTAATGAAAAAACATTAGGAATATATAGAATTACTACATTAATAATACATTCAGTGAATGAATAGAGTGGTTTTTTCTCTATGTACATATTTTAAATAAAGCCAGTTTTATTTAAAAAACAATCATTTTACTATTGTTAAATACAAGTTCCCAGTTATAAAAGTTTTACTACATTCAGCGGAGTCATGCCAATGCGTGCCTGCATACATTAAAGGCAGTTAATAGGTATTTTAATACTGCACTAAGTTCAAATCGGAACTTTACGATAAGTTTGCCGTTAAAGCTATGTTTTAATTATGAAAATGTTTTTTTTCATCTCTTTTTACTTTTGTTGCACGCAAATGAGTGGGTTATATTATCACTGAAAATATGGTCTCATTTGAACTTAGCAATTAAGCCAAAATAATAGTGCGATCTGGATTTTTTTTTCCTTACTTAAAATGTTATTTTTCATTATTTTTTTTGTCTTTACTGCAATGTTAGTAGTGATTTCGGTTTGTGGCGCTTTTGAAAGAGCCACTGAATCTAGAACGAAAACCGCAAAAGGCAACTGAAAAACGCAGGAGCGTTTTAATTACTAAAAATGAGACACGATCTCTCTCTCCACCTAAGAGAGAGAGAGAGAGAGAGAAGTCATTTAATTCATTTAATGATTTTCCTCCTCAGAGAAATAAACCACCTATCCTTTTATAAGCAACATATTTCACTTTCAATGTACGAGTATATTCATGACTTATTTATTTAGTGATCCTCCCTACCAATAAAACCATAGAACTATATAGAACACTAGCTTTTGCCAGCGGCTTCGCCCGCGTACATAAAATATAGCCTATGTCACTCAGGAGTAAAGCAGCTTTCTATTGTTGCTAATTTTTTTCCAATCGGACCAGTAGTTCCAGAGATTACCTCCTACAAACAAAAAAACATAAAAACAAAAAAACAAACTTTACCTCTTTATTATATTAGTGTAGATGATAAAATATCACAGCTTCGCTTGCACTACACCACCGAACTTTTAAGCACTGACAATTTACTGCGCACGCAATTACAACATGGCAGACAAAAATTGCGGTGCGCATGCGCGACAAAAGCCTGTCAACCGGCGCCCGCGCCCCGGTGACATATTTACGATTTTCTTGTTTTATTTAATTAGATATGCCATGTCTATTTAAGTGGAGTTTTCTTTGATTTGTAGCTGAAATAGAGTAAGATATTGTTTATGATTTCAATTTAGCTTGTTGTATTAGCTTTGGTGTTTTGGACTATGATAACATTTTGCATGATGTAAATGTTCTAAAGAGACAGTCATCGACTTCCAAACGATTTTTAATTTGAACTCGTTGATTATATTGTTAGTTATATACCTAGATTATATAATCTTTTTTATTTGATACTAGCTTTTGTCAGCGGCTTCGCCCGCGTACATAAAATATAGCCTATGTCAATCAGAAGTAAAGCAACTTTCTATTGTTGCTAATTTTTTTCCAATCGGACCAGAAGTTCCAGAGATTACACCCTACAAACAAAAAAATAAAAAAACAACGAAACAAAAAAAACAAACTTTACCTCTTTATTATATTAGTGCAGATAAAGTAATGGTTAACTGCTATCCTACCTGATGGTAAGCAGTGATGCAATAGTTGATAGTGAGGAGTACTAATCTATAAAACTCTCGAGCCCGGTGCGAATGCCGGCGTTCGCATAAATCATCTTTCTATTATGTTTCTAATTACGGTATTCGATAAATAATGAGCCTATTCACTCCAGCCTTGAAGCCACCCAAATAATAATCGGATTGAAAGACTGCAGCAGGCATATTTTTCCAGTCCTTCGATGTATGCGGTATAAAGGAGTACGTCCTTACCGTATAAGTTTCAACAATAAATGTTTTTTTATGGTGGGAAAAATCAACAATTAACAACTTCCACCCTTGGACAGAGGATACTCTCCTTACGTCGTACTGTTCGATGACAGAAATGAGATGGTAGAATAAGTAGGTACCCGCATTAACTTTTCAAAAAGCAACCTGTAACATACCGAAATGTTCGCTACCCCACGACTTTGCTCAAGGGTTTGACAATTGGGCTTAACCAAATCTGGATCATCAATTACTTCGCTCGCCTTTCCACCGACTCAGACACAACAGCTAGGTGGCGTTTTGCAGCACTAACCCATACGACTGTGTCTGCAGTACTCCGCATACGATCGGACCTGTGCCTTGTATTACATTAAAAACTGTTACATGCTTCTGTTACTTCTTCACGTCCAAAGAGCTGTATGGATTTATACACAAAGAACAGGATATAAGGTACGTTTTATATTCATTTGGAGAATAGTTTCACCATACTAATATCATAAATGCAAAGGTAACTCTGTCTGTCTGTCTACGCTTTCTCGGTTAAACCTCTCAAACGATTTTGATGAAATTTGGCACAGAGAATATTTAGACTCTCAGAAAGGACATAGGCTACCTTTTATTGCGAAAAAAAGACGCAGACGAAGTCGCGGGTATGAGCTAGTATAAAATATTTCTAAGGAATTATCGACACGAAAAAGCGCTTGCGACAATAAGACCAACGAGAGAGCCGTGTAAAGTATATTACTAGTAATACAAATAAACTGAGTAGTGGTCGCTATCTGCGCAAGAGTCACGATATAAGACAGATTGTTGGGAGGAGATGATCTAGCACAGTTCGACGGGAACAATGTTGCCAGCTCAATATCTTTACAATTTATAAGCTGCGATACTCCATAATATTCAAATAGGAGTTTATGGTTTTATGTGCTTGTTTTAGTGTTGAATTTTTATACAGTGTTGCCAATGCAGTTGCTTGTTAGAATAAATTTGATAAGCCATTGTTCGCAATACTAAAATAATAAACTTAAAGTTTAAAATATCTTGTATTGCGTGATAGTCACGAGGAATAAAGACTTCTTGAATCATAATTGTGATCATTGGATCGTATTAAGTAATATAACCAACATAACGTGTACGGAGTCACGGGCTCTAACTAGTCAAAGACATTCAGCAGTATTATGCATTCCAAAAGAGAACCAATGGGATCGATTACCACGCTGTGACGTAGCTTCGTACTGTCGAATCGAAAAAAAATTTGCAAAACTGAAGAACTCGGAGATGAGTAAAATTGAAGAGCTGGATTCTGATAAAACTTTTTCGTTCACAATTCGTAAATAAAAATTTTTTTCATAAATAAATTTAATTTAAAAGAATCATTTCCTTGATTTAACTGGTCACAACATAGAAGTCGGTTCTATTCTCATTTGGAACGCATTGTCTACATTTTTTCTTTAAAAATATATGGTTTTATACAAAGATTTTAAATATAAAATAAATCTGAAAGTAAAAGAATACATTCAGCATTGACCAGTCACAACAATAAAAAAGTTAAAACAGTTTATTTATAATGTAATACAGAGCATTCTATATCCCCCTCAAAGTTTACGACGCCACTTGACGTAGAACAGATGCTTCTAACAAATATGTATGGCATTGAGTGGCAAAACAGACGTACCTAAGTCAGGGCGGATACACACATCAATCTGGTATTATTTTGAAGATTTTTTTCATTATAAAGTGAACATACACGAAGTAAGCTTAAATATGTGTGATAAGTAAGCTAAGTGGCAAATATGTTGAACCCGTGGCTATGGTTATACGCATCCCCTCCTTGATTGAGACACGAAAATCATTTTTTTTTATAGTGTGTAAAAATTATCCAATTACAATTCCCGCCCTCGGGTGGAGCAAGAGATAGTTTCAGACTCTTAATGGACTTAACAACCCACCCTGTTCTTACGATGCCTTTATACCAGGGCCGAGTTTTCCTTTAAGACGCAAACTCTTGGTACCAGTTGACTTCGACCCTTCTGCAGAGTCCCTATATAACTTTTTTCAAGCATAAAATACACCCCTGTGATTTAGAAAAAAGAAAGTCAACCTCAAAACAAGCATGACTAAAAACTAGATCAAAATAAAAATAACCCAATCCCCGTCGTTGAAAGCTTTCTCAAAGCCTAAAAATAGACGAGAGAAATCGTAAATTTTATTAACCTAGTCCTTTTTACTACTTACCACATCACCGCACACTCATATACTAATGTGATCCCTATATAAATCATAGTCAACCTAATATTTTGGTAGTCGCGGTACAAAGCAACCACAAGTTGGTCAATCCGTAGTAGAACTAGGTTCGTTTATTTACTAAAGATCCGTTTGGAAACCACATGTTGTGTTGTTTAGGAGCCAGACAACTTTGTTTTATACGTACGGATTTGCATGCGATGCCGAGTCGGTTGAGTTTTGCCTTTAAAAATTATAGTGGGAAATCAATTCAGGCTCACGACTGCTCCACTTTTAGCTAGTCCTAAGTTTTATAAACGCTACGTTGGTATATGATCCACTGTAGTAAATAAAATGAGAAATGGTACATTATATAATACATATATAAATACGATTGTGTAATGTAGGAGGTTAACGTCGAGGCGATATTAAGTCCTGAGCCATGGCGAGGGTTTTAATGGAGCCAAGAAATCATGAAAAAAATCTTATTGTCTGCATATTTATGCTCGCTTAACTATGAAATAAAAAATAAATATAAAAAGTTTCCTACTGAATTTGTCATTTTTTTTTGTTTTTATTAAGTTTGACCCCATACCAAAATAAAAATATCATGACCACAAATCATGTGTTTAAGTGTAGGTCACTAATTACTAGTCTTCTTGACAAAATGCATTATAGAGAAAAGGGATTTTCTCCGGTCTTTTTCAGGAAGCTTCAGTCGCAAAATGGAAATATTATATGGCTGATTATTTAGTTTATAATATTAATAATGTAAACTTCTGCGAAACATTATTGTATTTGTTTTTACTTCCGGAATGTATACTCAACCAAATATTCCAATAACCATAATTAATAAAGTAATCTCTGATAAATAATTGGATTCTGTTTTAAAATATTTAATAACGAAAGACAACAAAATTATTTACAATATTATTTTTGGTATTTGAATTCCATTTAAATAACCGCACAGTATTAATGCAACTGTACATTAATTTGTTCGGAAAAACGGGTTTTAATAAACAAATAAATTAACAGTATTAACGGGTCTATAATTCTGATTAAATATGGTAAAAATATTTTATTTGGAAGCTCTTGTACTATAACTCGTTTCCCCGCTGACTTACGTCATACCAAGGTCGGCTTTGCGATTGATATGGAGCAGATTCTACTCCCATGATTTCACTTACGTAGTTAAATAAGTAATTACAGACCTCATTTACTACATAGTAGAGTCTATTTTTAGATAAACAGTCATCTGCTAAATTCTTTGGGAATCAGGAAACCATGTTCTAAGCAGCTGTTTTACAGACATTTTTGGCAGAATGAGAGCAACATCACACAGTCATTTTGCACGCTCATAAAGTTTTACAAATATCACCGACTTGATTCTAAGCGTATATTACGATGCTTTATGAGTTCATTGACATACCACCCAAGGATCATAATATTTAGATTACGAACGAGACTTCGATAATTGAAACGTTTTATGGGCGTTCGATCTCTATACCATCGTCTATACTTGAGATTCAAAACTGGTCACATCTTGAACTATTATTAACTTTTTGGTTGTAATTAAACTATGTCATTAATGTCAGCTGCTACGTGGCCTTACTCAATCAATTTAATGATATCTGCCTCTACTTACCTATCTTTCAAGTAGACACCATCAAATTGACTCATCGGTCTATCTGTCAAATATGGCAGCAGGGGTGGGTATATTTCCAAAGGAGAATCCTTCAAGGCCATCGAGAGTAGGAAGACGTTTACCTGCCACCGTAGGCGCAGGGTTGTTGGCGGCGAGCAATGGGTAGCTCACCGTCCGGCCAAAACTGACAGAACCAGTTAAGGCTAATACCTGTCAGGGATACTGATAAAGGGCTACTGAAGGAAGATTTTAGTCAGTTAAAGTTCGATACCAGACCTGAACCGCCCTGAGTGAAGTCATTGATGATTTTCTACGCAAAAAAGGGCTAAGTGCTGGTGTAGCGGGGTTGTTGGTAAAGTTATCTGTTATCGTTTTATTGTATAAACTGCAAATGAAGTGTCGTAGATGGAATATAGTCAGTAAAAGTCTGAGGCTCCACACAGAGGAAAATAAGTTATAATTTTGATTATGTAACCCGAAAAAACAAAAAACTTGTATAGATAGGCTCTACTATTTTCCACTGGCCTAACTAGTGGTAAATAGTCTATCTATACATAATAAAGCACTGCAGCCTGCTGTTTCATACGTTTGACAGTTCATTTTTGTACCTATTTGAAGCGCCACTCGCGAGTATTTTAAGAACTAATTTGACTAATATTGTATGTGGCGCGACGTTACCAATTTTAGTACCGTAGACACTCGCTACAGTTACCGTGGACGACAGCGCCAAAATGGCGATTATCAAACGGGCACAAAAGCACTCTGACGGCAGCCAGTCTAGAGTAATAAATAATAGAGGTCAGTGGTAGGTACTCACTTGATCAAACCGACTAAGTACCAACAGACAAAGTACACATTAGAGGTTCCCATTAAATCCGGAGTGAAACATACTAGGGGCCAGCGTCAGTTACAAAGTAGTCGTCAAATAATTGACTTGCTCACTCAGACGTAACTTTTGACTAGGACCGAACGAACCTTGAAAACTTCAGCACTTGAATCTAAACAGCCTTTTTTACATCTAACTTTTGCCCTTAGAGCCAAAAGCCCAAAAAATATTAAAAAACTTGGAACCTATTCCGTTCCGCTCGTTACAATTCTACACCCGTAAGAAACATGTAACTGATATTCGTCAAATCGAGGCTGCTAGAGCGAGACACAGATATCTTGTTCTATTACCGTCTTCCCAAATTGTAATACGATATAGATGCTTTGTTTCTCTCTAGTTTGGGTCATAGATAGTTGGATTATGTTCACTATACATCGCTAGTTTTGTTATGGAGAAGACACTCGCACCTCGAGGAGTCGTCAAGTAACTGTAAGGGCCCAGTAGGGTCCAAGCTTCCTGGGGCCATGGATAAATGGGAAAGTGTTGTTACACTTTGCAAGTGTTGCACCCTGCAACGAAAGTAACGAAGGAACAAATTGGTTTTTTAATTATTAAAAGTTTTGCACATGAGCAGGACAACTTCTTGAATGATTTTTGGCCACTAAAAAAAAACCATGGCAAGTCAAAATATGTAAATAAATAATTGGATGCTGTGATATTGATCTGAAAACAGACAGAAAATGTCAAAATTTTACGTTTAAGAAACGTAATATTTTGTCGTCCTCCAAAGCTCTCAAGCTCTATTTAGAAGTCTCTGATTGCTAAACAATACGCGAAGACGTAATACCAAATTTGGTGATGGGCGACTGCTAAACAAAACACAAAGATGTAACATCAATTTGGTAGTAGTGATATTTCGACAAATAGTTAAAGAGTGAGTGGAACTGGTTCGCAGATAGCGTTTATTTACTTTCCAGCCCACCCTAGCCAAATTACGACCTTTCCTTAAAGTTGAATGCTTTGAGTTGACCACGCCCCCAATTCCTATGTTCTGACGTCATTTCAACGCTCCGTCACAATGTCAGAACAAAGGAATTGAAGGTGTAGCTATTTTCAAGCGTACGTCGCTACCGAAAAAGTTGTAACTTGGCCGGGGGGCAAGCTTTCTATGCCCCAAAGCCAGCACGTAACCAATTTTTTTTAAATAAGGTTAGTTTTAAAGAGTACCTATGTATATCGTCTAACAATCTTAGGCACTACAAATTATTATTGAACCAAAGGTAAAAAGAAGATGAAGGTCTGTCATTGTCAATAAAACCTCAAATACCTATTTGATGAGAAAAATAATATAATTAATGAAATATATTCATAATCCAAATAATTTTATTATTGACGAGCAATGTATTGTGAACCACCGAAAAACTATCGCGTCGAAACACAAAGGGATCGGTTTCGATATAATTGTATTTTCGAACAAAAAAAAATTGGGTTGACATGCATCAGCGATTTAGTATACCGATGTTATGCTGTCCGTCCGCTGTTGTATAAAATTTATATTGACATTGTTTGTGGTTGCACTAGTTTGTTTACCCGAATGTACACCGATGCATGGGCTTGTAGATTTTTAATGTAGAATACTGATAAAATTTACCTGTTTTTTTTCTAGGACAGTCATCATCAAGACTTAGGAAAATTTTATACCGTAACAAGGAATTGCACACCCTTGTTACGGCATTAAATTTTACTGATAGCTACAACCTGGGGATCGTTAAGTCACGAAAAAATAGGTAACTTTTAGATCGGGTAGGTGATAGGTATCGCATAATAATGGTCAATCGCCTATCAACCAAAAATAAAGTTTATAAAAGTCTGAAAACGTAATTAAAAATCAATTCCTATCTTTTACCAAACTGTTAAAACGAAATTCGAGTCATAACCGTAACAGAAGCAACGACGAATTTAGGATGCATTTACACAGTCGCAAAAAAGTCATTAACGCAACAATCAAATTAAATAACCATAGAAACAGGCATAAAAACCTCCAAAAGCCCAGCATTTAAACCATTTATTGGTCAGCAAAAACATGAACCGAGTTCCCAGGGGTCATAAATAAACGATCGGGCCCGACGTTACCGCGTCTCATTTCGCCACATTTCAAAATTAGCGCGCGATACCAAGCCAATAAAACATGGCGGACCATTGGTCCAACATAAAACAGTCCTGGATTTATGTATGGTGTAAAATTTTATATTATTCCGCTCCATCTATGAATTGGTAGACACTTTGATCTGATTGCCTGGTACTGAAAATATTTGTATTACGGAGGTGATATGAAAATGCGGCTGTAGTTTAAGAATCTTTGAGAGTTTAAGAGAACTTCTTATTCCAGAGATTTTTACGTTACTGTCTTCAATAATCTCTCTTCATTGATACAGTTGACTGCATCATAATCTTCCTAGACTTTTCCCAACTAACCTAGGGTCGGTATTTTATATGGAGCGACTTTCTATCAGTCATCCATAACTAAATTACTGGGCAGCACGTGACTCTTTGGATAAACTTATGGTCAGACTTACTGGCATCTTATTTCCTGTAATGACTACCAAAAGTCTACTGATGACTGATGACTACCAATAGCTTTATGTGCTTTCCAAAGCACGGGGTGGCAGTAATGTCATAGACAAACTTAGAAAAGTACAATTTAATTAATTTAAAAAATGCACATTGGTAAGTGGCAGTCCGGTTTCTAAAACCACAAGCTCATGCATGAAAGGCAATGGCCTTAACTAATGGAACATTATAAAGAACGTTTAAGTGCAAAGTAACAAATAAATATGTATAAGCAATCATGCTATTAACAGATCCATTCAACAACAACGCATTTCAGTCAGCTTGTCCTCATTCGATTCTGAATTTAATCGCACAAAATTCAACGACAAAAGCAACTCAAAATGCAACTCTTTCTCTTTCGCTCGCACAAATACGTAAATTAAACGTAACTACATGCAGAAGTTGACCATTTAGTAGCAGGTGGGTGCAAGTTTGTGACTGTGCACTATTGTAAATCCGTATCCGCATTGCAGCCTCTGTGAATACTTCTGGAGCAGGACCGTCTGCTCACCGCAGCCGAATAATTTCCGAACTTGCTTTCACTCGCGCCGAATGTTGAGCGTTTGTTGTAGATTTGTGGTTGTGCTGCATAAATATTAGACAAGTAGATCGTTACGGCTGTTCTCTGGTAGGTGAGGATTTTGGAGAGGTTTTCCTAGGAATTGCGCCGTTTTAGCGGTAAATAGGGCTCTTCAATATAAGAAACTAAGTAAGAATGAACTACTGAAACCAAAAAGACTGATTTTTTGTCAGGTAGGTACTATTTTGTCCAAGTAACGTAAAAGAAATCGTGAAATACAATAAGGCCATTATTGTATGCTTTTTTTTTGTTTACAACTCCCAATGTGCAATTTATCATCATATTGTATTTATTACAATGTAGTTAGATAAATAAATTAAAAGTATTTTTGATTAATGACTTTGTATAATGAGAATGCAAATTAAAATTTAGGCATAACTGTTTTGGTTTTTACGAATAGAGTCTTGTGTTTACCAAAAAATCTGTTACGAAAAGATGAGTTTGCACTCCATAAATATACAAAACTTTTGTCTCTTACATTTTAACATCGGAAACTTACCTCACAAAATATAACGTAAGCGACAGTCTCAATTTAGTTGCAGGCCAAGAACTTATGTGTTACTTTTTTATACTTGAGTTATTTCACAGTTTGCACAGAAATGTAATGCAAATCAGCTATGCGAGATAAAAATAAAATTGGTAAAATAAATTTATTGGATTTTTTTTTTCGTGGGAAAATCATCCTTTACTGACTAAATAATAACTTGAATAATATTAATAATTTACTGACTATGTTTATTAATAAATTAATAACAATTTACTAACAATATATTATAATTTACTGACTAAACGACCCATCCCATTCCTTCTTAGCCTTTTTACCCTGGTATAAGGTCCGACCCCGGTAGGACCTTCCTTTCAGAAACCGAACCGGGTGGGTCATTTAGTAAGTAAGAGTCTGACACTGCTTCCTGCTCCGCCCAATGGCGGGATTCGTCATTAGATGATTTTTCTCACCATAAAAAAACCACTTAGACAGTTTCAACTGGGTTCACGGAATGTTGTTACCAATTTTCCAGCGAGAACAAAAATCTAATAAACTGAACAACAAACTGAAATTTCAAGTGGCGCCGCAGGAGGTAAGTTATAGTGTCAAATAGAAGCATAATGTGTGAGCAACACGAACTCGGATGCCGTTAAGTGTAATGCAGTTTAAACTACAATATTACTGTTTTGTAAGTCGGCTAAACTTTGCACTTGTTTCAAAGTAAACTTGTCGTTATAAATACCGTGTGGCTACTAAAGTTCAGCATGGAAACCCTCATCTTTCTTGTAAGAATCAGAATCTCTACCATGAGCTTTTAAAACGGTCCACTTGACGACGTAAACTATAATGTTAAAGATATATATATATATATAGCTAATTAGGGCGTATAGTATCACTGCTTACCATCAAGTGAGATCGCAGTCAAACACTAGTTTTTATTGATTTAACCTTTTGAGTACCGTAATTATAGACACAATTAAAAGATAATAGGTGTCACACCGGACACCGGTGTCCTCTTGGGGCTCAATGAATTTCAAAAAATATCCGAGCATAGAGCAGCGTTTTTTTTAAGGAGTTTTATAAAGTCTTTTTCGTTTGTTTAGACACTCAAAAACAACACAATATAGCCATTAACTACCAAATTAGTAGAACATTTGAAATATATACGAAAACTATTTCTGGGGGATTCCGTGGAAACTATTGACGACATTAAAAAAGCAATTCCTCCTCATTTATTTGACATTAAATGTAAAAATAAAATGGGCATTATATTTCTCGGTTCTTAAACCGAAAGTGATGCCAAAAAAGGAAGCCATTAATTTTAAAGTCGTTCTGTCTCTTTCTATTTTCAATGCTAGAAAAGGATAGAAGAAAAGAAAACGAATACGACGTCATAGCTAATTAGCGTCAGTTAGTTTTAAGGGGAAGGATTTAGTTTCGAAAAATAAAATATACATACTTATGCTGATTACGTAGGATTGTGATCAGAACAAAATATTTTGTTTTTTCACAAATGTATTCTTTTTTTTTCTATACCTCTCTTAAACGTGTTGAAATGAACGTAAGAGAGCGTTCACAATGGTTAAATTAATGTACCTATTTAAAAAATATTCCATTTATAAAAAAAAATAAAAAAACAGTGTATTTTTTTGTAATACAAATAAAAATAATACCTATCACATCACAATTATATATATAATTAACAATTATTATATTAGTAACTATGAGTGTAAAAAAGTTATAACCTACTATACAAATAATTAACTAAAACTATAGGCATTTAAACTACTCGTAATAGCTACTATTGTTTTTTCTGACAATTTAATTTAAGTAAACTCATAAGTAGCAACTTACCCTTAAATAAAGGCCACTTCACACGGCAAGGAGACAAGGGGGACACGCATCGTTAGTCATGATCTTAACTTTTTTTCGTTTAAAATGCCTTTTTAATTGAGCCCACATGTTTTCAATATCTGATAAATCGGAGATTTTCAGATTGGTTTACACACGCACGCGGTTTTTTGTTAATGCTCAGTGAAAAGGTCGAAAGAAAAAAAAACCCCTTAATAAGGTGAATAAATAAAGGATCAACAACCGGCTGATATTGATCATTGGGTATTTTTTTTTTTTCGTTTATAGACCATCTCATACACTAATCTGCAAGGTTCTCATGTAATTTGACCATTAGGTAAGTACATGTTTACTGTATGGACTTTTTTCTTTTTATGGGAGGGTAAAAATCATCCAATGACGTCAGACTCTTACTGACTAAACAACCTATTATCGGTAGACTACTAAAGGAAGGCTTTGGCCCTGGTGTATATATGGATGTGCACCAGGGCCAGAGCCTTCCTTTCAGACGCGAACCCTTGGCCCCAATTGGCTTCGACTCTTCTGCAGGGTCTCTACGGTTTGCTGACAACTCCTTGACGTGCGCGGGAACAGTGCGCGCCGTCGACGACTGGGCTTAAAGGGACTTTGACTTTACTTTTTTTCTGTGTTGCTTTTCAATGCAGCTAGGTAAACATCGGCCTCGTCTAGTTTAAATTTGTGAAAAAGTTGACATAATATATATTGGCGTTTTTAAAAACTTACGTGCAAAATAAATATCATGTATCGCTGTTATGACTAACCTAATTCAAATATAGTAAAGATGATTAACTGTTTTACAGTTGATCTAAACTTTTTGAAATATATAACACTCTCCTTCGGAATACCCGCGTCTTTGGATACTACACCGTTCCTATTAGTCAAATTATAATGTTTCATAGCATATTGTCTTCCTTAATACATAGACTACCTATCAGACACTAAATTTTTTTTCAAAAATCAAACTTGTAGTTCCTGTGATTATTACGTTAGACAAAATAATCTCTTCAGCTTTGAAATATTTACCTATCGAAATTAGAGACATAATATAAAGACAATAGGCGATCGCTCGGGGCTCAAGAGTTTAAAGTATAGTCACATAATGAATATCAAAATTAAACCAAAGCTTTCCAGAACGTCTCAACCTTAAAACTTAAATTAGTTTACACTATACAAATTCACAATTAAACGTAAAAAAAATATACAAAAATTCCACAACACTAACAAACCAATTTCCCAAACAATTAACACGGTTTATATCAAACCCTTAAATGTGTCGAAACATCCATATTCCACGGTTTTTATCATTTTTATCACAATTACCTTAATTTGACAGTATAGTCATGTAATAAAATACGTCGGACGCGACACGCGCCCAATAATTACCCACAAACCAATAAAAAAATGGTTTAAAGAAAGATTTTATCACTAACAACGATAACCCCACTTTTATAAAAACCAAAATCAAAGAAAAATCAACCTTATTACTTTGATATAAGGGTGGAGTAAGAAAACACAGGTGGGTAGAGCAATTTTGTAGTTAGTCCACACAGCAATTTACGAGAATCACCGAGTCACAGATATAATTAGATGGCAAAAAGAATTAAAAAAGTGTTGATTTATTTAAGTTTTGAATAAGGTTTTTTGGTTGGAAGAGGAGAAAATCTAACTCCTGCCGTCTTTAAAGGAACCAGGAGTGTTCTTAAACTCTGCTTTTGTTCTGAGATACTTCTGTTTCCATTTGAATATCACAACCATGGTAGCCTACCATAACGGCCCTTGTCTAATTTTCTGACTAATTATATCAAAACCTTAAGGCCCAATTGCTCGACCAAAAGTTATCTTTACATGGCAAGTCCAAATCCGATATCAACAAAATACAAAAAAAAAATTAGATTTTAGCATAATTAAAAGAATCTCGTCGAGTAGTTATATTAAAGTTTGTATTGCCAGCTAAGAAGAGAAAATGGGATCGTGGGATTTTTAAAAGCGAGATCGTGGTCCCAACTTCTACCTTCTAAATTATTATTTTTTATTAGTATTTTGGGACCACAACATATTTTTATCTTGTGGTCCCATTAAAGTGCAATTACCAAAAAAAAGTTCCAAAGCAGTATTAAAAAAATATATAGGTAGTAGTTGAGACCGTGTTTTCGTTCAAAAAGTTCACCGACCAAGAAAATCTTGGTCATGTTTTAAAAGGGACAATAACAGTACATAAAAAAATAGTTACACACAGATTGATAGATTTACTTTATATCAGAAAATGTTGTAATGTAGGTATACATTTATTAAAAAAAATCTCATGCGGATGGTGAGTTAGTTGATCGTTAGAAATATATCGACGTTTCTACCGATCATTATGACGACATTTGGGGGAATGTTCTGCCCAGCCCTGCAGTGCTGTGCTCTAAGAAAACAGCCTTGAGCGCAGCACTGGTTACTGGGACGAAACCCAAATATTATATAAATTGAATTTTTCATTCCAATTTATATAGACATTAGGTTAAAAATCCAATGTGCCATTTTGGGTTTCGTCGCCGGACGTTTTTCGGTTGAAATGATAATAAATAATGAAAACGTACGACACATTTTAATTACCAGTAAAAATACCAGCTTTTGTGAAGTTCAGAAACGACACATAATTAAATATTACATATCAATTTCTGTTCAGATAATACTGATAATATTCTTACTGCAGTACAATACGTAAGCAAGTAAATATACCATTGCCAATGCATTGAAAGCCGGAAAGGCATTGTTTCGATTCGATACGAATCCGGACAAACATTGAATGTGTCGTTATTTGATATTCAATTATCGGAATGACCCAACATACGAGCTAATGGGATTTTAAATTAGTATTAATGTTTTAATATTAATACCTGTCTTTATGTCCATATCCAATGTCCCCTCGTGGGGTAGGTGGAAGTGAAAATGGGTTTATGAGCAAAGGTTCGACAAGTTATTAAAAGCTAGTTATCACCAACATCGATAAGCTTACGTGGTATGATATAATTTTTTTTTTCAACTTTCAAATATATTTCAAATTTCTTAAAATTCAACTTGAACAAATTCTAATATTAATTTGCTTTTGTGAAGTTGTAGCTACAATTTAAGGGCCTTTCAGTCAGGAGTAAATAGATGTATTACTTTTGGACAAGCGTTTTTTTTTTGTGGTGGGAAAAATCGTCTAATGACGAATCCCGACCTTGGGCAGAACGGGAGACAGTGTCAGACTTCCACTGACTAAAAGACCCACCGTTTCTTCTTGCCTGAGTTCCAGGGTCCCGGTGTTCCGCTTTCGCATCAACTCTTACCTCATAATTCTGGACAAGCGTGCTACTACGTCGACTACATCACCGCTTAACATCAGAAAAAAGAGAGATCAAACGCGAGTCTATCAATAATAATAAAGAAAATTAAATGGTTTCGTTACTCGTGCCAACCAAACTTCAATTTAAGATAAACAATTATCTGTAGTCAGTAAAAAAACAAAACCTATTATATTATTCTCGTACAACTGAACCGTACAAATTCGAACAATTTTCTGAAACCATCAGACACTATTTAGGGAACATCAAAACAACAATCCATTTGGTACATTTAATCCAGTTCCAATCTCGCACAGGATAAAACGGCTTAAAATAATTGTAGAAGTATTTCTATTGCCGAAAAAAGAACTAGTGGAATTTTAAGCTTTGAAAGCGGGAGATGTTGTAACTGGGTCTTAAACGGTACGCCATTAGGTATATACGACCGACATTAGTCTTCAAACGTTCGGAAATAAGGCAAGACGTGACTCGAGAATAGGCCCCTTCGTTCCAAGTTGGTGTAAGCTAAGGAATTTGGGATGTCATCTATCCGTGACGCTGGGTAAGTCTTGGGTAGTGGTATGGTTTTTGGAAGCATTGAAGATGGTTTTGGTTACAATTACACCCTGTGTCCTTCAGTGTTCTTTGCATTTTACAACACCGAGTTATCTCGGGCGTATTTGACCTTCCGACACAAAATCTTGTTCTTACATAATGATATAAATACTGTAATAGCGAAATATTGTAAGAAACCATTTTTTTTAAAAGAGTAACCATGGAGTTTCTAGCCGGTTCTTCTCCATAGGAAATGACCAATTTGGAACCGCGCTTCTGACGTTTTATAAGTGCCCATGTAGGCCTATATGAAATAAAAACCATTTTGATTTGATTGATTTGTTTGGTAAAAGACTTGGAAGGTGATCACACCGTGACGCCTCTCCAGCCACTTCTCAAAAAGAGGATTTACCACCAAGATTATGGCGTGCCCAATGTGACATGTCATGGTTATTGGTTGAAACATTTTTGTTGCAGTACTGCACTACATTTGAATAGTACAGTAACTTCAACAAGGTCAGTACAAATATCAGCTAAATAAGAGATAATATCTATCTATTTAATAGCTTTGCGGGATTGTTCGAAAGAGTTTCTGTGGCCCTGGAACGCAAAAGACAACTGAAGGAGTGCAGGTGCGCTTCAGTCAGTAAATGTGTGATAGATACTACCTATTGCTTCACCCAAAGCAGGAGCTCATTTAAAGAAGTAACGTTTAATACTTACGTTATTGCTTTCTAATAATTAAGTAATATCTCAATACCTAAAAAATCTAGCAAACAATACGAACTCGCTTCACTGATCCAAAGAAAAGACAACAACAATACCTAAAGACCAACAACTAATTAAAACTAAAAAACAAAATCGAAACTCAAAATTAAGTACCAAAGATTCTAGATTAACTCAGTTATACGAGCGTGTTATACACGTAAATTAATTGATGACAGACGAAAAAAGATAAAAATTAAATAAAACTGTAAATTCTGAACTTACAGATACAGATGTACAACCACGTAATAAAAGTCAGAAATTAATTTGTCCCGTGCTAACAAATACATTTTAACGTATGAACCTTAATTTGATTAATCTGTGGTAAGCACAAAATAAATCTTGGGATAACTGTACGGGTACATTTATGGAGAAAAGTGTTAAGAACCGGTCTGATATTTAAATACAATTTGCCGCATTTTTTTATGGTAGGTATCCCAGGTACTTCATCGTTGACTCAACGCCGATGTGAATTCGACAGCCGCCTAGACATATATACCGTATTATGACAGAACCGATCCCCGTGGTGCCTACGCATCTAAATATTTTCTCCACTTCTTACTGGGCCGGCTATTTGTAGGAAACCCAACAGCCATAGGCCATTGGTTCGAGACATTGCTGGAGAACCATATTTGGAACTACTTGGGGGAGGCCTTTGCCTAACTTATTGGGCTTTATCAGACTGACGGCACGGTGCCGTGGTTGACTGATTAACTGCAGCGAACAAAATATTTGTATTACCTACAGTACAGTGACCTATAGTTGTTCCGGGTCTGCGTGTCTAGTGTATCAGTTTACGAGTTTGTGAACGTATCCATAAAACTGGAGTAAATATGAAATATTATAATGACATTGCTGTATCAGAATTACCCGCACCATCAGTACATAATTATGTCATCAATCTGATATTAATTATCGAGCAGTTATCCGGACCAGACGCAACACACTTCGAGTCGGACAATAGCCACTTTTTAACGAGGGTTTGTGGGACTACACACTCTATTTTGAAACACGTCTAAAACACGTAATAAAAATCAGAAACATTTATTGATACACTTTAGAATTGTCAAAATGTCGGTCAGTCCAAAAACTAAAACTAAATTGCAGATTTGAAAACGTATATCTCTATGGAGAAGTACTTTTTTTAATTCATATAAACTAGTGCTTGACAGAGATGCTACAACGTGCAAGAAACTTCATGGATACTCGTTTTAAATCATATTATAAGTATTCAAATGATATTATGTATAATGCAGGAGTTGATCTTTCTGAAGAAAATCATAACACTTTTGTTATAGATTGTACATTTTCAAGTTTACAACATATTTAACTATGTAGTGGCTTAATACCAATCTCTGACCGAAACTAATAAGGTGAAGTCCTTTATTGTTCGCCATAAAACTAATTGATGTCCAACAGTCTCCGAATGGGTATGGTATGCCCGTTTTATGGGTTCTCACCCGCCTGAGATTGTCAGAATCAATTTATTGATCAAGGCTTATCAAATTTATGTATCGAGTAACATTCGTGTTGTAAATAATTTTGAACAGTTAGATAAGTATATTAGCATAGCATCAGCCTTAAAATGTCTCTCTAGGAGACCTGTAACCCACCATGCAGATCCAGTGCGGGTTAGTGGATGCCAAATTCTTATCTATACAGAAAGTCGTTCAAGTCGGTTGGCAATATTTAGGCCTGTAATTACGTTTTCCTCCTATTTAAAAGCCTTAAAAGAAACAGACCCTAAATATTTATAATCTTTTTTTGGCCTCGTCCGTATCATTGCCAATCACTTCATTTTAAGACAGCTCAATCATTCCTTGACAAATTATAAAAAAAAAAAATTGAAAACTTAATAACTATACCTTCATCTTCTAACATCAAATTGATTGTAGCTTACAGCGCACCCTCATTAGACGTAGTCCGTTGCTTTTTATGACAGATTCATTAAAGCAAGCTATTTGCCAGTTTTTTTTTTGTTATATAAAGCGAAAAAATCTCTCCCCGGCCTTACGCCGTAGAATGAGAAATATTTTTCGTTTCTGCATAATTAGTTTAAACTTGGTCGGCGGGTCACTCAACTGAATTATGTTCGTTTGTTTGTTTGTTTGTATTACAAGGACCAAGTTTGATTGTTTGTTCAGGACCCTGCTTTTATATTTCTGCAGTGTCTTTATTTTTCAAACGTTGTTTGAAGTTTTGGATTAAAGTTTACTTTCCTATTTTGATTCGATGGACTTGGTTGTATGTTACTTATGGTTTTGTGGAAGTAATAAGTGATTGAACTATTTAATTTTAGAAGGCTTCGTTATCATCGACTGGGTTGTTGATCTAGTGGTCAGTAGTCTCAACTGACTGACTGTTTTACCCAAGGAAAACGTAGGTACAGTACGGCCGTTGGATCTTGGCGAGGCTGCAATTAGCCTCTGCGAATTTTAGAGCTTGAAAACTCGTAAAAAATTATAAGTAAAGCCACTGAACTTAACTCAAGTCGAAAATAGTATACTTTGATACTTGTATACTACTACTGTTCTACTTGTGTATTTGTTGTCGTGTAAACGTTTTTTTCTTTCTTTTTGACGTTTATAAAAACGTTACGTTAACGTTTAGTGCAGATAATTAATAAAATTATAACGGGTGCCAGTACGTTCAATATCACACAATTTTATCAATATTACACAATTATGCACACAAGTGCAGTCACTTGTATGCAAAACCGTAATGCGTACAAGCGGTGTCCTAAAAGCGAGTTTTCGAGTAAGTGTATTGATAAATATTTATATTATGTGTGTACTGTAGCAATGAGTTCCTTTTTCTAATCCATTGAAATAATCTTTTTTTATTTTCTTCTGTGCCAGTTATCTTCACAATCTCGATCAATATACCTAAATAATTGGTATCGGATCAGAATCAAGATGCGTAATACGTAACTCGACTAGCTCAGTTTGGAGGCAAGTCATTGTTAGCCCGAACAAAGAGTGCGGCTGGAACGTCGGGCATCTGCCTTTAGTATCGCTGGCTTATTGTGAAATAGACAACTGTTTGGCGGCCAGTAAGGCAGCGAGTCCAGCTATTATAAAAGCCTGGTCTGCGTAAGCTAGAGGATCTGATAACGATATCCTGTCAAGAGAAGATGGTAACTGATTCTGATAATGACAACTTGTATGCTGTTTAACGGTTGCTGATGTTGTTAGCTCTTTATGTCCCACTGCTGGGCGAAGGCCTGCTTATCCCTTTTTCAAACACGTATGTCTTCAGTCATTGCGGACCAATTCCTCAGGTACCGAATGAGATTAAGCTCATCACTACACCTTCACCTTGGTCTGCCGCAATATCGCCTTTCGTTTAAACTTTGAGCCCTAAGCGAATACCGGCGTTCGCATACCTATTGTCTTTCTATTGTCTCTGATTACGGTACTCGAAAGGTTAATAGGACCCGAGAAGTAAGTAAGCTCACAGCTCATCTGACATGCGGCAGACATGTCCAGTCAATGTTATTTATCTTAATTAAATCGTTAATTAATTAATAGAAAATACAGAGCTTTTAACAATTTAATCTAAGGTGATGGTACACATAATGCAGAGTGATAAATAAAAATTTTCTCAGTTGTATTATAGCGCCATGTTATAGGTATCGCTTTTTGCCATCACTCAGGCTAAAACATAACTGCCTCAATAGTAACTTAAGGTGAAGTTCAACTCAGATTTTTCCTCTTTTTTCTTGAGAAAGGCATCAAAATATGACTTATTTAAAAGGAAGTATCGAACATTAAACTGATTAAAACCCATTATTTCGTCCAATCACACAGCTTTAGCAGCAGACAAACTACGACTAACAACATAACAAGTTTTCGATTCAGACGTAATCCTTATAGAATGGTGAGCTACTATTTGTCCACCACCCGCAAGCGCAGGCTTGCGGTGACTGGGAAATGTGACTTCCAATACCCCGAACATGAGAATTTGAGTACTTCACTTTTTACCATTAGTACTTCGCAGAAGTAGCGGACTGTACCTATGCTTAGCAAAGTTGTCAGCAAACTACAGGGTCGAAGCCTCCTGGAAGCGTTACACCGGGGCTCTGGGAATAAGGCAAGGGTAGAACGGGGTAGGTTGTTCAGTCAGTAAGAGTCTGACACTGTTTCCCACTCCGCCCAAGACATTCGTCATTGGATAATTTTTACATAGCATAAAAAAACCTATGCTCAGCAAAACCCCTGGTGACCCATTGACATTGGAGAAAGTAAAGATAATTGCAGTTGCCTTGTGCAATAAAAACCATTTTCGACGCAAACGAGTTATCGCTTATTAACCCTTTTCGTGGCCACAACCAGGATTACAGGGAATATCAGAGGGCCATCTTCTTATTCAGATCTGAATGGCAAATACCAAGAAAACCAGTAATCTTTGACAGAAATGAATATTTTTATCCTCCAATTACTTGACTGTCTTGTTCAAAGAATTTACTCCTACATTATTCAGATACTGCGTTTAATAAGTAAATAAGTAGATCGTTGCAGCAGCTCGTTGTTGCATTCGATTTTATTATTAATATCAATGATATTTATTATATTGGAAGTGTATTATACAACGTGTATAGTTAAATGTGCAAACCTAAGAAACTCCAAAGGATTTGATTTAAATTTTTAATTTTAATTAAATGAACCGAGTCCCGGGAAAAAAAACGTTTAAAAATCTAAAAGTTTTATGTGCTGTTTTAGTTTACTGCCAATTTTGATAATTTCTATAATAAGAACCATTATTATCCCACGTATGAAAAACTCAAATTAGGTAAAACACTGACAAAATAGGTAACCGAACTTTCTAGTTCGCTTACCTATTTTGTCAGGTTTACGCACGTGATAGCATGGCTTATTACTAATCAGACAGGGCAAAATTTTTAATATTATCATTATTGGCATAATAGTGTTCACACTGCTGGGAATCAGGCCGTCAAAAATCGATTTTTGGTTCGACACTACAACCTATAAAGGACCTTAAATTTTATGTTCGTAGGAGTAATAGTTTCTGAGATTTCGTGATTAATCAGTGAGTGGTTTTTCTGCTTTTATGTAGGTGTAAAGATAGATAGAAGATAGTGAGTTCAAACGGTGAAGGACAACATCGTGAGGAAACCGGCATATCCTAGAACCAAAAATTAGAAGACATGTGACATCTACCAACTCGCACTGGGCCCGCATGATGGATTATGGCCCATTGCCTCTCCTACAGAAGAAGCCTGTGTCCCAGCAGTGGGAAAATTCATAAGGCTGATGATGAAAGATAGGGAAAAGATTACTCAATCAGACAAAAACACGCGGTCATTGCCCTATGACTCTACAAGCTAAATATTACAATAAGGCAATGTAATTATATTCATCATTGGATCAATCGTTTGCACATCATCCATCTTGTTATGACATGAGCTGTCTTCGATCACAAAGCCGACGGCCTGTCCAGAAATCAAGAGTGACGTACGATCGAATAGTTCATAATATATATCATAGTAGGTAGCTATATCATATGGTCAGCATCGCTACTGTTATAAAATTAGCATAAACGGCCATTATATTCTTAAGAAGTTAAATCACGTCGTACACTTTTGATTCGATGTTTATTTTTAGAGTAAACAAAAAATTAAAATTTATAAAAGTGAAAACAGGCTAGCGGTAATGCCTTTTGGTAAGTCCCAGGTTCAAACCCAGCCAGGCGCAATACTTTGTGTAATTTATTTCGAAATCTACTCAAACGGTGAAGGAAAATATTGTAAGGAGACTGTCATATCCAAGAACAACAAGTTTTTAATGAAAATATTTTTTTTTCATAACAAGCTTTTATAGCAGCGGTCTATAATTATATAATTAAAACTCGTCAAGACGATTCACACGAGTCCAAACTCGACGTGGTTGTGCCGTTTAATTACAGAGTTCCTATGGCTACCTCGTGATTCCATCATCAGATCAGCTCCATGTCATCATAATATTGCATTGTCATGCGATTTACACCGGCATGCAAAATTTCAGCTCAATCGGAAACCGGGAAGTGGATCAAATTTAAGTTGCAAGATTTGATTACAGAACGACAGACAACGGGACAGGTGAAAGTAAATAAAAGCTTGTAAAAAAAAACGAAATCATGATATTCACCAACCCACACTTGACCCGCATAGTTGATTATTTTTGACTGGTCTGTTGGTTAGGTTAGTAACCCTGATTGCTGTGCCAAAGGGTGCGATTCCCACCCAAGAAAAATGTTTGTGTGATGAGCACGATCATTTATTCAGTGTCTGGGTGTAATTTATCAACAAAATGTATGTATTTACAAGCTTTTATTTACTTTCACCTGTCCCGTTGTCTGTCGTTCTGTAATCAAATCTTGCAACTTAAATTTGATCCACTTCCCGGTTTCCGATTGAGCTGAAATTTGGTATACACGTTTAGTTCGGATGACAATGCAATATTATGATGACATGGAGCTGATCTGATGATGGAATCGCGAGGTAGCCACAGGAACTCTGTAATTAAACGGCACAACCACGTCGAGTTTGGGCTCGTGTGAATCGTCTTGACGAGTTTTATTTATATAAGTATAGACCACCGCTATAAAAGCTTGTTATGAAAAAAAAAATTTTTCATTGAAAACTTGTTAGAAACATATAAGTATGTTTATCAGTAGTCTTGTACTTATAACACAAGCTCTGCTTAGATTGGGACTAGGCGACGTTGCGTGATTGTTGTCGAATAAAAAAAAAATACAATTTATAGCCTTTTCCTTCCCTTAAAGAAAAAGCCTGATCCCCAGCAGTGGGAACACTAAAAAGTTGACTATACTATGTTATAACATAAGTAGTTACTTGTATTTAATTACTTTCCAAAACTCTTAACGGAAATTTCATTTCAGTCTAGGTTTTTTACATTGTGAAGGTCTTGTAAAGGTACATGAATTAAACTAGAGGTTTGTTAGAAAATCTATTATGCTTTGTACTACATGAAACATGAAAAACTTTCTGACGAAAAGGGCCTTGGCTCTATTGAAAGGTATATAATGTACTCCGTCTGTATATTGAAGGTACTGGGGATGCCGAATACACAAGGAAGGATTGCTAGGTTAACCGAAAGGTCAGGGGTACATCGAAAGTTTTAGAGCTTAATGTAATCTGGATTTAATTCTGAGTTCTATTTTTGAAAAGTAATTGGGTTCCGTTGTTGAACCCCGTTCGTCATTAAATTGTAATTGGTAGTTTTGATAGTTGGAAACCCTTAGATAGGGCTGAAAAGAAGATTCATCATTCGTATTTCGAGTATTTACGGATTGAAAGAGGACGGATATAGAGGTAGGAACTCGTGCCTAGGCCTAAATTTATTGTGTGTATGTTTTTATAATTACATTATGTGTCTAATTTTGTAATTGGATAAAAAAATAAGCATTACCAAACAACGTGGCAATGCTGCCAGCCTTTTGGGCACTTTACCAGTCGACAGAGATGCGGAAGAGTTTTTTGACGCCTTATTAGATTAGGTACATTTAGTTCCTAGTTACCTTCAGATAGGGCTGAAAAGAAGATTCATCATTCGTATTACGAGTATTTACAGATTAAAAGTAAACGGATTTAGATGTAGGAGCTCGTGCCTAGGTTTGAATATAATGTAATTTATTGTATATTTTTATAATTACTTTATAAAAGAATAAACATTGCCTTGCAACGTGGTAATGCTGCCAGCCATTTTAGCACTTTACCTGTCGACAGAGATGCGGAAGAGATTTTTGTCACCTTATTAGATTAGGCACTTTTAGTTAAATTTATAAGAGTTTTTATTTTTTAATTTATGTATATATACGTAGTTTTAAGGTTACAGTAAAAAAAATATAAATGGTGGTAAAACAAAACTGTTAATGTGTGTGTCTAATTTTGTAATTAATCGTGTATAATGTGTTTTTATATTTTTTGTGTTCGTGGTCAAACAAAAAAAGCTTTTATAAAAAATAATTCCAAACTGATACGAAAGCAAAAACCCTTATACACCCACAATAAACAATGATGATAGGATTATTACACCACAGCGCTGTTATAACCAAAATTTTGTGACCCAGAAACCACAACGGAACCAAAATACTCGTTAAGGGGGAAAAAATTAAGGGTCTCCCAATTAACAATAATGAATTGGAGCCTTAAAGTATTAGGCTTTCGACCTATTTGTCGTCTCGTCGCCGCCTCGGCCCAGGTTCGAATCCGCTGACATTTTGAAAGATGGCCCCACTAATATTTACAGGGCTTAATTTGTTTGAGAGCCTCTCCCCTTTGCGAATTTATTGCTGGATCTTGCCACTTTAAGATTTTTTTGTTTTGTCATATTTTATATTAATACCTTATTGTTCAATTGCTGGGTCTTACCTGAAACAAAGAGAATATTTTTTCATTAGAAAGCGAATTTTACAGGGCTTACTGGCTTGATAATTTTTAATCAAAATATTTTTCATAAAGCCGAATTCATGCGTGGGTTTTCAAGTTATAAACCTTTATTTCATAATGACACAAAGGCTTTGTTCTTCTTAAAACAATTTTCATAAGATTTCATTTTTATATTGAAGAAGTGCCACTTCTTTTTTAGGATTGCGCACCTAAAAGTATTACCGGAACCCCAATTGCTAGGAATTCGCTATCCGTCTGTCGTTCATCAGGCTGTATCTCATGAACTAGAATATGATAGTTAAACAGTTGAAATTTTCGATTTAAGACTTTTTAGATTTCAATTGTGATGGTGTTCTGAACAATCTAATTTTCAGTAGGGCGCGAATTTTCTCAACATTGGATGTCTAAATTGACTGAACTAGCATGACTTTATTCTACTCATAGACACTTAATACTTTTTGAACTTGATACTGGCTAAATGCATAGCACAAGTGAACCAAAAGAAACAGAAAATAGGTTTGGTATGTATGTTTACTTGAAAAGGTACTATTCTTGGATCAGATTTCAAAATCGTTCCACGTTTAAATCGAGGTGTTAAGTTATGTATGTAGGCGTTACAAACAACTTGGCTCACAAATAAATTCACTGACCTATCACAATCGCCTGTCATGAATATTATTCCTTCACCCTACACACCCGAGTCGCCGATACAATAAATATGTAACGCGCGCGTAAACGTTACTGATACGGAGTAAACGACAAGCTAGTGTGACGGTAACCCGGTCGAGTGACAGGTCAAGGTATGAAACGGGTTCGATGGACTCGCAGTGATAGCGCCAATGTACTTCGTATACAGATAGCAGATAAATTAAATGTATTTTTGTAACATTAGGTGTGTCCTCACTTTGACATAAATATTAATAAAATCAAAAAGAGAGGAATATTTGTATTTTTTTTTGTAATAAAAGCACTCAAAAATCACTAGACCGATTAAAAAAAAAATAGTAGTAGAATGCTACTCTATTAATAAGTAAAATTAGCTAAATATTTTTACTTTAACACGGGCGGAACACCTGACAGAAGCTAGTGCTTTATATTACAAGTCTAGAGTTTTTAATAATTAAAAACAAAACCTATATTATGGGGGAGATTTGATGAATTTAAATCCAATATCACGTCTAAACGGCTATTCAGTATGTTTAAAAAAAATGTTAAAATAGATTATTTTCCTAAGAATTTGACACCTATACGAACAGGTATTAAATTTTTTTTTTCATTGATCTTGGTATATTTTTTTTTAGTTAAAATATCTAACACAGATAAATAGCGAAGATCAGACAAAAACCATTGGATATATTTTATGAGACTTTTTACAAACTTAATGATAATTTAAGTACCTACTAACCTTTTGATAAACGGCTTTTATTGTGTTTAATAAATGAAGGACAAATTTATTATTCGAATAATCTTGATGCATGAGAAGTGACGCTAGCTCCTATTTTGTTCTCGCAAGGTGGCTAGCGTATATCTGCCCCTTAAATGGAGTTTTATTATTATATTATTATTATTATATTTATGGCTTAAACTTATTTTTATTTCGAAAACTGGTTGTTAACAAAAAAAAAAAAAAGAAAATTACATCTCTTCGGTTTACTATTTTCCTTTAAATCACATCCTCAACTGCAGTGAAATTCTATATGTGAATTTTAAAATTTAAGCTTGCAGCTCAAAATCTATTTCAACATTAATAAAGGAAATTGAAATTTTTAAAACTGTCGCACTAAAGTATTTTTGCGGACGCTACTATAAATCGGCGCACAGTGCAATGTTCTGTTGTTAGTGCTACAATATAAGGCCCATTCACACGATTGATATTTGCACGAATCACTATATTTTGGTAGCTGGTAAAAGTTATTATGCACAGCCAATTTGTGTACTGTGTAGAGTTCAGTAATATAAAAATGTTGAATAACGCCCATCGTTGTTTATTTTTGTGAATGAATAGAGATTAGTTTTCAAATGACGGGAGAGCTGATGATTATCGTTTTTTTTTTAATCTGTAGCTATTTTACCTACACAAAATAACTTTTTATAGAAATTTAATCAGTATAGTATTTGAAATGCTGTTTTTTTTTATTGGCAAAGGCCTCCCCAATTTCTTTTAAATATTCTTTTCTCGAACCATTTTAAACTAGCCGTAAATACTAATTAAAATTAAAAAAAATAAACTTTTGAGCCCAAGCAAACGCTGGCGTTCGCACACCTATTGTATTTTAAGTTTAAGTCGAAAGGTTAAATGGCATGTATGATGGCATGATTAAATTGCGACATCAAATAGCATAAATACATTACTTAGTTACGTTGTTATTAATTGCATCACTGAATTGCAACGTTAAGTTATATTTTTAAATTGCAAAGGTCGTCACTCTCACAATATTTTCATATCTATCAATGCAGTTCCCTATCTGTTAGAGTGCAGTATCTAAATTTATATGGTTCGAACATAAAAAATAACAGTTATAGGGTTGTCATCATGAAACTGCGGACACAGGTTTCCTTTATCGCCACTCCAAGTTTTGTACTTGCTTAAAGTAAACACAAACAAAAACTAAATTACATAAAAGTTATTACGACGGCTATATATTCAAGCCATAAAAATTTCAAGCCCGACGTAAAGCATTACACAAAGAGCTATATTTCAAAACTTAACAAGGTCTTCATTGCGAAAGAAAACTAAAGGAAATCGGGTGTCTTTTCCCCACCTTAGCAGTTATTCTAATCCCTGGAGGAATCCTCCATTTGTAGGATGCCCCCACTTGCAGGGAACCGGGGATACGTGACGTCTGCACCTTGCATTTTATTATTACTGGCCACCCCTTAATGCCGGGGAGTGGTAAGTGCCTGGTAATTGTGTGGGATAACTTAGATTGGGTTTTTAATTCGAAGAACTTACCTATAGGGTGGGGTAACTTAGTGTGCTTGGCGCAAGATATTCATAAGTAGTACTCGGTTGTGGGAAATGTAAATGGTGTGATTTTTTTTTTGTTTTTTTTTTTAGAAGTTGGAAGCGATGTGGCTTGGGTCTTTGCAGTTGAAACATTATAAGGCTGATTTGATTATACTTTGCTATTGTATTAGCGTTAAATAGCACAATCACTCTTATAAAGTTTACCACGCGGACTTAGTACGACTTGATGAAGGTCATTTATCTTCGAATTTTTGGTCCTAGGACATGTAAGTTCCTTCTCGGTGTTTTTTCCTTCTTTGTATATAGAGCAGTGGTGATGAAATAAATTACCTACACAAAGTAAAGGCCCTAAAGAAGCGGCCGTTACCACTAGACTACTTCTGCTCTTAGCTGTTTAGGTTTAAGTTTTCCTGCTCTGGTTATATAAAGAAGGAGTGTCAGACTTTTACTAATTAATCAACTCGTAATCCGTCAGTCGCTCTTTGCATTACAGGGCCGCTGTGACTCATACATTGAAAACTAAAATTTGAAAGATATATTTAACATTACCTCCAAAATTCTAACATTTCTAAAGCCTACTAAAATGTTAAAATAAATAGCATTTTCTTCATGCTTCGAGTAGCCTTACTAAATTCTTCACAGAATTCTACAATTTATAGCTTGAACACCAGAATCGTTTCGCTAGAATTTATTCTGGGTATTAGTGAACTGTGGACTGCTAGAAATATTAAACTTCCCTTTAGAAAAGGAATTATATCTTTCATCTGAGCTAAACGCGACAAGGTTAGGTTATAAATCTTTATACAAATCTTAAGGAAAATTTAATATTCTGGGTATTTTTAAATGTTTATTTAGTACGTGGCGCGCTTTTATTAGCGAAATATACGAACTGGCTTATATTTTAGAAGGTTTGAATGAGGACTGTTTAATATAGGCCTTATGATATTTGAAATAAGTGGTAGATTGCATTAAAAATTATATATTATCGTAGACAGAGCCAGCCTGCATGTGGTGGCAAATACCATCACCGGACCAACACTTCTTCACAATGAATATCACGGATAGTCCTCTGTGCAGAGGATGCATGGAGTTAGAAGAAACTGTCGCGCATGTACTCTTCGAGTGCACCGCCGTCAGAGAAATAAGAACACAAACCTTGGAACCAAATTTACTTATAGACGTCCTGAAAAAATTTAATCTTACTAATATTATAAATGCGAAAGTTACGATGCTTGGATGTTTGTTACTCAATCACGCCAAAACGACTGCACGGATCTGGATGAAATTTGGCACAGGCATAGGATACACTCCGGAATAGGACATAGGCTACTTTTTATCCCGGCAACCCCACCCCCAATACCACGCGGGCGAAGCCGTGGGCAAAAGCTTGTAGTCTATATAATTATCTCCTTTTGGGCATCTTGTTTTGTCATGTTTTCATTAAGTACCACGTTTGGGCATATTTGCAAGTCTTCGACAATTAACCAAGTTTTCAAATATATTTTGATATTGAATATACATAGCATAGCATCAGCCTTATAATGTTCCCACTGCTGGGACTTAAGCCTCCTCTCTAGAACAGGGGATTGGTGCCTAAAAAAATGTACCTATTTAACCGTTTGACTACCGTAAATACACATCCAATTAAAAAAACAATAGGTGTGCGGACACTAGTGACCTCTTGGGGCTTAAAGAACTAAGAACTATCGCTAGAAAAACTTGTTCAGATAGCAAAATCCGCATCCAAATCGGTTATTCCGTCTTACTTAAAAAAGATACGCATGCATAATTGATTTGTAATCTCGTTTCCAGATCCAATGTTCGAGTATTAAGAAATACCCTGTAATATATTCATTTCTATCTCAAAATAAATAAAATCCTTCTCTACTACATACTGATTTCATCTTATAAACACATCAGTCAACGATTGTACCATCTCCGACCGTATGCCTTATTGCGTGAAATAGCTTTATTTTAGTACTGACGTGTACAAGATTCTTGCTGTCACGAATTTATGGACTCTTTGTAATAATCGCCACTTTATACTTTCTTTTCATGGGTTGAAAAATAATTTTATATTGCCTTTAGTATATTAATTTCAAGTGTTATAAAATACGGTATTTTTTTCTTTTTGTGACTTTTAGGACTTATCATAAATAATATATTAAATCCCAACTTACAACCAGCGGCCCTCTTCAGCTGCGTAACTACTTGGAACAATGTCGTCAGACTACGAGCAATGCGTAGCTTGCCGTCCGATCGTCCTACATGTGGTACATAGTGTTCTTTGCACACCTCAGAGAGATGTCGACAAACCGTAGGCAGTCAACGAGGCCGATGCGTACAAGGGCCATGGGAAAACGTATAAAAGGGATGTTTGTTATCCAGGAACGCAAAAGACCATTAAAGGAACACAGAATTTTTAGTCAGTGATTGTCTGACACGTTCTGTCGCTCCACCATAGAACAAAAAAAAACCCTAGCTTCGAATGAGCGTTACAGGCTTCTCTCCAAAGATATTCAATATGAAAGGCGACATCTATATAACCAGGACCCATTATTTCAATAAATTTGTTATTTTAAAGAGAAAAATAGTAATATATTTTAACAATTTTTCGAAAGGTCTTATTCAACAGATAAGATTTCAACAACGTTCATAAACACAATGTACTAAATGTCATTTATCTTATTCCGAATAAAATGATTTAAAAAAAGACATTAGAAAAAAAATTCTTTGATCAGTTCAAACGTAATCCGATCAAAACTCTTAATCCTCAATCCAATGGCCGTTCAAGTGTCATCGAATCTTTAAAAATGTCAAAGGTACTCAATGCAAAGGACATAATTTTATAAATTGGGAGATACTTTTTTAAATTGTAAAGATCTACTTTTTTCTTTGAAACGTTTACAAAATACTTTTGTAAATTATAATCACTCTGAACATTACTGAATTTAATCGTAATATCATGTTAGAGCAGTGGTGGCCGAGTGGTAACGGCCCCGACTTAAGAGTTGTAGATCACGGGTTTAAACCCAGCCAGGCGCATTACTTTGTGTAATTTATTTCATCACCACTGCACTCAAAACGGTGAAGGAAAACATCTTGAGGAAACCGGCATGTCTTAGAACCAAAATTTCGAAGACGTGTGACATCCACCAATACGAACTGGGCCCGCGTGGTGGATTACGGCCCATTCCCTCTTCCAAGAGGATGCCTGTGTCACAGCAGTGGGGACATTGAAAGGCTGATGATGATGATCGTGTGCGATACCCAGGCCCACCTTTTGGCAAAGTTGTATAGTATATATTTGATATACCATACAACTTTGTATATACCAACCCGCACTGGGCCCGCGTGGTGGATTACGGTCCATTCCCTCTTCCAGAGACGAGGCCTGTGTTCCAGTATTAAAAAGGCTGACGATGATGATGATATATTTGATAGTAAATATTCAAAATTTTTTTTTTACTGGGCATACAATATTTTGTGTGAATACACTATAGTCTGAGATTTTTGGTAATCATCACGGATAAACAGTAAATTGTTAAGGTCATATTGGTGGCTTCCATTAGCGTAGTCGAATATATCACAACGGCTCTCGTTAATACAATCAGAGGTATCACGTTAGGTTTAATTTCAAACAAAAGTGTTACATTTGCCTTAACTGGCAAAACCAAAAATGTCACACTGACCTTTATTAGCATAATCAGAAAGGGCACATTGGCTATTATTGGCACAGTCATTGGTATCACGTTCGACTTCATTGGTAAAATCAGAGCTGTTAAATTGGCCTTCCTGTGGTACAATCAAGTTTGTCACAATCGCCAACATTGGCACAAAAGGTGTCATTTTGGCCCTTAAAACATTGGAGGTATCATAATCGCTCTTATTACCACACTCTAAGGTGTCAAATTTTTTCTCAACAAATTCTGAGCTAAATACTCTACTAACAGTTATAAGAATGATGAGGAAACCGGTATCCGCATACCTATTGTCTTTTAATTTTGCTTAGTTTGAGACTAGACTGAGCAGTGGTGGCCGAGTGGTAACGGCCCCGACTTACGAGTTGTAGGTCGCGGGTTCGAACCCAGCCAGGCGCATTACTTTGTGTAATTTATTTCATCACCATTGCTCTCAAAACGGTGAAGGAAAACATCGTGAGGAAACCGGCATGTCCTAGAACGAAAAATTCGAAGACATGTGACCGCGTGGTGAATTATGGCCCTTTCCCTCTCCTAGAGAAGAGGCCTGTGTCCCAGCAGTGGGAACATTGAAAGGCTGATCATGATGATGAGACTAGACGATGTTGTGTGATGGTTGTCGGTTATTACATATTTTAATTGTGTCTGTAATTACGGTAGTTGAAAAGTTTATATCAGAATCCCCTGCACTATAGTTAAGTAGGTTCTTACCTACCTATTCATGGTGTACCTAAATTAAATTCGCAACATACGTATTTAGTGATATTTTTATTCCGGTTGACAAACACGGGCCGTTGTTATGGTTCATTTTAGTAAAGGATAAAGAACGCTGTGGGGAACTAGGGAAAAAATGGTTGACAAAACGTTTTGACATGTTGAGATAGGGCTGCTACCTGCGTGTACGGAAATGAAATATTGTTCGAATGATTTTTGAGTTTTCCAAAAGAAGATATACCTACATCATTTTTGCCTTTCTCCCCTTTGCATGTACCTGAAGGTTTGTATAGGAACGTCCACGGTAAAATATTTTTGGAGCTTTTAAGTGGCCCTGCCTGCGAAAGTAATTGCGGACAGTAGAATAACTGATATTGGGTTGAGATACCTCCCTGAAATAATAAAATGCTGTTAAGTATTTCTACCTAACAGGTGTTATTTTTAGGATTGGATGATATTATTAGTTATATTATTTTGCTTACCAATTTGAGTACTCACATCGGTGTGCACTAAGATAAACTAAGATTTGTACACATCTTAGTCCCTTAAGTTATATTAGCGTTACTTTTTTTCTCGCCTTTACGATCCTACGGCTGGAAAAGCCTCCCCAAGTCTGTCCAGACCCTTTTCCCAGGCACCGTTTAAAATTACCCTGTCAATTTTTTCTAAGTCATTCTGGCGACACTTTATTTCTGCAAAAACTTATTGTATTACGATGTTTAACCTGGCAGCCATTTCGCCTGTGTCTGTTATGCCTATTTAGGAGTACAGCGTATTATTCCGGATCAGTATTTGACCTGGCGAATTTTCATTACTATGCCCATCTTAACTTTTTGCCCGAGAGCTCTGGAGTTTAAAATTCTGGGAGTAAAAAGAACAGACCGAAAAGGAAATTTGTTAATATAAAAACTTAAACAATCCTAATTTGGGCAATGGCACCCTGGCAATGCTGACAGTCTTCTGGTTACATTTATGGATGATAGCGATGTGAAGGAATACTTCGATGCCAAGTATAGGTACTGTTTTTTGTATTATATATAGTTAAATTTTAGCAGGTAATATTTAAGGTTCTGTACATAATTGTGTAGATATAATATTGACAAATTAATAAACCAATTAAATTGAATAGTGGTAACCCTAATTTTAAATCCGTTGTTCCCATCAAGCTAAATACGCTGATCTTCTAAAATGACTTACAAATTGTATACATTTTACGCACTGGCAACTTTCAATCAACGTCACAGGCCCTTCTAGAAAGAATCAAGTTTGCAACAAATGGCTATAAACTTGAATGCTTGACTGAATTTAGTAAATTTCTTCACAAAGTTTTTGTCGTTAGTTTAATGAATTCAATGCTATGTATAAAGAAATGAGGGTGAATATTTTTTATTGAGTGGGCAAGAAAAAACGAATTTCTTGATAAAGTTTTGTAACTACATTAATCCGTTTTGGTTTGTTGAGTAACAAGGAAAATACTGTATTAAATTGGGCTTGAAACATTTTATTTGGTCTCTTTTTGTTTTATTTGTTTTGCTAGTCATAACAAAGCATTAAAATCTAAATGAATTGAGCTGGCCACGTCTGTCTTTCTAATGAGTTGAAGACCAAAACAACCACTATGTGTACCTACCTCTTAAAAACTACCAAAAATCTGATCACGTAAAGATGAACTTAACAAATTAAAAAATAGGTTATTCCCATTAACCGTGAATCGAAAAAGTTAGTCTGGAATTTATGGGAATATTGTAAAATAATGTGGTGACGCGGGCCCAGTGCGCGTTGGTGGATGTCACATGTCTTCGAATCCTATCGCCAGCCAACATTAAATGAATACACAGTATCCACTTTCTCCATACACATAAGTAAACCAGGTCACTCCACCAAAAATACCGGAGCCCCTAAACTAAAGCAATCACCTTTCAATGCAAAATACCGCTCATATTTGAAACTCCTACAAAAACCGTGTAATTACTGTCACTGAACATGTAGCCTTCGGCTTTTGGCGAAAATTGTATGGAAAAAATGTCGGTCGGGAAACGTCGAGTCACGATCCCGGCCACCTTACTGAACGCTCGTAAATTACGGTAAAAATTGGTAAAAAAATATCCCTGCAGCATTAATATGAGCCGGTATATGCTCCGGGCGTCGGTGTACTTGTTGCAAAATATTGCCGGATTTTATTACTGTATGTGGGAAAACTCGGAATAAATTGATGAATTCGGTTTGGAATGCAGTTTCAGATACCTTTTTTACGAATGTTTTTGGTAGTGAATAAGATATTTTAATTTTTGAAGAGTTTTCAAGAGAACTTAATACTTTTACTTATGTGGCTTTACACTAATTTTGTTAACTTTATAACTATGTCAGTTTTAGATAATTAATAAAAATTAAATTAAGTTACATTTATAGACGTGGCCTTATGAGTTACAGTGCAATCTTTATTTTTTCTTGATATGGATAACCACAGTAGACGAAAACGATAAAAAGCAATTTTATTAAGTTCCTCACTAGTAAGTTCACAAAATTTCTACAAAGAAGACTGCTGAGATATATTTTAGAAGTAATTTTCACTTGATATTAAATTGAGGTTTTTGGATAATGTTACAATATTTACAGCAAATCCTAATTAGATTATAGTGTAATTAGTTGTATAATCCTAAATGTAATCGGCTAGTTTTATAAATTATGTATTGCTACTATATGTATACTACTATATAAAAACACGTTCATGTACCCTGACCGAGCCTGAAGATTCGCCAAACTTAAGTGGCAGTGGGCAGGACTCGTAGAACAAATGGTCGATGGAGATGAAAGGTCGATGGTTGATGGGGGTGGCGTCCATGTACCGGTAGAAGCAGTGTTGGATGGCATCCTATTCATAGGGAGAGACCTATGTCTAACAGTAGACGCCCATCAGCTGAACGATAGAATGCCCAAAGTGTCCCTACAAGTGCACGCTGGAGGACTTTAAAAATGCCACTGAAGCTGATATAAATGTGGCAATCTACTTTGTCAAAAAACTTTGAGGGAAGCGGAAATCATCAATTCGAGAAGAAGAAGCTGAACGATGATTACAATGTTGATGACTATGTAAAAATTAACAAAACAATAAAGCAAATTGTGCATCAAATAAGAAATACGTCCTCTAAAATAAAAGTTAGAAGAACAAACAAATGTCTTGAATACTAATATAAAAGCCAACTTATTCATCTTAGTCATCGCACTATTACGACAGGTCTCAAATTACTACGTCACTTACTATCAACCAAGATGAAAGCAAACTTTACTTATAACGTGTCTGTATTATACTTTTGAACCCTAGACCACAACATCACTCAAAGATCGCTTAGGTATAGGGCAATCGACCACGATCGTTTGCCTTATAAGCCGATAAAACGTTTCCACCGAGCCTCATTGTTACCGGTAATGCTGATAAAGTACAGTAAATTACCGTAAGGTTACTGCTATACAGTTATTGTGTAGATGAACCTTGATTTTACGAGGTGCCCGTGGGGTCAGAAGTAAATGGGACACTGGAGGATGAGGTATAAAGTTGAGGATATGGTATTTTCTGGAGATCACAACTATCACAATAGGAGTGTATTCGCTATCGCTATTTCTATAGTGGTTTGTTTATTTTTACATGTTCATATTTGGTATGCGCCATACATGTTTATTTACGCAAGAGTATTGCGTAAATAAACACTTTTTCTTTCTTTCTTCTATCATTATTTTTAGGGAAGTTTTTTTCGGCTAAAAATCTTGGAAGAAGGAAGATGTCATTGGAAGATTTTTACCCACCGAAAAAATCTTCCAATGACATCTTCCGACCTCGGGCGGAGCAAGAGATAGTGTCAGACATTTTCTGACTAAAAAACCCACCCCTTACGTTGCCTTTTATACTAGAGTCGAGCCATCCTTTTAGAAACTATCTTTGCTGTCAGCAATTTAATAAAAATATGATCGACTACAAGTGGTCACTTGTCTCTTGAGCGCCAATTGTACATACGTCTGTACAACTTGCTGACCTTAAAAAATCTTAATTGTAGTTTTTTAACACATTTTTACGAATTTTATTTGGCTATAAATTTTGGTTATTATATATTTCTTTTTTGTCCTCGAAAAATGCTGATTTTTTAATTTTATTTTTTTTGTTTATTTATTTTAAGAAAGGGGTCAATGCCCCCCATCGCTCGGGGGGTTTATCGCAAAATTACTAAGCTGTAACAAATTAGCAATTTTATTCATGAAGCAAAATATAAGAAAATGATAGTGGTATGTCCGTTTTTGCTGGCTCCAGTGAAATGTCAAGTGAAAGTTGACAGTGACGAGTGTACCGTTGAGAATGTCTATGCTCTCATCAAGGAACTAGACAGAACTATAGTTTTTGCTACAAAAGAAAGTTGGCGTTGATACCTTTAGTGCTGTTCCTTCAATGACCATAACTCATAGTTCATGACTGAAGATAGACGGGTCTGTGGAGATTTCTAATTTAGAATATAGTAGTATATCTATTAGGAAGAATGATTTTAATTTTGCGTGACAACGCTCATTAAATGGAGATAAAAATTGGAGTGAGGTTAAAAAGACACCTATCTCACCACATGCTACATTTAACACAATAAATTAATACATTATTGTATTGTTGGTTTTCTGGTGAGGCCCACTGTGTGGTGCTATGAACCAACTTAGGGAACATGAAATAAAAAAAACGAATATCGCACTGTGGTTAAGCGGTAGATTATAATCCCTCCTCTCCTAGAAGGCAGGAAGCTAGAGCCTCAGCAGTGGGAATATTATATGGTTGACTATATGCTATGCAATCAAAAAGTAACAGATCCATTTATATATATTATTACATTATCAGCCTATACTGTCGAGTAAATTCACTACAGCTAAGGTGACAATGGAAGACCTTAATGTCACGGGCAGAAATTCCGCATGTATTCCGACGACACTTTAGGTACTACCAACTTTATGCTAACCGTCTGATAAAGAACAAGTTCAACAGTGTACTGTGTTCTAGGAACACCTCAAACATGTGTCAGCAAAATTAATAAAGCCTGCTAGGGCCAAAATCTGGCAGATCTAAAGAGTTTTTGTGGCCCTGAAACGCAAAGGCCAACTAAAAGAAAACACGGTTTTTTTTTCAGTGGGCAAAAATCATCCAATCACAACTTCGCCCTTGGGCGGAGCGGTACATAGTGTCAGACTTTTACTGACTAAAAACCCATCCTATTACTTCTTTGCCATAGCTCCCGGGCTTTGGTATTACACTTTTACATTTACCTCTGTCTCCAGGAGACTTCGACCCTATTGGGCCTCTACTGCAGTTTACTGGCAACTCCTTGAAAGGTAAACACGGTAGGTTTTACTCAGTAAAAGTTTGACATTCCTTTTGTCTTTACCCATCCAGATTGGGAAAATTATGAAGGTACTACCAACTATCAATACTGACCCATCAATCAAGCATGATGATTAAGGTGAAGTCATTTCTCTCTCAAGTTTCAAAAGCAAGCCATTTTTTAACCCCGGTCTTTTTATTCAGAATAATTTCATAGCAAAAGCCTGATCTCTTTTACAAATTATTTCATATAAAACAGTCGTTAAAATGGCAAATTGGCCACACAACCGACACTTTCATATCATTAGTTATATTAAAGGCTCCAACCGCAATATTAAAATGTTTTCTGGTTGCTTTACGGTGTTAAAATGTTTAACGTTTTTGCTTGTTTTTGTATGATTGTTGTATATAACGTCTGTAATTGTTATGAGGGCAGGTAGTTAGATGGAGCTTAACTCGGTTTTAAGCTATCCGGTAAGGACCAAGCCTGAATCGCATTGTGCTCCACAAAGAGATGTCAGTGTGGCCCAGTAGGTCCGGGGCCTGCCAGGGCTTGAAGGTTTGTACAAAAGAGACTAAGGGAACATAGGATTTAAAAAAAGAACATAGGTGGATTTTAGTCCGCAAAAATCTGAGGGTCAACGCTGCGTTTAGCGAGAACACGCGTGGTCCCATATAAAAGTGCCACCGTGCGGGGATCCCTCGAAAAAAAAAGTCAAAAGAATTAGCAAAGCAAAAAAACCGCAATGTGGATGTTTAAAAGGGTCACATTGGCCCTGGGCAAAGTAAAGGGCAAGTGGAGAAAAGTGTAATACCGAGAGTAGTTAGTCATTTGATGATTTCCAACCTCAAACAAAAACCACAAAGCCAGTCCAAATAAAATAGTGAATGCCTTAAAAGTATATTGAAAACAATATACTTTCAGAATAACATTGGTATGAGTAATTAATATTGTCTGAGTTCACTTCATATGAAAATACTTTCGAAATAATTTTCATAATATTAATGCATGGATTCTATACAATGGTGCTATATTCTGAGTGTTCGGATGCTTTATGAGATAACGCCCATGTCATAACGAACCGATGCGATGTGAGCGATGCCTTATAATCAGAGGGACCGTTAGCAAAATCAGCCAAATTATTTTTTTTTTCAAGTTCAAAATAATTTTATTTCACTTAAATCTACTTGGGAATTTATAAATTATCAAGAGCTAGGGTACGGTTCCAATTGGTCGTTTTCTGTGGAAAATAACCAGTAAAGAATTTCTTATTCTTCGCTCACTTTGCTTTATTGTGAAAAAGTTATGACGTAGGAGATTACGAATGTGCATAAGGAACCAAAGCAGTTGGGGCTTTCGTATGACGACGCATACCAGCGGAATAAGTAGCGCCACAGCACCAGGAAAGCCGACCCCGCGTAATGAGAAAAGGCGAGACCAAAGAAGAAGGCATTAAGTCCGCCTGTGTACGTTTGTGTTGCATGAAGTTTTTATAAATAGATAAATTATTCACTTTATTTTTTTTTTGTATTGATTACAATAATTCCGTGAATAAAATAATTTTGCGAGAATTATGATAATACCAATATTTTTATAGAATTCCAGTTTTATGATATAACTTCTATTAGGTAGGTAAATATAAAATGAGACTTCTCATTAGATCTAGAACATTTACGGCTGAGATTTTCGTTTTAATAAATAAGAAACTAGAGCTTGTCTGTAATTCCACTTGATGGTAAGCAGTGATGCAATAGTAGATGGTAAGGCGTGCTAGTGTTAGTACACTCTAGCTTTAATTTTTTTTGTCGTTTTACAACCGATGAAAAAAAAAAAAATTACATATAATTTAGTAGATTTGGTAAATTGAACTCATGAATTAATTTCAAGTTTTTAATAACGCTAGTTTTTGTTTACACTGTTTATCATTTTGGCCACGTTTTTCTTTTACGTTGTAAATTGATATTCAGCCTTCGCAGACACGATGGATGAATTATAATTGAATTATTTTTAACTTAATATGCATTGAATAAAATGCTATATTAAATTGGATAGTTAGCCTTTTAATATAACTAACTAGTTAATGGTTATATAATTATAGAAAACCGCAGATGCCCATACATTACACGCCTACATTTCTTTTTAAATGTTCAGTGTGGAGCTGTCCTTATCTGTGTGATGGATGAACTTTTTTGGCTGCATTTAACCATGCCAGAAATCCAGACACTATTACATTACATGTATTCAATATTTATTAATTTAAAAAAAATTATGAACTCTGTATTAACCTTTTCTGCTGACTGTACCAGAGGTCGTCACTTGTCCGTGCAGCGATCCATTTTTTTTCTTTTTCGCCCATTAGTTTCTTAATTAATATCCCAAGCTTGGCATGTTGAGGGTCCCGGGTTCGAATCAATCATAATTATTTGTTATAAAATATTTATCATTATTTTACTAATAGATTTACCTCGGTTATTTTTGAATGGAAGACGTATTGTATATGATGACTATGGGGCTTGTCATGTTATGCTAGAAGTCAATAGATAAAAAGCAGATAAGGGGTGAGATGAAAGTATTTCTGTTGATTGGGATTCTAATTGGTGCTGCAGCAATTAGCCCAGTCATTAGAGCGAACAGAGAAACAATATGAAAAATAGTCCTTCCTTTGTCATTTTTTTTTTCGAATATGCAGAATGTGATATAGAATGGACTCATCGTATGCAGCTAAATAAAAAAAAACTAGTACTTTTCCAGTCTTCGGAACTTTTACGCAAAAAAAAGCATTGATGAACAATATAGAAAAGGCTAATCATATCAGATTACATGCTTAATTAAAACAAAAAACCTAGGTATGTAGGATAATGTTTTTTTTTTAATTTAGTGCTTGGCGGCCATCCCATCTGATAGTAAGAACCGATGATGCAACCGTTAATGGTGAGGCACACTAGTTTATTAAGAGCCTATTCACACTAGCCGTACAAGGAAAAATAATGATTAATTTAAACTTAAACTCAGAATCAATAAAATTTTGCAAGCATTAAAAATGAATAATGAATTTCACCACTATGATTCACGTACTTAGATTAGCTTACGAATAAACTGTCAAATGAATCCATTCATCAAGATACAGACAGCTGACAGTTCTCAGCACAACTAATAAAACTATGCAAGTTAATTAATACAGAAACATGTAAAAGCTTACGTCATCTTCTGAGAATCGCTTGATGACTGGACGCGATCCAATCTGCTTTAATATCAGACTCATTTGCGTGTGAAGATATGGAGATGTGTGCTAAATCAATCAATCAAGCTAGTATATAATGATGCAGTTATTCGTAAAATTATATTCACGTTTTTTTTTTTATTCTTGCTAAAGTGACCGACTAGCGTCAAAAGATAAGAATGGTTAGACATCCGGCGATGAAATGGAGAGAAGAATTTGCAGCCGTTACTGGTAGAACTTTTTTGAGATAATTTCAGTAGCTTTTTGCGTTCCAAGACAGGCGGTCACCTCCTTTTGCCTAGCAAACGAGGAGGCCTACCGCATAAGCCAACAGCGAATACGCCCCTGACGCCGCCGCGATTCCGATCCCGATTTCCGGCCACCGTAGGCACGGAATTGCGGACGGTGAGCAATGAGTAGCTTGCCGTTTGGTTGTCTGGTAATAGTCCGGACCAAGCCAGTCGTCGACGGCGCGCTCCTATGGCAGTCAAGTTATATGGATTGCCTCGTCCTTAAACTTTTCGCCAGCTACTTCGCAAGCAATTCCCTGCAGGAGATTTGGATAAGAATTGAGAGAACTTCCCAATAGTAGCTGTAGGCTGTAGATGATAGCAATAAGGAATGCAAAATACACGTCAAGTAACTTTTATAATTATTATTTATTTACTTTTATACATCGAACACTATTAGGCAGGGTGAATATTTAGAAGAAGTTTTGCACATTTTCCCAGGTTTAGTTTTGCAAATGCCTATTAGTGATTACGGAAACATGTCAGGAACTGGCTTAGCTTAATTTATGTAGACAGCTTATTTTAAGGCACTAGACAGAGCCTAGCCATCAAGGCACTCGCTGATTTATTTGCTTTTGCGCATCGCTCTCCGTCTCGACTTAAAATACAGCATAGACGATCGTAATCTTTGAATCACGATGCACATTATTCCAGCTAGATGCAGACTGATGCTGCTAATTGTGTCTTCTTCGTATAGATACTTGTTCTGGATAGGTACTTTAGCATGCACATACATACATTTAATTCTAAGGATGAGTTGGCACGTTGATTTTCAAAGCTAAACAGCCTCTTCAAAAATTGTTTTATTTTGTTTAAGTAAGATTGACAAGTAACTTTTTGTCCTAGAACCAAAAAGTCAAAGACCCACACTTGGCCTGCTTGGTGGATTACGACCGATTCCCTCTCTTAAAGAAGAGGCCTGAGTCCCAACAGTGGGAACATTATTTTTAACTAGCTTTTGTCCGCGGCTTCGTCCGCGTACATAAAATATATGTCCTGTCACTCAGGAGTAAAGCAGCTTTCTATTGCTGCTAAAATCTTTTCAATCGGACCAGTAGTTCCAGAGATTACCTCCTACAAACAAAAAAAAAAACAAAAAATAAGCTTTACCTCTTTATTATATTAGTGTAGATAGTGTAGATAATCATAAAAAAATAGACATAAGCATAAAGCATAATCAGCCAAAAGGCTCATTACTTGAAATTAAAAAAAAAACTACTTTTCATTTGCTCCACTCCTTGAAATCTGTTTACTAGATCTAAGCCATAAATCCGAGTCATATACAAAGCTATGTGCATATATGTATGTGTTTGTGTGTGTATGTAGAGCTTATGTTTAAATTAGATGACATAAGCTTGCGTGAGCACTAAGTGCATGCAGTCAACTGATTGAAGAGGTTTTTAGCACAGTCGATGACTTGTAACTTGTCTTTATTAAACGTGATATTGTAACATGACGAGTTAATGTATCTTTATGGAGTTAATTGATTGGATTGCAAGACTGTTTAAAAGAGTCATCGTGGCTTTTTAATTCCATAGAACAACTAAGCTTACACTCTCCTTCTTTAAAAATTATGAACAATTGTGTAAAAGGACATTGCCAGTATTTGTATGGGAGTTGGACCTAGTGTAGCTTATAATGAACGCATAGTGCATTTTGTCCCTCAGGCCAACACCAATCAGTAAACCGAAGAGCTTCAAAATCTGTCCCAGGAGTCAAGAGAAAAAAAAGTTCTGTTGTGAATTATTTATTTTTGAAAATCTATTTTTAGAATTTTTGAAAGCTTAATTGATTGCTTACTATAAAATATAATAGTAATAGTCAACTATACTGAAAAAAACATTGCCAACATCTGTGTGGGAGTTAGGCAAAGTGCTGCTCAGAATGAACACATAGTGCTTTTTATTTCTTAGGCCAACACCAATCATTAAACTGAAGAGCTTTAAAATCTGTCCCAGGAGTCTAGAGAAAAAAAAGTTTTGTCGTGAATTATAAATTTTTGAAAAACTATTTTAAGATTTTTTTAAAACATAATTGGTTGCTAACTATAATATATAATTAATATTTTGTTCTTCAGGCCAATCAGTAAACTGTAGCACTTCAAAATCTGTCCTAGGAGTCAAGACCGAAAAAACGTTGTGTTCTGAATTATTAATTTTTGAATAACTATTTTAATATATATTTTTTTAAACCTATTTAATGGCTACCTATAACTATATCTTAGCGTAATAAAATAGTATATTTTGATTTATCTGCACAAACTTTAAAAATTAAATCCTACGATTACAGACTAAACTTTCGTCCGGTACATTAACACTTTCCTCGTCTTTCCAACAATAATGAATCCTTAACTGCAGTTAGGGTGTTTAGTAATAAATTTTAATGATAACCTAAAGTTATTCATTACCTAATCACGTCGGAGTGTGGCCGGTATGATTGATGAAGTTTTCCCTCAGCTCCTGGGTGAATGAAGGTAGCTGAGCGGAAATATTCAGTCAATCATTCCTGCTAGAGTGTAATGATGGGGATAAATGTATTGTGGGAGTGTGGAAACGATATTCTTTTCGGTTTAGTTGTAGGTGTTTCTTGTAATGAATAGTAAACTGTGAGATTATTTATAGCGTATTCATTTATTGCTGGAAATATGAAGGTTTTTTTTATGGTAGGTGAAAATCATCGAATAACGAAACCCGCTCTTGGGCGGAGCGGGTTTAAAAGAAACATAAAAACTTAAAAGCACTAAAAATAGAAGTTTCTTGTGTGAAAGCATCCTTTAGTTTCTATTTTTTTTTATTTTTAGTTGTAGTGGCAATAAATAAAAAACAAACATTCTGTGAAAATTATAAATCTCTACTTCTTATGGTTTTTTTTTTTTTATTGGTTATAGGTTTGCGCTTGACCGCTATCTCACCTGATGGAAAGCGACGATGCGGTCGACGATGAAGCGCGCTTACCTAGAAGTAACCTATTCACTCTTGACTTAAAGATACCCGGATTGTAGCTATCAGGAAACACCGACTTCGGCAAGAAATTCCACTCCTTGGCTGTACGCATAATGAATGTGTTCCCAAAACGTTTTGTACGTATATGTGGGATATCCACCATGGTTTGTAAGGAGAGACGGACAGAGAAACAAACGGATAAATTAACAAAAATCAGTGGAAATTTAGTTATACAGGTACCATAACCCTAAAAAGACACAAGCCCAAAATAATCTGAACCACATAATTTGTCAACGCCACGATGTTCTGTAAGATTAAGATAGCATGCCGATATGTGTGGCCGCCACTGTAATTTGTGTTGGACACCGCTTTCACTGTATACTTATGTGTGTCCTCATTTGTAACTGAAACGATTTGATAAATATGTTCTAGTTAAATAAATTATTTTGATTGGTAAAAGAGGTGCTCCAAATTTTTATGTTTCGTACCAACTAATATCAAACCAAATAAATTAATAAATTATTTCTGAAATTACAATGTTAGTTTTTCACAAACAATATCTGTATTGTCACCTTTTTTATCATATACTAGGGAACCGCCCCAGCTTCACACGGGTACTGATATTGAATATATTATACATGTATTATGCACATAAACCTTCCTCTTGAATCACTCTATCTATTAAAAAGCCGCATCAAAATCCGTTGCGGAGTTTTAAAGATTTAAGCATACATAGGGACAGGAAACGACTTTGTTTATAGTATGTAATGATGTCTACATGTGGTTTTTGCATTGTGTGTGCCTATATGTGTCAAGTATTTTTATTTTTCTTTCTTTCTTGGGAAGTAGGAATTGTTAACCATTTTTTAACATTTTTAAAAATTTTTATGTGGTTAAAAAAATAGTACATTATACTCACAAAACCAAACGTATAACAGGGTATGGACAGTCTTTTTTGTTTGTCGGCATTAATCAAAGCCTAAAATATAGGTTACATTAGTAAAATGTAAAAAGCAAAAGCAATAATTTATATTGACCGTTGGTGTTATTCTAGTAGAGGTGAACCACAAATTGACATAGGCATTTAAATTTCCACTCATGGACATGCAAACCATAAAATTGTCGTTTGGGATTAATAACGAAGGAGGTTAAATTATTTACAGGTACCATCAGATGAACTACGTGTTTATTTGAAGTAGAAGATCAGCTAAGAAAAGAGTGTCCATGAAGTTCCTTGCACAATCTTCTCCATAGAGATTTACGCTTTTGTACGAGCAAATTAGCTTCACTTTTTTTTGACTGACTGACACTTTGTCTATTCAGAAGATTTGAGTTTCTCTTGCTCTTTCTGTAAGGGCGGAGTAGGATTGCTGTCATATTTTAAAAAATAAAACCATACTTGTATCCCTCAGTCACAATTTGAGTTCGAGAACCGTGGATTTAACCAAGGAATATGCTGAGGATGATTGTAAAGATGTTTTTAAAATATAGAACTATGCTATACAAAACAATTATCTATTCGAAATAAATTATATTTAAATTAATATTGAAGTCCATAATTATGGCAAAACTAAACTAATCACCGTTTTAAATAAATACAAAAGAAATATGTAAAACAAAATAATTATCGATTCTCTCCTTGAGTTGATAGGGTTTATCGTTGCCAAAGCAAAATGAATAAAAAAAAACAATTCTAGGCAACAGCATATAATTTCGTTAAAAATAAACAACAGGAGACCTATTAAAGGAAAGTACACGACAAATAAAACTAACAACCCCTAACTCGTTAACGTATTTTGTAATAACATCCTATCATTACGTCTTCCGCCATATTGGGAGGCTTAAGGACAGATGCGCATGCGCCGTTACGGTGTTCACCTGTTACTTCTAACCCCAGGGTAAAAGAAAGGGCTATTTTTAAAGCTTTTTATACTCGTCTTTCGAATTGATGTTGCGAATTAGCATTCGATATTGTGAGCGGAAAATTACAGGACATCGAAGACATTATGAAAGGTATTCGCCATTGGCGATAATTTTGCCACTGTTTTGAAGCGTGTCCAGAATTATTCCGGGAAGATTTTAATTCTCGCTATCAGTCAATATGTCCGGTGCTTAAAGAGAATGATATTCTGAATTGAAGTGGATTAATCTACCAGTAGACTAGTATATTAAGATAATAATGGTGATGATGATTTTTTTGTTTATTTTAACGCCTTAATAACTTTAACTACTAGTCGGATTTGCCATAACCTTCTATATAGGACATTTATGACAAATAGTTTTAATGTATATTTTTGGAAAAATGTGACCTATCTTAAAAAATGGTTAAATTTATTCTTCTCGTTACTCTGAGTAAACTATTTTTAGGCTTTGCGTATTTAACTTTACACGTTGTATAAGTTCAAACGTTTGCAAACGTACCCACAATATAGAAGTACAAAGCAAAAACTTTTTAGAAAGAGAAATGATATCACACTACGTTTCACGGAATCAGAGCAGTAACCAAGGTCATGGAGACAGCTGCTATCTCATAAGATAACTCACATATGCAATCTAATATTTTCTCAAAGCATTTGTAAGGGAAAATAAACAAATTGAAAGCTGTTTGCTGATGTCGAGTTGTACGCGACATCAGCAAACAGCTGGTCGACTCTTCGCGTGACCAGAGGGCTGGGCTTTACTTTTGTCAGCGAATCAGCATTGCCATCCAGCGTGGCAATGCTGCCAGCGTTCTGGGCACTTTTCCCATTGATATCGATGTGGATGAATTTTTTGATGCCCAATAAATCATTTGTAAATATTATTGTATTTTTAGTTTATTTAGGTTATTTTTAGTATAATTAAATGTATATTCTTAAATTAATTAAAAAAAAAAAAAAAAAAATTGAAAGCACCTTATGCGGATAAAGTTGCACGTGTAGAGTCTTATCTTACAACATGCAGGAACATAGATAATGCTTCATCCAAAGGCCATTGGAAAGGAAAGATTTTTTTTATGGTAGGTAAAAATCATCTAATGACGAATCCTGCCCTTGGACAGAGCGGGTAACAGTGTCAGACTCTTACTGACTAAACGACCTACCCCGTTCCTACGTTGCCATACATACTATGACTAGAGCTTTTTTTTCAGACACGAACCTTTGGCCCTAATCGGCTTCGACCCTTCTGCAGGGTTTCTACGAGGACTTGGAGGGTTCGGAGTTTCCTTACGATCACGTCAAAAATAAAGATATCCGCAAGAGAGCTAAGGCTTTTTACATTGGCTGACCAATCACCAAACTTGCAGGGAACATTGTTTGTAGAACAGATGGTCAATTCTGGAATGGTGACCACGTACTGGAAGATAAGCAGCGTTAGAAACTTGAAAGAACAGCAGTGTGTCTGCTGGAATTTAAACTTCTGCTAGATCAAACGTTTTTAATTAAACTTGCCAATTTGTTATTCATAATATAGAGGCTTTAGTAATACTGGAGGATTAGGACCAGTAAGTATTGTTTGTGAAATATTTCAATTTTATTACAGCATGTTCAAAAATAAAACCTTTTTTTAAAAGAGCCTCTTTACCTCACAAGAACGTTACGCGACATACATTCACGAGAATTCAGAAATTAAATTTCAACCATATCTTACAATTTAATCTAAACGTAAACATTAATCAAAATCGCATTCTTGAAGGAAAATACTTTCATATCAAAGTCTATGAATTAATTAAAAATGTATTATAAGCGTTAAAACGTGCTATCTCGTGTGTAGTTTATAATTGCATAGAAAATAATGTGCCAAGCTTTCATTATGTCTGCAGCCCCGCTTCGCAGGCCCTGCCTCGTTACGCCGAATAAAAAAACCGGTATTTCCTTTTTCATTTTATTTATCGGTTCGTTAAAATGTTCGTTTTAGAATTGTGTATAATTTACTTTTGCTCGGAGAAACAATTTAACGATTTGCAGCAACGTTTTTCTGATCGAATTGTGTTAGGTGTACAGTTTTTTGTCATCAAGTTAACTTCTTTACTTATTCTACTAATTCAGTTCTTGTTTTGTTAAGTCCTGAGTTAATAGTAATTTATAATTATGATGTTAATAGATATATGGACGTTGATTAATGTTAAACGTTAATTTAACCTAATAGTAATACAATAGGTGTGCAAACGCCGGCTTTCGCTTGGGACTCGAGTTTAATCAACGTCCTTATTTCATATGTTACATCAGGTTTGTGTTTTTGAACATGTTTTCAGTTAGTTTTTTAAATATTGTGACTAACATATTAGGTACAATATTAATAACAACTAGTATTATTTGGTATTGACAACACTACTACACTATGACATGACATAACTACCCAATCACTATGTATTACACCGATTGATTTAATTGAAAATAGGTTCCGACCTATTTGCAAGCCGATTAAGAAATCGGTGTGGAAAAAGAAAACGCATTAAAGTCAAAAAATTAAAATTTAAGGGTCCACTCGCTTGCTATTTGATGACTAAGATGTTCAGATCAACTAAAAGCGGAGATCATATTAATAACTCGTTTATGAATATACGTGTTGCTGTACAGGAAGAAATAGATCATAAAAAAAGATGATGGATGGTTCTACTAGAGCCTCTTCTGAAAGGACGCGTTAGTTCAGTAATGGCATACAAACAGTTACTTAAACCCTCGAGCCCCCGGCAAACGCCGGCGCTCGCATATCTATTGTCTTTGGGTCTAGTTCACAATATCGACAGTCACTACATCGATGGTCGCTGTATCGAAAACGTTCCATCGACGGGCTAATGTATCGACAGTACCCCAAATCGATGGTACGCTACATCGACAGTACCCCAAATCGACGGTACACTACATCGACAGTACCCTAAATCGTTGGTGCGCTACATCGTTAGTACACTAAAGCGACGGTATGCTACATCGATAGTAAACCAAATCGATAGTATGCTGCATCGACTACCCTATCTATGTAAGTGTTTTTATTATAATTGATTTAGATAGATTTTGTTATTATTAATTTTACTAGTTTCCTTTTTAAATTAGTACTATATATAATTTATATATAAATCAGTGTTACTGAATACGAATTTATGTTTTTATTTTCAACCATTTAATGTGGGTTCCTTCAAAATTAAGCATTTTACAGATTTAACAAATTGTGATTAAAAACTTTTAAAAGTACTGTGTTTTTTATTCAAATCTGGCTCGCATCGGGTAGTCGATGCAGCGTACTATCGATTTGGTTTACTATCGATGTAGCATACCGTCGCTTTAGTGTACTAACGATGTAGCGCACCAACGATTTAGGGTACTGTCGATGTAGCGTACCGTCGATTTGGGGTACTGTCGATGTAGCGTACCATCGATTTGGGGTACTGTCGATACATTAGCCCGTCGATGGAACGTTTTCGATACAGCGACCATCGATGTAGTGACTGTCGATATTGTAAACTAGACCCATTGTCTTTCTATTATGTCTCTAATTATGGTATTCGAAAATTAAAATAAACGATTCGTCATTCAGAGTCCGCACTTGATTCGCGTGCCTTGCTCGCGTGTCGGCCTACCAACGTTGCTTTTATGCGTTTTCATACTGTAAGCCCTGGTACTCCTTCTTAACCTATATAGAGAATGAGTGGTAAGCGTTTAGCTAACGCAGGATTTATAGTAATGTCGTACTTACATGTATATTGTGTTTGAGAAGCCATTTGTTTGTTGTTAATGTGTGTGTAGAAAAACTGTTACTTGCATGTTTACATGTTTTTTCTTTTTTTTTATGGTAGGTGAAAACCATCCAATGACGAATCCCACCCTTGAGCGGAGCGGGAAACAGTGTCAGACTCTTACTGACTAAACAACCTACCCCATTCCTACATTGCTATACATACCAGGGCCAGAGCTTTCTTTTCAGACGCAAACCCTTGCCCCCAGTTGGCTTCGACCCTTCTGCAGGGTCCCTACGGTATACATGTTCGTTTTTAGCCAGCCTGCCAAGGCTATGAGACTGTTCGAAAGAGTTCCGTGGTCTTTGAGTATAAAGGTAAATAGTGAGAGGATTAATTTGATTAAAAAAAAAGCCAAAAGGAAAGCTAAGTTTGTTTAGCTTCGTTTTAGTCAACATAAATCGACCAAGGTCGATTAGTAGAAATTGCCTAAGGCATTAAATTCGCCTAGTATGTGCTTAATTTTTTTATAAATAAATAACTAAATTATGTAACAAAAAATATTAAAAAAAAAATACATCACTGCTTACCATTAGGTGGCATTGCAGTCAAGCACTAGTTTGTATCAAATAAGGAAAAAAACATTGACTGGCAAAACAAATGTACTAAGTTTATAATTTGCCTGAAATTAAAAAGCAGTAAGAAATCATTTAAGTTTGTAAACAATACGAAATTACAGTTCATGTTACTTTAATGGCTATGTAAATTAAATACAATAACTTTACGAGTACTTACTGTAAATGTTAAAATTAAACGAGACTCCTTAAACTACTAAACCTAGGTTTCTGTGTGTCTCAACCCTACGAATGTACTTTACATTGCCATAACTCTACTAGCTTCAACAGAGACATAGCCAAGTATACTTTTAAACTAGAGCACGTCAGACTAACTACGTCACAACATATGATCGAACATACTCCGTCCAATTGAAACCGTTCCATTCAAATTCTTTTCAAATTCAAATTTCGAATTCGCAACGGACAACAGCCAACGACAACACTGGCCGTTTGTATAGTGACGGGAATCGGGCGCTTGAATCGATTATTCGAATGAGCTGTCTATCTGATTGTAGTCGGGAACGGGACCGTCTCATTCTGAACATATGTTGAACGAGTGAATGATGTTTTGTTGCGAATGTTTTGGGAATACCTTTCGTATTTTTTTTTGCACTTTTTCCTTTTTTTCTGTATTTTTCACCTATGCTGCAGTTCATTTACATATGTTAATTTTGTATCTATTTACAGTATTTATAATTAAAGCTCAGTGAATAGGATACGAGATAAAAGAGATTGCCAAATTTTTTAATGTGGTTAAAAAAATTGTTTAAGGTAAACATAAACGAAACATTATTTTTGGTATTAATATACTTTGACACAATATGGTACTCGCTGTTCCAAACAAATTATTGTTAGCACCAATGAATGATCCAAGTTAAATTATCTTAAGAGGTACATCTGAATCTTTATGTATTCCCATCATGCCATAAATTAGCATGAAAATATGCACTCGTGCGATCCTCAATGCAAGAGAAGAGCAAGCTGATGCCTGCAATTCTCGTAAGTGAGCGGAACGAACGAACGAACAAAAGGACTCGAAGATAAATATCAGGTAGAACGCTGAATGATATAATCAAACTGGCCATCAATAATATCGGCAGAGCAATTTCATACAGATCATGAAAGTCAAATTAACAGCGATTAGATTTGTTCAAACACACGATTTTAAATGTTCAAATGTATCAGTGACTGTATTATCTCATCAAACGGCCGAGCGGTTAGAGATCCCATTAGGATAATGGTCGGCTGTAGTTGACTAATGGCCGTGTGTTCAGAGCTCTTTCATTCACTCGTTCGCATTCCATTCAACTCGTTCATACGGTCGCCGGTCGCTCGGCTATTTACAGCTTTATGAGTCCGCGCCGAAGATCAAATAAGTCTTGATTTATTTAAATATGTTTTGGAATTTTGTGCTATATTGAAATCGTTTTGATGGAAAGTGGCTTTTTCTATTCTATTTCTATAACGATTTGAACAGAATTTATAGGAATGAAATGCAAGAAGTGCTGGTTGAATGGTTTGAATATTTTTGGAGTATGAAATGTTGCACTTTTTGAGTGAAAGTAGAAAACTGTGCCTTGTTTGTATTACTGTATTATCCATTTATTAGTTTCAAATGAGTAATCATTTACAAATTAATGTGGCGTGAACCTTTAACAATTAGGTATCTACTTAGGAATATTACATGTATGTAATTGTAGCGTAACGTAACATTGCGATACAACACCATCGGTACTCAAGAGTTATGTGGAAGTGAACCCCCTGATCCAGGAACGAAGGCAAAGAGGGAACTTTGTGGATTTCAGCCAGTAAAAGTCTGACACGCCTTCTCACTCCACCTATTCATTGGACGATTCTCCACTTATAAAAAAAACACCATTTCTACTGATAACTTTAATCACAAGCCACATCTAACCCTTCTTATTAAACATTCAACAACACCATCCTAAAACAACGCATCGAAATCGACAACGAATCGAATTATATAATCGGTAAGTTTCAAGAGACACTCGGATTTGAAAATCGAATTGTTATGCCTTTCACTACAAACTAGGATGTGAATAAAAGTCGTTCCTTGTTTAAATATGTGTCGTAACTGTATTTGAATAAAGTTTAAAATAGAATAAAAAAGAAGGATTTTTTCCCGAAAATTTATTTTTGCAGTGTTTGAGTTGAAAATAAAAGCGAGTATTTTGCGATTTAGTCTATTCGATAGCTTTTTCTGAAGTCAGGTGATTAGTCAGAGAGAATTTGTATGGAGTTGGGAAATTAATTCCTGCTTCCTCACTTTTATTCACAAAAAATACCATACTCTCATTTGTTTTTGAATTAATTAGCTGTTAGTAGAAAATTATCCCAGGGAACATACTCCTGGGACATCGTTATTTATAATATGTGCATGGTATATCCATCTACTAAGTTTCGTCGAACTCTATTCACCCATTCGTACATGAAAAAGCAACAAACATACATATGTGGGTGTGTGTGTACTTACTAACAAACTGTTGCCTTTATAATAGTAGTGTGAAAAAAAATATAAATATGGACTTATGATAAAAACTAATACACAAAATAATAATTAACTTCCAATATATTAATATTAATTAGCATCAAATGAAATCATTGTAATTATGAGAAGTCAAAATGTAGGTAATAATCTAACTACTGATATTATAAAGAGGAAAGATTTTTTCATTTGTGTTACGATTTAACTCAAAAACTACTGGACCGATTATAAAAAATATTTTTCTGAGTTTATTGTTTTAGGAGTAACACAAGCTAAATTTTTTACGAGCTCAGTATTAAAGCTGATGACTTAACGTGAAACAGCTAGTTATAATTGAAATCAACTGAAAACCAAATTTTGACGCAAGAATGAATTTTATGGTGGGTAAAAATCATCCAATGACAACTCCCGCCGTTGGGCGGAGCGGGGGATAGTGTGTGATATTTTACTGACGAAACAGCCCACCTTGGGCCCTAGACAAGTGGCAATCGCTCCGTGTCGAATCCATTTCTAAGTTCGATTTCGCCTTAACGATGTCGACCACAAAATGGTAGACAAAGTGACATCGACTAACATATCGATAAGTCGAAGTGTTGGTTCGATAAAATAACAACTTCTTGGCTATGGTTATCGAATTAAAACGTACAATTTGACGTATAAACATCTAATAACAATTAGCGAATCGAAAACGTTTGACCACGTGACTTTTCGAAGGCATAGTCAGTTCCATACATTTCGGAGTTTCGAATTTCGTTATCGTTAGTGAGAATGTGATTTTGTCTAAGCCCCCTTGTGTCTTATTAATCTTTCATAGCGAGCCTTTCTTTCACAAGTAGACACTTGTCCCCAGTAGGTAGGCTTCGACCCTGTCTGCTGGCAGGTGGGGTTTTGATGAAAACTCCTTGAGGCGTTAAATCTAGTGCAAAACTTTCACACAATTTAGCCATTCTTGCTTAAAATTATTTCAACAAGTACGTATTTGTACTCAAAGTGTGAATTATTAATCAACATAAATCAATTGCGGTAAACTATGGGTTGCTACTAATTATATTAACCTGGGTACTAATGAAGCCAGTTCCTAATACGCCCCGAACATTTCTGACGTTGATTCAATTAGCTGATCTACATCCACTAAGGGTCAGCTTTTTGATCCCTAATTATCTGAACCAATAGTTTGAAAAAGGTTTTTACTTCATTACAAGCTTTTTTTTTACCTTTCCCGATGTTTGTGATCCAATTTTGTAAACTAAATTTGATCCACTTCCCGGTTACTGATTAAGCTGAAATTTTGCATGCATGTGTCAATCAGATGACAATGCTAAATTATTATGTCGGGAGTTGAACTGATGATGGAACTGGAAGGATGCCATAAGAACTCTGTAACTCCATCGGGTTTGAAATCGTGTGATTCGTCTTGACGAGTTTTAACCTTTCGAATACCTATATAATATTAGAGTTATAATAGAAAGACAATAGATGTGCGAACGCCGGAGTTTGCTCGGGGCTCAAGAGTTTAATTATACATATATATGTGAATACGACACTATGAAAGCTTGCTATAATTTTTTTTTTTTTTTTTGAAACCTTTTTATATTTAAGTTCTCTTAATTAGGTATAATGATTTTATTTTACGTATTAATCAGTTAATTAATTTAGCATACAAGTGTATTTTTTTATCGACTAATATTATAAAAGCAAATTTTGTGGTTGTGTGTATTTGTTACTTCTTCACGGTCAAAAATTACAAATTATCGGATTTCAGTGTAACTTAGTACATGGATAGTTATAAAAGAGCATTTATAATACTTTTTATCCCGGGAGTATGTAATCGGGATAAAGAGCGAGCAATAAGGCCCGGCTATCCAGTAACCGTCCAGACCAAGCCCAAGTCGTCAACGGTGAGTAGTGTTATATGAGCCTTAGGATGCTGTCAGCAAAGCCTAGATTGTAGCTGGGTCGATTGGGCTGGGTGGGCTGGGGTGCATGAAAAGAGCCTTCCCGAACGGCGTTAATCTCAAATCGTCTCGTGATTCCAAACGCCCGGCGCACCCTGGACAGCTAGCAGTTCGGTAACGCAGAGTCTAGCTGACTAATCCTTTCACCACGACGGAAAATCCAAACGACTCCCTCAGCTGGGTCGAAGCCTACTGGGGTCAAGGGTCAATATACAGGGCCCCAGAACCAAGGCAAAGAAGGTACAGAAGTTGGTTTTTAGTCTGTAAAAGTCTGACACTACCTCCCTTCCCACCCAAGGGAGCGGAGATGTGATTATATGATTTAAAACAAAAAGAAAGGAAATGTTTCTATTAAACTTATTTTCAGTGTACTAAAGAAACTTGCGCTTTTATTATTACATTATTGTAATTGGCTCATCAAAATTAAAAAAAAATCTGGAAATCATCCAAGTTGATAGACAGAGATAGACAACTGTAATAGTCTCGTTATCAACATTGACTATCTAACCCGTGTACCAAACCCTATTACGCCGCAGTAATAAAATGAACAACTAAAAGACACCGACAACGATTAATATTATTTGATAAGACCACAAAATAATCCTTTTATAACAAGAAAAGTCACATTAAAAGTGTGGCCATAACAACGCGTTAACTTAAAACAGTGTGACTAGGGTTCATAAAGATCCCCTACTCCCATACCATATTAACCCATTCGAAATTACTTACAACGTATACATTGCTGTATTTTAAGACGCCAGCGTAAACGGGGGTGGAAGGAAAGCGGTAATGAAACGCATACGTTATAGGTACGGTCGTAAAAGGAAAGTTTTATGAGATTATGTCTTATACGAAGGAAGCGAGGGCAAGCGATAAGATATCACCAGAGACAAATGCTATGGACTTAATAAAGATATTTCCCTCGTAATAAAACGTATGTGCTGAGTTACGTTGAAATTATGGGAGTAATAATTTCTGTATGAGGAAAGAAAGGTGACATAATAATAATAAACAAATTTATGAGCGCTTTTGTATGAAAGGATGAACAGTTTGTACGAGGAAGTGGCGTTCTGAAGAAGAATACAAAATAGTATCAGGTGTATAAGAAGAATTATCGTCATGAATTGTGTGTGTTGTAATTGCAATGTCTAATGCCACCAAGACAGTTCCATTATCAGATCACCGGAAGTACGGTGCGATCAATGGTACATGACGGTCATCCCACCCATACGCACAAAACAGTAGGGACTAGTAGGGCCCCAATTGGGTGGAAGCCTACTAGGGCCATGAGCTAAAATGTGAAAACGTTACACCTGAGGCCCTGAAGCAAAGACAAGCAAGGGTAGGATGGGTTTTTTAGTCATGAAAATTCTAACACTATCTCCCGGTCCCTGTCTTTAATTCAAGAGTGATTAAGACTTCTAGGCAAGCGTGCTCCATCGATGACCACATCGTCGCTATCCACCAGGTGAGATAATGCTGTCAAGTGCAAGTTTATCAACAAATAATAAAAATATATACATAAATAAGAATCGCTGATCAATTCAATAATTATTAAAAGAGTAAAGCAAAAAGTGATGAATTTTAAGCGAAATTAGGTAAAACCACCAAATAAATTGCGATGTTATGCAACAAATTAGCTAATCCCACAAACATTGTTACATTACGTCAGAGTTTGTTGAAGCAAAAAACCCGTAGACTAAGGATTGTACTACAGAACTTAAATTACAACTACATTTCTATATTGCCTACTTTGATCAACTTTTACCAACATTTTAAAAAATCTGGTAGATTTGAAAATTATGTGTTGCTAGCTTTTGTCAGCGGCTTCGCCCGCGTACATAAAATATAGCCTATGTCGCTCAGGAGTAATGCAGCTTTCTATTGTTGCCAATTTGTTTTCCAATCGGACCAGTAGTTCCAGAGATTACCTCCTACAAACAAAAAAGCAAAAAAGCAAACTTTACCACTTTATTATATTAGTGTAGATAGATGAGCAACATCAAGTTTTTGCCTCGATATTTCCTGGTGAGCTCAGTAACTAGTTTTATTCAATATTTAGTTTAGTTTATATTTAATTGTATTATTTATTGTATTATTAATTAAATTCTTGAGTATAATGTTTTACACGTAATAGATAAAAAGCACATATTAATGATCTTCATTTATGTCCTCCCAAACGGCTTGACCGATTTCAACATTTTTTTTTGCAAATTTTTGGTTGATATTAGAATAGGTTGTAGACTACTTTTTACCCTTCTACCCCCGCCCCTTATTCATCATTTTTAAGGCAGAACAACATTTGCAGTTATGAAAGAAAAAAAAGACAACAAAATCGCATAACGTTATTTCATAGTAGAATCGGCCGAGCAATCTGCACTGCGCTAGACAATAACAACAATGGGCGCGATGGATCAACCGAGGCGAAGGGTCGCGCATGCGTTGCTGTAAATTATAATCCTGTGCTGTGAACTCGCTATCTGACGAAGTACGAATGAGCTGAGAAATGTCGGAGGTACGAAGCAAGTGCTTAGGCATTGAGATTAGTATGAAAACTTTTGATCATACTTTCCATTTATTTATTTTTAAACATATTTAACACTAGCTTTTGCCAGCGGCTTTGCCCGCGTACATAAAATATAGCCTATATCACTCAGGCGTAAAGCAGCTTTCTATTGTAGCTAAAAATTTTCGAATCGCTACTGGTCCAGAGATTACCTCCTACAAACAAAAACAAACAACAAACTTTCGCTGTCAGCGATAAGACCGCCTTTGTTGCCCATTCATATAAGTTTCTGTAAAATTGTTACTTTTTTTGGTGTACAATAAAGTATTATTCTATTCTATTCTAAACTTTACCTCTTTATTATATTAGTGTAGATATTTTCTAAAAATGAAAAATAAAAAGATTAAAAAATATAAAAATAGTAATTAATTCCACCGGTATCGGAAACAGGGTCCAAGCAACCGGCGGTCTGGGCTCCAGAGAAAGGAACGTCCTGAAAATTCGAACCGTGTCCAGGAGTACCGCTTTCTGAATCAAGACCTTGATCCAGTCGCCTAACGCGAGCCTTCTAATGTGTTGATCATACTTTTATTATTATTATTGCTAATCAAATTATTATTTTTTTATTTCTAGGAAACCATTTATACGCACTTTTGAAAGGTCAAATAGTCTGTATGTCCGAAAAAAAAGATGCTAATACCACGTTCGTATGCGTAGATGCTCTATGCAGAAGAATGTGCATAAAGTCCATGGACACCATAAAAATGCTATAAAAAGGTTTTCCATTTAAAACTTTTACTATTGACTAATCTATACTAATATTATAAAGCTGAAGAGTTTGTTTGTTTGTTTGAACGCGCTAATCTCAGGAACTACTGGTTGGAATTGAAAAATTCTTTTTGTGTTGAATAGATCATTTATCGAGGAAGGCTATATAACATCACGCTGCGACTAATAGAAGCGAAGAAACAACGGAAAATGTGGAAAAAACGGGCAAAATTATTCATCTTTGAGGGCTTCCGTTGCGTGCGCTGCGAAAACGGTTTAAGATACCAAAAAAATATGTATCAAAGAATTATTCCTCTTAAAATGATCTAAAAAAATGTCCGCGACAGTATATGTCTATCTTTTAAGATTAACTCACTAGAACCGTTTTTATGGGAATCAAATTTAGCCATTTTTTACCAATTATTTGTTAGAGTTGTATCAACATAATAATATTAATCTTTATCCAAATAAATATGCTGTTGATTAAGAGTTTGTAATTGTAAACAAAATTGTCTTTGACATAATTTAATTTCAATGAACATCTTAGAAGATATTACAATTTTAAAATAACTCCGATAAAAAATTCACACGCGCCGCATGATGTACAAAACTTGACGCTGCGCCTGGCCGGCGGGCGAGGAGAGGGGTTGCTTGCGGGCGGCGCGGAGGGGTTTTTTTATGGTGGGTAAAAATCATCCAATGACGAATCCCTCTCTTGGGCGGAGCGGGAAACAGTGTCAGACTCTTACTGACTAAACAACCTACCCCGTTCCTCTCTTGCCTTATTCCCAGAGCCCCGGTCTAACGCTTTCGCACCAACCCTCAGTTGCAGGAGGCTTCGACCCTGAAGGGCCCTACAGTTTGCTGACAACACATTGAGGCGAGCGGGAGCAGTGCACGCCGTCGACGACTTGGTCTCGGTCTGAACTGTTACCAGACAACCGGACGGCGAGCTACCCATTGCTCACCGTCCGCAAGCCAGCGTCTACGTAGGCCGGATATCGGCGGGATCGCGGCGGTGACGGCTACGGCGAGGGCGCTGTTGCCTTTGCCTTATGCGGTCGGCCTCCTCCTTTACGAGCATTACTGCTTTGCAGAAGGAGGCGACCGCTTGCCATTCTTCTTCACTGCGGACCATGGCCTGAACCAAGGCCCGGCGCGAGAGGTCGCCGCTGCTGATCACCCCCACGAGGACACGGCGATGCTCTTCTCAAGCGGGGCACACCTCCACCGTGTGCTCCACCGTGTCCTCCGGGCTCGCCTCACAGTGGCGACACCCGGGCGTCTCTTCCGCACGAATCCAGAGCAGGAATCTCCTGAACTTCCCATGTCCGGTGAGAACCTGCGTCATGCGGAAGGTGAGGACGCCGTGATAGACATCACGCCTCAAAGAGGGGACTTACCGCCGAGATTATGGCGTGCTCAAGTTGGAGTGTAGCTCTATGAAGTACTTTTAGATAATTATGTTCTTTTTTGTCTCAATTGTCTCAAATAATAACAGAAATTGACACGGGCAAAGTCGTAGGTAACAGCTATAATTTATAAGGCTGAGGAGGTTGTTTGCAAAAAATAAATATGATGCCCAAAATAACTATTCCACGCGGACGAAGTCGTCGGGCACAGCTAGTAGCATAATATAGTGTCAACATTATAATGTTCCCACTGCTGGGACTCAAGCCTTCTCTTTCGGAGAGGGAATAGCCGTAAGTTAAAGTTGTAAGTTGGTGGAATAAACTGATAACGTCATTGCAAAAAATCATTTAGTTTATTAAGCCCCAAGAGAAAATATCGTATTCTTTATTTTTATTTGAAATTCTCAGTTCTATCGATAGGTCCTATATGTGGTTGGTCAAAACGCCAAAACAGTTTTTCCGAAACTAGTTATGAAATTGATAATACCCCTTTTGAAATGTCAAAAATTCTCAACAAGGGTTTCAATAGATTTCCTTTTCCAGGAGAATTCTTTACCAATTTTGCAAGTAGGTATGATATAATATTTCCTCGTATCTGTACAATGTAAAATCAAAAATATGTTTAAATGAATACCTTTTGTGATATTCCAGTATATAGACTTCCCGTGAATCAAGCTTCATTGAAACATTTTCAGCCGTGAAAGCGCGAAAAAATTACAAATGTACCTACATTCTTATAAACTTTTACTTCGTCTTTATAGTATTAACATAGCATCAGCCTTATTATGATCCCATTGCTGAGACCTGAGTATTGGGAATATTATAAGGCTCCTCTTTAGAAGGATGAATGTATTGCATTCCACCACGCGGGTCCAGTGCGGGTTGGTGGATGTCACTTGTCTTGTCTTTGAATTTTTTGGTCTATGGACATGCTAGTTTCTTCACGATGTTTTCCTTCAACGTTTTGTGAACAGTGGTGCTGAAATAAACTACACAAACCCGTGTAAGTCGGGGCCGTTACCATACCATACTCTCTTGTAATATTAATGTAGTTAAAATTAAAAGAAAACCTCACTTTTCCACTAAAAATATCGCGCCAAATTCCATTAAAAATAAATCTTGAGAAAAATAATGCTTAACTTCAGCAATACCCTCTCCTACTTTCCTATTTAATAATTTGAAACCTGCAGAGAAACAAAGCTGAACTATGTTGCTCCAAGTCGAACGCATAAATCTGTACCAGGCGCTTTGCCCCGGGCGAGTCGCGGCCCGGCCGTCGAACCGAAACACCTTTGAATTAAATCCAACGTATTACTCTTTAACTATTATTTCCTGATGTTAGTAAGAGGAAAATTTTATATGGGTTGCATTGTCATCGGGATCTGTGAGCGGAGTTATTAAAACCAATTCTTTTCGGGTTACAAGCTGGCAGGAAAGATGGCCGTTGGGGCCGAAAGGTTCTGGAGTGGCATATGCGTACCCAAAGAAGTATGTCGGAAGGCCTCCTACAAATAGGACCCATGATCTGGTAAAGGATACGGGAATCTGATGGATGCAAGACGCATAAGAGTATTCACTGTGGCAATATTTTAGAGAGACCTTTATCCAACAGTAGACGTTTTTGGGCTGAAATGTTGATGATGATAATGATGATGGTGATGTTTAAAGTGATGACTAAGAAAACGTTAGGCTCGTATGTGTAAAACTATGGCCATAAATAAGACATACCATATTCCTTCAAGGTAAAGCTTTTGCCAATAATTAATTATATAACCTTGTTAACCCAACACGTACCCATAAACGTGATGTAACTTTATACAGCCATTTAAACAACCAGAATTTAGTTTTATATTCTTAACGAAACAGGGAAAGGCAACCCCAGCGAGTTAATATGAATCAGGTGGACGCAAGACCCCTATTTCGAAAACCCACGAGCCCTATTCGGACCCCTTAAAAATTTATCAAATGCACCGCAACGGAAATATCTAGTATTCTTATACATATAGGTCCAAGTGAAAGTTGTGAAGGAGAGGTTGGGGATCGGTGGAGATTTACAGCGTTTCAAGTGAAGGCCCTAATAGACGTAAATTACGTTGCGGTCCGATTTATAGACTATATTTCTTTTGTTTTCCTTTTTTTATCGATTTATCGCCAGGTGTGGCTGTTTCGGTGTTCGGATCATCGATTTAAATGTACTACACACTAGAATAGGCGTTGCGTACCGTATATTTACTTTGCTTCATTTAGATGATCTTGTAGGCCATACACCTTTACAGTGATTACATTAGTGCAGTTTTGACATAAACGCAGTGTCAGAGTGCTGTAAGTATAGTATATAGTGTAATATATATTAGACAACTATCATACAACGCCGACTAGTCTCAAGCTAAGCAGAGCTTGTGTTATAAATACATATCTACTTATATATTTCTAAATACATACATAGATAAATTACATCCAGACACAGAACAAATGATGATAATAATGATTATAAATTCTTAAAAGTTTTTTTAGACGACATAATGCTAATGAAGACCTGCGACGGACTTTTGTTTAACTTTTTAAAATTTTTAAATAATAGTTTCTATGAACGTGCTTGTCTATCGCTAGTTTGTTAGTCGATGATTTGGATATTTAATTCGATTGGTAGTCTGGAACTATGTGATGTATGGCTTTGTTTATTCAGTGTTCACAAGTCGGCATTACTGATGGTACCTGAATGTTGGCACGTGCTCACCTTTTTCCCCTTAATTGGGGTACTTGGAACTCTGCGATAGACTGTTTTGTTGTATTATTATAAAGTCGAGTACACTTCAGCTGTCGTATTATTAGTGCTTCTGATTTGTTTGAAAGCAAATAATCGTACTGTTGTTCAACGTTTTTTTTTATAATTGATTTGCTTTTGCTAATGTTTTCGCCTAGATAGTCTTTTGGCTTAGCAAATGTAGATTTTTTTAAATATTTATCACATAAGATTTGGAGTAGAAACCAAAACAAGCAAAAAAGAAAATCTTAGAATATGCCCAATGCACTTATAAAATTGATAATTTAGGAAATAGGTAAATTAGAAGTTATTTTAAATTTAGTTTATGTTATGGATTAAAAATTCAACATACATCAAAAACAATTATGTCAAACAAACAAAAATAATGTCAAAGTTACAAGATTTATGATAATATAAGATTGATGTCAAAATTATAAGATACTCGTAAATGTCAAAATTGCTGAATAATTTGCATAGATTTTAGCTTGAAGCGAATTGGCTGCATTCAGACTACTAAATGACCATAGCCTATAAGGTAAAGCCAGTGAAATATCAAAGGTAATAAGCGCAAATGACCGACAACAACTTGCAGTTACCCGTTTTCCACAGTTGACTTTTGCAACTTTCTTAGACAATAAGTAGTGTTTACACCGTGTATTTTGAGTCGATTGTACATACTTTTACTACAAAATATGTCAAAGTGAAGAATGATGTCATGACCAGATGATTTTGAAGTCAAAAGAAAATTAACTAACTGATCCCCAAATTATGGTTAACCCAACTGTGCAAAAAAAAAAAAAATTGTCAAGAAGAGTTTTTTAATCGACAATTTTAATGGAGTCTTTTATTATGCTGGTGTTTAGCTTTAGAAACAATTAGAGACTTGGGTCTCTATTTTTTATGCAAACTGAAGACTGTTCTTAGAAAGATGTAAAAAAAGTTTCGCCACCAAAATGAAAAAAATACGATATTTACCTATTAACATAAAATAAACACTTGAATGGATCATACAGTTTACCAAAAATTTCCACAAAAAATTCCTCTAAATTTTTTTGTTAAGTTCATCAAAACTTTCAAGAAATTTTAATAAAGTTAAGAAGTTATGAGGCCATACAACGTAACGCATAATACTCGAATTATAATTTTCATAAAACTCAAGTTGACGAGTAAAAAATAAAGAAATGATAGTCGGAAAGCTGTTCTTTTTAATATAAATCTCATCGCGTAGTTTAAAGAGAGTTTTGTTTTCATTAAAAACTGATTTAGATAAAGTTTAGAACAAGACTTTAGAAGGAATTGTCTTGACATTCGTCTGTTGGAGACATCTGTGAATAAATACGATTTTGCCGTGAATAAAGGATTGTAATCTATCACAAATAAAATATTTATCGTTAATCCCTTTTTTTTAGTCTATTTTCATAAGCATAAAGGCATACCTTTGTCATTTTGTAATTAAATAGATTTTTAAATTTTTTTTTTTTAGGTTCGCGTTTGTCCACTATCTCACCTAATGGAAAGCAATGATGCGGTCGACGATGGAGCGCACTGAACTAGAAGTAACCTATGCATTCTATTGGTGAAAGATTTTAGAGTGATATTTTTTTAATTGTTGTGTATTATTTTTAGTTTATTCATAATACTAGCATCTATTATAAAGGTCAAAAATTGTGAGTGTGCGTGTATTTATGTTTTTTAAATCTTCACGCCTGAACTTCTAAACGTATATGGATGCAATTTGGAATACGGAGTAGCACAAAAGACTTTTTGCTCCAAGGTATATATACTGCGTGGAGTATGTTACCTAGAGATAAATTTCTATATTTACGCAAGCGAATCCACTGGAAGAAGCTAGTAATTCTATAAACATTCGCTTTCACCAGCGGCTCTACTCAATTAAAAGTAGAAATTTATCTCAAAGGAACATATTCTTGGACTAAAAACTATTCTATGTGAAATATTTGAAATTTCATCTGAATCTTTTCAGCCTGTTTTTTAATTACGATAAGTAAGTAAAATCATGTACATATTATTTCGCAAAAAGATTAGCACTATGAAATAAATATTTGATGTGTAAACTACGAGTAATATACTAAAGTCATATTAAATTACTGTCTCAATTTTAATAAAGAGCTACTTTGATTAAAAACATTGCTAAACAATATAAATAAGCCTGATTTTATATACGTATAAACTTTTTCTAAGCTAAAGTGAGTTGCCAGTGATGAAAATTTAAAATGTCATCATGACCTTTTAAGGGGCGCAGATGTTGCCAAACTTTTTCTTTATAAGAATACAAAATTAACTTTCTCAAAAGTTAATATTCAAATACTTATACTGACATCATAATACGTAAGTTTATGCCTTAAAATATGGGTATGACACTTACATTGGGTTTTAGAAAGGAGAAAAAAAATCAACGAATACTGATTTAGATTATCAAACTTTTTAAAAATGTTTCTTTTGTTTTAGCTTCGAATGGTTTGTGGATTTAATCTTTGTTAAGTTTAGAAAATATTTAATACAGTATTTGTTTTTGATACAGAATATAGCTACTTTTTAAGTACTTAACATATTTTATAATTATTCTAGCAGCAAGAGAGCCATGGGTATGTACTAAGTAATTTTATAGAATTAATGGAATTTTATAGTAACTAGGGATATTTTTCAGACGTTATGAAGCGTCAACTCTCTTTTAATTTTACAAACCCAAAGCCTTTTTAGTAAGTACTTCTTGAAAAACATAAGCTTAAATTCGGTTTTGCCGTGTTGTTGTTCTTTTTCATCAAATTATAACGTTTTTACAAATTAAAATTACTGGAATTGCATGAAGTAAGTAAAGCACTACTATTACGTTAAACTATTGAACGAACGCAACCTAATGTGACATCATCATATTCAAAATTTGTTTTGCGAATAAAGAGGTTGAACAAAAAGGTTATGGCAACATTACAGCCCTAGTGCGTAATGGTAATCAAATTGTCACAGTTTGGTAACAGATCCACTAAGTACCTAAATGTGGTGCAATAAAAGCCACTTTTTGAGCAACTGTATTTAATTTTTTTTCAATACACTTACTCGAAAACTGCCTCTTATCGCACTCCAATTAGGTTCAATATAGCATGTATATCACCCAAGTGCTTTTTTGAGTTTATCACAACAAGGGCTTTTTTATTCCTTCCTTATCGTCACGGTCACGGGGGATTATTTTGTTTTACTTAGTTTATCGAATCAGGCGCGAGGCGTCCCCCAGAGTCGCTGGACGACCCCACGAAATTAGAAACAGACCACAGCAGATTTGAATTCTATACTTATATATTTCTTATATTTCTACTGTATGTTTAAGATACGTTTAAAATTTTTTTCTTTCTTTATTTCTTTCACAAGTCGTAAGTGTATTGAAAAACGTCGTTTGACACACGTGCAGATTTGTCATTGCAGCCCTCGGCTCCATAACACACTCGCCTACGGCTCGTGCGAATTTCGCCTCGGTCGCAATGACAAACTTCCTGCACTTGTATCAAAATGTACTATTTTCGCAATTCTGATTATTAGTCAAATAAATCCCAAAACAAAAAAAATAGCGAGTGTATCCAATGTTATACATAAAACGCGTGAACTGTAAAAGGCAATTGTGAGAAAGTTATTATCGTTCATGTAGCCGATAGCTATAACTCGTAATATTTATGTTTTATTACAATCTATAAACTCAGCATGCCATTGCTCACGGTCTTGGGAGAACCGAAATATTTTGTGGTTTTATTGCACGTCTTTTGCTAAGTGGTTTTGTTTAACCTGATGAAGGTAAAGTGGTTTGTGTATATTAGACTTTTTTTTTAAGGGTGGTAATCATCCGATGACTTCTCTCTCTCTTCGACTTTTATTGTGTCGACGGCGACTTTTTGTATGCTAGGACTACAACTTTTCTTTTCAGAGATTCTCTGCGGTCCTTGCTAGCGGGTGTCAGCCCTGCTGGCCCCTATGGTTTGCTGATTGTGTATATTATGACTTGCTCCTGCCAGCGGCTTCATTTGTGTGGATGTCAATTTTTCTATTCAAATTATTGTTCAATCTCCTTAGTATAAATTAGAAAAGGAATTTCTGTGCCAAAGTTTAGCATTCTAGGTTCTGGGCATTGATGGATGAGTGTAAAGTTAAAAATCTTGCACAAATGTAGAACCTGACACCAACAAAATACTAAAAACTTTCAGAAATTTAGTTTTATAAATGATATAAACTAGTGATTTCACCTGATGTCAAGCAGTGATGCAAGCGCCTTTTCACTCTGGCCTTGAAGGCGCCTAAATTATAATTGGACTAGGGGGTTGCAGGTAAATTTTTCCAATCCTTTGATCGAACAGAATAAGCTGTAAATCAAAATAAGTTCCAAATTGTTACCAACAAAAACTTTTAAAGAAACTTATATCTAGATAGGTATAATCAAAGGCGGTCTTGATGTAAGTACGTAATAACTACGATTAGATGGCGTAACCTGTAATATTCTCCTTAAGTATATACTAATCTATGCCAAATCTCAATTTTAATATCGACAAGTTTTCAATTTACTTTCCCTTTTAGGATTACGAAATATTTTAATGAAAACGTAAACGATTTCGGTGAAAACGGCAGACACTGTAAACCTGATAATATCAAAGACATATTTTTTAATTTTAAGACCACTTTCACGAAACCCAAGACTCGTTACGAAAAATCTACAGTAATCTCCTGCTAGTATTAAATTTTATAAATTATATTACGAAAATGTTCTAAATAAAGGTGGTTTCGTAAGTAAAAGCGATCGTATACATTGCTATCAAGCCTGGCCACGTACCGAACCTCGTTTACTAAAGATTTACGCAACAGATAGATCTTACTCCAACCCTTTTCAGTCGTTTTATACCCCTAATTCTACCTACGCAACGTCAAAACGTAACATGTCTTTTAGAAGCCCAAACCGAATAAGTTTTTACCGAATTGATTCGGGATTTTTATTCTACAACATTAATACAGACCTATACAAATATTCTTAACACCTTAAGTGGTACAACATAAGGTTGGGTTTTAAATGGCGTTGTTCAAACATAAGTGTATTGTGTAAAGTTGTGGGATGCGTTCAAAAGTTAGGCGTTCGTTTTGTCCATTTTTCTTCTCCCCTACGACGGCCATAGAATGCTATTTTTAAAACATTCAGCGAGCTATCTCAGTTGTGTTATGGGAATTTGGTTTCAGAATGAATACTTGTTGATTTTTCGGGTTTGAGGTAGTTTTTGCAAAGCGCACCATTGGAATGTCCAATATTGATAGGATTTGAAGTTGGTTTTCATGGAATTGAGACACACATGAAAAGGTAGGTTGAAACTTAATTAATCCTAGTGGTAAAATACTAGCAAAATCTACCTTTTTAGGTATTCTCACTGATGGAACTCACACTTTAAACTCTCTAGAGCCGAGGTAGCCCAGTGGTAACGGCCCTGACTTACAACTTGTAGGTCGTTGAAAGTTTGAATAAACATAATCAGCCTAATAATGTTTCACTATCTATAATCATACCTTATAATACAAACTACATGAATATTTATTGTACTACAATTAACTAACGACCCTGGATAGGGCATGGAATGGCATGTAAAAAAAAAAACAAAAAAAAAATGTTTTACTACTGGGACTCAGGCCTCTCCACTAGAATATTCCAATATAGCCGTAACCACCACGTGAGCAAGTGGATTGCCTTTGGATTTTTGGTTCTAAGCCATGCTGCATCCTCACGATGTTTTTCATCACCGTTTTCAGAGTACTGGTGATAAAATAAATTATGCAAAGTAACTCGCCTGGCTGGGTTTGATCTTCAAACTGGGTCAAGTGCCTTACTTTGTGTAGTTTATTCTACCATCAATGCTCTCAAAACGGTGAACGAAAACATCGTGAGTAAACCATTACTGTAATAGATTTTATGAGCTCATCAATGCATTGACCTATATCGATATAAATTGCTTTGTTATTTTTTACGTGCATTCTAAATCACCTTGCAAAAATCTGTCTCATTAAGCTTCGTTAAGGATTTCCTTGTTTATCATCATCTTATCCTTATCCCATATCACTTGGAGTCAGCATAACATGTTGTTTTCTTCCTCTCTGTCCTGTCACCCATCATACTATCACTAACTACTTTTTTTTGAATATTACTCTTCACAAAACCCACCATCTCTTCTTTGGCCTCCTTCTTCCTCTCCATCCATCTACGTGTAAACTCAGAACTCTTTTTGTAACATGCGTTTCATATCTTCTCTTCACATGACCATACCACAACAAACGATTTCCTTTAAACTTTTCAGTCACTGGCGCCTCTTGCAAATTTCCTAGGTTTTCCTTGTTTATTTTTATTTTATACTAACAAAAACAACAAGCTCTCTACTGATTTAAACAATAGCACCAAAAAACTTTAACTAAATATTGAAAATGCTCAATAAAAAAACAGTATTCACGCACCAAACCAAACGATCACAATCACCAATTGAATGAAATTGAACGAGTACATGGCCCGTTCGTTTTCGTAATGAAATTAATCTGCGTCACCAATTGACCGAACACGAATGACCGCCTGACGGGACACCGAAATGATTGCCGCCCAAACTTTAATGTTACTAGCAATTTTATATTTCGTAATTATAATTACGTTAATAATGTTTGCGTACACCAATTTAATGATAAACTTTGATTGCACGGTTTTTTCGGTTCGTTGGGCAACGGGAATTTATTAATATTTCAACGCGAGTAACCCGTTGGGACTATGTTCGGTTGGTCATTTGTGCTGATAAAGTTTGGTATCGGTTGGTATTTTATTTATTCATTGCTCTTATTAGATGAAATGTGTTTTAAACGATTTTGCAAATTTAGAATAGGTTTTGAAATTGATAGACAAAAAACTTTTTTTTTAAGATTTCGATTGAGTTTTGATTGACCCTGTAATTAGTTTAAGTAAAAATTAAAATGATCAAAATTACATGCTTTAAAATTGATTATTTTTTTCAATAATCTATTTTTGAAAGTCTCATTTTTATAATATTTGCAATTTTTTTTTATGTGTGGTAGTCATTAGCGTCCACCTCCAAGAGAGGAGACATAGGAGTTCCAATATTAACAAACTTAAAATAATTATTATAAAAAAAACGTATTTATAATTTATAGAAAAAACCTTAGCCTCAATTCACGGAGATCATGCTCGTTTCAGTGAATTCAGATAAAAAATATTGTCTACTAAGGTAGACACTGGAAATACAAACAAAACTACTTTCATAGCAACATCCTTAATTTAGAAAACAGTCACCGAACTTTACTCAAAAAAAAATCCGCCAAAAACTCCTGATACCTCTTATTACCCCTCTAATTTTATCACTCCCCTATCTCTGACCACTGACATACGTTCCATCCTTCTTCAGGAGCCGCATCGATCTTGGTTTAGTAATTATTAGTGCCAGTCCCTTATAATTGGCGCAATCGGTCATGGCTTGCCGTCGCTCTTCCATCATTGGCAGAAGCCATTTAGTTGAAGTGTTGTGATTGGTGGAGACAGCGTGTGATGGCTTTAGGCAATCAGGTGTGAAGTGTATGTGTGTCAAAATTCTTCCTCTAAAGATGATAGGGTATTAACCCTATAAAATAAGTTATTAAACTTATACTGACTAAGTAAGTTGTTAAACTTATTTTATGGTTTTTGTAGAGCTATATAGGGTGACTAACTTCCAGCCAGCGGCTTTGCCCGCTTAAAAATAGGTTTTCGCATAAACGTTGGACACGTGCTTCATCTCTTTAGTAGGTGAATTTTGAAAAATCCTTTCTTAATTTTCGCCTACGTCATAAAAGGAAGCCCTGTGTAAAATTTCACTGTCCTAGTCCCAGTTGTTTCGGCTGTGCGTTGATATGTCAGTCAGTCAGTTTCTTCTTTTAAATAAATAGATTGGTAATTAGTGACTGTTACTTCAGCAGGTGATTGTATTCATAATAACAGTCAACTTTTACTATAAGACTATACCTGAAATCGGGAAAAAACTTAGCAAGTTCATTCAGTATACTTGGGTGCACATAACATACCAGCAGTTTTTTTTCGCAATTACAGAGTTTTTTTTTAAAGGGTCCTATCTCAGTATCATGCTGAGATAGGTGCCTTTTTGGCCTCAAACAAGTTTTTTTTTAATCTTTAAATATTGTTTTCTTTTCTTCATATTTAAGAGTCTAAATAAATGTTTTTTCTTTCTTTCAAAAAAAGAGATGAACATATAGAATAGAAGTAACAAAAATATAGTTCATATCACGCAATAATGAAAATGACTAATTCTTCAAACTCACAGAAGCCAAGCATTCCGATTCCTCAGCTATTAATCAGAGAACATAATTGGGTAACGAATCGAGTCTAATTTCTCGATATACAACGGAGTCTTGGCGCTAATTTGCAATAATTGAACCATGCCGATTGGATTTGCAATTGAGACGTCTAAACCTAAAGCTAGCTGAGTTATTATCACTGAGACCTAGTGAGTTTAAAATAGATTTTTTAATAGTAAACGATGCAGAGCCAAGGTAAAATGAATAATTTCATTAAGAGCAGGTTGTGAAGAATATCAATGACTATAAAAATAAGGAAAAATTGGGTAAGTGGAAATCTGATTAGCACAATGAGGAACACTAATTCTTGTTATTTTATTTTACATGAAACCACCACTGTACACTGTATTTAGAACTATTAAATGTAGTAGGTATTTTTAATTGACAAGTGATTTGGATTCACAATAAATGAATGAATAAATATCTAATCTAAAAATAATATTTAGAATTTGCCGGGCGAAGGCCAAGGGCCTCTAACCTATTTTTAAGGTTCCGTAGTCAACTAGGAACCCTTGTAGTTTCGCCAAGTCTGTATGTCTGTCCGTCCGCGAATAATCTCAGCGATCGTTAACACTAGAAAGCTGAAATTTGATATCTTGATGTCTTGCATTTTGTCGGCGTGATTGATAGACAAATTGTTTATTAATCACGCCAAAAAAACAAAAAGAAAATGCAAAAACAAAACTAAATGAAAAATGATTTTAAAACCTCCCTCCTAAACGTAAAGTGAGGAGTGATTTTGGTTTTAATTTTACCCTAACGTATGAAATATTGTTAGATAAGTATCAAAAATGATTGGGGGTTCTGTCAAATATTTTTTTATAATGTTAATATTTTCGGAATTAAACGCTCCAGAAGTAAAACACCAAGCGCCCCCCCGCCCCACCCATTTAACTTTTGAACCTAGAAAATATGAAAAAATCTTAAAGTAGAACTTTACAAAGCCTTTCTAGGGAAATTATTTTTAATTTGATAGGATGAACAGTTTCTGAAAAAATGAAAAGAATAATTTCTAAGCCAAGCCATCTTTTCAGAAGAGAACTCCTGGCCCCAGTAGGATTCGACCCTGGTGAAAACTCTTTGAGGCAGGCGTGGAACAGTACGAGTTTCTCTTCCATAGCATTGAACGATATGAATAGAGTAGGAAAAATAGTATATTTTTTGGTCAAATTACTTCTAATCGAGTCGCTTATATAAGTGTTTACCACATTTCGGGATTACCTTTATCTCCAACATTGCAATACTACCACTATTTAATGTAATGGTATACATCGGCTATGTGGTCTGAGGTTTCATGGGGTGGCCGTGTTAATCGGACAAATTGATTGCAATTTGGAAGCCCACCCCCATAATTACGAAACGTTATTTGCTACTGATGGCTATACTAGCTTTCTTGTGGTGTCGTTGTATTTGAAAACTGCCACTAAGATCTTTAATTAGAAGGATATAAAGGGTACGGTAGAATTTTTTTTTAATGTGGTATATCAATACTCATATAATGACTTGTCTAGGGTGGAACCGGAGTGTGTCTCAGACGTTTAATGACTAAAACTATACCTATGTTCCTTCAAAGGTGCCTAAAAGAAAAAAATAGGACTACGGGAAGAGTACGCGGAAAAAACTTGAACCCTTTACTATGGTTACGTGCAATCTGTTACTGCGGATTGAAAAACGAATGCCATGATGGTTCAACTTATGTGCTGATGATTATAATCTGTATGAAGGCGACCCATGGCCTCAGTAAAATTCGACTCTACTGTGCCCTAACGATGGTGCTGGTGCGATGGTGATGGTGGTCTTTTTGAAGCGCGTGATTTTCAAAAAGATTGTTTTACGAAACCATCGGACTGTATTATAGCTCAAACACACATAGGTAAATATGTGGTATAATATGAGGTAGCAAATCATAAGAGTGTAGAGTGTAACCATAGTGACAGACTCTCACTTGTATTCCTTCACTTGGCCTTTGCGTTTCCTTAAAGGTAAACGCCGAGGCTTTCCTCGGAATAATTTGCAGCCCCAGCAAAAAAAAAAGGCCTAGCAGGCATCGGCACTTCTGGGTTACTTCATTTTTGCTGAAATCTCTTAGTCTTCATCCAACGGCTAGCTTCCCATTGCTCGCCCGATTGTAATTTGGGTGGCTTCAAGGCTAGAGTGAAAAGACTCTTAATAAACTAGTGTGCATCACCGTCAACGATTGCATCACTGCTGTGCAGTGGGTGGGATCGTAGTCACGCCCTAGATTATATTAATTAAAAAAAAAAAAATACGATTTCAGGGATTTTACGCAGTTTTTAATCTAATTAATTGATGAACCTCGAAAATCCGATGATGATTTTTTAACCCAAAGGTTGACTGGTAGAGAATGCCTTGTAGCATTAAGTCCGCTAATGTACCACTACTGTACATGAAGTTTAAATAAATAAAAATGAAAAACCATTATAAAAGTGGAAAACTAGAATAGTCTGATTACCAAAAGTCAGTACGAAGCCATATAATTGATACATCCAATTGTCATTGCCACACAAAACGCTTATTGAATACACCGCAATTTGATGCCCAGAAAACATTGACCCATAGAACTCTTGCTTCGCAAATCAGCCTGGAGGTGATATAATGACGTGGATGGGATCCGAATGAATTGGATAGCCTATCGGTCCCAATAGGATTGAATATTGATGCACCAGATGGCACATTCGACACATAATTAATTTCTCAGTCGCCTACCGTGGGGTTTGGACATTGTTGTTCTATTTACATATTTGCTGATGTTTGGTTTGACCACGTCAAACCTATAGCCTAGTGAAAAAGGGTCTCAAATGGGTCAATCCAAAAATGCAACTTTATGGGAGACTCAAAAATATTTGGCGTTCTAAATTGTGTCCTCGTACAATGTTATTCTTTTTAAAAGAATAAAAAAATTACCTGAAACTGAGTAGTGTAGTTGTTTTTGATGCTACTTGGAGCCTATTGCATATGCGTAACTTTATTTTTAGAGATAGCTTAGAGCAGTTTGCACTAAACATTAGAGCGTTTACTTCTGATCATTTTGATAAATATTATTTCGATAAAAGTAGACCCATTTTACAAACGTTTGCAGATTAATATTAATTTTATTTTGTTAAGTAATTACCATGCGGGCTTATAGACGGCGAGCAATTGGAAACTCGCCGTCCGGTCGTCTGGTAATAGTCCAGACCAATCCAAGCCGTCGACGGCGCGCTTTTATATATGTAAGTATATGGCGGCATATTATATTATACTTAAACACGTGATTGTAGTCATAATAACAAACAACTTTTACTATGGGACCAGACCTGAAATCGTAGAAAAAATCAGCAAGTTCAGTACATTTTGACCAGTTAGTTGTAAAGTAAAATATACTGATCAGCAGATTTCTTTTTTCGCGATTTCAGGTTTGGTACATACCTATTGACGAAATTGTATCATTGCAATGAAATCATAGTCCATATTCGACTTTTATTTAGCACCTGTGTTGTCAAACACACCTTACACGCAAAATTCTTCGAAAAACTGACGCAGTACTTTCTAAAACCACAAGTAAGTGTAAACCACTGTCTATTAGTGAGCGGCGACTAATACGAGCAAGAACAATGAGTAAGCTGCGAATGAGTAAACCGGCCATTACTGACATGCGGTCAATTGTTTGACGATCTACGGACGGCAGACCGAATGTTACATGAGTCAGGATTTGATTGACATGTATACGAGCCGGTTGCTTGCGGTTTTTGCTGGGTTTAGGATCGTGAGAATTCTGAGCATGTAGTTGTCAGTGTTTTAAGGCCTCCTACGAAGTGGACTGATGAATTGGTGAAGGTCAAGATTTCGAAGGAATCTTTCGCTATATTTTTAAGTAAGCCCTAAGAGGACACCGGTATCCGCACACTTATTGTCTTAATTGTGTCTGTCATCATGTCATTGTTTTGACATGTATACGAGCCGGTTGCTTGCGGTTTTTGTTGGATGTAGGATCGTGAGAATTCTGAGCATGTAGATGTCAGTGTTTGAAGGCCTCCTATGAGGTGGACTGGTGAATTGGTGAAGGTCAAGATTTCGAAAGAATCTTTCGCTATATTTTTAAGTAAGCCCTAAGAGGACACCGGTGTCCGCACACTTATTGTCTTAATTGTGTATGTCATCATGTCATTGTTTTGACATGTATACGAGCCGGTTGCTTGCGGTTTTTGCTGGTTTTAGAATCGTGAGAATTCTGAGCATGTTGTAGTTGTCAGTGTTTCAAGGCCTCCTGGGAGGTGGAATGATGACTTGGTGAAGGTCAAGATTTCGAAGGAATATTATCTTTCGTTATATTTATTTAAGCCCTAAGAGGACACTGGTATCCGCAACTTATTGTCATTTAACTGTGTTTAACGGTCCTTGACAGGTTAATATATGAAATTGATTTAGCAAGTAGGTTTAAAAAAAAATGCCACTTGTCATGTTTTTTTTTTTATTTTTTATTTATTCTCATTTTTCATTTTTTTATTTCACTAACTAGGGATTTCGTCCGCGCGATAATAGAAAGTTATCCCAAGGAAAAACACACCTTTGACAAAATCCGTAAGTATCCTATGTGTTATTCTAAAACATGGTCCCCGTACACCAAATTTTATCGAAAGTGTTGCTTCTTTACGTCCGTATGGCTGGCTGGGTTCAGCCATACGGACGTGAAGAAGCAACATACCTTTTACACTTTAAAGCTTCGTTGACCAAATAATAAAAAAAAACAATTATTAAAAAAAATTGACTGTCGTCATATCTGCTAATACATTTCTCTTCTTCTAAGGCCTTGTTAACTTTCTTAAGAACTTTCCGATACCAAAAGGTATAATGAGTTAATACCTAGATATTAACTCATACACATTGTAGCAAAAATACAGAACCACATACGTTAATCCGTCTTCGAGAACAAAGGATGTAAATGCTTTTTTTATCAATAAAAAATTACATCACCATTAGATATTCTTAGTCACATACTTATTTGCGTATGTAACTGGGTAAATACCCGCTAAGCATAATAAATAATTAGGTCATCTAGTGATTTAATGAGATGTGCAAATGCCGTTATGTCTATAAAAAAATTAAACATAAGACTAAAAAAAAGGAAATTTCGCCAAAACAAAATAAGTTTTTCCTAGATAAAGAATTATAGACATCCAAGATCAATACGGGCATTAAAAGTTATTTAAAACCAATATAAGTTAGTGACAACGATATAAAGTATGTCGCATTACATATGAATATATTTGTGTTAGTACATAATATGCAGACTCATGCATTATGCATCAGAGATCATCGCGGTAAGCGTTTACATTAAAGGAGGTTTCACATGAACCGAACGCCGGAGGGCAACCGGACGGTGACGTCGGTGATTACATTTGCTCCAAATTTAGTTTAGGTATGACGGTAGTATGATGGTCTTTTACCAATGTTTTACACGATACTAGCAACAGAGACAGTTACCGAACTTTGTCGCTTTTACTAAGTATTTGCAACCAATTTTAATTTAAATATTCGAAGTATTGATATGGTTCTTTATACTATACCTAAGTAGTAAGTAAAGTCTGAAACAATCGCCACATTAAGACAGATGCCTGCTAAACCTATGAGAATTTTCGGAAGAGGAACTATGGTCCTGGAATGCAAAGGTCAGTTTAAAGACACAGTTGGGTTTTAGGCAGTAAAAGTCTGACATCTGTCTTCCACTTATAAATCAGGAGAAGTCATTGGATGATTTACCACCTCAAAAAAAAACCTCTCATTTATTTTATTTTAAAGGAACATGACATTAACCGTAATTATCGTATTACCGTAATTACAGACACAATTAAAAGACAGTAATTTTGCGGACACCGGTGTCCTCTTACGGCTTAATGAGTTAATCAACACTTTATGAATTGACCGACATTCGGACCGGTTGTTTCAACCGGACGAAATAACCGCAACCGGATAACCCCTAATGAAAACTCTCCCTAACACATAGCATGCGTCGCTATGGAGAAACGCATCCGGTCATATTTCGACCGGTATTAAGAGTTATAGCCGCATTTTTATTCATAGAGCAATTTTAGAAATCCTTTCTTGGACACTCCTAGGATTTTTAGGGGTTTCAAATGCAACCAACCCTTATTTTGGGGGAGCAACTGACCTTTTATACCAGTCATAAAATGGGGTACGTAATGGCATTTTATATACATAACCGTATGAAGCGAAATTTAAAGTGCTGTGCGTTTATCATGCTTAATGTGGTGGCACCTTTAAATGTGTTTTTAGGATTACGTTTTTTCTTGTCAGTAATAAAAATTAAATTAAATGTAAACGTTCCTATTTGACAAATTAAAATAATTTGAACGTGTTTTCCTAAAAATGTGGTTTAAATTTTTGAGAGCTGTGAAAACCACTAAAATATTTATGACATCTAACTCTCGAAGGAGTACTAAAATATTCTTTGCAAAAGCAATCGATAGCAGCACTTTTTTGAAGTTGTAAAAAGTTATTCAATGTCTTCTCCCCTCTAGGGTGGAGTGGGTCAAAAAATTGTCTTACACTGAATCAGATGTACTGAGTAATATTACCTGTGTTCTTTAGTAATTTTACCTTTGAGTTCTAGGACCGCGAGGTTCCAGTCTTCACGTCAAAGCTCTAGTCGAGCTTCAGTATAACGTTAGACGACAACCAATGTATAGCAAACGGTAACCAGTAATCGTGCTGGGATTCCCGATACCCAGAGCATCTCAAATCAATAGTTAAAAGTGCATAGGTAAAACTAAAACTTCAGTGCCGATGTCCGTTTATCATAATATTTCACTTTCCAGAGAAGTATTTATATCCTTCTACTTCTTACGCCAGGAGATAAACAATTAATACTCTTTTGATCCTTTCTTAAACCACACTTGAACGTTGAAGCAATATAAATTGAAACTCCAATAAATGTTGAAAGTGCTCTCAGAATTAATCAAAATAACCCTTCGAACGTTTCGAAAACTTAACAGAGCCATCGAGATCTTAAATCGTTTAGAAGGGGCCCCATATTGAGTTATCCGGCGGTTACACATAAGTAATAATGTATGGCAAGGGTGTAGTTACATCGCCGCTTTAGACCCCGATACCAGTTTGATAGAGACTGCCTCGATGAGAAAGGGTTCATACCGATAGAATATTAGGTTGCTATTAATTTTGGAATGTCAATTATGCTAACAATGGATTTGATGTGGAACTCGAAGACAGGAGACCTGCTGAAGAGTATTTCGTGACCGCGAATTGGCATAATTTGTGGCTGATATGGCGAGAGTTACACACAATACCAGGCGATGGAGACAGCTTGACGCCTTCAAGCCTTCAATGTCAATAGGTATAATGGAAAATGTATTTGGCGACAATGCTTATGAGTAAGTCTGTTATTTCAAGTGGGTTTAAACCCAGCTTGAGTAATTTGTGTCACTACCGCTCCTCTCAAAACGGTGAAAGAAAATATCGTAAGGAAACACTGGACTTATAGTCCATTCCTTTTACTAGTAAGTGAGTTTGAGTCGTAGTAGTGGAAATAGTATGCATTTATGCTTATGCTTATGTAGCTTACATTATCCTATATACCATATATATTTATGAACGACGACAGTGATATATACATGACAAAGTAAAAATGTGTTCAGCACGCCATGGTCACAACTTCGAGACACACTTAAACGCTAACAAAACTTTTAAGTAAATATTTGTGTAGGTATTTGTGTTATTTGTAAGTTTAGTGTTTCTTTTCACCGATATGCTTGTTGGCAAAAAGAACACTTCTTTGGTTTTTTTTGATGAAAGGTATATTACATTTAATTCGATTTTCTCTGTCGACGCTACTAACCCGACGAGCAAGTATCGTGTATGCTTAGACCGTAAGTTATCGAGATGCGTTAAAGGCCCGGCCTCACTAATTAATAATGATTGAAATACGATGCATATACGGAACACAGTTTAAGCATTAGTGGGCAGAGCACATTGGGTACGGTAATGTATTCGTTGGACGATAGCTCTTGGCATGATTTAAATTGTAGGTGCAATTTATTAGGCTACTGTGACCTCTAATAAGTTGTATTTCAGAGCTAAAGTATTTAAATTCACATTAATATTTAAAAGACGAAAGTTTGTGAGTATGTTGAACGTATCTTGAACAACTGAATGGATTTGGAAGACATTTGGAAAATGGTTGCATGTCCTGGAAGAGCAAATACGATATCTCTTGGGAGTACGTGTCTTTGGGTCAATTTTCTACTTTCACGAGAGTGAAGCCTCTGGTAGTAGCCACACATTCCAATATATAATACAATATTTAATATCTAACCACTCAAGAATGATTATATGTAGCTTAGCAAACTTAAAAAATATTTTTACTTGTTAACTAATTAGTTTTTTGTCGGTTAAAGTCAAAAAAGGGTTCTAAATAATATCACATCCTATGAATTGCACAATATACCTATCATGAAAAGCCTTACAATGGTTCACTCTGCTGGGACTTAAGAACCGTAACCTACAACCCGGTTCTTTTGCGGATTGTTGGATGTAACATGTCTTCGATTTTATGGTTCTAGGACATGCCGTTTCCACATGATATTTTTCATCAAAAATTTTGAAGCAATAATGATGAATTACATATCATAATAAGCCTGACTAGATTTGGATCTACGGCCTATAACTCGTAAGTCAGGGCCATTTCCACTGGGTGAGCACTGCTCTCATCCTGTGTGTAATAACATAATAATGTGTGTAAGATTATGTTTTACCTATTCTAGATATATTTTAAACTTCTAAAATGTATTATTTTACAAAAGAATAAAATCGGCAACCTTTTTGTATCATTTCTAGGTACTTTTCTACGTAATTGAACTTTATACTAAGTTTACGAGCGACCTCATATCTACTTAGAGATCTTTTCTACTTTTACCAGATTTCAGTTCAAATCAGAAACTAATTCATTTTAGTAAGCAAACTCATAATTCGTATTAGGTTCTTCTCCATAGGAAACGACCAATTTAGAACCGTGCACTAGCTTTTGACGTTTTACAAGTGCCAATGTAGGCCTATGTAAAATAAAAACCATTTTGATTTTGAGTAGGTATGTTGATTGTTTTTTTTTTTTTATTTTGATTTCGATTCAACACAAAAAGTCCGTTTTTAAAAATCAGTAACAACCGTCAGTAAAAATAAAACCATAATGTTAGATCCACGTGTGTTAACAGAAACGACTTGTTTGTAAGGATGTTGTTGACAATATAAATTTCCGACCTTGAACACAAAAGGAAGACCTCCTGGTTTGTGTCCATGGGAACAATATACCAATAACAGGTTTTTTATTATGGTAGGTGAAAATCATATAATGACGAATTCTGCTTTTGGGCGGAGCGGGAGACAGTGTCAGACTCTTACTGACTAAAAAACCTACCCCGTACCTTCCTTGCCTTATTCCTAGAGCCGCAGTAACTGTTTCACTCAAACCGGCAGCTCCAGGAGCTTCGACCCCAAAGGGCCCCTACAGTTTGCTATGCAATTATATATTTGAGTATGCAAATAGGTACTAAGTAGTTTTATAGTTAAGTTAGAGGTAGTTTTTCAAGGGATTGTTGCCCATTCGTAATTCCTTGCCTTGGCTGGCACCGACTCCAAAAATAAGTAATAAATTTTGAATATTTGCAAAATATTAATGTCAAATAAGTTTACCTATAAATTAAGTTTCTTTACAGCAATTCAAATTTTTATTTTCAACTTTTTAGTGTAGGAACTTTTATCGTTTGGCTTTTTTTGAAGGCGGTTTTTTTTTTTTGTAAAAAGTTTTTTTTTTTTAGTGATAGTGAGCGATGATGTGGTCAACGATGGAGTAAGCTTGCTTAGAGATAACATAGACACTTGATTCAAAGAGCCCTAGGTTATAGCCAACAGGAACGACAGAACTTTATGTCGTATGGCTTGGAAATTGAAACTGATGTCAAAATTGTCTGTACCAATACATGGAGGAGCAATGTTCTTTTTTATGGTAGGTAAAAATCATCCAGTGACAAAACCCGACCTTGGGCGGTGCGGGAAATAGTGTCAGACTCTTACTGACTCTGGCTGACTAAGACTCTGGTAATATGCAATGACCTGGTGAAGTTTACCTAAGTCCGCCGGATGCAAGACCTTCAGCATGGCCGGTCGTGGTTTAGCAGTCTCTGATGCCAATCAACGATCCAATTGGCTGATGATATAAAAAAAATATTTAAAGCGCCACTTTATTCCAGAACTTATAATATGAATATACTATTGATCAGCAAATTAAGACATGAATAAGGTCTACATTACAATGTCCCCCAATCTTCAAAGCAGACCGTTTGTTTACATTTCAGCATCAAAACCACGTCTATACTGTATCGAAAATATTACCACGTCTCCATATAAAGGGTGAGGAGCCAGACATGCATCGCCGGTGGTCTCGCGTCGGATTGCAAACGGTTTCGGCATTCGTCGCGTACGCCGCCGAACCATCAATTTCGGGTGTAAGCCATTCGCATTGTTCATCAATAGAAGATATAGGTAGGTATTGTATAAAAGCTTGTGATGTGTTTTATCGAAGATAAAATGACTGTTCAGTGAGCAATGACCGTTAAGTTGTTGGATGGCTGTTAGGGTCGAAAGATTCTGGAATAGCGACCACGTACCCCAAAATATAGTGTTGGAAGGCCCTTTATATGAGAAACAACGGCACAGAAAAGATTGCATGACTTTATTAGTAAACTGCGCAGAACCTTTATTTTGTGATGTGTGACCTAACAGTGAACTTCTTGTTTATGATGACAAAGTAGATAGAATGATGAATAATGTGACAAACAAGAAATTACAAAATTTTATTACAAATCCGTGTACATCAAAATCACGTGATTACAGTAACCTTCCAAGCAATGACGCACCAATACATTAGTTGTTCAAATAGACATTCGTGTGGTGAAGAGTTGAGCATGGAGAGTGTATACAAGGAACCTCGGGTTTTCCTTAAACTGCCAATCAAAATTCATGCGGGGGATATTTCTGACTATACTTAGGTACTTAGTCATCAGGTGAGAGCGTGGTACTCAATGCGTACTGACTAACTGAGTCAACTTTATATCGGTACCTTATGTCTGATGTTGAAACGCTTTAAGAATGTCTAATGATGTTATGAACTTGATTTTATATTAGTTGGTTTCTGCACAGAATATTTTAGATTTTTTTTTAAATCGGTTTTGGTTGCTGCTGGAAATCAGCCTTTTTAATTGGTATAAACTAGTGCATGACTGCAATCCCACCTCATAGTAAGCAATGATGCAATCGTTGATGGTGATGTGAGGCTCTTTTGGCTATTCAGTGTGTAATGTCTTTTTTTTTTGTTAGTTTTAAAGTGTTTCTGTTTTTATAATGTCAGTAAAAGTTAAAGACGCCCTTTCACTCCAATCAAGAGTGGAAGATGTCATAAGATTATTGTTGAAGTCTAATTCATTGTTAAATGTTTTGTGTGTACTAATTTTCCTTTTTACTATTACACACGATGTCTACATCTCTATATTCTTTCTTTCGCTGATATGCTGAAACAGACTCCTTCAGAAATGTAGATGATGGGGTGTAGGTTAATTATACGAAACTAAATAACAGTGAGCGTTTTTACTATCTAGACAACAGCCATCATATTTTATGTAACAGACGCGACTACAATCAGAAAACTAAAACCAAGGACGACACTGCTCACGGAGTTCGTAATACCATATCAGCATCACCCTTGTAACTATTTTTCTGTTACCTTTTTCTACTCTTTTATTTTTTTAAGTGTAAATAAATAGATAAAACAAAGATAAAAAAATAGTGCTTATAAACTCAATTTTGTTTAAAAAATAAATATATTTAAAAAAATACTACCTCAACTCTAAATAAATACAGCAAAAAAGATTTCTATGTGTAATAAATTCTCAGAGGGTCTCTCCTGAAACTATCTCTGAATTTATGTCGAACCAATTTTTATTCTACACTTATTTTCCGATACATAACCCGCTTAAATCTTTTTATCACTGTAACCTATTTCTGAATATCCGTAAATAAGTAACGAGATGTGACCGCAACGCAATCCTTCAGGTGTTCCGAACTGTTGACGGCACGGGACCGGGATGGGACCGGCATGGGACCGGCACGGGTCCGGCGCGGGAACAGTGTGTCGCGATAATATGTTATGATCTTGTTACAGGCCGCGCTTGCAATATTAATGTGTTAATACGGTAGGAGGACATGATACTGGATGCATGGTTTGGTAAATATGTGTATTTTTGGCATGTACTGGATAATATTTTTTTTTTTTAGGAGCAACAAATATTTTTATTTATTTTTTTGAGTAATTTATTTCATCACCACTGCTCTCAAAACGGTGAAGGAAAACATAGTGAGGAAACCGGCATGTCCTAGATCCAAAAATTCGAAGACATGTGACATCCACCAATCCGCACTGGGCCCGCGTGGTGGATTATGGCCCATTCCCTCTCCTAGAGAGAGGAGGCCAAAGTCCCTGCAGGGGGAACATCAAAAGGCTGATGAAGATGATGATTTTTTTGAGGTGAGATATCATCCAAATACTTCTGCCGTTTTAAGATGAAGCGAAAAAGCGTATCAGACATTTATTGACTAATACCCTTCAGTTACCGTTCTGCAACCGCGGGTTTTTTTTTCAGAAATTTGCGGCGGCCCCGTAAGGGCAGGCATCAGACCTTCTTAACTTGCAAAGGACAACCGGTATGTCCTAGAAACGGAAAATTCAAAGACATATTGTGATAATTTTTACCTACCATTAAAAAAAACCTTCATTACTCTCAAAATATTGCAGGAGAAATTAAAAGAACATCCCTTAAATATAACCGGATTAAAAGACGGATGAAACATCCTTTATTACCAAAAACTGACTTACAAATTAATTATTTAGACTCTCACTAACAAATCCGTACGTTCAACTTTCCTGCCTCCGGCGACCCTCGCGCGAGGGTTTGTTCAAACTAAAAGAGTATTATTTGTGATACTAAATAAGTAACGTAAATAATAAAAGATATATTAAGCAAACTAAAATATAACTTAAATTGCTATATTAATTTAAGATAGTATTTAAGCTTACAATTAACTTTAAGTTAATTCAAAAACTAGCCAAATGCGAGTCGGAATTGCAGATCAACGGTTCCGAGCTGTAATAATTAAAAACAACAAAAGCAGCCGCACTTCAATATTCATTTTATTCGGTTTTTAGTATTTGTTGTCTTAACAGCAACATAGATGCTAGAAAAATTAAGTTAGTAATTTAACTGTATATACAAGCACTTTTTTTACTTAGCTTACATATTTTATTGTCCTGAACGTATTTTTATTTAAATAATCTGTGAAAATTTCAACTTTCAATGGTTTCGATTCATGGGTTTTTTATAGTGAAAAAAACCTTACCGACTAAATGACCCACCCCATTTCTTCTTAGCCTTCATACCGGAGTCGGACCTTCCTTTCAGAAACCTGAACAAGGCCCCAGTAGGTTTTGGCCCTGCAGTTGGGCCTCTACATTTGCTGACAACTCCTTGAGGCCCGTAGGAACAGAGCGCGCCGTCGACGATTTGGCTTAGTCTGGACAGTTACCGGACGGCGAGCTACAATTTGGCATTGGTCAATCCCAGCGGCGTCTCGAGCGTGAGCGCTGTTGCCTTATGCGGTCGGCCTCCTCCTTCCGATTCAAGGGTCACTACGCTGCAAGTCATGACATGAGGCCTGGTGACATACAGACGGACAGTAGAGTCTTAATAACAGCAATAGGGTCCCGTTTCTAACCCTTAAAAATATAAATTCTTTAAATAAAATAGTCAACTCAAATAAAAATGGTTTTTAAAGTCCAATATGTCGGTACTTTATCAATCATACTCAAGGGACTTAAAAACTTAAAAATGTATAATATTTTTCGACTCCGCCGAATATCGGTGCGTTCACCTTAACTTGCCTTTGGCGACACGCATTGGAGGATCGGGTCAGACCGAAATATCAACATTTATTTGTGACTTCATTTATTTATGGGTGAACCAAGTATTAACGTATCACGGAAAGAGTAAACCTGTGAAGCTGGATTAATCTCTCGTTTAAATAAAAGAGAAAATTCCAGATAAAAAGACTAGTGATATGAAATGAAAATGACATATTGTATGTTAAAAGAGAATTGTGAATTGTAAAGCTTTAAATTTTTATGGTGAGAAATGATCAAGTAACTTTTTTCAGTCTAGTTGAAGGTAGAAGACGCGTGGCACACTGTTGCTTAAACGCGTCTGTGTTCCTTCAATAATTGCCCTTTGTGTTGCAGGTAAATGGTAACTCCTTCGTACATTCCTAAAGCGTTAGCCTACTAACGCCCAAAATTTATGATGAATAGAATTGAATCCTAATTGACGATGTACGATCAGCAATTATTACACTGAGACCCTATTAGAGAGAGAGAATAGTCATTGGATAATTTCTATCCTTAAAAAAGAATAGAAATTATCCAATGACTATTCTCACTCTAACCGGAGCCGAAGGACATATCAGACCATACCTGTGTCCTTCAGTTGCCAATTGCTTGCTAGGACTACGGTTTTCCTGTCCAGAGATTCCTCGCGGTCCTGCTGGGCCCCTACGGTTTGCTGGAATCTCTTTGAAGAGTGCGATCAAGGATAAGTAATATTATAAAGGCGATAATCTCAGAAACTACTAGTAGTAACTTCCAGAGAGTAGTTCTTCCAGAGTTAGATTTATCCCACTATAACCTATTTATAGAGAAAAGTAGGGCTATAACTATAAATGCTGATGAAAGCATGAGGGACAGCTGGCTGGTTTTCTAAGATACTAAGTATCCCGGTCCTAAATTATGAATTGGAATGATAGTATTTATGTAGGAGATGAATCACTTGTTTTACCAATTTTCACAAGATTTTATTGAAACAGGTATCTAATGATTTACAAATACTTAGTAAACAAACTTCCTTAACTCAAAAATTAAAGGATACTTCATAATTTACGAGTATACGAGTATTTCTTTTCTTCTGTAAGTAACTCTAATTTAAATAAATTAACCTATCCCACAACAATATTTCTCTTCAAGAACACAGACCCAACACCTGCATGTTATTAAAAACAAACGATCTCTTCTTCAACTGCCGATTGCGACCCGACATTACCATTAATTAAGAGGGCACAGTTAAAAATCGTGAATGTTCGGCCGAGTGTCGTAAAATATATCTTCCTTCTAAAACAAAACGATGTTTTGACGTATGCGCCCGCGCAACGGAGGCGACGCTGCCGAAATAGCCCGACTAATTACGATCGGCGTTCGTGTTGTTCTTATTATTTTTGAATTATGAATGGTGGTTGGTGCAGTGATTGGTGTCAGGATATGAGTGTGTAGTACGTTTGAACGTTAGGAGATATTTATATCCTATAGTGATGGGATGGATTACTTATGTTGAGAAATGAAGGACTATCACTGAAAAAAAATTACAAGTACAGAGTATATGAGTATACTATAATATGAGCAATAACACCTCTGTCTCTAAACGAAGGGAAAATATATCACCTATTATTATCATAAGCAAAATTTTTCCGTTGTTAACTTGGTGACATTTTGGTAATGCAGGCAATTTTTTTTGACAACCGTGATTTTTTTTTTATAGTTGGAAATATTAATTATGTAATGAACGCCCGCCCTTGAGCTGCGAGGGAAACAGTGTAAGATTCTTACTGACTAAACGACCCACCATATTCCTTCTTAGCCCTCATACCAGGGTCGGACCGTCTTCTCAGAAACCGGACCTGGATTCGGCCCTGCAGTTGGGCCTCTCCATTCGCGTATATAATGATTTTGCATAGACTCTTTTGTTTTTAACTTACGCTGCCTTTCAATTAGATTATCAAGAATGTATTAGTATCTGTCTCTCTCCGATAACTAAACACTTGAAAGTAAAAACGAAAGTAAAAAAACTAACTCAACATCTCACACACTAGTCCGTAAATCCTCTCAAACTGAAATCCGTACGGCCAGCATAACAGTTTCAAGAGTGGAGTGGGCGCAAGCGAGCGCGGAGCGGCGCGGCTCCGGGCAATTAATAAGTTTAGACCGGCGTCGAGACGGCCCGGGCCGGACGTCCGGCACGCGCCTGTCACATTGTTGTGTGCTACCGTACGGACGGCAGAATAGATTATAATGGAAATATTGTACGGCTACCAGTTTACGGGAAGAACGTGTAAAGGTAGTAATTATGAAGTATTGCCGTGACTATTTTAATAAAATACTTATATACACATACATGTTACATATCATTTGATGTTAGGCACTGGAAATTCCGTAGATGCAAAGGTTACTATTTTTATAGTGCTTTTGGGTCCGAAGTTGACTGGTCCACATTGTCCTTTCATATCTACTAGTGTTGTAATACGAAAATATTGTAAAACCTATCATTTTAGGTTTAGGTCCGTACCTCAAAAGAAAAAAATACAGAACCCTTATAGGATTGCTTTGTTGTTCGTGTACCTAGTTGTCAAAACTGTTTATCTTGGTAACGCATGTAGCTGTCAAGTTAAAATCGTAACGTCGCAAAAGAAAACATTTTTCGATTCAAAAACTATTACAAGACTATTTTTAAGAAAAACTATTTATATAAGTTAGTTGTACAGAACCCTCAGTGAAAAATTGACCATGGAATGTCTTGCCGGTGCTTTTCCTTAGAAAAAGATCAATCGGAACTGCGCACTAGCTTCTGGCGACGTATAATAAGTAATAGGTCCACGTAAGTTTATCTACACTAATATAATAAAGAGGTAAAGTTTGTTTTGTTCTATATCTTTAAATCTCTTTGGTAGGAGGTAATCTCTGGAGCTACTGGTCCGATTGGAAAAATTTTAGCAACAATAGAAAGCTGCTTCACTTCTGAGTGACATAGGCTATATTTTATGTACGCGGGCGAAGCCGCTGACAAAAGCTAGAGTGAAAGAAATTTGAAATTGCATTCGAGTTTGAGGTCTTATCGTAGTTGATTTTGATTGTAAGACTATGTTCCCGTTTCAATCATTTAAGAAATATTGTAGTTGTCTACATAAGTAATGTTACATAAGTAAGACAATATTAATTCGATACTGGGTGTTAGTTCATAGTGTTTCTTGCCGCAGCCTAAGGGCATTAGAAAGTTAGAACTTATAATCTAAACCGTTACTAGTACAGCCAAACTATGTTCCTGTTTACTAAGAGATACCTACATTATTTGTATAGCTAGCTACGTTTGAATTCTTAACAATCTCAAGGTTTACTGCAAGTAAACTGCCTTATGTCCCCTTGAACGACAAGAAAGGAGGTCAATGCCTTCTATTTACCTTCTTTCTTAAAATAAACTAAGAAATAAAAAGTACTTAAAAAATACTTAATTAATGAAAGTATTTTTTAAGTACTTTTTATTTTTTTTTTAATGTATGAAAAAAAACGACAATTAAGAATTCTGAAGACTGCTAACGTTTACATACACCGTTAAATTTTTGTCGTTTTAATCCCGTGGAGGGTCGATCCGGTACATGAAACACTATCGATTTGTAAAGATAAAATGAAAAAATACCAACAACATATTTTCTTGTTTTACACGGACAAAGCCACTGGCAGACATAAGTATTTAATAAAAAAGAAAACAGTTTTGGTTGACTTTCGTTGCTACCCTTACATTTTAGTTACAAAAGAGCCAATGGCGTCAACCCGCGGGCTGACTCCGGTTTGCAAGTTCACTAAGTTGAGACCAAAAGTTGTATTGGTCATCGTATAATAAGTTGCTCTATCAAATAAAATACTAGTATAATGGACCTGGAGGAACCTTGACAAGCCACGCGTTTGTCCACTGTTTCACCTGGTGACCGACGATGACGCAAACTTGCCTAGAATACAGAAGAGAGAACAACTTCTTAACTGACCAGAGTTAAGAAGTTGTTCTCTCTTCTGTATTCTAAGGACTTTTAGGGTCAATTTGTACTAGCGCAGAGTTGAAGCGCATCGAAGCATCAAAATCTTTATAACTAAAGCGAAGCCGCACGAATGCGCGCGAAATACCAGTTAGAAGGGGATTTTTTTTTGTGGTGGCCAAAAATCTTCCAATGACGAATCCCGCTCGTGGGTGGAGCGAGAAACAGTGTCCGACTTTTACTGACTGAACAACCCACCCCGTTCCTTCTGTACCAAACAAACCCTTTTTTACATCTCCAAGGAGGAACTGGCTCCTAAGATACAAGTATATTTGAATTAGTTTAGGACTCAAATGTTTATTTTATTTCCCATGATCAGTGTTTGTACAACAATTGTATTTGTTCACGTCATTATACACTTCTCATCAAAAAAATCGAAACACCTTGCAAGTTTACGTTTTGTCAGGATTATCAGAAAAATGTGTACATTTAGGAATAAATGTTAAATGTCGTTTAATAGTGAGTAATATGAGCTTATCAAATCTTAATGTTAATGTTCTAAATTTAAATGAATTTTTCATAGGTTTCGTATTTTGTTAAATGAGTCATTTTTATTCCGTATGGAGTATAAAGGAAATGGATAAAACAACACACGTAAATGAAAAAAAAAGCTAAAAAACGTTTATTTAATAACTTGTATTCCCTCCCCGAGCTCTAATTACTGCTTCCATACGGTTCTTCATCGATCGGATGAGAGTCACGATCACATGCTGTGGTATATTGTCCCATTCCTCTTGGATTGCATCTTGCAGCTGGCTAAGTGTTTCTGGGGCAGGATCTCTTGCTCGAATTCGTCTCTTTAATTCATCCCATAGATGTTCAATGGGATTCATGTCCGGGCTTCTTGCTGGCCATTCCATAATAGAGATATCGACTTCGTTAAGATAATCTCGTACGACGCCCGCGGTGTGAGCCCTAGCATTGTCGTGCATGAATATGAAGCCGTTGCCAATAAAATGTGCATAGGGCATCACATGAGGCTCGAGACACTCTTCGACGTACCGATGACAGTTTAGTGCAGGCAGACGTGGCCCAGACACGAAAGCAAGCTCTGTCTTACCGTCGGCGCTGATTCCTCCCCAAACCGTCCACGAACCGCCACCATAGCTGACCTTTTCTTCAATGCAGCATTGTGCATAGCGTTCTCCGTCTCTTCTGTAGACCTTGTTCCTTCCGTCGTTACCATACAGCATAATTTTACACTCATCAGAAAAGAGAACTTTGCTCCACTGTAGGTATGACCAATTTAGGTGCTCACGTGCAAAGTTAAGGCGCGCTCTTCGATGGTCTGCAGTTAATTTCGGCCCATTTGCTGGCTTATGCGGTACCAGTCCACGATCCTTCAACCTTCTTCTAATTGTAGAGTCACTTACAGCCACCCTTCGTACAACACGAAGCCGCTGCTGCAGTTGAAAAGCGTTAAGGCGTCGATTTCTTAAAGAAGTTGTTACAATAAATCGATCATCTCGCTCAGAAGTGACCCGATTCCTGCCAGATCCTGAACGGCGCGTGAACAAACCAGTCTCCCGATAACGTTTATAGACTCTATGAACAGATGACAGGCTTAGATGCAGTCTTGCAGCCACAACACACTGACTAAGGCCAGAATCCAGCAATGCCACAACTTGGGCGGCTTCTGTGGGCGAAGTATCCATACGTTTTAGAAAAAAAACCTTTTTTCAGACGTCCCAAAGTCACAGTATTGAAATAAAAATCAAAAAGTTTAAGGATAGGCGCCAATTTTTAGTTTTTAAACGCTAAATGTACTCCAACCCTAAACACACATTTGTCTCAAAACAGTGATTCATTTCGTTTGTAAGATAAACAAATGAAATTCTAATTTTGAATTTAGAATTTTCGCTTATTACTGTAATGGCCAAACTGCCAGCTATAATATATGTATTTTTTTTCATCGTATGAATTCTTTTTTGTGTTAAATTCGGACAGAAACAATGAAAACGGAAGTGTTTCGATTTTTTTGATGAGAAGTTTATATTGTTACTGTGTGTTGATTGTACAAAATAAAGATTAATACATTATTATATTATTATTATTTGCTTTTGATACTGGGGCCAAGCCTTCTTTTCAGCAAGAGACCATGGGCCCCAGTAGGCTTCGACCCTTTTGCAAAGTCCCTACGAGTTAGAAGGGGATTGCGGGGCCATGAGAGCGAGCGAAACAAACGATTGCAGACCCCGTCATCCCCTTAAAAAATTGATTAGAATTTAACTAATTAAGCCAATCACAATTTTTTATACAGAAATAAAAAAGTAAAACATTAAAATAGCTGTGAGCTTTAACGGTTAGCGATGTGTTCATTTATAATTCAATGGTCAGTTAGTCCCCACATTACTCAATTACCTAGTACCCACTAGTGTCAAACACGCGAACCGACATTTAACCTTTTTAGTCGTTACTAATAATATTTTAATGTCATAATTGTCATTTAATAGTTAACACGATTTTGTTGCGGGTTTTCTATGATACCGATAATTGGAATCATGTTTAACAAACGCAATTATCCAATTATTATTAACAAAATAAATACCTACGTATGTTTTTTGGGTGGAAAATCATTAAATAAATTTATCTACTATGTGTGGAGTGGGCATTTATTTATTTATTCATTTTCACTATCACAACAATTGTTTTGACAGGTACACCCATAACAACAAATCTATCTACATCTACATCTACACTAATATAATAAAGAGGTAAAGTTTGTTTTTTGTTTTTTTGTTTGTAGGAGGTAATCTCTGGAACTAATGGCTCGATTGGAAAAATTGAAGCTATAATAGAAAGCTGCTTTACTCCTGAGTCACATAGGCTATAAATTAAATACCGAGCTATCGCAACTTTTCTCTCTCAAATTTTCCGCGGACGAAGTCGCGGGCAGAAGCTAGTGTAATCATAAAATAGCCGCACTCAGAGACGCCACCCTCAGACCTACACGATGTTCATTATAGTAGTCAGGTTTTAACTCACTAAAACTTTTAGTATCTTTACAATAGTTCAAACTATTGTGTTTCTAATGTCCAAAATTGTGGTCCTAGAATGCAAAGGGCTATTGCTCTTTCACTATACATCATAGTAAGAGAAGTTATGATAAGAAGAGAAGTAGCTTGTATATATAGACGGCGACTTAGGACCTAATGGTTGCCATCTATAAGCAAGTGACTACGGTGGCCAAAAATTGTTCTGTGACTGCCATTATCTCAAATTCCCCACTTTAACTTCGAGCCTCCAGAATGTTTTCGCTTTTTGTGTAAAATAACAGCACTGACTATTTCAACATAAGTTTATAAAACAGATAGTACTAGTGCCTACATTTCTTCTTATCTCTCCTTTCGCAGGTCTGCTGGAAGAAATACTTTTATAAAATGTTTACTGTATACGATACTGTATCTCTTTTTCATGTATATGTGTGTACATAAACTATAAAAAAATCAATAAGCTAGAAACATATAAATGTTCATCACAGTCCGCACTTATCTCCTACAATTCTATCAATTCAGGAACAGAATAAAGCCAGAAATCAAAGCCAGCTCCCAAACCATTTACCAAAGAGGTCACGTCCAAATAACTAATAATACGGTCACAAAACTATCCCTGTATAACTCACAAACAAACTTCCCTTATAAATCTCAACCAGATATCGTATAAAACAAATTTTTCTAACTAAATACATAATTCATACAAAGACTGTATCGATAATCGGTTGCTTTGCTACCGGGTAGCATTTTCTTTGTGAACGCCTAGAGCTACCCAGATAGGGCGCTCGGCAGAAATAATAGTACAACTTTTATCAGTAGCAGAGACAAGCGAACCGAATGGTAGCTTATCAATGGAATAGCCTTTCAAATTACAGTGGTAGCGTAACTTTTTATCGGCTCGCCCCCGGCTTTGGACCTCATAATCAATAAGTGGCTACTGCTATCTTAAGGTGTGATTGCAAAGGAAACGGTCTAAGTATGAATTTGTGGGGTTTTGTGTTATGGGTTTAGTTTGTTTAGTGATCTTTTAAGTTTTTAGGTAAATATGAATAGGTATACTTCTGTAAAGTTATTTTCTTATCGATAGTTTTGCTCTTTTACTAAACTTAAGAGTGCTGTGCTGATAGACATGTTCTGCAACTTTTGTTTTAGATGGAAAAATTGAATCTCATGTAAGTGAACGATTATAATATTATTATATTTTGAAGAAAAATAAAGATTCTTTAAATATACATCATAGTGAAGTGAGTAGTAGTAGTGGTAGTGTTAGACTTTTCCTAACTAAAACACACCTGTTTTACTTTAGTTGCGTAATTGCGTTGTTTGCGGGCCTTGCGTAACCACCTTTCGAAAAAAATCTCAATCCTGGCTGGCATCGACCCTAGTAGTAGTAAGTTTGTGAGTTTGTCTGTGTATACTGTATACATATTTGTGACTTTTTCACGCTCGAACGGCTGAATGGATTTAAGAGAGGTAAACCATGACTTTAGCCAAGTTGTTATCCTTTTGTTAACGTCGAACGCTTGGAATTGGCCATGATTCCAATTTCTTTGTTCAATCTCAATGCTCATTCACGTGGTCAACTCATCATTTAAGTCGAAAAACATCAAGTGTCGTCATAAAGACCGGTCCTGTGGTCTCACATCTATCTTGTCGAAGTCACGTGATCAAGACAAAGGAATTGACGGTATGGCCAATTCCAAGCGTTCGACGTTAACAAAATGATCGTAGCTTGACTAAGGGGGCTGAGTAGATTAGCTGACAGCTTACAGTTTTTACTCTGGAAGTATGTTTCCTTGGGATAATTTTGAAATACCATGAAGGTGAAGCCGCTTTCGGCAGTCAACAAGTTAAATTTTTCAGCCGAACCCGATCACAATCGTATGGTTCCAGTTTTAATCCCTGACCATAACCAAGCGATCAGAGCCACACATAACACGTTATCTTCCAACCGTCATACACACAAAACATTTTCCGGCTAAAAGTGGGTTATCACAGTTCACAATGGGCCCGCTAGCCGCGACTCCATCTGATAGGCTTCTTGCCAGTTGCCTCAGACTTGGCTCACTAACAAATATGACTGGAAATACTCCGTAGGGTGACTATGACTAATATTTGTTCCTGGAAACAGTTGTGGAGGAAAGTTTCGTCCAGTTGATTATGGTGGTTAAACGTATCAACAGAATGTTGACCTTATTAAGAATATAAAGAACTAGCTTCTGCCCGCGACTTCGTTCGCGGAAAATTTCTTGTTTTAACATATTTAACTCTGTTCCTATACAATTTCTCGAGATAAAAAAACAAACTTTACTTCTTTATTATATTATTCATAATCATTAAATATAGCCTATGACACTCAGAAATGAAGCAGCTTTCTATCAGTGAAAAAATTTTTGCAATCGGACCAGTAGTTCCAGAGATTATCCCCCTACAAACAAAAAAACCAAAAAAACAAACTTTACTTCTTTATTATATCAGTGTAGATATATCTATCTATCTTATTCAATTATTGTGCCCCACCTCAACGCCGGCGTTCGCATCACTATTGTCTTTCTATTGTGTCTCTAATTACAGTACTCGAAAGGTACTATTTCTTTGTGTAGAATGCCTAATAGTCCAGTGCAAATAGCATCGTTAACGATAAAAAGTGGACCTAAATAGTAGTAGAATGAAACCCATTGGAAAAGGAAGATAATATACCAAAAATTTAAGGAAAAATAAATTACGGTCGATCTGAGGTCGGGAAGTGGATGGGTGTGCGCTTTTAAGGGGAAAAAATGGTTTATCTCTAATTCCGGCAAAACTACTGGTTTTATGGAAAAATGTCTAATAGCAAACTTGTAGGTCATAAAAAGATCTACCACTTTTGTATTTACACTTTTTCACATAACCTCAAAATCTATGTGAAAAGTCCAAAAAACCGAGATTTTCAATTTAATTTTTATCTCCTTTAAAAATTACTTTTTTTTCACAAACTTTGGTGAGAAGTTTCCTTTTTATGCCCCAAACTTGCTATAATTTTTTTTATTAAAAATATTCACTGTAGCTCTTTATTTTGACTGAACATCGAAAAAGTAGACTATTTTTCAATCGAAAAATCTCACGTAAAAATATGTGATTTTTTTAAAACGTTTGTTGGCTTCTTATTTGTCGAAATTTTTACTTTTTGATGGTGTAAAAAAATATATACATTACTGTAGTAAATTTTCACAGAAAATGCGAAAAACTAAAAAAACTCGAATTAGACATTTCTTTTGTTTAATCATTATTAGCGACCCGCTCCAGCTTCGCAGGGGTGCAAAGGTGATAAATTATAGCTATAAACCTTCCTCTGGAATCATTCTATCTATTTAAAAAAACCGCATCAAAATCCGTTGCGAACTTTTAAAGATCTAAGCATACACAGGGATAAGCAACTTTGTTTTATACTATGTAATAATGTACTGAGGTGTTTATTAAATTTTTTATAAGATTTAAAGGGGATTTCATGTTGGAAATGTGGCTGCTGCAATTGCGTATGCTTACATAATGCTCCAATGTGGAAGACCAATCCTACGAGGAAGTTAATGATTCAGATGATGAATTTCATCATCTGAGTCATAAGTAAGTAAGTTTTTCGAATATAACCATGAAGAAATGCTATCAAAGAGACAAAAACTAATGATAAAAACTAATAAATGATTAGAATGTAAGATAAAATATATGAGGCAAGATTATATTATTTAAACATATGTAATGAATATAAATAACGTTGACTGATTAAACGAAGCTAAAATTTAATAAGACAACGTTTTTACTGCATAAAATTGCAGCAATCACATTTCCTACATGAAATACCCTTTAAATTTTTTATAAAAAAATTAATAAATACCTCAGTACATCATTGCATAGTATAAAACAAAGTTGCTTATCCATGTGTATGCTTAGATCTTTAAAAACAAAAAAAAATCGCAACGGATTTTGATGCGGTTTTTTTTAATAGATAGAATGATTCCAGAGGAAGGTTTATAACTATAATTTATCACATTTGCACCCGCGCGAAGCTGGAACGAGTCGCTAATAATGATTAAACAAAAGTAATTTCTGATTCGAGATTTTTTAGTTTTTTGAATTTTCTGAAAAAACTTACTGTGTTAATGTATACCTTTTTTTACACCATCAAAAAGTAAAGATTCCAATGAATAAGAAGCCAATAAACTTTTTTAAAAAATCACATATTTTTACGTGAGATTTTTCGATTGAAAAATAGGCTGTTTTTTCGATGTTAAGTCAAAATAAAGAGCAACTGTGAATATTTTTAATAAAAAAAATTATAGCAAGTTTGGGGCATAAAAAGAAAACTTCTCACCAAAGTTTGTGAAAAAAAAGTAATTTTTAAAGGAGATAAAAATTAAATTGAAAATCTCGGTTTTTTGGACTTTTCACATAGATTTTGAGGCTATGTGAAAAAGTGTAAATACAAAAGTGGTAGATCTTTTTATGGCCTACAAGTTTGCTATTAGACATTTTTCCATAAAACCAGTAGTTTTGCCGGAATTAGAGATAAACCATTTTTTCCCCTTAAAAGCGCACACCCATCCACTTCCCGACCTCAGATCGACCGTAATTTATTTTTCCTTAAATTTTTGGTATATTATCTTCCTTTTCCAATGGGTTTCATTCTACTACTATTTAAGTCCCTTTCAAAAGCTATTTGCACTGGTCTATAAGGTATTAAGTATAAGTCACGTTTTCAAGGTGGGTCAAGAAATAGCTTGGCAGTATATTTATGTTCGCCTAACTGGTTAAAATATACTGAATTTAGCTAATTTTTTTCGCCATTTTCGACTGGCCAGTCTAGTAGTTACTGGCCCTGATTGCTTTGCCAAAAGTCGTGGATTCGATTCTCATCCAGGGCAAATGTTTGTGTGATGAGCTCAATCGTTTGTTCTGTGTCTGGGTGTAATTTATCTATAATATATATGTATTTAGTAATATATAAGTAGGTATATTTATCAGTTGTCTAGTACCCATAACACAAGCTGTGCTTAGCTTGGGACTAGACGACGTTGTGTAACAATTGTGGAATAAAATATTTTCAGGTTTGGTCCCGAAGTAAAGTTTTTTGTTATCATAACTACAATCACGTGATTACTGTCAATACTGATAATAATCAATATACAGATTGACATAAAATTTAATAACCTAAGTCTTCAATATATAAAAAGTCTTTATTTACAAATCGCACGATCAATTATTCCAAATCGAAACAGTAGCCACAACCGAACATAATCTCTATATACAATATGTATTTTGTTTCAAATCTCGAGTACTAACAAACTAATATTTCGGCAAAACTTTGTGAATTATTGAACAGTATTAGGCAAACAGCGACGTGGGCGTTCTTTATGTTTACCTTATTTAATTGAAGTAATCTTTTCAGCTTGATAAATTAACAACAAGGGAAATTAGTGGTAACCTTTAATGTAATAAAATTGGTAGTTAACAACTTGGGAACAGGGTTTGGTTTTGTGTCTATTTAAAGATTTTGTCACTCAATCATGAAACTACAAAAAAAAACCTAAACAAAAGCCAATAGAGAGTCGGATTCGCGCACAAATAGATAAGGTATGGTCATTATCGTATTATGGAAGCCCCACTTAAATAGTTATTTTATACGGTTTTTAGTATTTATTGTTATATGGTTCCTTACGAGAAGTTTAAAAACGAGACCCTGTTATTAAGACTTCACTGTCTCTTTATCTGTCACCAGACTATATCTCACAAACCGTGATAATGAAGTGGTTAAAATTTTCACAGATGATGTATTTCTGTCCTCGCTATAACAATAATAATAACAGAATAAAATTAATATTTAACTAAGTGGGGCTCCCAAACATCAATCGTGATTTATTTGCCGTTTTTTGGGTAACACTAATAACGGCAACAAATAGATTCTTGAAATATTCACAGAACATGAACATTTAGTTTTACATTCACCTTAAAATAAGAAATTAAATTACAATGAAATAAATATTTATGGGGGATCACATACATCAAATGTGATTTTATTGCTTGATATCGTAGTACAGAACTATGTGCGAATCTGACTCGCATCTGGCTAGTTTAAGCCTTTACTTCGCTCAAATCTACGATCGTTTTACTGAAAGATTTGACTGAAAGATCTGAGCAGTGTTTGTCACTTGCCTTCACAAAGGTACTCCGATCGTCGCCCGTCCGGTCGGAAGTTATTAGCTATCAAAGGTGCAGTGCCCTGAGCCATAATTAATGGCAGGTTAATTTCCAATTTCCTACTACGCAAAAGCAGTTTTCGGTACGCTTATGAACCATAATTGCTTTGGAGTCACTCCCAGGGTTGGTGGGTTGAAAAATATTGACATCGTTACTCAAAGGGATGATTAGGTTGATCAAGTAGAAAGCTGTATTTAATTTTGTTAAGCATAGGCTGCTGTTTAACTACTTATCTTACCTGATGGTAACCGATGATGTGGCCGACGATGGAGCTTGTTTGGTTACAAGTAACCTATTCACTCTTGACCTTTCGACTACCAAAATTACAGACACAATTAAAAGAGAATAGGTGTGCGGACACCGGTGTCCTCTTTGAGCTTAATGAATTAAAGACCCTTAAGTTATAGCTTTCATAATATTCAAGTCAAGTCAAGTCAGGTCAAAATCCTTTTATTTCACATAGGCCTATGGTATAGGCATATGGGCACGTGTAAAACTTGTATAACTTTAAGTAAGTTCTTTTTTTTAAATAAATATGAATGGACTGTATGAAAGATGATTTAAGACAAGAATTCGGGTGACAGCTTAGATGACAATGAGTAAAGAAGTGTAATTGTATGTATGTATTTTATACTATCATTTCAATTAAATAGACAGCATTCAACTTATTACTGATACACACTTAGTTACTCTAAATACTAAAACGTTTTGTAATACATACTTAAGTAGCAGAAACCAATTTATTAGCCAATAATTGTGACCACATCTGCGATTCGAAGACGCATATTCATTAAACGTATAGACTAGTAATCTAAATGGTTTCATCAGGCTTTCTGTCTGAATGTCTGTTACAACCGATTCCAATTATCGTTAAAGCTCTAATAATATAGAAAGGCTACTGATTAGATGCCCTTTGTATGTTCATTTACTCTACTTAATTTATATTTTTCGGTATTTTTTTTTTTTTGAGAATCAAATCTTTTAGCACGTTTTTTATCTTCAATCCATCTAGTAATTAGACGTTTCTACAGTAAATTATTTTGATTAGAAGTTTTCATTAGTTAAATAGTATATGACCTAGCAGTGTACCATGCAATGTCAAAGGCTATTTCTCGATGAGACAGATATATCTGCAATCCAACTCATGAAAAGTATGCAGTCCAGTTGATGTCATATCTAACATTTTTATGTTTTTCTTCGACTCATTTTTTTTTTGTTTATTTATATTTTCGAATTGAATATTTGTTGGTTAATAGTTGTTAGGTATCCTGTGTTAATAACATACCTAACCAAAAATGGCACTACAACGAAATCTTTTTTTTAAAACATCTACGCATATGGCTGATAGCATTGGTATTTCACATTTATTTATTAAAAAACTAAGCATAACACTTTACAAAGACGGACTGTAAAGTGCTATTATGCTTAGTTATGCGGTGGTGCAGTAACATAACATATTTAATAAATTGGTTTCATATTTCGCTATCTCTTTTTACACACGCAATATAACGGCATTGACGTCAGTTTTCGACATGTGATTTTTAGTTAAACTTACTGTTTGATAGAAAAAATATAAAAATTGTTTGAATTACCCAATTTGGCAACTTTAATACGACTAGTGGTAATTTCATCCAAAATTTTAAACAGCGAAGCTGGCTAATTTTAGGGTTAAAGCCTCCCGGGGTCAAGGGTTGATACGAAAACGATACAACAGGACTCTGGGATTAAGGCAAGGAAGGAGCGTTGTAGGTTGTTTAGTCAGTAAGAGTCTGACACTGTCTCCGCCCAAGGGCGGGATTCGTTATTGGATGATTTTTTCCTATAATAAAAAGCTAATTTCCTTGAAGGCAGCATTGTGGTGTCCCTACTGAAGCAGGAAGAGGACGTCATACCAGCACACTCTTTTAATAGGTCCGGTTTTCGCTGAACTATTAAATACGCAGTAAGAAGGGGTTGCCAAATTGGTTTCTACTAGTTACTACAGCCGCCATTTGCAATCAAAAAGATTTGTACCGCTCTTAGATTTTATTTTTATTGATGCTGTGGGAGAGCTTTTCCTTTTACTAGAGTACCTAATAACCGCTGGTGGAGCTGTAGTTAAATATAATGTCAAATAATTTTGAGCTACTTTGTAAGCACTTAACCTACTATTTTGATATTGTTTCTCTTAGCGTAATTTTAAGGTTATTTGTTTAAATGTTATGTACTTATATTGTTTTTTCTGTAAATAAACAAATGCTTGGCACTTTATTTGTGGTATTCTATTTATCCAGTAAATTTGATAGATAGATTAAACTTTGTTGTACACCACAAAGTAACAGAACTTACACAAAACTTAAATCTATGAGTACAATGGCGGTGTTATCACTGACAGCGATATCAACCAGACTACCTTATTCTTAGGATTCCAGGGTTTGTACCCAGGAATATAGGAGTACGGTTCAGTTTGTAAAAATCACATGCCTTTCCACTCCGCCCTACAGCAGCACTCAGTATTTTTTCCTCACGTTTGCATAAATGATTACCATCAAATAGGATCGCAGCCAAGCGCAGTTTTATATTGTTTAAAAAAATCGAAATAACTAATGAAAAAAACGTACATAAGTCAATTACTATTTGAATTTTTTGTACAGCTATTTTTATGGTATCATATTTTATTTATTTAATCTTCATGTACAGTAGTGGTACATAGGCGGACTCAGTGCAACAAGGCATTCTCCAGTCAATCTTTGGGTGAAAAAGACAACACAACTGAAGTCGCGAAAAAAATCATGTCATCAGGAAACGTGCCCAGAAGACTGGCATCATTGCCTTGCCATGTCCAATGGCAATGCTAATTCAGTTGCAATAATGCAATTTAAGTTTTTTTTTCATTTTGTATTACTAATTACTTTTTTGAATAATATAATATCGTGTTTAAATATCGGTCACTATTTACCAGTCATACACGAGTATAATTCTTAATTATGACATATTCTTGTTCATGAAATGTTTCAGTTACATGTAGGTAAAGTTTCAGAGATGAGTATGGACATTGCATCGCCAGGAGGTACAAGAGGTATTGCTAGAGTTGACATTTGCCAAACTTAATACCATGCAACTACACACATATTGGAAACTAGCGGTTGTTTGCTAAGGTATATTCCGGCATCCATCATATTAGTACCTGCGTATCTTGGTATTGGCGAATATGGTTCGTATTCGCTTGTACAGGTCTAGTTAAAAATGATATATATTATTATTATCAACACAAGATATGTCATTTCAGCCCTTCAAGTACTGCTAATAAAAACCAAATGTAATAAAAAAAAATCAAAATTATTATTTAATCGATTAACGCAAATGCGCAAACTTTACTGAGTTTATTTTGAATACAACGTTTAAGTTTCTTTTGGGTATATATTATTTTGGTGTACAATAAAGTACTTATAAATAAATAAATATCTACTATTTATTTATTGTGTACACTTATCAGTGTTGTCTTTTTCAACGCATATGCACATAGGGAGACCTACGTACAGTAACATTGAAAAAATAAGAAACAATTTAGCCTTTATTGTAAAATCATTGGTATTAAAACCCCTGTTTTAGTTATTCAACTGGATCTAAATTAGTTTGTTGATAATAATTAACGGGATAAAACACCAGACAAAAAATTGTGTGTGTTAAAACAGATAACTAAATCAAATAATTTAGAAATGAGATGGTGATTGACAATGTTAAAATGATCTCATTTTAACATTGTCAATCACCATCTCATTGCTAATTTTACATCATGCCAATCCGTTTTGATAGGTTAAAAATAAAATACATAAAAATAAAATGAACGGTCTCACAAAATCATTTTGAGAGCTTCAAATTCAAAGTCTACGTTTTTTGAAGTCAGTTCAAAACGTAAGCCTTCAGAACGGTTGATAGCGAGTGTGTACAAACTTATTTATACGTCGCTCGGAACTACGGCGGAGTGTCTGGCGTTATGGGGTGCCGAGTGCTTGCTACTGTGCTGCCTTTACACCACTTGCCTGAGACCTAACTCTGCTATTTTCATAATATCTTCATTCCTACACGATACCATTGTCATCTTGCTAAATGTTCGTAATCTGTTATTCATAATGGCCGATCATTGGTCGGTCAGTGGTTTCGTAATAGAATTGTGGTACGAGCTGACTTGTAACGAATAAAAACAATAACATTCTAATGATAAGTCGCTGATCAAAGGAACAGACATTCATTTGTTCGTATGAAATTACACTTCCAAGCCATTGCTAACAATGGATTGTCAGGGTTGGTCATTGGAAAGTCATAATGATGCTATTTATTTATTTATTTTATACTTTATTTTAGACCGCATTTATCTACAGTAATATAATAAAGAGGTAAAGTTTGTTTTTTTATTTTTTTGTTTGTAGGAGGTAATCTCTGGAACGAATGGTTCGATTGGAAAAATTGAAGCTATAATAGAAAGCTGCTTTACTCCTGAGTGACATAGGCTATAAATTATTTATATAACAAGGATATTAACCGAGCTATCACAACTTTTGTCTCACAAATTTTCCGCGGACGAAGTCGCGGGCAGAAGCTAGTTACAAATATACATAGGACAAACATTAAAAATAAGGGTACATTGGGCGGTCTCATCGAACAAGGCAATTTCTTACAGACAGTCTTTGGATAGACTGCGCAAAAGGAGATAGATCTAGGGTTGTCAGTGTACAATTATAAGAAACAGATAGCAGATTTGAGACTCTCTTCACTTGTCAGGGCAGGCAACGTCTATTTCTTCTTCATTTCAATAGCATTTTTATTATGAAAAAGAGCTTACATGCAGTTACTGTCCATAAATTTTGTCCAACTAATTGTAATACTAGCTATTGCTTTTTTCGTACCAATTTGACACTTTTGACACGGAGAAGCATATACCGTTAATTTACTATACTACTGATCTTATCATATTTGGCCAGAGATTCTAATGATATAAATGTTAATAAAATAAATAATTGTGTTTTACTAGATCGGTACTAGTCAGTAAAAGTCTGGCAAAACCTCCCCGCCTATGAGTAGAAGATGTCATTAAATAAATCAACCAACAAAAAAAAAATACTAGACTGGTACTATTCAAAATATCTAAGGCAAGTTGCTAGTTCAAGTCAACTGGCCAGTACCAACGCTCCACAGGGACGCGTGTCTCGTCACTCAGTGGTACTCAATAATGTATATGCAGGCTGAATCGCGCGGCCTACGATCCGCTTCCATCACACAAAAATGCCACTTTGACACACTGTCCATGTAAACAAAAGCTTGATGAAATGGATTGATTAGGTAGCTGATGGTTTTAGTGCTCTTTGCTTGAGGAATAGGTACATAACCTTGTGGAAACCTGGAAGGGATGTTCTAGACAAACACACCCAGATCTTTATAGTGATGTATTTCAAAAAGTCATGTAAGGTTGAAAACCTTTGTGCATGTATGTACTGTTGTATGTGTATGAAGAAGGTCTGTAGTGTCTTATCACTACAGTTGAAAGACATCAATATTGCTGTACAGGCATCTACAAAAGTAGGGTTTATGCCAGTTAGAGTTGCTACCTCAATCGGTTTTTTCAGTATCCGTCATTATTTTGAACGCAAATCTTTCTGTGATGAAACTTTAATGGCGTGTTCCTACGTTCTGTGCATTGATACCTGCTGGTATTTGCCTAAAAACTGTTACTTTCTTGAAATTATATAATAATGGCTGCAGCCAGCGGCTTCTCCCACATGATAGTGGTTTATGTACAGTTTCATCGGAATTCATTCAGTAGTTTTTTCATTAAAAATAAGTAAAAATTCATACCTACATACATTAAATGTTAAGTTTATAATATTAGTAGGTTTAAAAAAAAAAGAATGTGCTTTCAACGTAGGTATCCAGAACTGTCCAGGTGGCTAAAAATATTGGTCAGACAAAATGTGAGTGTGTGAGTTACATCGATACGAAAGCAAGAACGAAGGGATCCTCGAAATTCCAAAATAAGTTGAACTGAATTGTAGTGCCATTTAACACTACATACTTGAAAAAATATAATAAAGTTCTTCCGTTTTCCACTTCCCACATACTCTAATGAGTCATCGTCACAACACAATCACACGCACTAAAACATAACCTTGAACCTGAATAAGGTACTTTTCGCACCCACTCGGGGGTACTACGGCTGTCTGAAGTAGTCTGGAGCGAGACACCAAGGAGGGGTCCTAGCACTACACGTACCAGGAGGTCGGAAAGATAGGACACGCAATGGTGAGAAGGTTTTAAAAAATAATTTTGGTAAGTTGTATAAGAAATGTGTTACTTTAGTTTGTAAGAAGCCAAATTACCTAAACTAGTATTAGTACACAACGTTAACCGTTTAACTATACATCGTTTAAATTTTGGTCGTTTTAATCCCGTGGAAGGTCGATCCGGTACATGAGACACCATCGATTTGTACAGATAAAATAAAAAAAATAATTTTTAAAATTTCTTAAAATAAAATTAATTTACGCGGATACGAAAATCGTATCTTTAAGTAAAGAACACCTGAGCGATTTAATGGCCGTAGGCAGTTGTCGGTCGATGTGTACTAACTGCTTACGACCATTGAACCCTTTTGAACCCGCCGATTAAGAAAATAATTTTAAAAACTTATTTTTTTAATAATAATACTTAATTTTTTAATTTTATTTTTACAAATCGATAGTGTTTCATGTACCGGATGGATCCTCCACGGGATTAAAACGTCCAAAATTTATGGGTGTATATACATAAAGGCGAATATGGCGTCATTAAACTCCTCCGCATCGCTGTCGACTAGTAGTGTGTATGTAGTCACCCTAAAGGCTGACAGCATTGCCACGTTGTATGGCAATGTTTAGACTTTGACCGAGGCACAAGCCAGGCCTTGGATCACGTGAAGAGTGAACTAAGCATTTGGATAACTCTTTAAAACGTGTATGAGCTTTCGGATCTCACGACCCAACGAGTTTCAACCCGCAACGGCACAAAAATATAACTGCCGACGAGGTTGTTATATTCACGCTATTTGAGGTTCGTTTAAATATTTTACGTATTAATATGTTTACCTACAATTACATTTAACATAATAAATACACAAACTGTAATTAGTATGTTCAGAGTCAGTTACAGAATTTAGCAATTTCGAATTAAGTAATTTTTTGTTTAAATATGTAAATGTGAAAGATGGACAAGGAGTGGCCTACCAGTGGGACACAATAATACTATTACTAAAACTACCACCTACTTGTCCTAAAGTAATCAAGAAATATTTATAAGTTGAAAGTAAAGTATTGATAAATTCGTGATTGCGTCACTAGTGTGTTTGTGTGTGCCAGATATCTACGAGTTGACCAATGTTAGTGCGTCAATTTCCAAATTATTGGCCTATAATTAGGATTATTATTATTGATTTCTCAAAGAAATTGTTTAATTTTTTGGGTTTTATATCCAATTTGGCACGATTTTGTAAAAATCCTCCGTGTGATACTGAAAATACCACTCAAAAATTTAGTCTCACTTCTCTCTACCAAAAGTAAAGTAAGTTATATTATACTATATATATAATATTAGGGATATTTATGTGTAAAAAAACCTCATAGAACACTTTTTTGATTAAACTCTTGCTAGCTCCAAACGATTTAAAAGGTTAATTGTAATTGAATTTTATATTCAAAATTTAACACTAAAATTAAATAATCAAAACTATTTACGATGACATAAAACTAACATTTAACACACGTGTTAATTTATAAAATTTAATTAACTTACTCGTGTACTCGAGTGGAAAGCCTGGATCGGCAATTAATATTAGATAGTAATTAATTAGTATTGTAATTTATATGCGAGTAACAGCTTGTATTCATTAACAAGATAAGATTATTAAGTCAAACTATTTCTAATATTATTATTTAAGGGGGAGAAACACGACTTTTGATAATTTTAAATCCAATGTCACGTTTAAACCGCTAGTTGGTGTATTTCGAAAAAAAATTATGTTAAACGAGACTTTTCTAATAATTTGGCAAAGAAATATTTGCATTGTTTCTTCTTTGAACTTAGTGTAATTTGTTCACAAAGTAGTGACACATACCAAAAAAAACGAAAATCAGGCAAAAACCATTGGGTATATCCAGGAGGTTAGATAGACTTCAGAAAGAGATACTCTATCAGCAATTATAGACAAGCTTTCTCTAGAAAACTAGTTCTTTAACCTTTTAGAAATGGATACAATTTGTAAAGGATTAACAAAACTTACCAAGCATATTGAATAATCTTGAAAGGCTTCAAAAATAAATAATCAAAGAAACCTAATTGCTCAATATAAAATAAATTACAGAATAATTTTACGAAAACTGTTTCCTAATAAATTTGCAAAATTGAAACCTATTTCACACAACGCAATCTAGTTTAATATAGCTTAAAATTATATCCCTAGGTACCCTAAATAAAAGGACTTATTTCCGGCCGTTTACCCTTCGTTTAGGGGCTGTTTAGGACGTGACTGCCTACCATTTGCACCCCCACCCTCACCTGGCAGACACCCCTTATTCAGTTTGCAGATTCTATTCATGATTTTAGGTTCGCTGTACACGTAGTTGGGTGAAATATTTTGGATTGGCAGCGATAAAGGTGAAGGGTGCGAGGGTTTCACACGCAAAGATATTCAGGGTAAGGAGTGTGCTGTTGTATTAAAATTATTTACAGAGAGTTCTATTATTATAGTGATTTTTTTTACGATGGGCAAATTCAAATCATCCAATAATGAATCGCGCTCTTGAGCGGAGCTGAAAACAGTGTCAGACTCTTACTGTAACACCTCACCCCGTTCCTTCCTTACGTTTCGCACTGGGGCCAAGTCTTGTTTTCAGAAAGATTCCCTGGGCCCCAGTAGGCTTCATCGGTTTCTCAGAGTCTCTACGATTATTATAGTGACGATGATCGTCATCATTTCTGCCGATAGACGCCCACTTTTGAATATTACAAGTGTCTTGCCCCAAGTGTCATATATATACCTGTCCTGTACTTCTCGAATGTCTATGAAATGTATATCTCTTTAATATATAGATTCATAAACAAAAACTACAATATCCATTTCAGTCTAAGTTTTTTGATAAATCAGGATTTCAGACAGAATTTATCCACTGAGAGAATATTTAATTCCTAGCAAACCTTACTTGTGTCTTATCTATCTTAGTATAGCGCATCTTTGACTACCCTCGGGGACTTTCTACCCCTTTAATTGTGACGACATATTGGCGTGAATTGTGTGAAATCAACCAAACCTCTCGTCTAGGCGGTTCCTAACTGGTGAAGCGTGATGGTATAGTTAAGGGGGAGATATACGATTTTTGATAGTTTTAATTCTAACATCACGACCAAACAGGTAGTCGGTATGTTTTGAAAAAAAAAACTGGGGCCAAGGGTTCGTGTCTGAAAGGAAGGCTCTAGCCCTGATATAGATGGCGACATAGGAACGGGGTAGGTTGTTTACAGTGTCAGACTCTTAAGTCTGACACTGTTTTCCGCTCGACCCAAGGCTGGGATTTGTGTGATTTTTACCTACCATAAAGAAAAAAAAATGCGACTATTTTTTTGCAGACAAAAAGCGAAGAAGAGGCAAAAACCATTGAGTGTACTTTTATGGAACTTTCACAAACTAAAATATAATTTAATTACCAATCTTTTGAAGCTTTTATTATTTTGTGTCTAATACATAAAGGACATATAGCTGCAAAATCTTGATGCGCCTGAAACGGCGCTAGCTCGTATTTTTTTTTTCGATTAAGGTCGTTGGCGTATATCAACCCTTTAACGGGGGATCACAAATACTTGTGTGTGTGTAACTACTGTTAGGTGCGAAGAAGGGATTGTTTTAATAAGTATTGATTTTAATATATACACCGTGAAATTTAAATGGTTGTTTTCCCGCGGCAGAATGACTTGCCATAAGGAGTACTTTTGAAGCATACATAAAAAATAAAAAAATTAAAAAGTTTTTTTTTATAATTAATTATTAAAAATATTTATCAACTCAAAAAAGCGAAAACAATAGTAACATTAGACGTAATTTGTAGGTACTACTAGAGTCGCATGAGCAGCCCGCCGTCAAAAGAAACCGATTCATTAAATATTTGAACCAAAATAAGCTCTCGCACGTTGTGATACGTCATAATTAGCTTGCACTCTACAGGTCCATTTTTTGTTTTTAATATTTTATTTCTTTATGAAACGTTTGTATTACCAAGATACAACCATTTCGCTGAGGGAAAACAACCATTTAAATTTCACGGTGTTTATAGGGTGAATGGTAGTTAGTGACCGATACTTAAACACGTGATTGTAGTCATGATAACAAACAACTTTTACTGTGGGATCAAAACTGAAATCGCGAAAGAACGTCACATTTACATGTTCGCCTAACTACTGATCAAAATGTGCTGAATTAAAAAGAAAATAGAAAGAACAAACCAATTTTTTTCGTGATTTCAGGTTTGTTCCGATATCCAAAATTATTTGTTATCATGACTACAATCACGTGTTTAATATTATATATTATTATATATAATAATTTCTATATATTGTCACCTTATTAAATTAAAGTAAATAAAAGGTTTTTTTTATCTTCAAAAGACCTTTGTCCAGTTATGGTAAATAACGGGTTTATTAGTTTAGATTAAATATTTGACAGCAGAACACCTTTATCACTGAAATAATTAATGAAAATCTTACCTTGGGTATACAGCATACTACTTCCACCAGGAAGTTTCCATTCCCCTTTTCTTGTTTTAATCATTCATACACCACTCACCTGCAAATAAAGAAAAATCAAATTAGGAACATTATTGTTTGGGTGTCAGTTAAACAGACTTATTTTAAATAGCAGTATTCGCCTCTAATAATCTACATAGACTTTTAAATTATTCTTATTTTCTAGGGCTATAAAAAAAAATTACCCCCAAAGGCTATAAAAGGACTGATAGCCCACCGTACGCAAAATACGCGCCTTAGACGTGGTATTACGGATACTATACTATACTAGTGTTGCCCAGTTACTGGGCTGTGGAGATCTGATAGGCAGACACTCCGTGTAAAATTCAGCCACAGCAGGTTAGATTGCAAGCCAACCCCAAGCGAGTTGGGAAAAGGCTAGTGTCATTCATAAAAAATTACATATAATACAAATTATATCAAGTCCAGGGAACTCATTAAAAAAGCACATTAACACTCTGAGAAACAAGTTCTTAAATCTATTAAACATTTTAGTTATACCAAGAATTAACTTCAATAGGTACTACACAAGTAGATATAACAGTGCCAGTAAATTGGACTGGATTGTTATACAGTTTGCGCGAAACGAACCTCACTAAATTATTTAGTAGACTAGTCAAAATTCAACACAGATTGTATAAAGCAAATATTACAATGAATGTTGCTGTTAAATGCACGGAGGCAGCCCTAGGGATGGGAACAACTTTGTAATTACTATCGATAAAAAATTTTGTCACTGATGATGCCCATGAATTTTGTTAACGTTTTTGTTTTGATGCATTTTTGAATATTATATTGGCGTTATAAGAACGCAAATTATAATTTTTTGCAAGCAAGAAACTGTCTATTTTTTTCAAGTTTACTTGTCGACTTGATTTCAAAATATAACCAACAATTGATACAAAATATTGATTAACTTTACTACAACCCATGAATTGCGTACTTTAACTACATGCATTGTGAGAATCTCCTAAAGTAAATTAAATTTAATTCAGCGAATGGATAAAAATATAATATCAAGTAATTATCGACAGCTGGAAATGTCAACGATGTCAATACAGTCGTCCTTTGGTAGCAAACAACAATCGACAAGACAAATTCCCGTGTCTGTCCACACTGGCGTGCACACAAACAAACAGGTGTTCCCGAGCCAAGTGGAACGCATAAATATCGCAAAACACAAAGTTATCGATGCCACTAAGCCGCCTTTATTGACTACGTTTCCCTACACTAGTGAAACGACCGAACAACAGCTGTAGTCACACCATTTTAGACTTTAACACTGGAGTATAGGATTTAGTTTGTGTTGTGTATGTGATCAAGGATGTTCCGTTAGTGTTACACAAACTTCGGTTTTGCAATAATGATAGCATGACAGCAACGGTGTGTATAAAGTGCGTTTCATATAGTAAATCGATATGGGGGCTTCGACGTCGAATACAAACTGGTGCTAAGTACTGGGATCGCTGATTTGCGGCGCGGAAAATCCTGATCCTAAATTATGGCGGACGCGAATGGTCAAATTCGTAAACCGAATAAGCCGTTAATGGGCAAATTGGTGAAAATCAGCAGCTTAGTGACCTAGATAAATACATTTGAAAGCGTAACTTTAAATTTTTAGTCAGTAACATTCACAATTCAATCTACGTCAAAACAGTTTTAGTAATAATAATATTCTTATTTGTTATTTTTTGTCCCAAGTCCACGAAGAAGTTAAAAAAATCATTAAAGTCATAGTGGTCATCGACCCAGCTACAAATCGTAGGCCCCCCCCTACGATTTGTTGAAGAGCTGGATCACTAAGCGCTGTTGAAGACTGGGCTTCTGTCCGGTTAATTACCGGTCTGCTGGACGGCAAGATACCAATCGCTCGATGTCCGCAAGCCAGGCGCAGGCCTCATCTACCGTGGCTGGTAGTCGGGGTTGGAATCTCGGCAGCTGGGGTAAGACTTCCATTCACTCACCCAAGCGGCCACCTTCTTCACTAGCGTATCTGTTTCGCAGAAGCTTTCATTCCTTCTCGCTTCCCTCATAGCCTGAATCAGGGCCTGGTGCGAAAAGTCGAGGAGACGGCGGTGCTCCGCCCTAGCGGGGCACACCTCTACCGTATGATCCATCGTGTCCGATCTTGCTATCATGGAGTTATCATGTTGAAATTTCTATCAAATACTTCGTTACTTAGAAAACTGACTGGACAGAAAAATTGCCAAATGAACCTATAAAACAAAAGAAATTTAAATTTTACTACAAGCCAGTCCTTCTAAAAATGAAATTTATCAAAAATAAGTTTGAAGATATTCGTTAATAATTTTCAACATTTAATTCATGAGAACTCGAATGCCTTTTGTGCAGGTTGCTAGCAGACATGGTAGAAATAATCCGATTATAAATATAGACTGCTGTCTCTGAGTCGCTGTAGTAAGTAATTGCTTCTGGTATTACAAAATAGCAGCTTGATCTTTTGTTTTCAAGTGGCTGATTGTTATTGACTCTATTCTGTTTCTTTTGTTTTATTGGTTTGGTTTAATTTATTGAGTTTTATTGTTGTTTTATTGATTGGTTTGTTTTATAAACTCGATCAGATGGTTAATGTTTCTATATATGCGTAGATTTTTTTTTGGTGGGAAAAATCATCTAATGACGAACAGTTTCATTCTTACTGATTGAACAACCCACCTCATTCCTCCTTAGCTCTCATACCGGGGTCAGACCTTCCTTTCATAAACCGGACCGGGGTCCCAGTAGGCTTCAGCCCTGCAGTTGGGCCTGTACATTTGCTAACAACTCCATGAGGCGCGCGAGAACAGAGCGCGCCGTCGACGACCTGGCTTGGTCTGGACCGTTACCAGACGACTGGACGGTGAGCTACCCATTTCAAGCCGTTTGCAAGCCCGCGCCTACGGTGGCCAAATATACGTAGGTGGTGTTCACGTATAGAAGACATCTTTGGGCATACTTGTTCCATCGTTAACCTCATCTAACGCCTACCATCAACCTGGATCCTGATCAAGGATGGGTTCATAGAGAGAACAGATAATTGTTGCATCAACTTGTAATATATAGTAAGTGAATAGTCACGACCTAATCGGTAATAGACAGAATATAAAGAAAAAATAAATATATATTAAAATTAAAAAAATATATATATAAATTTAAAATAAATATATCAACCAAATAAAAAAATCAGCGCGGTGGCTCTCACACTATCAACGCAGTTATTTGCTGAGCTCTGGCCGTTTGGCGCGGATGTGACGCATATTTTGCATTTTATCATATAATTTTGTTTTTTTTATAATATGCGACCTACTTTTTTGCGCAAATTCTAAATTCTGAATTTTTCTTTCTTTCTTTCAGAAAAAATGTAAACAGCAATTGCTTCTATTGCGTTTGTTTAGTTTCTTGCACATTCTTCTCCATTGCGACCTACTTTTTGGAATGTGCAATTAGCGTCATTTTTCTGACAGATATTCGAAGGTACATGGATAGCGACGGCGGCCATTGTGATTTGGAATGTTAGGACTAACAGTTGTGAATATTTACAAAAACTGAAAATTGTACTGTCAAGTAATTAAAGACCGCCTATTGTACACTTATTTTTATTAATGTTTATCCTGTGTTAAGCTAAGGTGTGCAATAAAGTTATAAATAAATATTAAATAAAGGCTTTCAGGAAATTGAAGGCTTTGTATAATTTTAGCTGATACCGCTCACACAATAATTAGATAAATTAACAACACCCCAAGTCTATGTACCGGTTTCAGGCATTATACGACTCAAACAAAACTAACTTCCCAAAGAAAATGTACGTAGCTCATAAATGTCTACAAGATATTACCAAAACATATTCATTAAGATAACAATCCTGGCGCCTCCGACGCCAATCTAAGTTTACTCTACTCTTCATAATGACGGCAACCTCGGGCAATTTGAAGGAACACTGCAGGACAGTACAACTATACATATTACTGTATTCATGGTGTTGTTGGAGACACGAAATACCAATTAAAAACTGAATAAGTAGGAATTGAACTCGTTTACTTAGGGTTCTGTACTAACTAAAAATGACGACAGTTCGTGTGAAAAGAAATTCTAGTCGCAAAAAAAGCACGTAACTACTAATTAACAGTTTTTCATATTTTTCATACGCTTGTACACCTTGCTTCATTTCAAATTTTAGGATTCTATGAATTTTTATTCCCTGGAGTGGGAAACGTACGTTTGTGCGACATAAACGGCCTTAACTTTTTAAATTAGTTGTGTTTGATTTTTTCACAACTTCAAGGGACCACAGACCTGAGTATATGGTTTTAATTTCAACTCGATACCTTTAGTACATTTCCTAGATCAACCAGAAAGTGACCGAATGAGGTTTTCGTTACTTGCTTTTGGATTGAAGAAGATATTAGATGTGTCAGGATTGTCAGGATTGAGAATCAACGCAAAATTGTGCTCACTGTGGCCATAGGTTCTACGAAAGAGGACTCTAGGGCCTTGGAACGCATGTAAAGAAAAGACATTAAGAACAGGAGTGGGTTTTAGTCAATAAAAAAAATCTGAGTCCTGATCATAGAGTGGGAGTATTGGAGTAATTCGTGCTTAAAAACAATACAATAAGTAACTGAAAGTACAATATACAATATACCGAAAAAAGATATTTAAAGTTAGAAATAACTTCATCTACTATGCTCTTTATTTTTGAGGATTGCCATTAGAAATTTAATAAGGACGATATTAGATGAGAGAAAGAAAATAAACTGTTGCCTGAAGAAATAACATGACATCACTGCGACCATTTCATATGTGCTATTCCGGGACATGATCTACTGATGTAAAAAATTTCAACTCAAGCCGTTCTGTTGTTTGAGTGTAAATGGTAACAAACATACAAGCATTAAATAAAGAAGTAAATACACGTCACACAATATATAAACGTGTAATTAATAACGCAGGTACCAAAGAAGCTATACATTATTGTGTATTTTGATTATTTTTCCCTACCAAAACTATTTGATATCAAATCCAAATTCTACCCAAAAACCGGGTATCCGGTCCCGATACCCGTTTCAGCGGAACATATGCTATTCAAGCGATCAATCATTCTAATCACCCCGCGCGGAATACCTTAATCCTACATTTAATTTGTCTCTTTGTCTATTCACGTCACGTAGTAATTAAATTATATTCGTACGTTCCTACTAGATTTTGAGGCGGTTTTGCTTGTATTTCGGTTATGAATTTATTAAGGAACTAACTTCTATTAGTCGTTTCGTCTAGGACATTTTCAGCGTTTTGCATAAGCCCTAATACCTTTGTCAAATATCCACTTACAGTATACAATAGGCATATCTAGTATGATTTTTTGTATTACATGATAGCAAAAAATTATAGCAAATAAATATACTCCCAGGTTAAAAAATGTCCTAAATGCTAATCTACAGAGTAGCGAATGTAGAGGCCCAAATGCAGGGCCGAGGCCTACTGGGGCCCCAGTCCGGTTTCTCTAAGGAAGGTCAGACCCCGCTATGAAGGCTACGAAGGAACGGGAGGGTCGTTTAGTCAGTAAGAGTTTGACACAGTCTCTCGCTCTGCATAAGGGCGGGATTCATTCAATAATTTTTCCCAGCTTAAAAAAAACATACACCCAGGATAAAAAGTATCCTAAGTACTAATCTCCTGAGTTTCGTCATACGTAAAGGAGTAACAAACATAGTTACAAATACAAACATACGTACTCATAAAAACCTTTATAATATTAGAGAGACTAGTAGTTGCCAGTGGCTTCTCCCGGATGACAATAGAAAATTATCCCAAAACAACATACTTTTTTAATATTATCAATAAGCTCGTTTCGAGCTAATTTCTTCACGATGTTTTCTTTCACCGTTATGAGAGTAGTGACGATGAGACAAACAAGGACTACTCGTTTGTCACATGTCACTCAAAGCCGTTCAGCCGTTGGAGCTATGCGGAGTGTCAAATACACCTAAATTCAAACAAATTTTGCCTTCATAATATTGGCGTGACATATAAAAAACTTTTCTTAATTATTAGAAATATAAATTTAGACAGTGAAAACTTACTTTATTAGTCTGAGGCCTTTGATTTTAGGTGTAATGATTTCAGTCTGACCTTTGAGACCCTAAGGGAAACATTGAAGTTCGTAGACAATGAGTTCTCATAACTTGTAGCCCTTAACGATGTCTAAGACCGTACTAGCATTACGCTAGGTAGGCACTTTATCACCTTGGAGAAATAAGACAAGACATTATGACTACATACATATCATGTCATAAGTCAAAAATGGAATGCGATATAATGGAAATTACAGTACGGCTGATGGATCTTGGTGAGTGAAATTAAGCTCTGTGAATTTTAGTGCTTGAAAACTCGTAAAAAAATAAATGTGAGTGTAATTGTGACCTTACCAAAAATAATCAACCACAGCTTTAATACAAAATCGTGTGGAATTTTTATCTTATTATTATAATTATCTTATTATACTTAATATTATCTTATTATTATTTATCTTATTATTATAAGATAAAAATTCCACCACGACAAGACTAGTTTGAAAAGGTCAAGATTAAGATCAGAAATTTTGGGTTAAATTTTAGAACTAGGACAATAAAAAAACACAGTAAAACTTAAAAAAAAAACAATTGCGAGTTTCTTTTTTTTAAACTTTCATACATCATCATTCAATTTCAGCTAAAAGACAACCATTGTTTGGACATACTCCTGCAAATCTCGTCAGGTCGTTGGTCCACCTTATTGGAAGTCTCCCAATGCTGCATCTGCCGGTACGTGTTCAGTTTGTCACAAAATCTATTATAGATGTTTTAAATTGAAGCATTAAAATCCAAACAAAGAAAGCATAAGCAGCCTTATAATATTCCCACTGTTGGGACGCAGGCTTTTTCTGTAAGAGAGAGGAAAGGTCTTAGTCTACCACGCGGGGTTGATGTCAGATGTCTTCGAGACACGATGTTTTCCTTCACCGTTTTGAGAGCAATGGTGATGAAATAAGCTGAGTTTCAACCCACGACCTACAATTCCTAAGTTGGGTTCGTTAACATCGGAATACAACTGCTCTCCCTAAACGCATAGTAGGAACAGTTTCATTAACAATTCCTGAATAATTTCAACTCAAAAATTCACAAACATTTTTTTCAGTCTCAATAGCATAATTTTCGCCTACGCCACTGAGACGTGTAAATACGCATCCAAATACGACAATAGTAGTGTCGACAATTAGTCGTGTCGTCTAGCCGAAGCCTTTCAACATTAAGCTGCAGCCAGACGCCGTTGTCGCCAGTTTTATTTCGTCTATATCTATAGATACACGGCTGAAGGGTTCTGGAAGTGTCTGCGTGTGAAGTTCGCGACAATATGGGGCTGTTGAAAATTTTATCACGGAGAGGAATGATAATTTTGGGGTACGATGTGGTACAGAATGAATATTTTGGCAATAAGTAAATGAAACAAGTTTTCAATGAAAAAAATTTTTTTCATAACAAGCTTTTATAGCGGTGGTCTATACTTATATAAATAAAACTCGTCAAGACGATTCACACGAGCCCAAACTCGCCGTGGTTGTGCCGTTTAATTACAGAGTTCCTATGGCTACCTCGCGATTCCATCATCAGATCAGCTCCATGTCATCATAATATTGCATTGTCATCCGAACTAAACGTGTATACCAAATTTCAGCTCAATCGGAAACCGGGAAGTGGATCAAATTTAAGTTGCAAGATTTGATTACAGAACGACAGACAACGGGACAGGTGAAAGTAAATAAAAGCTTGTAAAATATTGATTTACCCATCAAAAAATGCTAAAAAGATAAAGGTAGAAGAAAGGTACCTTCGGATTTATGGATTTGATAGAGAAGATGAAAAAAAACGCAGGTATCAGTATTTGTTTTCTCTGGAACTGTAATTGAAGTCTCAGATATAAGGTTACTTATTGCAGCTAACATAACAAAATTACAGACAATGATATCTTAAATTAAAACAAATTAATATAGTAAGTAAATCTACAAATAGGTACAGCAAAATTTTAGATTACGAGCCTATTGTGCATCACCAAAAAGCACACTTTCTTTAGTGTTGTTGTTGTGTTGTAGTATTATTGTTGTTGCTATCTCTTTAATTTTTTTACTTTCAAAGTGGATAACGTTTCTAGTAAACATAGAATCTTCAGAAACAGGCGTAGGTTCGTGAATTCTTGGCATTACCCGTGTCATGAGTTGCAGGGCTTCCTTTAAACGCATTGTTCTTCACCACTCATTTGTATTTTAAATATTCTTTTTATTTTGTAAAAAGAAATAAACCATATTAAAATTTAAGGATCAATTTGATTTATTTATCATTAAGAGTTTTCCTATAGTTTATTTGAAACTAAGTCATCTGAGTTAGAGACTACCGAAGATACATTACTTTAAAATATTTTTACCAACCAACTTAATTTTCAATCAATTCAACGTTAGGTTTTTAAGAGTTTAGAGGGCTATCAATGAAAACAAAAAAAAAATCTTGGTCTTATAAAAAAAATTAAAAAGATAAAACCAAAATGAAAATGTATTTAAAAATACTGCACTAATCAATTTTAAGCCGATAATGTAGACTGACCTTTTATGAATAGACGGGTCCATAGATATATCAAACAGTAGAGATATGTTATCAATACAATTTTGTTCGAGTTCAGATGTCTCCAAACTACGCCCATTTTTTCACTAACACAAATTCAAAATCTATACGTACGCCACACGACCTCACATGTTTCACGGACACAGAGATATAGATATCACACATATGAACTTTTTTATGAAACACACTCAAAAAAGAGGTGGAGCATCGTCTTGTAACTATGGGCTCAGTCTAAACACACATATGCAAATTATACAATTAGTGATGTCAAGTAGCCGAGAAAAAAATATCGATAAATTCAGAGTTGCAAAATTTGTTATATCTTACCAAGGCAATCTTTGATGAATTATACGTTAATGACTTTTTATTCCGTTTGCAGCTATATTTTTTTGACACGGATAACTGTGTCATAAAAAATATAACTGATGCTTACACAGGAACAATGTGTAATGAGTCTACACACACATCCAGGATTGTCACCACCTTCGTGGGATAGGACCTCCATACACCTATTATCTTCTATCTAACTAAAAAATATCTTCACTTAAAAAAAAGCTAAAAAATTCGAGTTACGAGATGTTTAATAGGAACGTAATATTATACGAAAGATCTTAATTTATAATCATATTATTTAATCATATAATTGCAATACAAATTAAATTTTGTAAACACTATCTAGAAACTATTCATAGTACTAATAAACAGTAGCTATTAAATTACATTACGATTAACTGTCCACTTCTAAGTGTGCTCCATATAAATAAAGTTAGGAAATCATTTTAACTTTTATTAAGTAAATAAAATCACATACAACTTTGAAAAAAAAATCTGAGATTGTTCGTGGTTTGATAGATTACCATGAAAGAATTTAGTTTTGAAGTACACTTTATTTATTATTTAATTTTATTATAAACCATATGGTTTTTTTTTTTTTTTTTTTTTTTTTTATGGTAGGTGAAAATCATCCAATGACGAAACCCGCTCTTGGGTGGAGCGGGAGACTAGTGTCAGACTCTTACTGACTAAAAAACCTACCCCGTACCTTCCTTGCCCTATTCCTGGAGTCGAGGTAACAGTTTCCCACTTCCCTCTAGACTCCGGGAGGCTTCGACCCTGAAGGGCCCCTGCAGTTTGCTGACAACTCCTTGAGGCGCGCGGGAACGGTGCGCGCCGTTGACGACTAGGACTCGGTCTTACAGACGACCGGACGGCGAGCTACCCATTGCTCACCGTCCGCGAGCCAGTGTCTACGGTGGCCGGATATCGGCAGGATCGCGGCGGCGACGGCTACGGCGAGTACGCCGTTGCCTTTGCCTTATGCGGTCGGCCTCCTCCCTTACGAGCATTACTGCTTCGCAGAAGGAGGCGACCGCCTGCCATTCCTCTTCGCTGTGGACCATGGCCTGAACCAGGGCCCGGCGCGAGAGGTCGCCGCCGCCGATCACCCCCACGAGGACACGGCGATGCTCTTCCCAAGCAGGGCACACCTCCACCGTGTGCTCCACCGTGTCCTCCGGGCTCGCCTCACAGTGGCGACACCCGGACGTCTCCTCCGCACAAATCCGGTGCAGGAATCTCCCGAACTTCCCATGTCCGGTGAGAACCTGCGTCATGCGGAAGGTGAGGACGCCGTGAGGTCTATCCAGCCACGCCTCAAAGAGGGGCACTACCGCTGAGATTACGGTGTGCCCAGCGCTGGGTTGCGACAGTCGCTGTTTCCACTTCACCATGAGATCTCGCCGGAGCTCCTTCCGCCACGCCTCGACATGTTCGGGCAGCGGATCTTCGCCCCGGCGTTGCACCTCCACGCGCTGGTCGTGCATGCGTGCAAGGACTGTTGCCTCCAGATCCCATGGTGGTAGGCCAGCAAGGAGGCTCGCCGCCTCTCGGGACACCGTGCGGTATCCCCGCACCATCCGGATGGCCATGACCCTCCGGCAGGCGTTCAGCTGGGCCGCCGGGCGTTTACGCAGCGTCGGCGCCCACACTGGTGCCCCATAAAGGGCCATGGACCGGACGATGCCGGCGTAGAGCCTCCGGCAGAAGGCGTCTGGACCCCCAAGGTTCGGCAGGAGCCGCTTGAGAGCAGCCCCCGTCCGATTGAGTTTGGGGGCCAGACGTCGGAAGTGCTCCTCGAAATTCCACCGGCTGTCGAGGACAAGTCCTAGGTACTTCATCGTCGACCCGACGCCGATGTGAACTCCTTCTACCGTTAGTTGGGAACCCGTTGGTGGCGCGTTCCGAGGGCCGTGAAAGCACATGGCCTCGGACTTGTGCAGTGCCACCTTGAGTCCCAACTGCTGGATCCTCTCAACGACTGTCGCAACCCCACGTGTCGCTAGTTCGACCGCCGCCTGGTACGACCTTCCCTGCGCTAGGACCAGCGTGTCGTCTGCGTAGCAGACCACGCTGACCCCTACGGGGAGGTCGGCGCGCAGCACGTAGTCGTACCCGATGTTCCACAAGGGCGGTCCTAGTACCGATCCCTGCGGGACACCGCACGACATCTCTCGCCGTTTCCAATCTCCTTGGTGACCGGGGTAGACTATGTACCTGTCGGACAGGTAGGCCTCGATTGTACGACAGAGGTAGTCGGGCACCCGGTGATACCGGAGTGCCGTCCTAATGCAACTCCAGGGCAGGGAATTAAAGGCGTTGGCGATGTCCAATGACACCGCCAAGACACACCTGCCCCGGGACACCGCATCCCCCGTCGTGAGGGCTCGCACGCGCATGATGGCGTCCACCGTGGAGCGCCTCCTGCGAAACCCGAACTGGTCGTCCGCGAGATCGGGCCCCTTCAGTGTTAGGTGCTTGACGAGGCGGTCTGCAATGACTCTTTCAAAGAGCTTGCCCACCTCGTCAAGCAGCACAATGGGCCGATACGCGGACGGAGAGTCCGCAGGGCGCCCCGGCTTCGCGACGAGGACCAGTTTTCCCGTCTTCCAGGGAAGTGGGAACTGGCCCCTCTCCAAGCATGCGCTAAAGAGCCCCCCCAATCGAGACCCGAGAGCCTCCATGGCCAGGACCCAAGCCTTTCCTGGCAAGCCGTCGGGTCCTGGGGCGGTATTCTTCGCACCCATCCTGCGTACCGCCACTCTCATCTCTACCTCGGTCACTTCCGGAGCATTGGTACCGTCGTCGCTGACGTGGTCCGCGTCAGACACCGCTGGTGGCGGAGCCATGGGCGGGGGGGAGTGGTCCCCCCGCGCAGGGAACAGAGCGCTCACCACACCCTCCACGATCTGTGGCCGGAGACTCTGCGTCAACGGGGGAGCCCATGGGCGGAGTTTCTCTCGCACCAACTTGTATGGGCGTCCCCACGGATCAGCGTTGAGCGTCCCCAGCCACGCTTTGCAGGCCTCCTCTTTGGCCCGCTTTATCTCCGATCGGAGGGTGCGCTTTGCCACCCTGTATCCCTCATACAGCTCCGCCTCTACGGCCTCCGCATCCGGCGGGCGGAAGCGGCGCCTGCCGTGTCTGGTATACCGGTGTCGCGCGGCATTGCATGCGGCGCGCAGCGTCGCAAGCTCCGGCGACCACCAGTACACCTGGCGTCGGGCGCGTCCTGGGCGGAGACGGGGCATTGCCGCGTCGCAAATTTGCGACAGGGCCTCCCGGAACCACTCCGCCTCGACGTCGATGTCGGCAGGCCTGACCGGTGCTTGCACCCAGGCCTGCACCGCCGCGGCTTCCAGGAAGAGCTCCTTTTCCAGCTGCCTCAGCGCCCAACGCGGACCACATGGGGTCTGTCGGACCGGCGCGGTCGAGGTCTGGGCGGAGACGTCAAACCGGATATACCGGTGGTCCGAGTATGTCTCCACCCCCTCCATGACGCGCCAGTCAACTACACGCGGTGTCAGAGCGGGGCTGGCGAACGAAATGTCCACCACGGACTCACCCTGCACCCGCACACACGTGGGGACAGAACCCCGGTTTAGGACGACCAGGCCTGTTTCCAGAGCCCAGTCCTCCACCAACCGACCCCGCTGGTTCGTGAGCCGGGAACCCCAAGCCATGTTCCAGGCGTTGAAGTCCCCGCAGACGACCACGGGGAGGGTACCATACCCAGCGACGACGGTCTTCAGCTCCCTGAGGGAGTCGTGAAGATCGGCGAGAGTTCTGTTCGGGGACAGGTAGACTCCTACCACTGCAATGTCCCCGAACCGTGCTGCCACGCAACCCCGACCCTTCGTGACGGCCTCGAGGGTCGGGGTACCAGCGGCGGCCGACGAGATAAGGGTCACCGAGCCGCTCAGGTCCTGAACCCAGTCAGCTCTGGGCAAGACAAAGTGCGGCTCGGAGACCACGGCGACGTTTATCGACCACTGCGCCATGCTCTGGAGCAACAGATCCTGAGCTGGGGCGCAGTGGTTGACATTCGCCTGAAGGAGACGAAATGGGGCCGTTATTGGCAGTCCATTGTCTCCTCCCTAGCCCTCTGAGAGGGTACCGCCACGGCGGTAGCGGCGGCGACGGAAACCGCGCCGGCGGCCGAAGAAGCGGCTGCGGCGGCGGCGGTGGTGGTCGGGGGCCGACGAAGTTTGGCCTTCACGTTGGCCGGGGGGTCGCAGGACCTGCTCCCAGCCCGGTGGTCGGCCTGCTTGCCTGCCGCCGCACATGCGTAACAGTGCGGCGCATTCCGGCACTCAGCAGACCTGTGACCGGGCTTACCGCATTGGTAGCAGTGGTCACTGCGATCCACCTCCGCGGCACAGAAGGCCCCCACGTGGTGCCCCACGTGGCAGCGGAAGCACCGCAGAGGTCTGGGCTCCAGCAGTTTAACCTGGGCGGAGACCCAGCCCACAAGAAGCCGTCGGCCCTCGCCAGTGATGGCCTTGGCCGCCGGCACGGGGCAGCTTACCGTTACGGCTCGCATGCCCGTGCTGTCAGCGCGGATGGTACCCGCCCGAACCTGTTCGGTCGTGCAACCACCCACCCTGACGATGGCGGCCACCACCTCGTCCACCTTGACGGAATCGTCCAGGCCCATGATGCGCATGTCGATGCACTTGGTGGGCCTAGACACTCGGGCCTCCTCTGCACTGAGGGCCACCCTAATTTTGTCGGCCAGAATGTCAGCGACACTGGCCGAGCCGGGGACCTCCAGAATTCGGGCCCCCGTTAGGGTCTGCCTTATGCAGAAGCCCCCAGGCACTCCGAGCTCGTCAAGGTGGGGCTCCACCGCCCGCCTTGCCTTCGCCATGACGGCGTCGTAATTCGCGCCCTTCTTACCCGCTTCAGGCTGTAGTGTGATCACTACAGCCTCGGATTTCGGGGCGCGAAGTCTCGCCGCCATGGCACGCTTCTTGCGCTCTTGGCGCTTAGCGCGCTTCTTAGCCGCCCTGCGCGCCTTACCCGCACTTTTCTTGGCGCCGACGACCGTCCAGTCGGCGCCAGACAATGGCTCTTGAGGCGGGGGAGGCGGCAGGCGCGACTGAGTCGCCGCCACCGCGATAGGGGCGCCGGCTGGCCTGGCAGAAGCAGGCACCACAGCACCCCTCGCGGGAGGAGCGGCCCGCACGCGACGCTGGCCAGCCACCGGGGCCGGCCTTGCAGGCTCCGGCGCTGAGGCCCTGCGCCCGGGTTGCCCCAACGGGCCCGCCCTGGGCGCAGCAGGCGTGGTCGCAGCGGCAGCAGCATATGATGCCGCTTGGCGCTGGCCGGAGGACGCCAATGGGGGGCGCAGAACAATTCCCTCCAGCAGGGACAGCTGCCGCTGGATCTGCAGCTGGAACTGTTGCTGCTGCTGCTGCAGCTGCTGCCGGACGGCAGCCAGCTCCGACTGCACCAGCGTCAGCAGCTGGCTCCCTGCCTCAGGCTGGGGCTGGGGCCGACTTTGCCCCTGCCCCTGCTCGGAACCCCCTCCGACGGCCTCCCGCGCAACGGCTCCAGGGCCCACGGGCCCGGCCCGAAGCTCAGCCCGAAGCTCGGCCCGCAGTTTCGCCACACTCTTGTCCAAGGCCTTATCAAAAGCCTCGGACAAAGAGGTGGCGTGCTTCAAAACCGTCTTCTCCTTGGAAGACGGCTTTGCGAGCCTCTTGCGGCCCATGTCGCGCAGCGCCGCGACCATGAGCTCGCCGAACGACCTGCGGGCCTCTTCGGCGGAGTCCACCCCAGCGTCTGGCGCGCCACCGGACTGACGCGGCGGGCGCTCTCCAGCGCTGACAGCACCAGGGTGGCGCCCTTCCACGGCAAGCTTTGCAGCTCGCTGAGCGGACTCCTTCGGCGTGAGCCCCCTGCCTTTCCCTCGGCTTTGGCCCCCACCGCGACTGCCGGTGGGGATTTTTGGGGCCGAGCCCTTCCCTTCATCGGAGGACGACCGCCCGTCCCCCGATTTGGTGCGCTTCCGGAAGGAACGCGAGTCCCTTCCGGAGTTGCCCACCAACTCCTCCTCCAACTCCGAGCCTGAGCTCCCTCTGGACGCAGCGTCGGACTCCGACCGCTCGTCACTCTCCAGAAAGTTTTTTGTGAAAAATTTGGATGCCATATTTGTTCCCACGAGTAAAAACATGTTACACTGGCTCAAGTACATGGTTCGCACTAGAGACTAATTAAGCTACCCATTAGTCAAGCTTACAACCTCCCTCACGGTGCGCCGCCGCTTGGAGGTTCGGGGTGATTTTTTATAGAGGTTGTCTTCCTCGCGGCCCGGGCGGTTAAGCCAAGGCCCTCGACCCCCATCGAAAGTCAGAAACATGACCTTGGACAATCTTTGGGGCTACGAGTCTAGCGGTGGCAGAAGGAGGAGGAACTCTTCCTCCTGCCTGCCCGATGGCAGGGTGAGTGCACACCGAGCCCGCTCTTACCTCGTCGCTGTGCCCTCTGCTAAATCAGAGGGACACGCGTTGAGGCGATACTCCCAACAGAATATTCGCAAGCCGCCATCGAGCACCCTTAGGCAGGGATTGCCCAAGGGTGGGTCGATGGCGGCCTCCCGGGGTGCACCGTCCCGCAGACTGGTCTTCACTCCGGACGTGTCCGCAAGGGAACTCCAGCCTGCGGGCGCTCGAGGAGGTTTTCTGTCATGGCACCCCATAAACCATATGGTGGTGTATCCTAGGTGACTATGATAAGAACAAAAAACAAACAAACTTAGAAGTCTCTTTTTAAGTCTATACTGCATGATTCTCATATGATTTGATTATTACATATAATCAAATCATATGAGAATCATGCAGAGTGGTGCCTGAGATGGTATTTTGAAGTAATAAGTATACTCTTCTGAGTGGACCTGTCCAGTCAATACAAGCTTTTGTCAGTAGTCACTTATTCATCATCATAATTTCAGCTGAAAACGTTCACTGTTTGACGAAATTTATATTCAATTAAAAAAAAAAAAAACATACTTTGGGCGTTCATGGTATGGTTCCACATAATTTGTCAAAATGTTCTCCAAGTTCAGTGTTGGAGCCGCCCTTTTCAGAGTGAATTCATCCATTTCATTTTTATTCTTGGATCCTTTGGATAACTAAAAAATTTAAATTAAAGGACAGTGGATATGATTGATAGTGATCAAACGAATGATGCAGGAATATCATAAGAAAATATAAACTAATAGTTTCCTACAACATTTATTTCGTTTTACCAGTTATTTCATGCCTGGTTCCGTCAGTTCCCAATAGTGTATTTTATTACCAATTAGTTTACAACATTTTTGTGGCTAAAAATTATTATTTTCAGCCTAAAGACTTTTGGAAAGATATTATAGAAAGCTCAGGATGTGGATTATTTGAAAAATTTACTAAAATAAAATACCTACAAGAGCTAATGTAGAGATAAAAACACAATATACAAACATAATAATTTTAGATATTTTTTATAAATAATTTTTCATCCTAATAAGAATAAATCCCAACCACATGAAATTCCAAATTAAATTTTTTTTGGAGTTTCTCGCGAATAGACATACATAGATACGCGTGGGGATCATGAAAAATATCGATAACCACAAATATTATCTACTTCACATCCTTAAAAAACAAAAGACTAACGCATGATCTTCCGTTAAATACACATCCATTGTGCATCTAGGCCAGCTGATTAATTGGTCGATCTGTACTAAGCAAGCAATGATATTTGTTCTCAATTCAAAGAATTGACTTGGCACTTAATTGCGTTTTTTAGTACCGGGAAGAAGTATGCCGGCCTAGTTGTGTTCGCAAGAACCACGCCCCCTTGCCATATCTCTACTGTTTGATATATCTATGGACGGGTCAGACTCTTCGAATAGAAGGTTGTGAAGCAATAAAAAAAATGAGAAATTTAAGCATAATTTTATAAGTTAATTATTAAATAAAGGTTCTTCGAATAGTTATATCTTAAAAAGAACATGTTTCCAAAACAATATATATTACTAGCGACCTGCCCCAGCTTCTCACGGGTACTGATATTGATAATATTATTCATGTATTATACACATAAACCTTCCTTTTGAATCACTCTATCTATTAAAAAAAACCGCATCAAAATCCGTTATGTACTTTTAAAGATCTAAGCATACATGAGGGCAGCGGTAAGCAACTTTGTTTTATACTATGTAATGATGGTAAGGATCGAAAAATATTTGTGAGAAACATCAATATGGTTTCTGCAATTTCAATGGTTTTGCATTTTTTTCTGTTTATTTATTTTTTATTTGATATAAAGTAGTGCCTAACTGCAATCCCACCTGATGGTGACCATTGATGCAATCGTTGAGCCAAATTGTTCCAAACCTTCGATGTACGTAGTATAAACGACGATGCAAAACGCTTAGACCTCCAGGTAATACCACAACGTACGTATCTCAATTTAATTTCAATTTTACGCAAATACCTGAAACTTTTCACGCCAAGATTTTTATTTCCCTTCACAAAGCAACGCATAATAAGTTGAAAAGATACAGGGATATTCGCTCGTAACTGAAGTTTACAAAACAAGCGCATCAGAGAGCTGCCGAAACAAATGTCGTCGGCAATTCTTTCTCACGGCGTTCCCGGAGTGTAACATCTCTGCCATCTTATGCATGGCGTTTGGGGCAAGGTAGGGTTTTGAGCGGGGCTTATGTGTGTCAAAATAGGAGAAGCGTAAAGCCTAGATAGAAGGAAGTATTTAGTATTATTAGGAACTTTATATAGTCTGCAAAAAAAAGAAAAAATAGTCATCAATACATAATAGTAAAAAAATAAAAAGTAAAAGTAAAAAAAAAATTGTTAAATAAATAAATAAATAATTATAATCTATGCACATGAATTGCATCACTTTGTAATATTTTAGTGTACAATAAAGATTTAGAATCAGAATATATCATTACATCATTAAACATCATCTACTTGACTCTATTATTTATAGCTCAAAAGCCTAAACTTTCCAAGAAAATGGTCGAAATATTATACAATATTGGGCAATAACTATTAGAGTTACCACGAATTTTGTCTAGTATGTTGACTTTAGACCTTGGACTTGTACCCATCTAGTAGTTATCTTTGCTTACTTAGATACTATTCAAAGCTAAAATTAGAAAACATTAATTTCCTTCAGTAAAGTCTGATTACTTTGATCTGGTGTTTAACTTTGGCCCAAGCTTATTAACCAACCAGCTGTTGTTTAGAGAAGTCGCATAAAAATAGGTTTCTCTATGCAAAGAATGATGTCATTGTTTCTGTGATGTTTGAGCCCACCTTCCAAAGGCTATGCATTTTATATTGTTGGATAGGTATTTCTATCACTAAGTTCCAAATTTTACTCGGCTCAAAGTTATTCTCAATTTAACAGGTTTTCCCAATAACCAAGTATTGATAGTACACAGCATATAAGTTAAACCTTAATCGCGATCGACTTTCAATGCGTAGTAACAAATTTTCGGGTCTCAATAAAAAAGGGGGGCTGTGCGTATTCTATTCTACTCTAAGTACATTATGAAAGGTCAAAGTTCAGTCAAAAGAGCAGAACTTCAGAAGTCTTTATTCTATCTATATATTAATAAAGACAATTATTTAATTCAATTTCAAAACAAACCTTAATAATATCTACAATATATCTGTGTTTCCAGATATCAAAACAAAAAAAAAATGTGTAATAACGTCATAATCACATAAGAGAGGTTGTACGAATAAGTATTTCGGGAAGGACGCTCAACAAGGTTTCGTAACATGCTTCAGGGTAAAGATAACACGACTTTACGGTACTATAGAAACCAGCACGAATCTTGAGCGCTAGTAAAAAGAGCGAAGATTGCTTTACGCACCATAAGCATCGGCAATCTAATTACTAGTACAAATATTGCAGTCTTCGACACTTTATCTCATTCATATCACAAAGCCTGTGTCTCAGAAGTGGGGACATTAAAAAAGGGAATAAAAGTTAATAGTAACTTATTGCATAGGCACCAAGTTTAGTACTGTGGCACCAAGTTTGGAACTGTGGCACAAAATCTGATTCCCGGCATCCCCTATATAAACATACAGCAGCTCCGGGTAGACTTAAAAGTCGGAAGAGTTTTCTTCGCGGCACACAGGCTATTCGGTGAGCTAATCACTAGTACAATCATTGCAGTCTTCGACCCTGCCTCTCACTTCATATCATAAAAGAGATCTGAAATTTCACTTCTGCTCATTGAAAATCAGTCTTAAAGTAAGAAGTCAGCGCTCAAGATCCGTGCCCGCATCTGTATAATCTACTACTGCTCGGCTATCTATTACACCATCCGCCCAACAAGCCATCAAATTGTCAATTCGCTTCGTCTTCCCTCAAACACCACACAAAAAAGTACCTCAAGTAAAACTTGCTATTTTTCCCATCTTAAAGGCTTCTAATATCGCAGCTCCCCGCCTCAGGCCAGTTGTCATTTGTCTGCTGCTCTGTAGGCAAACTTCGCTTCAATGTTTGAAAGCACTACATTATATCCGTCCTTCTTTATCGTCTTCGTCTACTGAGATAGTGATGGGGCAAGCGAAATTATTTACGATTTTATGTCGATAATTTAGAGGACCTTTTTTGGAAAGTTATAAAGTTTCATGCTTAACTTGTCCGAGGAATACACATTATATAATATATGTGTAAATGGAACAAGATATATTTACAAAGGTGATATGTTTGTGCTCTTTGATTTTGTATTGTGTTGAAATTTTTAGATATATATTTTTTTACTACACTAAAAGATATAGTGTTCATACCTAACATAACAAAATCATGTAAACGTAGTGAGATCATACTGTAGACATAATGTTAATGGTAAGCATGATAAGTTTGACTTAATTTCACCATATTGTTTCACAAAACACGCAAAAATTTAAAAAGAACTGTTAATTGGACGAAAAAAGATAAAAATATTCTTCGCTATACAAGTTACAAAGCCGAAAATGTTTAATTAATATTTACTGGCCATTGCTTTCACTTCAAAGGTGTCTACATTAAAATAATTAATTTTCTGTTATTAATGAGATCATTTTAGAAAAGCGGATGCTGATTAAAAACTTTGAGTTATGTATCTCATTTTAATTATCTGTGTTTATTTTAACATGTTCTTTCGCTAACAAAAAGTTTGTTCTAATCTTCTTATTTTTTATTGTACACAAATACAATAAGAAAATTCGCCTGTTTATTAATAATTTTGTTTTTAAAATAAATTAATATAACATTTTGCAGTACCCGTTAATCCTTCATTTATATTAACTATTATAAAACCATGGCTAATTTTTTAAAAACATTTTAGTTCTAAGTTTCTTATTTATAATACATATCTGTATTGGATTTGTATTTCTAGATAATATCCGTAATTTCACAACCAAAGAACAAGTTTTGCTAATGCTACTTATACATATAAAAGGAAACTTAAGTTAAGTATATTATTACTTTTTACTTAACAATAATTTAAAATAAATCAAATAATTTACTAATTCACTTGTGCCTTCACTTATGTATACCCATTTCTAATTCATCGACATTATATTGTATCGATAGTCATCTCTATCGATATATTTACGTAACTAGAAGAGCTCAAGACTCGGCACTTCGTAACATAGCTTAGATTTCTTTTTAATACCACACATTTAAACTCTTTGTAGGAAGCACACATGTCGTTGGTTAAACTTTATATCAACTTCATCTATTGTAAGAGTACTTACTATATTGGAAGTTGGAGTGCTCATACTTGCTGCTGAAATTTATTTGAACTAATTTTGTATGCTTTGAGGTACTATATTTTAGTGTTTTAATAAACACGGTGTTAGTGGAATATCTTTAGTCTATCAAATGCTATTTTATTAGGTGTGGGCCCTAAATTACTTAATGTAATGAAGTACTTGATCTAAGTATTTCTCTGGGTGTTAAAAAATTGGTAAAAATCATCCAATGAAGAATCCCGCTCTTAGGCTGAGAGGGAAATAGTGTCAGACTCTTACTGACTAAACAACCTACCCCGTTCCTTCCTTGCCTTAATCCCAGAGCCCCGGTGTTGCGCTTTCGAATCAATCCTTGGCCGCTGTAGGCTTCGACCCTGCAGGGCCCCTTCAGTTTGCTGTCAACTCCTTGAGGCGCACGAGATTGTTTAAAAGAGTTTACGTAGGCTAGAAGTAAAATCTTTGGCTTTCCTTCTGGCATCAGAGCAGAAGAAGTTATTAATTTTTAATTATGTTAGTCAAAATATATATATATTTTGTCAATAGTACGGAAGCTTGAGAACGAATGAATATACGCTATCTGACACATGTCACCTTGACAGAATTCGGGCTCGAACAGATAAAAGTTCCGACTGTGAGAGGTGTGGGGGTCTATTCTCTGTCGGCAGTTGTATCAATATCAACACCAGCTAGTCTGGAGACTGTCTCCAACTCGTTATGTAGTGAATACCTAAAGCTTGGATTATAATAAATCAGTGGTATGATTTAAAATAATTTATTTATTACTCGTTACCATCACCCACAAAATAAGTTCTCAGGAAAGGATTTCCACTGTGATCGCCTCTGCACTGTGACCTCTTCATCTTATAGCTATATGTTTTCTATGTATTAATTGCATTTTTAATATTTCCATCATGTATAGGTAACTGGTAATTAGACACGAGTGATTGTATTCATAATAACAAATAACTTTTACTAAGGTACCAAACTAAAAAACGCGAAAAAATATCTGCAAAACAGTATGTTCGCCTAATTGGTCAAAATGTAATGAACTTGCCTATAAATTTTGCGATTTCAAGCTTGGTATCATAGTAAAAGTTGTTTGTTATCATGACTATAGTCATATAGTATCGGTTATTTACTAGTCACACTATATAAACCACACATCAAATAAGAGGGATAAGCTATATTAGCTACAAAAACTTCTATCTTCAAAACCATTTTCCCCAACCTTAAAATCCGCTTCGGTTTCTCGCATCAGCAAGAAAATCAAATAAAATAGTGTGGATTTTAAAATCCTCCACAAAAAACTGTCGCCAAGGGCGTTCACGAGGGTTCTGCCCGCAAAAACAATAAACTGTCATAAATCAGAAAGAAAGTTTAATATACCCCTACTTCGTACAATTTCTACCACTTTTGTACTAGCCATGTAACATTCGCCTGTGCGGGGTTTGTTATTGCGCGGAATTTTAAACTTCGCCGTGATATATAACTGTGTAATATAAATAAATGAGTGATTCTAAAGATTATTTATGAAAGACTGGTTAGGATACGGTGTCTGGTCGGTTTACTGAATTTTGCAGGCTCAGATAAGTTTCCTAGGTATGATGAACGAGAAAAGTAAAAGATTAAAAACACCAAGTTTGTTTTGTGAATGTTGATTTTGATTTATAAAGAACCTTTGCTGCATGTTATATTATTATTTTTATATAGATTTTAAAGAGAGTTTAATAATATTAATTTGCAGCGTAGATACTGTGATAAAGTATCTTTTTTTTAAACAATTGCCCTTAGGAATTAATTACTCCTCTAGGCATCTTGAATACGTTTACCGACATGCAAACTCTATCTACAAGATACCCAGAACCAGAATGACAGCTATCGTAGGTCTATAACATGTTCTATACGGATCAATTGCTCAACCCATGCGCCAACCGTGATTTTCGTTAAAATCGTTTTAGCAAAATTTGACAGGGCTCACAAGGGCTAAGCCTGCCAAGACTTCGGGTTTATTCGAGAAAGTCTCCGTGACTGCAAAGGACAGCGCAGGCTGCAGTCGGTCTGCAGGCGCGAATTAAGTATTTCTAACTCCAAAACTGAAAAAAGAGAGGAAAGGAGAGGAGGGAGGAGAAAAGGAGGTTGTACAGGAGTCAAAACCCAGCATGGAAAAGTTTTATTTAAAGCATCAGCAAAGTCTTATCTAATTAACATCTAAAAAAAACTTCTAACTAAAACCAGACAAGAGAAAAAACAAAAAAAAAAAAATTAGCGAAAACCAAGAAATAATCAAAGTATTACTTGCAGTTTTAACAAGTAGGTACCTAGAAAATATGTTGGCTTAGTGAAAAAATAATAATTTAGCCCGAGTAGAATTTTTCAGCGTTTTCGCATTTTCAACGACCCTCCTGTGGGAATGTCGCGCTAACAAGAACGTCTTAGCGCTTGCCACGACAAATTTAAGTAGGAAATTTTCTTTTCTGACGATTAAGGAAATGTGGAAACAAACATAAACATGTTATAAACTTCTCAAGTGTTTTAGCTCACAAACTTTCATGGTGAACTCCAAAGGAAATGTTCGTAATAATGTTTTGTGGGACTTGCGTAAGAAACTGCAGCAGTCATTATGTGTTGTTTTGTAATTTGTTTGAAGTTATGCTCTTTGGAAGCATGTGGCGGTAATGGGCTAATGTACCAGCTATTTTGTTTGACAGTGATCACTTATTCTTGGTAGAGAGGCGTGGAAGCACTTGAATGAGGCTGGTATAGGACTTTGATGATTGGCGCTTTTGAGATGTGGTGCTGGAAATGTCTACTGAGAATAAGGACTGCTCATCGCACTAACGTTTCCATTCTGAAAGAACTTCGCATAAAACAAAGACTTCGGTCGATTGTGTAACAGTAAATCTTTAAGATGTTTGGACATTTCATACGTAATGGAAGGTCTTTGGAACATTTAGTGTTACATGGAAGAGTATAGGGCCAGCGTTCCCGCAGTCGATCACCTACCAGTTGGACGAACCTTAACAAAACCTCTTCGAAGTGTTTCCTCAATAAATGTACCTACACTAAGTACCATGAATTGAGAAAAATAGAGAACTCTTCCAAAAGCCACAATCATGCTACCAGACCATCATGACCACGACCACTCCTCCAGAAGTGTACGACTGAGAAGAAGTAGATTGACACTTGACACACCATGGTTGCCCTATAAAAAAAAAATGATTGACTCTACAATATTAATAGATATGAAAGCACAATGTAGAACTGTCAACTTTGTACCGAAAAACAGTACAATAAAAATATCATTTTCATTTGTTTCATTAACTACTCTACCAGTGCCAACCTTCCTTATGTTAATCTATTGAGTTCAAAGACATTTCACTAGCAGAACAAGAAACTAATAACAAAACACGTGTTTCCTTGAAAAACACAACCACGATCTAATATGAAACACACATATCCTGTAAGCCGAAAAAAAGGAGAAAATTCGGTGAAATATACGAAATGTCAACGCGTCTTTAAATATTTATGACAGAGGTGCTTAGGAAATCTTTCGCTGTACAAAAGCCATATTGATTTTGCTTGTTATGTCCCAATGCATAATGCGACCTCCTGAATATTGTATGGCCAGTGGAGTATGAACGGTACGGTGTTGCCACTTTGGCTTAGTGTTTTTTGTTTGTTAAACAACAGCTTATGTACACGTGTATATTATCATGTACGAAGATGCTGGAATTAACGGGTTGCTTTTGGGCAACTTTTGATCGAAACTAGGTTAGTAAGCTAATGGTGATAAAGACCTGTGCATGTTTGCACTTCTCTTCTACATGTTTTTAAGTTTCTGGCGTGGCGATGCATGCCGGAAAACGTAGCCTTGAAAGACCTCCCAAGGGACCTGACCGACAACCTGATCAGTTTCCGCGACCCTCATCGCAGGAATTCAATGAATGCGAGCCGCATATCCACATAGACGAATATATGCATTGTCATTACATCATGGTGACACTTGGGTCAGGCCTATGTCAAATACAAAGAGTATTATACTAAATTTCAAAGACGTTTTCCAGTTTACATGATGATGGTTTTTTTTTATGGTAGGTAAAAATCATCGAATGACGAATCCCACTCATGGGCGGAGCGGGAAACGGTGTCAGACTCTTACTGACTAAAGAACCGTGCCTTCTTTGCCTTATTCCCAGAGCCCCGGTGTAACGCTTTCGCATCAACCCTCAGCTCCGGGAGGCTTCGACCCTGTAGGGCCCCTACGGTTTGCTGACAACTCCTTGAGGCGCGCGGGAACGAAGCGCGCCGTCGACGACTTGGGCTCGATCTGGACTGCTACCAGACGACCGGACGGCGAGCTACCCATTGCTCACCGTCCGCAAGCCAGTGTCTACGGTGGCCGGATATCGGCAGGATCGCGGCGGCGATGACTACGGCGAGTGCCTTTGCCTTATGCGGTCAGTCTCCTCCTTTACGAGCATTACTGCCTCGCAGAAGGAGGCGACCGCCTGCCACTCGTCCTCGCTGCGGACCATGACCTGAACCAAGGCCCGGCGCGAGAGGCCGCCGCCGCCGCCGATCACCCCCACGAGGGCACGGCGCTGCTCTTCCCAAGCGGGGCACACTTCAACCGTGTGCTCCACCGTGTCCTCCGGGCTGGCCACACAGTGGCGACACCCGGGCGTCTCTTCCGCACGGATCCGGTACAAGAACCTCCCGAACTTGCCATGTCCGGTGAGGACTTCCGTCATGCGGAAGGTGTCCTCACCTTGTGTCTCGGCGTCCTCGCCGAGAGAGCCGAAATTATGGCGTGCCCAGCGCTGGGTTGCGACAGTCGCTGTTTCCATTTCACCATGAGATCCCGCCGGAGCTCTTTCCGCCATGCCTTAACATGTTCAGGCAGCGAAGTTTCGCCCCGTCGTTGCATCTTCACGCGCAGATCGTGCATGTGTGCAAGGACTGTTGCCTCCAAATCCCATGGTGGTAGGCCAGCAAGGAGGCTAGCCGCTTTGGGACACCGTGCGGTATCCCCGCACCATCCGGATGGCCATGACCCTCTGACAGGCGTTCAGCTGGGCCGCCGGGCGTTTACGCAGCGACGTTACATGATGATGGTAATGTTGTCTTTAAGGAACTTTGTAGTAAATTGACGCTTAGATCTGTAAGAATTTAAACATTGTGTGAAAGACCCAAAGAAAATGGTTTATCAGATCATTGTCATTCAGACTGACTTCACCCACTGTTGAGCAGCTTACTGGGGCCAAGGGTTCATATCTGAAAGAAAAGCTCGGTATAAAGGTTATGTAGAAATGTGGAGGGCTGTTTAGTCTGTAAGAGTCTAACATTATCTCCTGCTCCACCCAAGGGCAGGTATCATTAGGTGATATTTACTCACCACAAACAAAAAACTACTATTGAGGTACTTTGGAGGTTCGCCTATGCAAAATGCCTGTATGAATTTTTAGGAATTGAAACTCTAGTCTTCTCCTGTAGTTTCGAATTCTTTAAGACTAATAATGGCTTTAAGTATAGTAAATAATGACTGACAAGTTTAAAGTTTGTAAAGGCACTAAACAATTCTGAGACCTACAAAAATATTGAGAAATTTGAAAAGGAACCCGGTACCAATTTTCAAGCAACATTTCTGCGAATCTGTCGAACTCATTTGGGTATAGAAACACGATTTAAAGTACAGACGAGTGTTTCGACACATACATTTTCGCTTTTAACCCTTCATTTAACTTCTCTGTAGCTGAAAAACTCTCTCGATACTGTATTCAACGTGTGTGCTAGGCATCCAGATTCCCCGTACGATTCGATCCATTCCCTTGACGGACTACCATAAATTCTCGTCGTAGGCTTGAGGCCGCCTCAAGACTTTGATTTCCCTTGTGGCCTGAGACACAAGTTTTTTTTTTTAAATTGGATTATTTTATTTTTACCTGACCTTGATCTTTTTGGTATTAAGGTCAAGTTCCACGTTTCCGTGTTTGAAATTTTGAATGTTCGTTACTTTTAGTTGTTTTTTTTAGTGTTAATATACAAAGTATAAAATAATAAAAATATTCTACAATTACCACACAACGCTATCTAGTTCCAAATAAAGCAAAACTTGTATTATGTTATGAGTACTACTACTAGACAAGTGATTAATTTTCTTAAATATTTCTAAATTCATACATATTACACATAAATTACGCCCAGACACAGAACAAGTAATCGTATTCATCACACAAACATTTGTGTTGGGTGGGAATTGAACCCACGACCTACGGTTTAGCAGCGAGGACCACTAAACGCTTAACAAACAGACCAGTCAAAACGAGGTTCCGCTCTCCGTCCGTCCGCCACCAGACATTTATCTCATGAATGGTGATAGTTATGAGTTTTACAGATGATATTTTTCTGCTACCGCTATTAAAATTTCCGCAACAGACAAAAACTAGTATGATCAGACTGTTCTATTGAAATACTGTTACCGTACCTTCGTGCAGGATAAGCACCTACTTACTTATTCAATATGTCAAATGGATCTATAAAAGCACTGGAAATTAGAATAGCTTGTAGAAAATGCCTGTGGCGTCCACTTTTTTACTAGAATAAACTTTCTGGTTTTTTCCTTGCATCCTGTTCGCTACATTGAAAATCGACTGCAAAAGCACCGTGCTTTGCTGCGGCGGATCGTTCTCTGCACCTTTTGTCAAAGACAATTTTAAATAAACTATCGCTAGCTTATCGACTACCATTCTGTGCTTTTCTCGCCTTTTCGAATATCAGGAGTCTTATAGGGTAATCCTGGTCGATTATTTCAATGCTAGTTGAGTTTTCAGACGACTATTTTCATATTAAAATCTCGGTGTTAAAAATGCTTACCATCCAAGGTTCTAATTATCTTTTAGACCTATCTGAAGATGGTTGTATTTTTTTTTTTTGTGGGGACTCATCAAATAACTTTTTCTAGAGCGATACGAAGAGTTAGATTTATACTTAGGTACACAAACCATCTTTGTGTGTTCAGTCACCCTTTATTTTTATAGTAAGTCTATTGAAAAATTTCGCAGCCCTAGATAATACTGAGTCAGGTCTCCGCTCAGCCTTGGCACGATTTAGTACCAAAGCTACTGACTAAATCAAAACTTCGCTCACTTATTCTCCAAATGTTATCCTTATTTATAGACTGGCTACATTTGACTAAGTGCAACCAGCTCAGCAGTTAATCAGCGCGTCTAAATGTTAACTCAGGACTTGTTGAACTTAATTAGAAAGTTGAAAACGTTTGTAAGATGGAGAGGAGTAAGTTTTGGGAAGCGTGCGCCCGTTTCGCTGGAGCTACGCGATCGTGTTATGTAAAAATTGAATGTTGAAAGGATGATTAAAAAAATACTGGTTTAAGAACTGTTTGCAGTCAAGGAGTATTTGGTAGGTTTAATTTAAAATATTATTTTTTAATTATATTAAAATTTAGGAGAAATTTAATTTAAAAAAAAACGTAGCACTTTTTTGAAAAGTTTTAAAATCAGTTTTTTTATTTTATATATCTTTTCAATATTTGGGAGATGTAACTTAATTGCTACATACGCTTGAAAACATAAATTAGGGTCAAATTTTTCATTTTTATCAAGCCAACTATCAGCATATTAACTACCACACATAATACACAATTTCCTCTTTAAAATATTAGTGTAATAGTAATAGAAGTTTTCCACGTGCATCCAAAGATAGGAAGTGTGCTTTAATCCCATATCTAAGATAAAACTAAGTATGTAATAGTTGGTGTAAACATGTTTGTCCACCAACTTAAAGTAAAAACTCCTCGACGTTAACTGTACTTGAAAAGTCTGTACCAACTTCAGTTTTAGTGGAACGCTACATAGTTTCTGTTGACGCAACATGTTTATATGTTTATGTATAAACAAGCTTATTTAATTTGTTTATAACATGTGAAATTTATGTCTGAGTGAGTTTGGCAATTTAATTAATGATTAATTAGGTTAGATTACAGTGAAATAAATTAAAATACAAATTAGTAATCAAAGTAGTTCGGAATTATTTAAATGTAGGTACATTTATAACGATGTTTAAATTACTAACGGTTATTGACGTTGAATATAATAATTATAAAAGAGAGAGGAGGCCTGTGTCCCTGCAGTGGGAACATAAAAAGGCTGATGATGATGATTGACGTTGAATATAATAATTATAATTATTATCTGTGCTCGTTTCACTTGAGTCTGGTCATTGTCGATTGAGTAAAAAAGTTTTGTAGAAGATGTAGCATTGGAAGATCTCTCACAAGGTGGACTGATGTCCTGGTTTAGTGGTCTTGATGTGTGTGAAGAGAGAAGCAGCAACGGTAGATTGAAGCAAAGTCCACAGTACACAAGAAGAAATTTCATTGCACAATCACAGATTGTTTACAGTTACATCATGGGTCTCACTAAGCAAGAAAGGGAGTGGTAGAAGGATTTTTCATTGCTTAGTTCTGTTAATCTAAAAAAATAAATGTATTTTTTTTAAAGCACCATTAATGTCAAGCGAAAGGAAGGCTTGGCCCCAGTGCGAAGGGCAACGAAAGAACGGGGTGGGGTGTTTAGTCAGTAAAAGTCTGACAGTGTTTCCTGCTCCGCCCAAGCTGAAGTAGGTTTTTTTATGGTAGGTAAAAATCATCGAATGACGAATCCCACTCTTGGGCGGAGCGGGAAACAGTGTCAGACTCTTACTGACTAAAGAACCTACCCCATACCTTCCTTGCCTTATTCCCAGAGCCCCGGTGTAACGTTTTCGCACCAACCCTCAGCTCTAGGAGGCTTCGACCCTGTAGGGCCCCAACCTGCAGTGGGTGGGTTGTGTAGGAAAAATCTGTGCTACTTACAGTTATTTTTGGTATATTAAAGTCCTACACGTTATTATTAGAACGAGACAGTGAACCTATATGTTTTTTATTATTATTTTTATATTGTTGTTTGGATTGATATCAACCACTATTTGTCATTTATTTCAACTTCGTGTAACCAACATTCAAAATACTATCATAATAACATCCAAAACATATCGCACCTGTTTTTTTTTTACTTTAACCCCATGAGAACGGAAAAAAATAAATTTGTCACCAGCGTTTGACGTGTCACGTCGTCAATGTCAATTCGTCGCACGTCAGTTGTCAGTGAGCAAGTAAAACAACAACGTGGCTGATAGAAGCGCACCGACATCCGCTTCCGGCAACCACACAAGACGAATCGGGCCACAGAATAAAAAAGAGAGTAACCTTGACTTTTGAAATTAATAAAACTCTAAAAAGGTTTTACTCTCTATTGTTATGGAGACGAAAGTTTGTAGGTATGTGTGCGTGTGAATATTTATGTTTGCTGTTCTTTCATTCTGCTACAGCTGTGGACATTGGATTTGAGTATTTTTGTTTGTAGTTTACGTCTTTACTCTATTTAACATAATTCAAGTGTCTATTAAATATCGAAATAAAATTGTTTTACTGAGCGTGTATTATTTATTTATAAATAAATAAAATGCATTTTCTTAAATTTTATCTTTTTGTATCTGTTTAATCCGGCTGATCTCAAACGCGGAAAAACCAATCTTAGAGCGCGACGAAGAAACGTGTAACTGCCACGCAACAGCAGCGCCGCAGCAACGCGGCTGTCGAGTGGCATTTATTTATATGAAAAAACAAAGCAGCGCGACAGCAGTGTTGCTGCCGCTCTGCTGTCATGCAGCACGTTTCGGCTAATTTGTAGGCGCCCTTAACAAGAGATAACCGATGCCAGAAGAAGGAGAAAGGAAGCTATTTATTAAATAGAATAAAATTGGGTTCCGTGCAAAGGAAAAAAATCTTTACTTACGATTAGTGCAGTTAGTTGTAGTTAGACACATACACCAATCAACACTGGGACCACGACATACACCAATCCACATTGGGACCATCTTATAAAATTTAACCTCACCAGGCGTTACTTTTATAAGGTGTCAGGTTCCAAAGGTGGAATAAAATTGCCTATGCACTGTACTATTATACAGCTCCTATGCATCCTCGCCTTCCGAATCCTACCTCACACAAACCTATAGCACACCGCCCAAACCATTTAAGTTTAATACATATAATCCGTCAGGTGATCTAACATTGTAATTAATACATATTAATCGAATGTCAGCCTGCACGCGTCAATGCTAATGAATTCATTAATAACGGTTGAGCTTATCGAAAATGGTTGTGTGGAAAGCGCTATACGTATCTTCTAAAGACGGTAGATATAGCTTTTCAAATGTAGAAATGATATGGGTTAATCTCCTAAGTTCTTGCGTAAGTTACCTTTGAAGGTGTGAAAACTGTCAAGAGAGATTGAAAGGATTGTACGTGTTTTGGACGTAATGGTGACAGTTATTGCAGCTAGTTAAACGTATGAAATTCAAATACAAACCTTACCATATAGTATCATATTATTTTTATGTTGGGTAAAATCGTCTACTGACGAATTCCGCCCTTGCGACGTACCATATCAGCCAAGGTACCTTGCTAGGTCTTACAGTGAATGCTATAGGGCAAGTATTTTGCGGTTTGCTGTAGTAGTAAGTCAAAACTGTTTCTATTATATTTTTTCTTGTCTGCGACTTCATTCGCGTAGAAGTAGGAAATATTTCACAGTGTTTACTATCGAATTTTTCTGAATATGGTTTGACCCATTTTTTTTTGTGTATATTTTGAGTAGATCTGAGAATCGTTCATAGGTAATTTTCACCCTACTATTCCCATATATATGTTTTGATAATTTAGATGGCACAATAACATTAGCCAGAGGACTTATCACAAGCCCCTATCGCGACAGAACTGCGAAAGAAATAGAGCTATATAGGTTATACACAAGGACACGTCAACGCTGCGTCCGGTAGACGCAGCGTTGGAAGGCCTCCCACAAGGTGGACCGATGACCTGGTCAGGGTTGCTGTAAGCCAATGGATGCAAGACGCACAGGACCGGTCTTTGTGGCGGCGCTTGGGAGAGGCCTACGTCCAGCAGTGGATGACTTTCAGCTGAAAATGATGATGATGATGAGTTTATACAACCTCTATCCTTATTCAGCTTCATCTCTATTTGTCGATCGCACGTTTGACATTCTAACACATCATGGTAAGGTCCCTGTCAGCTAGTATATCTCTACAAAACCTCCAAAATATACTAACAAAATTATAGCACCATTACAACCGCAACCCAAAAAATATTTAGTCAAAACAAGTAAACAGACTACACAAAAAGAGCACAGATTATTGAATCGAGTCGCCCCTCTGCATCGAGTCGTGGTCACGTATGTCGCACGGTGTACGTTAATGTGTTGGACGTGTGCAGCCTGCCTAATGCCCGCTTATAAAACGTGAAGTCGTGTTGCAGTCGCGCGATTTTATTCTCCTTTTGATTGTGTCGACGTGCGTAGAGCGACACGTGTGCGGTCGGATTTTCGTTACGTTTTCATTTATTTTGACAGTAGTGAATAGTTGGGTTTGGATGGAGGAAAACCGGGGTTTCCTCTGTGAGGAAAATGTAAGTTAAATAATGCACCTACTTTTTCAGTTATAATAAATCCGAAGATACGGGGGCTATGGTTTTACGCAAAATCAAAACATTTTCTTTAATTCCATCAATACAAATAAATTTATTTGAATTCTTATTAAGGTGACAAATAATTTGATGACTTTTATTGCTTTAAGTCGAAGCGTGATGGTGTGTCATACTTACGTGTAAAATATTTTATTTTTATGAAAGAATACTCGTAAATTACTAATGATAGCTATAGCTTAAACCCTACTTATACCCATAGTTCTAAGTTTATTTACCTATAAGTTTCTCTTACTGTTTGATACATCAAACAGTAAGACAATACATTACAATAAACTGTATGGTACAACCATACAGTTTATTGTAATGTATTGTCAATACAATACATTACAATAAACTTTATTTTGTACGAACATAGTATAATTACTATAATAGTCGATGATTTTTTTTTTATACATATGTGGTATTTATGAATGCTAGTAGGCAACAGCAACGAGTGTTATATATTGTCTGAGTATGGTTTCCGCACTCAGTCCAGCCATGGTGGCTATAACGATAGAATGGTATCTCTCTCCAAAAGCTGATTCTCCGAAGGCCTCTTAGGTTTTTCGGGGCGTCAACAAGGGAAGCTGAACTGGCGGGCTTCCCGAACCGGGAAGCCTAAGGTTCATGTGCGTGCAACGAGTGTTATTGTCATGTCTCTTAATTTTTTAATCTTTGGCGCATACGAGTTTTCGTTATAGGTACAACAAACTTCAAGCAGTGTCTATGCGTCTCGCCAGCGCGTGTCTATGTATTATATTGATTTGTTTACTATCAATACAGCTTACTGAAAAAGGGAAAACAATAAATGCTGCAATTAAGGCGATGGTTTGAATACGTGTGCGTGTATGAGTAATAAACATGCGTTAATTACTCCTTCATGCTCAAATGGATGAACGGATTAGAATGAAATAAAAAGAAAAAAACATAAAATGTTTTCTGTCTTGGGGAAAAATTAAAAAATATATTTTGAAAGCAGGTTTTCAAAATATATTTCAAAATAAATTAATTATTTTAAAAGCAACCAAGGATTTTTTAACTAGCAATTCTGTAGTTTAAAACTATTGATTTAATTATTTCAAAAACCTCGTACGTCAGTAAAACGAAAATGTTAGGTACCGGCTTTTATCGCGAAGCAGCGAAGGAATCGGCCATACGGGTGAGAGATGGTACACCCTCAACCCATAGCTACTACAGTAGTGCCATAGATGTGGGCTTGAGAACGACAAACAGACCTTACCTTCCATCTTTACTACCAGCCGTCCGCACCGAGCCCCAGTGGCCGACAGTCGACACTACATACTATTCTAAGCGTGCCTCAAACAGATGTCAGCAAAAGTGTAAAGACCCAGCAAAGCGGTAGAACGTGTTAGATGATTTCCCATCTTCCATAAAAAAATAAAATCCTTTATTAACATTACCAAAAGGGTGAAATTCTCCAACACTAATTTCATAATACTCCTAAAGCAAACTAAACGCAAATTGAGACATAACTCCTAAGAATAAAAATCTCGTATTTCCACCGACATGACAGCAGATGATTTATTATACGAACGATAAAGCCACCATCGAACCGCCATCTTGAATATTCGAGAATTTAAATATTGGTCCTTCGAGCCGGATTGACAGTAATATTTTTCCTCTTTAGTACGCCATGTCACTATTTCAAGGAAAATATTGTGTGGTGACCTTGATTTAGATGGTTTCAAATATTTGCTATTTATCTTACGTGTTTTTACGACATTTTCCGGACGAATCTACCATATAAACTTGGATAGATTTTGTTGGTTCAATGGACCATAAAGTTCCTTTGACAGTTGCAAATAGAGGAAGCTTTAAGGGTCACAATCACAAGTTACGACCAAGTTTTATGTAGTATAGCTGTTGCCCGTGACTTCACCCGCTTCGGTTCTCGATTTCATGAGTTTTGATTCATAGATTTTTTACCCGGAATCGTAATATTTTCTTCAAAATAGAAGTAAACTTGATATTTACCGCTGAAATAAACACACACAATCTTTCCAGCCTTTTCAGAGTTTAGTCGGGGAAAAAATGACAAACAGATTTATATTTAAAAAAAATTAGAGAAAAAATAATCTATGTTTATTGTAACAAGAATAAACTTGTCTTGTACTCGTCCTTGCTTTTTCGTGATTTTTCCTGTAGTCGATCTCACAGAAACCATGGCTGTTGGGGATTTAGTTCATATATCTATATGAACTAAATCCCCAACAGCCATGGTGGTAGACATCTGTCTATAGAAAAAAAAAAACAGTTCTGGCAATATTTGGGAGAAACCTACGTTCTTTAGTGCACGGCATGACATAAACTGATTACCGAGTGTGCCTCATAGGAGGAGCAGGACCTTAATCTGGACCTTGGATGCCGGCTCGTAAGGGCATCTAACTCCAAATTTCGGGATGAGGTCCAAGGACGGCGAGCCAGCACTATTCCGGTGCAGCACAATTCACATACGATCTAGCAACCTTCAACGCAACTGTACGATGGAACTGGGGTGGTAGCCAGAGAGTGTGATAGGTACACCACTTCGCTAACCACAACCCTAAGGTGAAGGACATCTGTAATTTTCACAGACGTTCTCAACAACTCTTTCAGCTGATATTATGATGATCATATAATAATCACGATGATTAGCTTAGACTACATTTTCAATAATTTAGATCGAAATTTAGGCTAAGCTAATTTTGAATTAATTTTCGATCTAAATTATTGAGACCCGTTTTTACAAGTTAACTGGCAGGTTGGGATGGGCATTGTAGAAAATAATCCGATAAACTATAATATTATTATGTTAACTTCAACGAAAATTACCCTAGGTGTTTTAAAGTTAAGTACTTGAGTACACTTACAATGGATTGTCATTGCAATCAGGTGAGATATTAGATATTAGAGATTATTGAGAGATTAGATATTTTGTTATTTATTTATCACTAGCTTTTGTCAGCGGCTTCGCCCGCGTACATAAAATATAGCCTATGTCACTCAGGAGTAAAGCAGCTTTCTATTATTGCTAAAATTTCTCCAATCGGACCAGTAATTCTAGAGATTACCTCCTACAAACAAAAAAACAAAAAAATAAAAAAACAAACTTTACCTCTTTATTATATTTTTATTTATCATTTTTATACAAAGATAACAGGATTATTTAGGTTAAATAGTAACCAAAAAAACCACTAAGGTTTAAATTTGTGCTATCATAAACCTATCCCAAATCGAAACAAATTTAGTTTACAGTTTTATATGTGTATATTGTCGATATTAATTTATACAATCTTTTTGTAAATTAGGAGAAAACATTCTTAAATAATACTTAAGTAATATTGCTTAAGTTTACATATAATAAATAAAGCGCTAATAATGATAATGATCAGTATGACTAAAGATTAAAGGTACTTAATACCTTTTTAAGTAAGTAAGGACAAAAGATATAATATGCATATACAATAGCTAATATTTAAAAATGAAACCGTCGATAAAGACAGAAAAAAATCCACAAACACCTGAAACGAATTGAACTGTAAAAACCTTTCACTTAAAAACTGGTAAATAACCCACATCAAACTTCAAAGTGCTCAATATAAAAGAAGTATATAACTTGAAAGGAGTCAAAAATTAACAGGTAGCTATCGAAAATTCATAGCTTTTCTGTAAAAAATTTACCATGCCGCGAACTATGGCATAAACACACACAAATGCTATTGAAATCTATCACATAAAAGTCCCTTTTCGTATATAAACAACGTTTGAAAGGAATTGATAGAAATGATTGATTGACGTCGAGTCCCCCTGCATCTGAGAGAGTAGTTGAGGGACCTAAACGTGCGGGCTCACGATAATATTATAAAGACGAGAGTTTGTGTGTCTGTTACTCCTTCATGGTCAAACGGCTGAATGGATTTAAATGAAATGTGGTACCACAAAAGATCAAGTCCTGGAACAGGACATATGATACTTTAAAGATTTGGGCGTTTGTTACTTTTTGATACGGGTGAAGTCGCTGGAAGAAACTAGCAGCAGTATGAAATAAGAAGTCGTATTTTCGTGGCCAAATGATTTCTCCTATCCTGGGTAGAACAAGAAATAATGGCAGACTTTTACCTTAGACCGACCTATGGTTTTTTTATGATGGGAAAAATCATCTAATTACTAATTCCGCCCTTGAGTGGAGCGGGAAATAGTGTCAGATTCTTACTGACTAAACGACCCACCTCATTTCTTCTTGTCTTACCAGAGTCGGGCTTTCCTTTCAGAAATCAGAAATGGGCCCCAGTAGGGTTCGGCCCTGCAGTTGGGCCTCTCCATAACCGAACTATATGGTGACTCTTTCGAACAATCCGTAGTCCTGTTAGGCATTAGCCCTAATAGGCCCTGTCAATAATGCAGACACCTCTTTGGGGGGACGGTGACTATGGAATGACAAGCTACGCATTGCTCACCATCCGCAAACCCGCGATACTATTATGTATCTCACAATACAATATGGTTTCAAAATTGCCATACCAATCATTTAATTCTTACAGTAGCTTCTGTGTTGAGTCTAACAGACAAATTGTGAACATTTACAGTTTAACGACAATGTCGTATAACTTAAGTACCTGTAGCTTAAAAACAAACTGAATAAAAAATAATCTGAATGTAGAACAAACGTTCAAAGTAATTATACCTCTTTGTAATCGACCAAGAAAAGTAAACGGGCCACAGTCATCTATAACCTGAAGTAAAATTTACAGCAGGATACTGTTACGGCCTAAACTCTTCGAATTGAATTTACGCTTTAAGTCAGATACATAGAATTGAATTTCGATTGAAATGGCAATGGAACATAAGTCGTTTAGGATGGTAAGCTTTCGTGCCAAGTGTCAAACGCTCACTATTATGACGCGATAGAGAAATATCGGTAAGTTAGACACGCTCGATCGGTTCTTTTTAACTTCAGATGCCTACAAAATTCGTTCAGTTCATTATTGGCTTTGAGTTGACTTAGTGAGCTTTTTACCGTCGACATAACGGCATTTTGGGGTTTCGTTTTAAATAGCTTGCTTTATTCGGTGATACGGGTCCTATTCATTCTGTTTTGGTGGTCTTGTCATTTGAAAAAGGGTTCTATTTCGTACATGGTCTTGTTGGGCCAAGTGTGAAAAGCTCTTCAATGATTTATCATTCCAATATGTAAAAAGATCTTTGGAAGGGTTGAAACATGTTTCTTATTATTCTGTTCTTTGCTTACCGATTTTAAAAGAAGTTTCATTAAAAAGAGGGAAAGAATGAAAGGATTTTTTACTTTTTTTGGTAAGTGGACCAATTATACTCATTGTCATAGACACTAGACACGGCATCTATTGTAACATTCAAAAAAAAGAAAGAAGTTAATTCAAAAGTTTACATTTGATATGAAAACAAGGAGAGAAAAATGCAACAGAATTAAGTTTTCAACTTGTTTTTGTGTCTGCTGTCTTTATGAAATAAAAGAGTCACAACTTTTAAATTAGGAAATAAGCACATAGGATAATTCGCCGGGTAGATGCCATAGTCCGGAGCAAGGAGGAGTGCCACGTTATCGCTTCCTTCTGCAAAACAGTAATGCTAGCAAAAGAGGAGGCCGATTGTATAAGGCAATGGCGCTCACGCCCCAGACGCCGCTGGGATTCTGATCCTGATTTTTGACCATTATAGGCGCGCCTCAGCTCGCTCTCTGCTTAGCTTGGGACTAGATGGCGTTGTGTGATAGTAAAATAAAACAATTCTCATTGCTATTGCCATCGACATTTGAACTACACTCTCACTCATTAATTTAAAAAATACAACAATATCAAAATAATTATAAGCACTGTTGTGTTGCAAGCCCGTTTCAAAGTCAAGGCCAAGACATAGGGGAGCAGAAATTCCAAATAATTTTATTTAACACTATTAATTCAATTAAAAATTCCTTGTTTCCCTTTCTTCGAATTGAATTAAGATTTGTCACAGCAAAATCAGGGGGGTTTCAAGGATTTACAGTTCTTAACCGTCGTTCTGTTGACTAGCACTGATCTTTATTAGGTTTACGGAAAACGAGGGGCTGCCAGAATAAATTCGGTGCGACAGGGGTGGACTGTCAACAGGGGTACACTGTACCATTCATTGTCCCCTTCAATGACGTTAGTTCATGTCCGATGCACAAAGTCACTGCTCGATGACGTATTGTCACTTTTAGCGAATTCAGCAAACAAGTCATGTTGTTCCCTTCTTCATTCAGTCTCTGTATTTTTCTTTTGATTCCCATGTTTGCGTCTCGGGATTCTATGTTTTTATTTGATTTTCGATTTCAACTTTTTCGTTCGTTCGCTACGTTTGAGGAGTTCGTATTTTATTTTTGTTTCGTATTTATGTATAAACAAGATTAGTTGGCTTCAAGTATTTGGTTAACGCTATTGACTTTTCTGAACTTTCATGCGTGATGTTATTTATTCATATTTTTGATACGTACAAGCTTTTATTTGACTTGATTCTTGAGTTTGATTTTCGTATGTTTCGTAGTTTCGAAATTCAAATTCTAAACAACGACTAGACTTTCTCTTTATTATTGTTGTTTCCCCATTTTATATAATTTAAATACTCTTTTGGGGTACTTAGATAGATGGATTACCATAAATCCTTCATATTATGTATTTGGACTTGGGACATAACTTACTTAATCTTAATCCTTACAAAATAATTCTCCTACTAAGACAGCTTCAGACTTATATCCTTCCTGTTCCACCCCTCTGTCCCATTGTCACTTGAATTTCTACAAAACAGAGTTCCACCAAAACTTCTAAAAGCGAATCTTAATATCTAAAAACGAACAAAAGAAATTTTCATATATTAAATCCGGTCGTGTGTGTAGAGAACAATTGGAAACTCGGCAACTCGAAGCCAGAGATAAATCATCTGCCGTTGCCATGGGAACGACAATTGGGGGACAAAATTAGAAATAAATTCCTTTCGATATGCCAAGGGTTGTCCTTAACCGTGTTATTGGTGTATTTGAACTCGAATGTAGAGCGTCAGGTGTGAAAAATGATTTTGGTTTACGCTTGATCAGTTTGTACGCTCATTTCGTTCGTGGGGTGAACCAAGAACCCCTATCTCAGTATCTCGCGTGTTGCCACTTATGCTGATAAGCGAATTATGTGAAATGTTGTTTGTTTGCTGTTTGTCTTCACCCAAATTGGGTCAAATCGAAGAAATATGTGTTTTCAATATCTTAGGAGAAATATCTTCCTTCTTTTTCTGGTCTTCTTTGTTTATAATACAATAGAAAAATAATTTACTACTGACTTACTATTCGTATGTCCCGTGTTTAAACCCAGATAGACTATTTTGTGTAATTTATTATTATTCGAAGTCATGTGACATATCATGTACATATTGTGTATTCTCCCTATTCTGACCTATGGTGCACAAACTTGGTCTTTGACTAACATCCAAAAGTCCAAGCTCAAGGTCTGCCAGCGTGCTATGGAGCGCAGCATATTAAGTGTTAAATTAACAGACCACGTTCGAAACACTACACTGCGCTCCAAAACACAAATCGTCGACGTGGCTCAAAAGGCTGCCCAACTTAAATGGGACTGGGCAGGACATGTCTGCCGCATGTCTAGCGAGCTGTGGGCCCGTAAAACACAGGATTGGTGCCCGGACACAGCGACGCGAGGCCGCGGCAGACCACGAAGGAGATGGCGGGACGACCTGGATGTCTTCCTTGGGAATTGGAACGATATGGCGAGCGACCGAGATAAATGGAAGGAATGGAGGGAGGCCTTTGCCCAGCAGTGGGAAAGCACAGGCTAGTAATAATAATAATAAAAAATGTGACATATACCAACCCGCACTGGGCGTGCGTTTGGGTCTTTTAGAGAGGAGGCCTGAGTCTCTAAGTGGAAACAGTGTGTCCTAATCTTTGTTGTTGAAATGAGTGGTACCTAACTTAAAACCCAAAACCCGCTGCAAACCGAAATCAATCAACTTACTGCGAGTATTTACAAAAACAGAAAGCACCGTCTAAATGAAACTGGAAAAAGAAACACGTAAGGAATCCACAATTTTTGGCGCAAAAGTGGAAAAAAGCTGGAGCTTGATGGATTGCCCTCTCCTTATTAGTGTGCGCTTAGACGCCTAGCAAACGTTTCGGCTTCGAGATGTTTCAAAGAGGATTTTTAAATCTTTTCGCATGGATTTCGGTGTTATTTACTTTATTTTTCACAAGGGGTTGTTATTAACAAAAGTTCAAAGAAATTCTGTGAGGATTTTAAAGAACTTTTTCTAACAAAAATGTTTACAAAATTCGACATTAAGACAAATCAGTGTACCTACTGTCATCATTGATTGCTTAACCTTTTCCCAAGTAAGTTGATGACAGCCACCGTAGGCATTGGCTTTCGGACGGCGAACAAAGCGCTTGCTGTCCGGCCATCCTGTAACCGTTCGGACCAAGCTGAATCGACACGTGATTTTCCACGCGCCCCTTAAAGAGATGTCAGCAAAACTGAAGAGACTAGAGGCCCAGTAAGACTGCAGTCTACTAAAGCTATGGGTCAACTTATTAAAAGATTACTTGAGGTCTTAGAACGCAAAAAGGCAAATGAATGAATAAAATTTTTGTTTTAGTCAGTAAAAGTCTAACACGTTTTGGTTTGCTGTTTTCGCGTCTCCAAATGGTAGGAGACTTAGTTATTTGATGTTATATTAATTTCGCAGCGTTGGAAGGCCTCCCACAAGGTGGACCGATGACCTGGTCAGGGTTGCTGGAATCCGATGGATGCAAGACGCACAGGACCGGTCTTTGTGACGGCGCTTGGGGAAGGCCTATGTCCATCTATGGAGGTCTTTCGACTGAAATGATGATATTAATTTCAGCTTAATAAACTGTTCCTATAATGGTTCTGGTTTAACCGACTGAGGTACAGAACCCAAAAAATGGATATTATTTAAGTATACAAATGAAACAGTGATCAATAAACCATCGTCATTCACCGTAAACAAGCAGAGAGAATTTTAAAAGTATGTAAACTCAACGTAAAGTAAGCAACATTCTGTAAGGATAAAACAAACAAGAATTTCTTATCACGTCAGTGCTGATAATAAATGATGGCTGGCAACCCTTCGCCGGTGGTAAAGCTTTTCAAACCCTTGTTTTCGCAGCTTTTCTGGTTTTACCCTTAACGAAAACGTACTTTAGGTACCTATCTACCTAATATGCGGTTACTTGAAACTTGTGTAATTTATAAGAGTCACCCTGGTACGAAAAGGACGATACGTTTGAGCGGTTGGCTACGGTACTACGTGTCGAGGGTTTGATTCCCGCACGAGTCAGCTACTTTTCAAATTTTTTTTTTAGATATTGAAAATCAATCGTTGAGATTTCCGCGCCCTTCTATGGGGCGGGATACCTCCTGCCTCATCAAAGTCTCAATCAGAACCTGAAATTGGAAATAAAAATCTGCTAGTCAGTTTTAATGTAGGTATACATTTATTTATTTATTTTTCTTCATGCAGCACAAAGTACAAAGGCGGAATTAATGACTTAAGCATTCTCTACCAGAAAACCAAGAGACTTAACTTCGCCTAACTGGTCAAATTTTTTTTTTATTGGTTATAGGTTCGCGCTTGAACGCTATCTCACCTGATGGAAAGGGACGATGCAGTCGACGATGGAGCGGATGTATTGAACTTGCTCATTTTTGTAGTGATTTCAGTTCCAAAATAAAAGTTGTTTGTTATCCTGACTACAATCACGTGTTTAAGTTTCTGTCACTATTTACCAATCACCCTATACATAGGATAGTCGCTTCAAGTGAAGTAGGTGGTATTCACCTCTTTCTGAATATGATGGTAGCCTGTTTGAACTCAAGTTATATACTGGTCAGTGTATAAGTGTGGTTATGGTCGCATTGCATGAATATAGTTAATATTAAGAGGCAAGTTCTCTTTGAAGATATTCTCAGAAATTGAAGCCATTACTAGTAGGAAACTAAGTTGTTCCTTATGTTAATAGGTCACCTGGTATTTGTTTGTACACTGACGGCACTGTTGGCAAAATGGTTGAGAGATTGACTGGGGTATTACGTGTCATGGGTTTTTGTAAATATGGGTGGGGTGATTTTTCCCAGTGACAAATCCCGCCCTTGGGCGCAGCGGGAAATAGTGTCAGAGTCTTACTATCTAAACAACCCACTCTGTTTCTATGTTGTCTTTGGATTCGATTTTCGCACGGAACAAATATATTTATTTACAGTATTCCAGGTATACGTGTTTAGTTTAAGTGACCTTTAAGCCCACGTATGTTTGTGAACGCACCTACGATGCAATAGATAAACCTTGTGCACGGGGATGTTTCATTAAAAAAATAAAGTAGTAGATTATAGAATGCTTTCTTTAACCTGATTACGTTAAAGATGAAGAAGTTGAACAAAATAGTCTATGGTTCTTTACTTGTCAATCTGGTTTGGGGTGTTCTTTATTTGAAAAAGATATAAAGTAGACATTTTTAGAAGAAAAATCAGGAATGAGATAAACACTAAATAAAAATGCAACACAAAATACCTATCCAACAAAATATGGAACAGGTGAGTGGAAAAATAATGGTAAAAAAGTCGTACGGTCGCGCGATTGCCTGTGGCCTTGTCGCACTGTCGCTGTGACATGCGATACGATACGGTGTCGCCTTGTCGCACGACGTCGCGCCCACGGCAAAACAGCGGTGCAACCCTTTTTTGCATGAACCAAATTTGGATTAGCGCGTATCGACAAAGCGATTCTTTTTTGTTTTGTCAATTCTGTTTTGACAGCTTTTTGTGGTACAGCAGTTCTTGTGTATATTGTATTTGTTTTAAAACTATTCTAAAATGCAAAACTTTTGTATCGAATGTTTTTAGTAGGCCTCTATCTAGATCCATCAGATCTGCTGTTGATATGTTGTATTTTAGTGGTTTAGATGACTTTTTTATTGTTGATAGGCTCGCTTTTCATCTCACTGTACTACACTCACTTGATGGAAAGCGACAATGTCACTGATGAATCGCACTTGCCTAGAAGTAACCTTATAGGTCGTAAAGATAAAGAAGAAGCATAGCATAGCATTAGACTTATAATGTTCCCACAGCTGGGACTCAGGTCATCTCTCTAGGAGAGGGAACGGGCCGCTCCATCTCAATCCACCACGCACGCCCGGTACGGGTTGGTGGATGTAACATGTCTTCGAAGTTTCGGTTCTTGAACATGCCGTTTACCACACGCTATTTTCCTCACCGTTTTGAGAGCAGTAATGATAAAATAAATTACACAAAGTAATGCACCTAGCTAAGTTTGAACCCGCGACTTATAACTTGTAACTGGGCCACTACTGGTCCAAATATCTACTTTAGTAATATTGCAGATAAAGCCAGAGAATCCTATATGACTATCATCAACAAGGAAAACTACCCCCAAATGCAAGACAAACACAATAACGTGCCAAAAAAATGACGTCATCGATCAACCAACAAACAAACACGATCGCATTATTCATAATTTGTCGCGCATTCTCACCGGTGGAACCCTAAAACTATAAATTGCAGCGGGCGCGCGATCAATCACCGGGTTCCGTACAGTTAGTAAATTAAGTCCGGTTTTGAATTAGCGACCGCCTGGGCGCTAACTTAACTGTGGCATTACGTAATTGTGCTCAGCTAATGTAATTTAACGTGGATGTTGAACTCGACTATGTATTTAAGTTTTTTAATTATTATGCACTTTTAAAATCTTGATTTTTTTTACATACCGATAAATTTTAATCGTTGAGGGTCGATCCGATACATAAAACACTATCGATTTGTAACGATAAAATTAAAAAATAAAGTATTTTTTAAACGTCAGCTGAGCGAGTTCAATGACTTGTAGGTCGTTAGTACACAACGACTGACAACTATCTACGAAGTCATTGACTCGTTTACTTAAAGAACTTTTTTTCTAAAACTCGAATTAATATGCGCATATATTAATTCGAGTTTTAGAAAAAAAGTTCTTTCTTTTTACAAGTTTTATATTAGTTTCATCTGACCAATGTTTGTGATCAAATCTTGCAAATTAAATTTGATCCACTTCCCGGTTACCAATGGAACTGAAATTTTGCATAGGTATGTAAATTGCATGACCATGCAATACCTCCCTGCATGCCCTAAAACGCAGTAAGAGCAAAAAAGCAGTTTCGAGAAAAACGCAAAAAACACTTTGACGTCGTATATTTTATAGTAATAATGTTTTATGGTAGATTTTTTTTTTGCCTAGAGGATTAAGGCAATTACAAAGAATGAATTTTGAAAAAAAGCGTGTTATTTAGTCCATTCAATTCAAAATTAAATGGATTTTTCGAAAATCATGTCTATTACTGCATGCGAAAAAGTATAGATATACAGATTTAAATGCAGTAAAACATACTTGATACTGCAAAAACTCATCAGTTAATAGTCGTATTAACCGATTTCACAGAATAATTTGCAGTATAAGTATTTTTTACTGCATTTTAATAAGCACGTTTAACTAATTGTACATGCAGTATGTGACAAATTTTGAAAATAATTAGGTCGTGTAGGAATTTATAAAGAAAACAAGACATTTTTGTTTGTATTTTGTTCTGTAGAAACTTTTTTTTTACCATTTCTGCTAATTTAAACTTAAAAAAAAATGCTAAAAACAGAACAAAATAAATGTTTAAGTGGGTGTTCTCATGCAACAAACGTGATTTTACCATTTTTCTTGATATTAATAACGGCAATACGAAGACTACATAGCTTGAAAGGCTTATAGCACATATAACTGTATATTTACTTTAAAAACCTGTAATTTAATTAACTTAAAAACATTTAAGAAGGGATCTCATACAATAAACATGATTTTTCCGCATACATGTAATGTCTTATCTTGTATAAATAATGGTGCAACACCGTCGTGTAAGCGAGTTCGACTCGCACTTGCCTGATTTATTACCTTTTTTGCTGATTTTTGTACAATATTTGCAGGTTTTCTTTGTCTTACTTTATCCTTTATTGAAGATTACTTCTATATCTGCTGTGGTATTGGCTATTGTATTGTTTAAGATTAAAAGTCTCTTCTGTCTGCTACCGAAACGTGTGAATCTTCAACACTACCTGTGTCTCGGTAATAAATGTTGTCGTGTCCTAATATCAGTCTCAGTAATATTAACACGCTTGCAGCCACCTGATTTGTAAGCATTACTGTTCTGAACGTGGAAGCCGCCGCCTCACTCCGGACTAGGACCCAGCGTAAGAAGCCATTGCCGCAAATCTTCCACTCGGGACCACCTTACTCGTGTGGAGTACCAACTCTTACGCGGGGCACATCTGCACTGTATGCTCCACCGTGTTCTCCGGGCGGTCCATACAATGGTGATACTCAGGCTTTTTTGCACGGATCGGGTGCAGTTATCTCCTGAATTTACCATTTCCGGTGAAGATCTAGGTCATACAGAAGGTGAAGATGCTGTGAAGTCTTTCCAGACCATAATTATGGCGGATAGGCTTCACAGACTTCACAGCGTTCTCACCTTCCGCTGGACTTATTATTGTTAAGTTTTTTCATTGTGTTGATGCCAGTCAATAAAGCAAATTAAAACTAATTCGTTTCTAAAGTTGATCTGTACAAGCTATGAGTTGATGAACAGTATTAAAACTATTTACTCGGAATATTTTGATGTACCTATTTTAACTTCAGAAAATGCTATATAAACTATTATTACTAATGTTTGGATGCGATGATACTTTTTTAAAATTCTTTATTTAATTTAGGGACTTTTATATAAAATACATATCAGAAATACTTTTAAAGTGATATTCTAATGTGGAAAATAGGTAGGTATTATTACGTAATATTTTTTTCCAACAAAAGATAAAATACTAGCCGTTCACTTTGATGTGTATGTTTCCTCCCGTTGCTTACCCATCTTAAGTCAGACCTTAGGCCCTACCACGATCCGTTTTACGACCTAAACTGAACTATTTTATAACTGCTACTATAACTGGTAAAGCCCATGGTTAACTTGGATGACAAACTTACATTTGTTTGCAAAGCTTTGTCGTGATGTTATTTTTATCTTAAAGTCTTGGACGATTAATTTTAGCTGGAACAGACGGTCCATTTGAGCAGAAGGTCTGGCTTAGAAATGAACTCAATCATCGGATCCAGCTCGACTGGGCTGGGAAGCTGTGCCATAATTTCTTGTTAAATATGCCACAAAGTCTGAAGAGGAAAGTCTATGACCAGTAAGGCTTCATCAGAAGGTTTAAAGACACCTAACACAATGGAAATTTTCTTCCGTCATCTTGGTAGTGAAATGAAGATTATCCACAAGACAATCAAGATTACCGATATAGCCCAAAGAATTGACTAATCTGTTAGTACAGATTCCCTGATTTCTATGTGACTATGGACAAGCACGATCAAGCTGTCTGTGACTGATTGAGAGACAATTCCTGACTAGAACGCAGTATAGTCTAATCGTGACACCAGTAAAACTTAGTAGCTTTGTTCGAGTTACTAATTATAATGCAGTAAATGTGACTTATACTGCCATTTAATAAAAAAATAGTTAGTTTTCAACTTTAGAACGATACAGACTATAGTGCAGTAAATACTCAACTTACTGCAATTTAGTTTGATTTTCAATCAGTCATCATCAATGCAGTATTACTATTTTCGGTACAAAAAGGGCTTACTGCGTTTTAATTTATATTGCATAATATGTCTTTAGTTGTGGATTACAGATTTTATTAGGTAATAGAGACATTTACTGCGTTTAAGTTGGTAAAGTGATAGGCCGATTTAGCCGTAACAGCTTTAACTGCATTTTAGTAAGTATAACAACGAATTTTGGCATATAATTTTGTGTTACTGCATTAGTAAATTTCGTTTTTCTGCCCAGTAAATCATCTAATCAAAACCTAGGTAAGACGAATATGTTCCTTATAAAATGCCGGTTCAGAATCAATATTTAACTCAAATACCTAAAAAAGCCTGTTACTCGCGTTTTAGTGTCAGCACGGCAGATTATATTATGGTGAAATGGAGCTGATGTGGTGACAGACAGACTTGGTGAAACTATAAGGGTTCCTTGTTGACTACGAACCATAAAAAAATGTCATTAGAAGACCTATAAGGTGAAACGATGACGTGATAAGGGTCGCGAAATTCGCTGAATCCATGCGAGTACTGAGACTTAGGGGAGCCCCAGGTCCAGTACTGGAAGTGTTTTGACCGAATTAATGACGATGATGATTTTGACTATAATAGCAATTGGCATTCTACCAATGCTTTACTTCTTGACATTCGTATCGTTTACTACAGCAATCCTATTCCTAAATTATGTGGTTTTCGACAAAGAAGGGCTGATCTTTATTTTCTCCCTACTGCTCCCCTGGGTCGTAAAATACGACTTTTAGGATTACGTCAAGAGGATTTGCTATAGGGTCAGTAACTATCTCTAAACTAATTGTAACAAACTAACATTACCAATGGCCATGTGTGTAGTAACAGTTTTGACATTTACTGCATTCTTCTTCTTCTTCTCAGTCGGTACACTCTTATTAGAGTGGTCGTGGTCATCATTGTGGATCACGATGAGTGATCATCTTGGTCATGCGGCGCCATTCATCACGGACTACAGCTTTCCGGGTGCATTTGTAGACCGAGCACTTAGTTGAGGCCTTGATCCGGTATGTCTTACTGCATTAATGTCTATTGAATATTATTTTTTCTATAACAGTAATCTAGTAGAAATTTTAGCAGTCTTCAGTATCTCCCTTTCCCTTCATATTGTCAATAAATTGTTACTTGAAACCCTTAACAAAATCTAAATTAACTTCCGAAAATCAACGTCTGAAAACAGGATCAACAATAAATAATAATACATAGCCTTCTATTTTGTTCACAAATATAATTTTAGAATTATACACTTCAATAATAGTAATTAGGATTCAAAATTTGGAATTAAAACATTTTGACACAGTAAAAAATACATGCTTTTACCTATGTAATATATTTAACGACCTAGTAAAATACCCTGCCGAAGCCTACTGGAGCTCCTGGGGCTGAAAGGAAAGTTTGACCCTAGTATAAAGGTTAAGAAAGAAAGGGGTGGCTGGTTTAGTCAGTATGAGTCTGACATTGTTTCCCGCTCCACCCAAGGGCGGGATTTGTCATTAGATAATTTTTCCACCCATAAAAAAACCTACTAATATTTTACCGGTCTTTTGATAATAAACCATAAAATCACTTTTGTTAAGAACCTTATGACGAGCAAAAACATTTTTTTATTTTTTTTTGCCACTGTTTTTCTTTCTGTTGCTTCACCTGTCCGATCATCTAGCTTAACTCAATCAAAGCTTATTAATATTATTTAGACACAGTTTACCAGTAGATCACTTCAATAAAGCCGCGTTTAATGACAAGCAATTGAAAGTGTAATGAGCTATTGAATCATTCGTTCGCGTCAATAGCAAGAGTATTAGTATAATGTGTTACGATTAATTAGCGGTAATACCTATTGTTGAAATATGTACGTTCAATGATACAAATAATGTGGGCAGATTAGTGGAACATGCTCATTAATTCTATTTATAATTTCCGAATCCACTGCTGATCGTTTAGGAAATTCTATTAATAAAGATTTTATGGAAATCTAGGAGAAATAAGGGTATTGTTGTCCAATCATCATCAGCTAAGGAGTAGAATTCCCTATCAGAGTTATGAGTGAATAGATTACTTCTAGGCAAGCGTGCTTCATCGTCGGCCATGACATTATCGCTTACCAGTTGGGGCAGTTGGCCTTATAAGCATTTTTTTCTACTAAGACCACTACCGTCTTAGTAGAAAAAAAAATGCTTGTGTCGAGATGCCATAAAACCACGTAGATTTAAAACAATATAACATGCTCTATTAGCCCGTTTTACATACAATACAGACCAAAATTACATATTCCTTTATTTTTTTTTATTTTTTTTTGGTGTACAATAAAGTATTATTCTATTCTATTCTATTCCTTTAAATTTATTTTATACATTGCAGGTAGGCTAGCAGGTCCTATATAATTACTTTAGGAATTTTATACATTACCTAAGTGTTGTAAAGAATACCAGAATAATACAGATCGCCGGTAACATATACGAATAATGATAGCTATTTACATATTCTTTTCAATATTGTATTTACATTTTTTATTTTTTTATTGATAAAACACTGACTCCGGCAAGGAATTCCACTTCTTGGCTGTACGCATAATGAATGTGTTCCCATAACGTTTTATACGTATATGTGGGATATCCACCATGTACCGGTGGCGTAATACCATACGTCTGGTGGTTATTGAATAGTTATTTTATTTTGCCCATAAGAACCAAAAGCTCGACCCTTACTTTGTACAACATTTTCAAATCGGCTATATATTCCAGTTTTCAAAAGCATAACGTCACCAACGTGACAAATACCGCCAGTACAAAGCCGACTCAAAAACCTACCTCGACATCCATCAAGCAAGAATATCACGAAACTGCTACATACCTGGAAGTAAAAAGACTCGGCATTAGCAACATAACAAATGCACTGCCCTACGTGAGGGAGATACGAATATACAGAAACGGTACACAAAAAGAACAACGATAAATTACGTTAAAGCGTAAGCAAAAACCAAGGAGTGTTAGTTAAAGGTAGATGTTCAACGTGCGTCTGTTTGTACGCGTTGTATTGAGTTTGCGATTATTCCGTTTTATGTAGTTTGTATGTGTAGGTAGTATATAGTAGTATGTGCTGCTTCTTCAACTTTAGCTTAATCGTTATCGAGTAATTCATTAATGTAACACTGAAGAGATTTTTTTCGTATGAAGAGAATAATCTTAGGAACTATGGGTCAGTTACTTGCTTGTAACACTACTACATTCATGTAGGTAGTTCTTAATTTTATTAGCTTAATCTTCGTCGAGTAAATCTTTAATTATAACGCTGAAGAGATTCGTTTGAAGGCGTTAATCTCAGGAACTATGGGTCAGTTGATTAGTTGTAATATCTACTACTACAGTCATGTAGTTTTGTAATTTTATTACAGGCATAATTAAATCTCTGGCAAAGATTTATTTTGATTTCAGTACAATCATGTCAATCATCTTTAATAAATAGGCCATTTTTCATAAGACTTTTTTCAAAGTATCAAAAACTTTGTGATGATATTGCTATAAAAGATATATTCATCCTACAGTACACGTAAAACTAGCAATATTCTAAAGAAGACACAATTTCTGTTTAATAATATGCAATTACTATCATTTTAATTGTCTCTCATTTTCTACGATCACACGATCGTAATTTTACTGTGCTATATGTTTCGTTCAGTTGCATTCGAGCACAAATAAAACGTTGCTAACAATCGCATAGTGAACAGTGTTCCTGCACTCATTAATTGTCGTTTATTTAGGTACGTGTACTTCGTTTGGAACTGCGCCCTTCTTTGTTTTTCTTTATGACAAGAAATACTTACTTAGTTGTATGTATGTTTTACATACATTTGTTTCCTTGTCATATTATTATAATCGATATAATATGTAAATACTGTTATTATATTACAGAATCTGAAAAGTATGAAAAATCAAGAGGTGATGATTTTAAACAAATTTTGAGGTGTTGAAGCGATCATCGAAATTTAGTTAAATATGATAATTTTCATACACTATTACGCTATATAGCCAATAGTGAGGATGGACCAAGAAATATTGATGACGAAGAAATTATGACCAAGACATAAACAGTGCAATCAACAATCAAGCAGATACCAATAAACCTTAAAACAATATCAAAAACAATTAAAAAAATAAAAAGACTTAGAAGAATCCATCAGAACAGAATCTAACGGAGCAGTAGCGGTGTAAGTGTGCAATCAAAAGGCAATGTTTGCGCATGAGGCGTCCTCACGACCAATTAGCGTCGACGTTGCGCGACATAAATTGTATCAAACAGCTCGGTTCCTAGCTGTGCCTGTCCTGGATGTAGAAGCTGGACTGGTTGAAGGAAGTGTAAAGATAAATTGACTGTATGTTGGTTCACAATAAATTACAAGAGTAATAGCTTTAGGAAAAGGTATTCTTGATGAAGATATAGCTGCAATTTGTGGTCACGGACTAATCCGAATCCTTGAAATAGCTTGGAAATAAGAATGTAAAAACCAATCTGAAATAGGAAAAGGTCATCATAGGTGTTTTAAAATTCACCTGGAATATTTGATATAAGTAACCTAAATGATATTCTTTTTTACGTATTAACTTTTGGAACTGCCCATATACTGCAGTGCATCGAGCTTAGCTTGGATAATTCCATCGTACGCATTGCATGATTCCATTCGCTTTAATGATGAGGAAGAAGGCTGTCCCCTTGTTAAACAGATCCAGGACCTTAGCCAATAAACATGATGGCGCTGATGATCAATCACTAGTTGTGGTTGCTGGTGTGGTAGTAGATGAAGTTTTTTAAGTCCTTTAACTATTTAGTTACTAACAATTGGACCAATGTTGTTTTCTGGATAAAAATTTTAAAGCATAATATCTGCTTGCATTAATAAAACTTTCAGATTATTGAATTTTTTTTTTAAACTAACAAAACCTTTGACTAGGCTAAAAATTTAACAATATCGTCTAAAAGATACCATATCGCAGAGCACTTCCACCAAGTTTCTACATCTACAGTTAGTACTTTTGTCCCACCCCGTCGCTGGCAAGAGTTCATTATCACAAATAAACCGAAGAGCCTTTCCGTTTTTATTGTTCGGTGGCAATGTTCCACCACAATGTACTACGCTATTACACTTGAAACTATGTTAAGTGTTGTTCCACAAGATATTTGGAAGATATGATTGTTGTAGAAAAAGTTGAGAGGGTTAAAATGAAGATTAATTTTTAGTGTGATGTGGATTCCTTAGATAGTTTTTATAGTAGTTCTCTAAGATATAATTGTCGCCTAATCTATGGAGTTCCATTATTGAGACCAAGATCGCTGACATAGCCTGAAAAATCGCCAAATGTAAGTGCTAGTGCGCAAGGCACATTGCTCGTAGAACGGCTGGTCGATGGGCTGAAAGGTTTTGGAGTGACCGCGTACTGAAAGTCGTAGCGTTAGGAAGCCTCCCACCAAATGGACAGGTAATCCAGGTCAGAGTTACGGAACGTTCGTTGAGACGAAATAAGCAAGGGACGTATTTCGGCTGAAGTAATAATAATTATGGAGATCACATCAATAATCCATCAACTTGCGTGATGTCAAACATTCTTGCATCAACAACGGGAAAATCCGCAAACATCATTTTTGAAAATACCTTTCATCACACCTCTAAGCCCTCGGGGTGAACTATTCTGTACAAGCCACAAAAAAATTGGGGACGCGATCAATAGATCCCTATTGATTGCAACCCCCAAATAGATTCGTGTATTAATATTACTAATACACAAGGGCGTATTGCTAATTTCTTTGAGTCGTCCCCTCGTACCATTGTATCTATAGGATATGTCTTATTACATCAATCTACGAAAATGGTTATTTGATATAGGAATTGGAGCCAGAGCACACTAGGATCGTTCGCTTTTATTAACATTTTTCTGCTTGTAGATTTCGTCTTTGCATTGTTGCCAAAGTAGTCTTTGGACGAAGGGAAAACATCGTTTAGTATATTATTTATTTCGTTATTTAGAGATTCATTTGAATACGAATAGGAACTATTTCATTACGATGTTTTACCGGAACCTGAAGTCACAGGACTTCAATCACAAATAATTATGTTGTTTACACGAAAATCAATTTTAAAATCGTTGACTTAAAGAGCATAATTAGAAACCAATCTCAACCAGAACTTCAAAACATCCGAATCCCCACATCAATCATGGAATTCCAAAATTTACTCCGAATCGCGTAATCCAACTGCCGAACTATAGATCCAGAGGTCCGGACAAAACATTAGTAATCTAATTAAACAGGCGAAGGATTAATGGAGTGACAATAATCTTGCGTCACGTTTGGGGTAAGGGATTATCCCGAATTTAATCAGCGGTAGATACCGCAACCCTTATGACGTCGACTCGTTATATTCAGATTGATGCACAGACCATGGAATAGTGACAAGAAGCTAGAGATACCGTGTCAGTCTATCTGTTCGCGATAAACTCAAAAATTGCTGAACGTTTCATGCAAATTTCCCCAATAAACAGAGTGATTCACGATAAGGCTACATAGGCAAGGAAGGTACGGGGTAGGTTTTTTAGTCAGTAAGAGTCTGACACTGGTCTCCCGCTCCGCCCAAGAGCGGGTTTCGTCATTGGATGATTTTCACCTACCATAAAAAAAATAAAATGATAAGGCTACATAAGATATTGTAATAAAGAAAATCCGCGAATTTCAAAGATTTAAGGGTCATTTACTCACACTACCTAATATCATAAAGGCGTTTGTGAGTGTAAAGGTTTAGTTCAACAGATTTAGATGAAATGTGGCACACATTTAGCCCACGTCCTCTAATATCACTTACAATACTTTTACCCGGGATTATATTCCTATGTCCCTTGGGACTAATTGCTATTTTCTACAATAGATAAATTAGTAATAATAATCCTAACCTAGCTACATGTAGGTATTCACTTTAATACCTATGTCATATCTGCTGAGCATTATAACCAAACTAATATAAGCTAACCAAACTAACTAAAAATAAAAATGACTATTAAAATAGTCAAACCCATGGTCAGATTCGTCATGGATCGTCGGTTTCATTGACACTATTGCTTTGTATAGAAAATTGTGACAATATCTGTCTCTACAACTTTTTTGTGGTGGGAAAAATCAACTTAACGAATCCCATTCTTGAACGGAACTGGAAACAGTATTAATCTCTTACTAACTAAAGTCTCTACAACTTCACATTGAGCCGATGATAATGTTCGAAACTCTATGGATTAATGCAACGAGGGTTAGACTAAAATTAAGAGGTTCCAAATTCAATTACCTTCGTTTTATGTATTTTTTTTCAGTGTATGTTGCTATAGAGTTGTACGTCAGCAGATTAAGTTACTCGAACCCCAATATAATTTATACAATAATTATATAAATTATTCGATCAATACAATGCCCCTTGGGCACCGTAATGGGAGATTTACGGATTAATTATTTATTATTTACGTTTAAACAAACAGTACACCTGTCAGGTACATTGTGTTTAATATGATACTGCAATCACCCATCTGTTCGGTAAATTGAAAATTACTAGTTCAGTATAGCTAACATTTGTGTAAATTAAATATTGAAGTGCTAGTTAACTTGAAGAAAATGTTTAATCACTCTAACCACAATCTTCATCACTCTAACTGCAAGCAGTTGTTGTTACTGAATACTCGTTCCATCATTCCATTGACCACTAGACGTACAACATTACACACTGTTACTATGAATGGGATGTTCATCATGTCCATAGCCACGGCTAATGTGAAACTGAACAGCAGAACTAGTCAGTAAAAGTCTCGGACTATTTGCCACTCCACCCAAGGGCGGGAGATGTCATTGGATAATTTTTGCCTACAATACAAAAAAAACCATGACAAATTTATTGTGAGTATAGTTAAGGGGTATAATTCTTTTAGACCAGTGCAAATAGCTTTTGAAAGGGACTTAAATAGTAGAAGAATGAAACCCATTGGAAAAGGAAGATAATATAGCAAAAATTTAAGGAAAAATAAATTACGGTCGATCTGAGGTCGGGAAGTGGATGGGTGTGCGCTTTTAAGGGAAAAAAATGGTTTATCTCTAATTCCGGCAAAACTACTGGTTTTATGGAAAAATGTCTAATAGCAAACTTGTAGATCATAGAAAGATCTACCACTTTTGTATTTACACTTTTTCACATAGCCTCAAAATCTATGTGAAAAGTCCAAAAAACCGAGTTTATGAATTTAATTTTTATCTCCTTTAAAAATTACTTTTTTTTCACAAACTTTGGTGAGAAGTTTCCTTTTCATGTACCAAACTTGCTATAATTTTTTTTATTAAAAATATTCACTGTAGCTCTTTATTTTGACTTAACATCGAAAAAACAGCCTATTTTTCAATCGAAAAATCTCACGTAAAAATATGTGATTTTTTTAAAACGTTTGTTGGTTTCTTATTCGTCGAAATATTTACTTTTTGATGGTGTAAAAAAATATATACGTTACCATAGTAAGTTTTTTCAGAAAATGCAAAAATCTAAAAAATCTCGAATCAGAAATTACTTTTGTTTAATCATTATTAGCGACCCTCTCCAGCTTCGGGCGGGTGCAAAGGTGATATATTATACCTATAAACCTTCCTCTGAAATCATTCTATCTATTAAAAAAAACCGCATCAAAATCCGTTGCGATTTTTTTTGCTTTTAAAGATCTAAGCATACACATGGATAAGCAACTTTGTTTTATACTATGCAACGATGTACTGAGGTATTTATTAAATTTTTTATAAAAGATTTAAAGGGTATTTCATGTAGGAAATATGATTGCTGCAATTTTATGCAGTAAAAACGTTGTCTTATTAAATTTTAGCTTCGTTTAATCAGTCAACGTTATTTATATTCATTACATATGTTTAAATAATATAATCTTGCCTCATATATTTTATCTTACATTCTATTCATTTATTAGTTTTTACCATTCGTTTTTGTCTCTTTGATAGCATTTCTTCATGGTTAAATTCGAAAAACTTACTTACTTATGATTCAGATGATGAAATTCATCATCTGAATCATTAACTTCCTCGTAGGTTTGTTCTTCCACATTGGAGCATTATGTAAGCATACGCAATTGCAGCAGCCACATTTCCAACATGAAATCCCCTTTAATATCATAAAAAATTTAATAAACACCTCAGTACATTATTACATAGTATAAAACAAAGTTGCTTATCCCTGTGTATGCTTAGATCTTTAAAAGTTCGCAACGGATTTTGATGCGGTTTTTTTTAATAGATAGAATGATTCCAGAGGAAGGTTTATAGGTATAATATATCATCTTTGCACCACTGCGAAGCTGGAGCGGGTCGCTAATAATGATTAAACAAAAGAAATTTCTAATTCGAGTTTTTTTTAGTTTTTCGCATTTTCTGAGAAAATTTACTATGGTAATGTATATATTTTTTTACACCATCAAAAAGTAAAAATTTCGACGAATAAGAAGCCAACAAACGTTTTAAAAAAATCACATATTTTTACGTGAGATTTTTCGATTGAAAAATAGTCTATTTTTTCGATGTTCAGTCAAAATATTATATAATAGTGAATATTTTAAATAAAAAAAATTAGGGTAAGTTTGGGACATAAAAAGGAAACTTCTCACCAAAGTTTGTGAAAAAAAAGTAGTTTTTAAAGGAGATAAAAATTAAATTCAAAAACTCGGTTTTTTTGACTTTTCACATAGATTTTGAGGTTATGTCAAAAAAATGTAAATACAAAAGTGGTAGATCTTTTTATGATCTACAAGTTTGCCATTTGAATGTTTCCCCTAGAACCAGTAGTTTTGCCGGAATTAGAGATAAACCATTTTTTCCCCTTAAAAGCGCACACCCATCCACTTCCCGACCTCAGATCGACCGTAATTTATTTTTCCTTAAATTTTTGCTATATTATCTTCCTTTTCCAATGGGTTTCATTCTACTACTATTTAGGTCCACTTTTTATCGTTAACGGTGCTATTTGCACTGGACTATTTACCGAAGTTTTTGTTTCAATATACATAAATCAAAGGGTTTTTAGGACAAGCTTCTAGGTAAACGTGTTCGCTTCTATCAGATGAGATAGTGATTGAAAAGCCAAGTTATCAATAGTAAAAAGAGTTAAGACTAACACGAAAATAATATATGCTTCTTCAAAACAATAACAATTTTAGAAGAGCACTTTACCCTTCATAGCATCGATACTACGCAATATATTTTTTGTTACTTCATGTATAAATTATAATTATTTACTAAAAATATTCCTATGAACGAAGAAAGAAGTATTGTGCAAGTAATAAGTAATAGTACTTCATACAATACATTTATTCACATCAACATCGACAATCATTCAGTAAACACTAAACAAAAGTTCCAAACTCAACTGTAAACATACAACAGTAGAGTTCAAATTCGAATAAATATTTTTTTGCTTAGAAAATATTCGTTACATGCACACAGCAGTCATTAAAATTGTAACATAATAATAAAAGGGGTCGTTTTTATAATAGATCTTGTATTGGGGTCCCATTGTGTGTCAGCGTGGTCCGGGTAATTTACAAAACGTAACCTTGTAGCGGCGCATGTATCGGACATAAATAGTAACATTTCGATGACAAATAATAGTGATTTAGAGGATCATACAATAGGACCAATGTTAAATGTAAAATTAGCTGCAAATGTCGGGTTGAATGTGCAGATCATTAAAGATTGCGTACCCTAAAAGACTGGCTACAGTGCTGATACAACATATGTTAAGAATTGGATTTTGAATCTTATTTAACTAAGACTTATATAGATTATTTTTTAATTGACTATGAGTTTTTTTCCGTTAGTAGAATTTACCTAAATTTATTTCCTTTTCCTTGCGTTTGTTCCTGAATTTACTAAGATTTATTTAGTTTTATTCACATTTGTAAATAAAACGAACCAATTTAGTGTCAACTAAACGACGATGAACACGCTGGCCTAGAAGTAACCTGCCCCCTAACCAAGTTACACTCGTTTCGTTAACGTCGAACGCTTGGAATTGGCCACGCCTTCAATCCCTATCATTTAACCACATGACTGAGCATTGAGATGACGATTGTAACTTGATCAAGGCAAAAGTTCACTCTTGACACAAATACCCTTAGGCTGTAGCTATCAGAAAATAAAGTTTCCAGTAAGAAATTCTTCTCCATAACTGTACGTACAATAAGTATGTTCCCAAAAGGTTTTATATATTCTTGCCATACAAAAATGCTAGACAATAAAAACAAATGAAGCTACAAGGAAAACGGATGTTATTATATACCGTCATAGAAGGGCACTATCGCATCCTATCATATATATATGTCGCAGAAAACTAGCTTCTTGTCATTTTGTTAAACCAGCGGCCTGAGTAATTCAGCCAATGAGTCCAATATATGTATACTATGTTGATAATTCGGCTGCTAATGCTTAGGCCTGTAGCGCCATCTATTGCGTCACATAAGAACTAATCCTGCATTGCGCAATCAAAGTTTTCTGCGCGATTTGAACTTATAGAACAGCCCGATATCATTTATCGGGCAGAAGACTACCAGACGTAACACCGGCCTGCTCGGAGGATATAGGCTTGTTGAATAGCGTTTTTTTTACGGTGGGTAAAGTCATTTAAGGACGAATCCCGCCATTGGGTGGAGCGGGAGACAGTGACAGACTTTTCAGTATAGGGTACGTTTAGCCAGTACTTAACGACCTACCCTGTTCCTTCTTAGCTTTCATACCGGGGTCGGACCTTCCTTTTAGAAACCGGACCGTAGTCCCAGTAGGCTTCGGCTCTGCAGTTGGGCCTCTACATTTGCTGACTTGAAGAGCCACCGTTCCTTCATGCCTTAGTTCTAGGGCCCCGGAGTTCCGCTTTAATATCTACCCTTGGCCCCAGAAGGCTTCGACCACCTTATGATGAAAAACTCTTAGAGCAACCCGACACGGACAGGTTAGGTCAAAAAGATATGATGAGAACTAGAGTCAGCGATTAAAGCAAGCGATGTTCCTGACATCTACTTCAAGCTAGGTTCTGTTACAACCTGTAGACAAAAATAACATTCATGCAACATTAGCAGCACACCGGCTTTGTTACTTACGACCGCAGTCAGTAAACTGCTGGGTAAGAGCAAACCATTCGTTGATGGCAATAACAATAGCATTTTTTTTTATACGAGTGCACAAGTGCTAAAGTTTCTACCTTTCGGCTTGCTGGCCTTTCTACCTGAAAGTACGTATTGTATCAAAATGTTCTATTTTCATTCCATTACCAAACCAATGTTTATTAAGTGTATTAATACTAATTGCATCAGTTGAAGTATCAACACTAGCTCAGCTTAGATAATCCTCTATGCAGTAAATGATCTGAATCCACAATAAACACAGTTGTATGAATTCTCTGCAGGTTCTAGTACGATTGCCTCAGTAGAGCCAATTAATGTTAGGTGATTTATTTAGAACTCAAGCCCTAAACGAACGTCGGCAATCTTGCACCTAATGTCTCTCTATTGCATCTCTAATGACAGTATTCAAGGAATTAAGAAACGATTTAAGTACAAATACGTACACACGTAACACAAATATTTTTTGTAAAGTGTATTTTTGTAAAGTGTATTTTTGTAAAGTGTATTTTGGTAAAGTATATTTTTGTAAAGTGTATATTTGTTTTGGTAGGTAAAAATCATCTAATGACGAATCCCGCCCTTGAGTGGATCTGGAAATAGTGTCAGACTTTTACTGACTAAAAACTCACTCCTGTTCCTTATTTGCTTTCATTTGAATTGCGCGGAGATGCCATCAAATTATTTTACCATCTAAGAAAAAAAAAACCGTGGCATCAACAATGATAGAAGCCGGGGGAAAAACTAAACTAGTATTACAAGAGTTCAAATCTTTTATATTACATGGCAATAATAATGTCTTTATAAATCAAAGGCATCGAAAAAATATGGGAATAAATCTCAAGTAAATATTTTCCAAATAATATTATTCACATACATTTGCGTGAAAAATGTTTGGAAAAATTCATCCATCATAGAAAATATTATTAAAATATGATATACTATTTTCTCTGTGTTATAAGTAAGGAATTTAATAACCAATGAAGGTAAAATAAAATTATAGTTGACGATGAACCCACTCATAAAATAGCTATGTATATATTATAAAAATACTAGCTAGTGCCCGCGAGTTCTTCTTACATTTGATGACTCAACAGGCGTATTGGTTGAACTATTGACTGCTGTGCTGAGTTCGATTCCCAGACGGAACAAATATTTGTATGGCCTACAGATAGATGTTCCAGGTCTCCGGTACTTCAATTTTATGTACTTGTGTGTGATGTACAATTTGATTTACATGTGTAGAAAAATAAACACATAAAGAAAATGATTTAAGACTTAAAATCTTTGAGATTTTAACTTGGAAATAGCTCAGTAAACGCAAACCGAGAATGAATTCTCAGCAAGCTCAATTTAAAGTTTATACCTACTTGGTTTAAAGTTTGTCATGAAGATGTCACGAGATAACCGTTTTCATAAAAAAGTAATTTGTATATCTTTTCCATATTATGATGCTTACATTCACATAATATTTAAATAACAATTTGCCTGGTGTGGTCTTTCCGTCTTATTACCGCGTACATCGAGAAACTGGAACAGTTTGCCAGCTGCGGACTCTCCGTCCGTTTATAATTTAGGTGTCTTCAAGGCTAGAGGGAACAGGCACTTAATGAACTAGTGCGCCTCACCATCAACGATTGCATCACTGCTTACCATCAGGTGGGATCACAGCCAAGCACTAGTTTATAGCAATATAATATATATTCATAAACTAGTACGGTCATTACGCATCGTCACTACTTATTTGCATTGTTGATTTAGACAACAGCTCGAAGCGTGGATTATAATTATAATTTTTAGGCTTAAATAAGGTGCTACAAATGATATTAATATTCGTTAGCATTGGCATTGGGACACAGCATAGTGCTCGCAGAACAGATGGTGGTCAATGGGCTGTAAGGTTCTAGAGTGACAATTGCGTATAGGAAGACATAGTAGGTCTCTCGCAAGGATGACCGATGTTTTAGTGTTGGTTGACAGAATCCGATGAATGCGAGACGCATAGAATCGTTTGTTTTTAGGCGACATTTGGTGGAGGCTTACGTCATGCAGTGACCGACTTTCGGCTGAAATGATGGTGAACATTTTACTTCATTTAACTAATTATTGGGACAGAGTAGTGAAGACTGTTTATCAAATAGTCAGGTAACGATTTCCTCTATAACTGGTGTACAAACAAAATGCAGAACTGCGTACACATGCAGAGCATAAAGCTGTGACATCACACCAGCTGTGTAGCAGCCAGCAAGGATGATGGATCACTCGTCGTCGCCTACAAATAGGGTCGCCATTCAGCGTCGCTCGTTATTGTGTTAAAATCAATTTGCGTCCATCCCCGCCGTGCTGGTAGTGTTGTGGGTTCAACGATTTATAGATATCGATGTTCTGAAAGACTAAAATATGACGTTGAAGTTAAAATTATAGTTTTTATTTTTATAAAGTCAAAAGTTAGAAAAAAATATATCAAATCATTATTAAAACCATTGTGAGAAACCGTCTTAAAACAGTATAAAATTAGATAGTAGATAATGTGAACACATTATCTACTAGCTAATTTTGTTAAATGTTTATTTTAAGACTTACTGTTTTCATTAACCCGATACCATTAATTTATTGCTATAAATAGAAGCGAAGATAATTTAATATTTACGGTCTTTGTGTTTATGCTGAACGGTAAAATATTGGAGAAACCTTACTACTTACTGATGTTATGTTTACCCAACTTAAAATACCTATCTCAGTTTTGTATTCCTTGTAAATATGTATACCTTCAAGTTTGTCGTTATGTGCAAAATTACAATTAAAAGAAAGTTTATCATATTTAAATCTGAATACTTATTTCTCTTGGTCTCACCATCACGCGTGAACGGCTGGACCGATTTCGCTAATATTTTTTTTTTGGTTATATTGGTTGTCGTCAGTAGAAGATTTTTATAAAAGAAAAAAGTAGGGTAATGTAGTCAGTTGATATGGGTTAGAAATAATTCGATGATAATTATTTTCCCCAGTATATTGAATATTTTTTTTTTTATCGTAGAAATGAAAACATCGATAGATCATCTCATCACTGTCCCTATATGCGTCCGGCACGCAAAAATAGTTTTTAGGGCATTCCACCCCACAGATTGTCCATGGCCAAGACAATGCGGCCGGTAACAAAAGTCGCCCCAAAATGTTGTTAATTCGAGACGAGACAGACTTTTTTATACTTTTTTTTTATTTTTTTACTAAAGGGGTGTTCGGTTACTATTTAATAAGCATTCGTTTTGATTTTGATACCGACGAGGGCTGTAAAGGGGTAATTTTGCGTCAATATAACAGCTGTTTTTTTTATGTGCAATTTGCTACTTGACTGTGTGTCTATTTTCACTAGAACAACACGCATTTGTATCATAAAAATTGTAACTTGTGTTTCTTTTTTTTTTTGGCACATTCACCAAACATTCATACAAAGCCAATTTGCGCTCCAATTTCACGTTTGACGTTTATATATTTTTGTGGGTAAAAAAATATAGATATATTCGATTACTTAATAAATAATAAAAACGCAATAAAACTGATGCTTAGAATTGTAATAACTTATTTGTCGAATATGAAAAAGACAATCTCAGACGCCAAACTGCATGGTTCTTATATGATTTGATCCTTGAGTTTATGTATTTCAGTGTTTTTTCAGAGTAGCCGGCTAGAAAACCATGGCTTTATTCGGCTTAAATTGAAGAAAAAATTTACGTGCAAAAAAGTAAAAAAAGAAAGATTTGTAAAGTAAATATTATTTATCATTTAACAGGATAGCGTGTTCAAACCCAGTCAGAAACATTATTTTGTGAAATTTATTTCATCACCACGGCTCTCGAAACGGTGAAGGAAAAAATCGTGAGGCAACCGGCATGTCCTAGAACCATGACACGTCCACCAACTTGCACTAGACCCGCGTGGTGGATTACGGCCCATTCCCCTATCCTAACCTTCCTAATGAGGAGACCTGAGTCTCAATAGTGAGGACTTGATGTGGCAGATACTATGTTAATGCTACGATACAACATTGCACTTGTTTTTAACAATTTTATGTGAAATAAAACATTTTTTTTAAGTTATATTTTTTAATAAAATGATGATGAAGCCCTATATATTTAAATACTCAATAGAAACCTTTTTAAACGTCCCTAGACATCCCGTAAACCGTAAAACAATAATAGGGTAGAGCGCCCGCTACATCTGTCAACTCCATTACAGCATTTTTTCCAAATCGGTTTATTTTAGCATCCGAGAAATGGGTTTCTATTTATTCACGCCGGCTTTGAGGGTTTAGATAAATAATTTCTTTGTTATAAGTGCCCCGAATTAACTTGACGGTAGAATTTAATAGTTTAAAATGTTATTTTGTATGGCTTCAATCAAATAAATGCTTAGTGCCCCGGAATGCCCATTTGTTGTGAAAATAGAATCGTGTTAACTAATTTGATTACAGTTAATTTGTTATAACGAGATAAAATAACATTACTAAACTTAAATGAGTTTAATTAGCAGTTATTGTTTTTTTGTACTAGTTTGTAATTAAGGCAAATAAACTGCAAAGTTTTTTACCTTAATTACAAACTAGAACTTTTTTTTCTTTTATTGTTTAAAAACAACACTACGAGTATCTCATGTATCGTGGGTGCGTTCAAAAACTCACATGCACAAGACACCCTGACTCTGAAAAATTCACTTTACAAATTGAAAACAACAGCGAATCTTTTTTGTTTTCTTGTAGTTTTCTAGTTTTATTTACATAACTACAGAAAACCAATTACAGTGCTATCAGGTAGATACCAACGTTAACCCGAAAGCATAAACAAAAACTTTATGAATATCAACTTTGTGTAGTTTAATCATATATCGCCGTGGGCATTACTTACTGAAAGTATACAATTACTAAGGCTTACAGAAACACGACTATATACTTTAGGTTTTCGGCATTACTTTAGATACAAATTCCTTCAACAAACATTATCAAAATAATGAGTTCCCTAACAGGCTTGCCGAAAGCGTAATTTTGTTACTAATAAGTTCGATGTAAAAGAAAATTAGTTTTGTCTACAAATTACTAGACGTTTATTTTAGTCAGCACCAGTTTATTTTGTCTGTAAAATATGCTCAAACTATAGCAATAGAACATTACTTAAGAAAGGGGATCTACGAAATTTGTAGACAGGCTAACAGAGGTACCTTCTGACTGTTGCCATTGTAACACGATTTATTTAGGCGTGAAGGAAGATCCACAATGTCTTAAACAACTCTAAACTTGCTCAGAAGACTAGGGTCAGAGTTTCCTTTCGTGATTGCTTCAGAAATGAAGTTATCCGCAGGAGAACTATAGTCACTGACATAGCCTGAGAATCGACAAACTTAAGTGGCAGTTGCCAGCGTACTTTAACTCGCAGAACAGATGGTCGATAAGTCCAAAAGGTTCTGGAGTAGCGAACTCACAAGCAGCGTTAGAAGACCTACCAGAACGTGGAACAGTAACCTTTTGAGGGATATTATATAGGTTGACAGTAACTAATTTAAATATATCTAGATTATTACTGTTTTCTAGGTTTGTTATCCTGTTTAGAGCAATAATAGATTTTCTGAGTAATCAAAAGCGTGTGGTTCGCCTTACAGGGTCTCTTCATAAGTAATATTAGATTTATACCTTATTATTATCATACAACTTCACAGACAAAAATTGCAAAAATATTTATTGCTTTCAATGCGAAAGTAAGGTTTCTTAATATGTTTAATTAAAATATTACACAACTCAGACCTGCATGGCGCCGCATCGCAAGAAAGGCAGTGTCGCAGGACTTGACAGACACATGACCACGACCACTCAGTCAATAGTGCGCGACTAAGAAGAACAGAATATTACAGCTACCAACGAAATTGTTCGCAATATCTCATTTTGTGAGTGTTAAAGTGGATTAAAATCAAACAATTGAAACACAAATCTAAAACGAAGTCGGGTAATGATTCGTTCATTACCATAAGTCTTACTACCAATACCGTATCGTATGACAACGTGCACACGCCTATCCCTTGAGCCGTCGTCAAATATTTGCGTAGTAGAATCATCCGCGGGCCAAGTCGACGCTCCATGTAATATCGTGATGGATGACGTCGGCTGTTTATCTTGACTTGCCGTTCATAGGCGATAGCTATAGAGTAATCAGCTTTTTTAATAGTGAGATACCCTCAAAGTAAAAAAAAAAACCGTATGATGATTTGTGGTGAACTAGTGGTAAGCGCCTTTTGAAACGGTGAACGAAAACATCTTTAAAAAATCTGTCATGCCCTTGAACAAAAAAAACTGTCCGAGTGGGAGTCAGACTCGCATAAAAATTAGGCTGAAAACTAGCACTTTTTGAATAATAATAATTTAATATAAAAATATATTCCTAACTATCACACAACGCCGTCTAGTCTCAAGCTAAGCAGAGCTTGTTTTATGGGTACTAGACAACTGATAAACATACTTATTCATTTAAATTGCTCATTATACACATAGTTTTTGTAAATTTTTATCCTTTCCACATTATGAGGTGTACAATAAACTTTATAATAAATAAATTGTAAAATTGTTCCAGTCCCTTGATGTAACGAAGTGGACTTTACTATCTATATAAATTTGTAGCGCACCATTTCATAACATTCCGGGTGTCGCCACTGTGAGGCGAGCCCGGAGGACACGGTGGAGGTGTGCCCTGCTTGGGAAGAGCATCGCCGTGTCCTCGTGGGGGTGATCGGCGGCGGCGACCTCTCGCGCCGGGCCCTGGTTCAGGCCATGGTCCGCAGCGAAGAGGAATGGCAGGCGGTCGCCTCCTTCTGCGAAGCAGTAATGCTCGTAAAGGAGGAGGCCGACCGCATAAGGCAAAGGCAACAGCGCCCTCGCCGTAGCCGTCGCCGCCGCGATCCTGCCGATATCCGGCCACCGTAGACACTGGCTCGCGGACGGTGAGCAATGGGTAGCTCGCCGTCCGGTCGTCTGGTAAGACCGAGTCCAAGTCATCAACGGCGCGCACCGTTTCCACGCGCCTCAAGGAGTTGTTAGCAAACTGCAGGGGCCCTTCAGGGTCGAAGCCTCCTGGAGCCTAGAGGGTGGTGAAAACTGTTACCTCGACTCCAGGAATAAGGCAAGGAAGGTATGGGGTAGGTTTTTTAGTCAGTAATAGTCTGACACTGGTCTCCCACTCCGCCCAAGAGCGGGTTTCGTCATTGGATGATTTTCACCACCATAAAAAAAAAAAACCATTTCATAACATTAAACTAGAATAAACAAGCGTTGTTAATCGTACAGAAAAAAACACACTTGTGATGGAAACTTAAAATCAATTACTTGTTAATCGGAAAATTTTAAATTGTTATTTGACTTTCGGACCATATTGTAGCTACTCGTATTACGGACCACAGATTGGAAACCATTAGATCCTTCTACTTTTTTTCACGTCGAACTGATTCAAATTTCGTCCAACCAATATTTAGCCACCTTGACAACTCTTTCGTTTCTCAATAGATACTGAAAGCCAAACAAAGTTTGGTCACACGACACTTTGCAAACTACAACTTACCTCAAGCAGCTAACAATCCCTTATTACCTCACCTCTTCCAAAATTAACTAAAACATGCCTTGAACAATATTATCAACGCATGCAGTGCAAGCGACAGCCTTTTGCCACTGTTTTCATCCACAAGCAGTTACATTTTACGCTTGGCTGCTACAGTCAAGGCTCCAAAGAGCTGCGCTCACCAGCCAGACATATTGTGCTCTATATTCTACATGGATTAAATGGTTTGTCGTTTGTTTCGCTCCTTAATTTAGACTGTATAAAGATTTCGAGGGTGTGCCTTTGAAATTTTTGGTGCCTGAGGAGGTTTTACTCTTTGGTGTCTTTGATTAAGATTTTTTTTTTTGTTTTTGTGACGTTTGAAAACATTACGTTTTGAGATTTCATGTTAAAGTATTTTTACACAAATTTCCTTTTTGTTTTATATTTTTATTCTATATGTTTTAAAATTTTAACAAATAAAAAATATGTAGTAGTAGTCCACCCACATTGGGAACAGGATCCAAGCTACCTAGGCTACTGGTAGCCAGTGCTCTTGAGAAATCCCCAAACAATGCGCAACTTGTCCAGGATTACTGCCTACTGGATAAAACCCAACTGTCCAAAAACAGCTTCCATATGCATATTATAAATATTATCAAGAAGAAAGATTTGCACATTTGTATTTCTACTAGAGCAATTTAAACCATTTCCCAGGAATAGCCACTATTTTATTACAAGGGCAAAGCCACTGGGAAAAGCTCGTATTGAAACAAAACGTGCTAAGAAAAAGACTTAACAATGTATTAACATCCAAATGATATTCCACTAAACCCGAAGTAAATTCGAAACAATAGTGTAATTAACAAACAGCACAACTCAAACTCCTCAATTGATTCCATAAGCGTCTGAAACTCGATTCAATTCTGAATTCTGAAACAATTTCATTGTAAACATTGCCATACAAACAGCATTACGTAATATGCACTTTACCGCACACTTTACTATTCGAAACTAAACTATTTCAGGTCAGTATGCCACTCCATACATCGTTGAGTGACTCCATTCAATGGAGGTTTGCATGCACCGCCTTTGTTGTCGCAGCGTGCAATTGAAAAAAGAAAAAAAAAACTTTTGAATTTGAATATGGAATTGCAAAATATGTCTTTATGGTAATAAATGTGCTCTGCATGCTTATGATATCTGAGTTAGTGAAATTAATTTTGTTCTGAAGCAATAGATTAAAAGGTAGGCTTTTCTTTTAGGTAAACATTTTTTTACTAGTCAAACTTGGGCAGATAATATTTGCTGTAAACGATACGCCCGCCATGTTGCCATACACATAATTTCGTGTAAAATAATTTGCAACTCGTTTGCTGTAAAAAAACATTATTTTTTTACTTATATTGTAAGCAAATAACATCATAAGCTTTACCCATATTAAATATAGGTAATATCGCAGCTACTCTGTTAATTCTCAATGCAATTTTGTTGCACAATAATTTGAAAAAAGAAAGACAATATTTTTTACGGAAACTTAGAGATCGCTACAACGCCACTAGTAACGCCATCTTTCGGAATTTTTGAGAACAAAAGTTAGCCTGCATTGACACGTTACCTAAATACTTTGCAGGAACGTTTGAAAGAGTTGCCTTTCTAGAACGTACAGGGCAACTGAAGAACACTGGGAGATTTTAGTTAGTCTGACGCCTTCACGCTCCAAAAACCGCGTCAAAAAAAAACACCATACAAAAACAGTTTTACGATAAAATATTTGTTGGATTACATGTTTGCATAACTGGTTATTTTAAATGGTCGTCATCAGTCTTTTTTGCGTAAGTTCTTTGGAATACGACACATTCATCCGGCTTATATTTTTCGTACCTATTTTGTGTTGTAATCCACTGGGTGCAACTGAGTTCTCATATATTATTTATCATATATATAGTGACCAGGAAAAACTGATATACAATTTGCAAATAAAAATATCAAATAGTAGAAAGAAAAATTTAGATCAAATGAATGAGTCGGAAACTCTCGCCTTCTACTATTATATAATCTGCGTTATTTTAATAATTTAATTATCATCATTATTTCAGCCTAAATGTCAATCTCCGGATATAGGCCTCCCTCAATTATGGTCATAATGAACGGTCCTGTGCATCTCGCATTCATCGGATACCCGCAACCCTTGCCAGGTCATCGGTCCATCTTGTTGGAGGCCTTCCAACACTGCGTCTTCTGGTACGCGGTCGTCAATCCAGAACCTTTCGACTCCAACGGCCATCCGGTTTGCGAGCAATGTGCCCTGCCCATTAATTACCACTTAAGTTTGGCGATTCTTAATATTTTTTTCTTAATAATTTAACATGGCCCAGCAAATTAAAATAAAAACCGTCCAAAAACGAGTAGCGCCACGCTTAGTGTAGGGTTTCGTAGTTTCGCGTCCGTCACTAATTTTTCACAATGCAACAGTAGCCCATGTATAAATTAGTAACCCAATATCCTGCGAGATGGCGCTGTACCCGGTGGTAATTTTGGATTGCGTGAATCGATTTTAATCTTTTTGTATTTTTATTTGAAAGAAGATACGTTTAGGATAACGGTTCTTTGTTGCTTGTTGCTAAAAAATACTGACGACAATACCACAAAATTAAAAAACACAACTCACCCATATTCCTATTTGAACAAAAACAGTCGTATAATAAAGCTCAGTGCAGCCGTAATTGTGCGCATTGCGTTCGTACCGTACGTGGCGTGAGTGACAGTAGCGCGGTCCCGCGGGGTCGCGACCATGCATTACACTGATTCGGGTAGTCTGTACCATGTGTACCAGCAGATATTAACGATATTATTACTGGTTATTGACATGGAAATGGCATTGATGTGTCTAGAAGACTTGTTCTTTGGAGATTTCAATTCTGCAGAATTTTCTCGAGCCCATGAAAGTTTTATTATAAACAAACTAGAAAATAAACCGGCCAAGTGCAAGCCAAACTCTCGCACTGAGGGTTCCTCACAAAAATATTTCGAAACTCGATTTTCAAAAATTATTCGGAATTAGAAATAAAGACTTTTTTTGGTGACGTTACTACAAATTTTCTCCACGAGTCGAAAAACGTCGTTTGACACACGTGCAAATTTGTCACTGCAGCTCTTGGCTCTTCTATCAAAATGTACTATTTTCATCCCGGGAATATGTTCTCAGATAATTTTCTAATATCACGTGGGCGAAGCCACATGCTGCAGCTAGTATCTCAATAAACAAGCAGTAAAGTACAAACCACGCGGCTTCTTTGATCAATATACTGACTGACAACGTAATTCTGTAGAGAGGCGATCAAATGGACACTGTCGTTTGTTTATCCAATTATTTTTGAGTTGAGAGATTTATTGGTAATGTGGAGAATTGATTGTGATGTGTATGGGTGTTCTACAGTGCTCTGGAACGCAAAGAGAAAAAAAAAAACAAAGGAATACAGGTGACTTTTAATAAAAAAAAGTCTATCACTCTTTCACTTTCAGAGCGTGAATTTTAGTCTAAAAGTCTGACTTTCCCTCATTTTGATTAATTCCTGTCGCTCCTAAAGCGGAAAGAATTAATTGATTTTCTTCTAGTCTCAAAAAATGAATTTTTTACCGCTGTTTTTTGAAGATTCACGATTTTAATAAAACAACGTTTTGTAAATCACAATAATAAGTATCACTTTTCACAGCAATGTTAAAACTTTTTTAGCATGTGTGAGTATGTTTGTTAATTTTTCAAACTCGTACAGGCTGAAAAGATTTCGATAAAAATTGGCACACGGGCAGACCAAGTGGTAGAATAGCATATAGGCTACTTATTATCCCGGGAATAAGTTACATTGGGACAATTTCCTTATTTCACACGGGCAAAGGTCCTTGCAAAAGTTAGTAACAAATACAGATTTTTAATTTAGATATAAATACAAGTATTTAATTTAAATTCAAAATTTATAGAACGTAGAATCAATATCAAGTAGAAATTCATCTCAAATAAAATGAGTAGATGGCTAATAAAACTTGCGTAGGTACTTAGTTTCGATATTTGCAAATATCGACCGGTATCCGTCTGAACCGGGCCTAAATCGTCGACGGCGCGTATCGTTCCACGCATGCCTCAAGGAGATCAGCAAACCGTAGGGACCCTACACGGTTGAAGCCTGCTAGGGCAATGGATATAGGCTATGTGAAATTGGAACGAAGGCAAAGAAGAAACAGAAGTGGATTTTTATGTAGTGAAAGTCTGATACTATTTCTATCGGCCCGAGATAAAACTACCTGGAAGAAGTTGGGAGAGGCCTTTTTTTTTTGTTTAGTTTTTTTTTATCTAGCCTCATTCCGACCCAACAGGATAAAAAAAACCTATCCTGACATAAACATAGATGAAAATTGAGATAAAAAAAAAACTTTATCCAGTAATGAACCAGGCCTTACAAAGGATGATGACAATACAAAACTATTCATTTTTCAACCTTCATACTTTTCAATTTTGATTAGCAATTGATATAAAACTTCTTGAAGCTGTAGAAACGTATTTTACGTCTTACTTGAACTTGAATATACTCATAACTATAAAAAAAAACTTCGTTTAAATACATCGTTAAATAAGATCGTTCGTAGTAAGTAGGTACTTGGTAAATAATATTAAATCAATACAGTTGATTACACGAGATCGATACTAAGTTCACAATAAAATGTTAGTAATAACAACTATCTCGTTTGCAATACGTATTCTTACGTTTACTTTAAATGTAAATAAATAATTGTATATAACTGTAATTATTTGAAATTATACATTTCAGACGATACATAGTTTATTTGTGTCTTCGTGCCTTGAATCATGTTATTTGGAGTTAGCTATGTATTTTTTCTTCCATTCTTTTTTACCACCCGTTAAGCGGTCACTAACTTCCTTTTCCCTTTATTATTATTATTACTGTCTTTGTGTTATATAGCTGCTTCTACATATATAGTAGCTTATAACAGCGTTGTATCCACACTTAAAGATATGTACCTGTAGGTAGGTATATACTTTTCACCATGACATCATTTACCGTATCAACCACTGCTTTCCAATTCGATAGAGTTGCTATTAGTAACACATTATCAGCTATGATGTAGAGTAACAGTGGCTGAACCCAGTCAGCAAGTTTAATTGACAGCAAAGATAATTTCTCAAAAAAGTAAATCATTCTTCGAAGCTCTTAATCCACTGAATTCTTCAATCCACAGACAATTCTAAGGAATTTCCAAAGACAAGCTTTATTTTCTTTTCATTATAGCAAATAGATTTGAACTTCGAATATCTCCCCCTCTTCGACATCGCAACAGCCTAGCTCAACAAATCCGCAATATGTCTACCACGTCAGTTCAATCATGTAATGGAACGAACGAGACGCCCACTGTGGATTCAATCAATGAAACATTCATAGCGAGAGCTAAAAACTTATATAAAACATTTTTGTATCAATGCGGCTGATATTTACTCTGACTTTTATACTTTACAAATGATGATTTTTAATGCTAAGCTTGAATAGGAGCTTTTCTAGATTAATAGGGTTGGATTGGTCTAAATATAACATCGATACACGACTGCCATACGTAGGCTACATGATGGAAATTGTATCCAATGCACTAAATGTTTTGGGAACGCATTCATCGTGCGTTCACCTTTGAAGTGGAATTCTGTGTCGGAGTCAGTGTTTCTTGTTATAATCTGAGGCTTCAAAGTCAATAGTCAATAGATAAGGACTACTTCGGTGGCAGTTCGGTGAGGATCAACCAAAGGTCGATGATACATTATATTCTAAAGAGATGTTGGCATAATGAATTTTGCCGACTAGGGCTGAAGCCGGCTAGAGCTGAAGACTACTAGGACTACAAACTTTGCGCAAAAGAGGACTGTGGTCATGAAACGCAAAGAGGTACTGAAAAAACATCAGTAATTAGTCATTAAAAATTTAACGGTCGCTTCACCTTAAAACAAGATTATTTTATTATTTCCCACTATATAGCTTTTTTATTAGTACAAAATAAGAATAATTTCTACGTCTGTCTGATATCAACTCTCCTCCTAAATTAAGCAATGGATTCTGATTTACATTTTACTTATAGAAACAGCAATAATCAAAAAAAACTTTTTATAATTTGCTCCCATTAAAAGTCGGGGCGGATCACTTGTATGCTACTGAAAGAAAATTAAATACCGGGAATGTTGCCTACTAAGAACAAATAAATTAACAAATTTAATAGCGAACCACTTTTACTTACCTCGACGCCCACGAAAATCAAATAAGTTGACTATTTTACTGGTTAAGAGGTATATTTTTAGAATTCTTATTCAATAAGATTAAATTCCATTACCGCACATCATAAAAAGCTAGTAAAGAATCTTACGCCTACGAAGACATAAAAAAAAACTGAGAAATTGATATTTGAATTAGTTAGTGTTTTTTTTCGCTCTTTTTGAAGTCAAAGCAAATTGTTCGATTCTTATGTGATTTAAATAAGATGGAGTTTTAGGTTTCATACAACAAAACCAAACTTAAATGGCAATGGGCAGGACACATTGCACGCAGAACAAATGGCCGCTGAGGCCGAAAGATTCTGGAGTAGCGACCGCGTACCAGAAGACGTAGCGTTGGAAGGCCTCCCACAAGGTGGACCGATGACCTGGTCAGGGTTGCTAGAATCCGATAAATGCAAGACGCACGGGACCGGTCTTTGTGGCAGATTTAAATTAACCATCGAGTCCACCAATTACAACATGCACCATCGTCAACCATATCACTGTGGAAGGCGATCGCCTCCTTCTGCGATGCAGTAATGCTAGCTAAGGAGGAGGCCGTCCGCATAAGATAACGGCGCACACGCACCAAACGCCACCGTGGTTCCGATCCTATTATCCGCTCTGCCCAAGAGTGGGATTCGTCACTGGATGATTTTTGCCTACCATACAAAACTCGTATCACTGTCTACTTGTATCTTTATGGCAAGTAACAATACGGTCAGAGATGGAGCTTTCTTGCCTACAAGTACCTATTCACTCTTGACTTAAAAACCCCAACGTTTTGTGCTGAAGAGGCAACAAAGATAACAAATAAGCAAATATTTTTCCGACTGGTTTTCCACTGGTTTAGATTTTAGTGCAGTGGTATCTACGCTATCACATCATGAAATCAGTCGAAAGATATCCGTAGCTGGACATACTCCGGAAAGTACCAGCGCAGCGCCCAACATCTTTCTGTATTGACCAAAAATAACGAATTGATATCGTGTTCATAGGTATATATTTAAATTTAGAATTTAAAACTAAGTTTAGAAAATGAAGCTTACGTAACAGATGATGTCAAAGTCGTTGTTGAAAAACTCTCTACCTATCCGCCGAAATTATTTATTAACAAAACATAATATCGACGAAAATAACCAAAGCGCAACCTAAAAACGTTGCCGACTCTTGTCGTCGCCAAAAGTTACGTAATCTCAGATTATAAAAGCGTTACCTCTCTGTTATCTAGAAATAGATGAATTCGTAAAGATATTTTTTCATTTATTTTCAAGTTATATTTTTTTATTGTTGATAAGCTCGGATTATCACATGATAAAAAGAGCCGATGTGGTCAACGATGGCGTGCACTTGCCTAAAAGTAACCAGTTTCGCGTAACGGAAGACGCAGTGTTGGAAGGCCTCCTACAAGGTGGACCGATGAACTAGCAAGGATTGCGGGTATCCGATGGATGTGAGATGCACAGGACCGTTTATTATGGTGACTATTTGGGGAGGCCTATTTCCAGCAGTGGACGGCTATCGGCTGAAAGGATAAACCTATTCATTCTTGACTTTTAACTTTTGAATACAGTAATTAAAGACCTAATAGAAAGACACTAGCTATGCGAACGCCAACGTTCGTTCAGGGCTCAAGAATTTAAATCTAAGGCCAAAATATAAGTCGAGGTCGTTACTACTAGGCCAGTACTGCAATCAAATATATAGGTCTATAGTACAGTAATAATATACGGTATATATAGGCAGCTAAGCGCTCCTGAGCTTGTCATCCATCACGATCGTTCGCATGTGCGTTGTGACAAATGCCTTCCTAATCTGTTTCTGTAAGCGGCTGATATTACAGGTAAATATGTACGCTTATTTTATTAATATTCCGGTATTACTAGAACGGTATGGTAGTTTGATGGCGCAGTGGATGAGCTGAATTGGCTGCTGTGCTGCGTGGATGGGGTTCGATTCCTGCATGGAACATTAATGATTGCATAAGCAATAATGATTGATAGGGGTTCCTGCTGTCCAATAATACTCTTCTTGCAGCAAATAAGTCATAAATGGTTGCACTCATCGACCGAATAGATAGGATTAGCGAGGAAATGGGGCTTTCTGTAAACGTGTCGAAGACCAAGACCGTGGTAGTGGGAGCTCACTGGCGCGTTGGATCTGGAAACAGCAGACAAATTTATTTATCTGGGCTTCAATATCAGTAATGATGGCCCGTCCAAGAAGATAGTTCGAAAGAGAATTGGCATTGCTTTGCAAGCGCCATTACTCAGCTTGACAAAATCTGGAGGGATCGCAACATCTCCGAAAAGACCAAACTGGTACTAACTGTTCTTCTCGATCTTTTCGCAAGGAGCTGAGACTTGAATATCAAAAGCTGCAGATCGCTATCCCGTTGACGGTTTTGAGCTGTGGTGCTGCAGGAAAATGCTATGTATTCCATAGGCTGCATTTCGGACCAACGTATCCATATTATAAGAACTAAAAATCTACAAAAAACTTTATTCTTTTCCCAATTTGGTTCATCTTCAATTCTAATTCAACATAGTTACATATAAGTCTTAGAACATAGATTTCAAAACACAATAGCCGTTTTTACCCGATTGCGCGACCACAAAGTCTACGAACGGTATTTTTTTTTCCCTTACGAAACGACCATCGCATTGTGTAGCCTCTGATCTTGTAATACGAAGTCTATTTTCTTTCATAGCCAGCCAGATCAATATGAGAAATAACTTGTGGCTTATTCCAGGCATGGATGTCAAGTTTGCGAAAAGTTTGAATTCAAAGGTCAAAGGAATCGTTTCTCGTCTATATCTTCCTATTTATTAAGACGGTTGGGCATTTTTGTGGTCCTACGTGCCGGGGTATGACGTCAAACTGGAAGGGAGAACGGAAAATATGGTCCTTATTTTCTAAGACTTAAGATATGTTTTATTTGGAAAGGTTTTTGAGGCTTTAGAGCTGTGAATTCTTTAGTTATATGAAGCAATGAAAATCTGAGGCTAAATATTTTGAGTCTTGCTCTTTGGGACGAATTATCAGATTTAGTACTTGTTTTCAAAATATGTTTTAGATTCAAAAATTTACTTAATATTACTAAGTTTTTAAAGCAACCAATTCTCCATCTTTAGGTAAAATAAAATCAATTTTGCTTTTTGAAATAACGAATAAAATTTCTCATCTTAAGTCACGTCAATTCTTTACCAAAAAGAGCACTAATTTAATTTAATAAACTCAATATTGCTTTTAGTATTTTATATACGAGTATAAATCATGTTGGCCATTTCTTAAGGTGACGTATGACAGCTCATCTTCATCCTCAGTTCTATACGCTCAGTTTATTGGCAACATGTCAAGTACAGTCCCATGCACAAGTGTTTAACAAAATAAAATATGTGCCGTAAGTTCAAGGCTGCCCAACCTTGAAATGTCGGATATGGTCATTATTTTTCCTTTGTGGTTGGGATAAAGGGTTGGACATTTTCTACAAATTGTATCCTCAAATTTTGTTTAGAAAAGGAATAAGTTTTGGACTTTCATTATTTTTATTGGTCTCGATTTCATCTGTCACACCAATACTACTGGCGATAATTTGTTTCTAGTGTATAATGCTCGTATATATTTGTCACTACTTCACGCTCAAATGTCTTGACTGGATTTAGATGAAATCTGGTATTTAGATATTCTTTTTCCTGGATTTACATATAGGTTATAAGATACAAAGGTGTAAAGTACTGATTTCACACAGAGTGCCACGGGCCTCAGCTTGTTTAACAATTTTATAAAAGGTCGGTACTAATCAACTGTGAGTGATTGTACTTTCAAGCAACACGGACAAGTATTGGATATTCGGCTATACCCGTCTTTTTCTATCAATGTGGTAAAGAGTGAGATGGCGAATCTTTAAAATGTATTCGGTTTGATCTGAGTAAGTAGGTATCTAAATTATTTCTAGACAGGATACAGGGTCGGTCGGGCGTTTGAAGTCTGTTTTATTTCTGTATTTATGTTGTTATATAAAGATTTTTATTAATAATACGTGTTTCTACTTTAAAATAGAAAATGAAGCGGGTCAGAAAAATATAAAACGTGAGGAAATATCTTGAAAGCTGCAGAGAATTTAGATCCATTTTTCGGACACATTTTTATGTCTTAGATAGGAAGAGATCTTGAAAGATGGTATAATATTCTTTTCTACTGATTACACCTTTTTATTCCATCCGTAAAAGAGTCATCATAGCGACTGAAAGTGTGACGCGGAGTGAGAAAGAGCCCTTCGGAACGAAATACTCAAAGCTGAACGAAGGTATTGAGGAGCACTGGGATTGTGTACGATAGTACAAAGAAGGGATAGGATGTGGGTATTTCGCCGAGGCTGAGTTGACAGCCACCCTAACCTGGTTCGAAACTCTGACGTGGTCGAATTTGCGGAAACCAAAAATAAAGCGGATGCACAAATTCTGCAGCGACTCGAGTTTGTTAAGAAGCACCTAGTAAACTGACATCCGCATAGTCTGTCCCTAGAATATTATTATTATTTATTAGCCCATTCTGTCCCACTGCTGAGCAAAGACCTCCCTTCATTCTGGAACATACTTCGCTAAATTCTGGTCGGTTGGCTATTTCTTTCGATATGTCGACATCCTGCATAGCAAAGGACTGTCCACTGTCTCATGCATGACAGGAAGGTATCTAGAGCTGTATCAGTTTTATGTTTTATATTATAATATTATATATTTCTAGCACCCTCATGAGCCATGAGGTGTCGAGTCATACGCTTTTTTATAAATAATTGAAGTAATGTGTAGAAATATCCTATATTTGCCTTACAACTTGTATCAACTAGCAATTTTCTCCATTACTTCTCCCAATTTCGTTCCTCATCAAAGTTAGAAAGAGTAAATCTGTCTCATCACAAAATTGCTATCATACGGAACAATTGTTTGCCCACAAAAGATAGATTGTTGAGATATGCGGGTAGTACAATTTTCCTTTTGACGTACATGACAGTACCTAATTCAAGTTTTGTCTTATATCTTATGTGGATGTTTGCCAATGGAAGTTAGGTAGACAACCTTCGTTTTGTTTATGTTACTTCGGACTACCGGGATTGGTAAACAGCTTTATGTTGGTTGAGTAATAGAGGGTAGGTCCCAAATTAAGTTATACTGAAAGTATAGTTTTACTCCCATTGCTATCTATATAAGGGAATGAACATCACAATCAGAAAAATTGGATTCGAATCTCACACATCACAATCACACACGATCAGTGTCATCACAGTCGCAAATATATAGTCACTGATAGGCAAGGACAGAGATCAATTAAAATTAGATCAATTAAAAAAAAATTGTCACTGACCGACTATATATTATATATGTATACCGTTATTCTCTTTAAAGTTTTATACATCCATTATTTGGTCTCCCAAGCGACATAACGTAACAGAATGTACGAGTCTTCAATTTAAAAGTTTTGTTTATCTAAGCGCCATCTATCATCAGAAGTTAGAACTACAGTTTAATTACAATATATTACTACGAACAAATTTAGTATTTTCAGCCATGCGATTCTGATGTTTTTTTTTTAAGATTGTATTTTTTTTATGGTTTTCTTTAATCTTGGTACACTACATTCACCACCATCATTATCATTTCAGCCGAAAGACGTCCACTGTTAGACATAGGCCAACCCCAAGCGTCGACACAACCACCGGTCCCGTGCGTCTCGCATCCATCGGATTCCAGTAACCTTGACCAGGTCACTGGTCCACCTTGTGTGAGGCATCATCTGTTCTGCGTACAATATGGTCTGTCTATTGCCACGTAACTTTCGTAATTCTTCGGGCTATATATTTATATCGGCAACCTTGCTTCTCTTGCAGATATTTACATACTAAATAAATGTAAAAATAATGATTTATTAAATTCTCTTTTGTACAGGATTATGTGCATGAAGTACACTTCTCATCAAAAAAATCGAAACACCTTGCAAGTTTACGTTTTGTCAGGATTATCAGAAAAATGTGTACATTTAGGAATAAATGTTAAATGTCGTTTAATAGTGAGTAATATGAGCTTATCAAATCTTAATGTTAATGTTCTAAATTTAAATGAATTTTTCATAGGTTTCGTATTTTGTTAAATGAGTCATTTTTATTCCGTATGGAGTATAAAGGAAATGGATAAAACAACACACGTAAATGAAAAAAAAAGCTAAAAAACGTTTATTTAATAACTTGTATTCCCTCCCCGAGCTCTAATTACTGCTTCCATACGGTTCTTCATCGATCGGATGAGAGTCACGATCACATGCTGTGGTATATTGTCCCATTCCTCTTGGATTGCATCTTGCAGCTGGCTAAGTGTTTCTGGGGCAGGATCTCTTGCTCGAATTCGTCTCTTTAATTCATCCCATAGATGTTTAATGGGATTAATGTCCGGGCTTCTTGCTGGCCATTCCATAATAGATATCGACTTCGTTAAGATAATCTCGTACGACGCCCGCGGTGTGAGCCCTAGCATTGTCGTGCATGAATATGAAGCCGTTGCCAATAAAATGTGCATAGGGCATCACATGAGGCTCGAGACACTCTTCGACGTACCGATGACAGTTTAGTGCAGGCAGACGTGGCCCAGACACGAAAGCAAGCTCTGTCTTACCGTCGGCGCTGATTCCTCCCCAAACCGTCCACGAACCGCCACCATAGCTGACCTTTTCTTCAATGCAGCATTGTGCATAGCGTTCTCCGTCTCTTCTGTAGACCTTGTTCCTTCCGTCGTTACCATACAGCATAATTTTACACTCATCAGAAAAGAGAACTTTGCTCCACTGTAGGTATGACCAATTTAGGTGCTCACGTGCAAAGTTAAGGCGCGCTCTTCGATGGTCTGCAGTTAATTTCGGCCCATTTGCTGGCTTATGCGGTACCAGTCCACGATCCTTCAACCTTCTTCTAATTGTAGAGTCACTTACAGCCACCCTTCGTACAACACGAAGCCGCTGCTGCAGTTGAAAAGCGTTAAGGCGTCGATTTCTTAAAGAAGTTGTTACAATAAATCGATCATCTCGCTCAGAAGTGACCCGATTCCTGCCAGATCCTGAACGGCGCGTGAACAAACCAGTCTCCCGATAACGTTTATAGACTCTATGAACAGATGACAGGCTTAGATGCAGTCTTGCAGCCACAACACGCTGACTAAGGCCAGAATCCAGCAATGCCACAACTTGGGCGGCTTCTGTGGGCGAAGTATCCATACGTTTTAGAAAAAAAACCTTTTTTCAGACGTCCCAAAGTCACAGTATTGAAATAAAAAACAAAAAGTTTAAGGATAGGCGCCAATTTTTAGTTTTTAAACGCTAAATGTACTCCAACCCTAAACACACATTTGTCTCAAAACAGTGATTCATTTCGTTTATAAGATAAACAAATGAAATTCTAATTTTGAATTTAGAATTTTCGCTTATTACTGTAATGGCCAAACTGCCAGCTATAATATATGTATTTTTTTTCATCGTATGAATTCTTTTTTGTGTTAAATTCGGACAGAAACAATGAAAACGGAAGTGTTTCGATTTTTTTGATGAGAAGTGTATTTATAAATAAATAAAACCATAGAGTAATAAGACAAAAACAATCTTAGTAATTTTAACCATTGGTTTAAAAATAGAATCTATCGTTACTGTAATAATGTAATCTATATCAAAGATACTAGTTCCAATCCCCAGGGTTACATTGTCTCATAATAATGTTATAATTCATTGGTAATCAAAAAATGTACGCATTGACTAGGCACAGTGTACATAATTATCTGATATATATTATTAAATCTAGGGACTTAATTTGTAGCATATATCTGTTCGCCCCAAGGAGACAGACTAAAGATACTATAGAGAACTAGGATTATCAGAAACACGTCAAAAGTAAGTAATTTGTACTGTTCATCCGATCATCATGGGAGAAGTGAGTCAAAGATTGACCTGTAAGAAACGACACAAAAAAAATCAGACTACAGTATTTGTGAAAATCAAAAGAGGAGAGACAAAAAAATATCGATGCGTTTAGAATTAGGAGATAATTTACCGATTTATTATTCGGAAAAGATCAGGCTTGAATTAAAAAAAAAAAAAACATATAGTCGAACCCTGTTCTTTTTGAAGTCAGCTAAATACAGTCCATGGTATCATGAAGCTACCACAAAGACGAATTTCATTCCTAAAACACCTCAGCCCTTTTCAATGTCAAAAGAACCACATTTCACGCCCCAATACTTTTTACCCAAAAAAACATTTGGGGCAAACCACACATGTATTTATGATAAATAATTAACTCACAAGCAGCACCGTTATAGGGTTTAATTAATCCTGGACAACGGGAATGTGTCCCGGTCGAATTTATTGCTATAATTTACGACAGACTGAGAAAAAAGGGAATACAAATACTCGGTAATGCGTGCTGTATTAGACGGTTGGGTAAAGAAATTAGTGGGACTGCGGTTGTTCAACTTAGAGTAGTTTAACACGTTGCGGTAATGTTAATAAAAGTTACTGTGACCCTGGAATGCAAAAGGGTTACTGAAGGAATACAGGTACCCTCAGTAAAAGACAGACATCTAACACTCTCTCCACTCCACCCACCTTTATTTTATAATTTCCTACTAAAAACTAAAATAAAGTAGTTTCACACGCTGACTGTTAGCAGCGACATAAACTGCTACACAATAGTAGCGATAAAGCTGGCAAGGTTAAGGTGGAGGTTAGTGGCTGTATCGACTTTGAGTCGCTGCAACAATTCGCTGCGTATAGTTACCCTTATAAATCTTGCATGCGATACCCACGTAACAACATGACGTTTTAATGCGATACAAACTACTTTGCGACAACATGGCGACGGCAAAGTGCCAATAACTTCTAAACGTTCATTTAAAGTATTAATATCATTTAAAAATTTAATGAAATGTTTAATTTCTTGAGATTCTGTAAATGAGTTAATATTAAAAATATTATGCTGTTCATACATTTTTGATAGTGAAGTTAGCATTCAATTAGTTAGAAGATGATACCATAAAATAGACTCACAGGTTTTGTTAACAACAAGCGAAAATCACTTTTAATTTTAAAGTGATAAGGAGTAAATTCTCAATAAACGTCAGAGCAGAGGTATTGGCGTGTACCGTCGATATGATGGGTAAAGCAAGTAAAGTAAAATTAAAAGCTCTGAGTCTGTCGATGGTGTCGCTGCAAGAAATCGCCGTGTGAAGTTGCCTTTACAAATATTGAATGCCATGACACCCTGAGTAATTTTATATTGCAAAATGAAAAGCGAAAAATATATTACGGATTTTCCTTTATTTTTGTTTATAAGGAAACAGCTCTGTAGGAATTAGTCGTCAAATTTATTTACGCTGAAATTCTTTATCGTTTTTTTTTTAAATATGTAATTAAAATTGACTGACTTGTTGGTTTAGTAGGTAGTTAGTAACCCGGTGCTATGCCGGAGGTCGTGGGTTCAATTTCTACCCGGGACAAATATTTGTGTGATCACGATCATTTGTTCTATGTATGTATTTAGAAATATAGTATGTTTATAAGTTGTCTAGTACTCATAACAGAAGTTCTGCTTAGTTTGGGAGTAGACGGCATTATGTGATAAATAAAATAGAAACAAAAAATTACATTAAATAAGATCTCTTACTCAATAAAGATCATTAAATTTTGAACACTGGCATTCACAGACCTTTTGTCTTTCTATTATATCTCTAATTACGGTACTTAAAAGGTCTCTTAATCCGATGGATGCGAGACGCACGGGACTGGTCGTTGTAGCGACCCTTGGGGAAGGCCAATGTCCAACAGTGGACGTCTTCCGGCTGAAATGATAAGGATGACAATGACTATAGCTGTATAGTCATCATCATCTTATCATTTCACATTACTGAAACGTAGGTACAAAATAGAGTTGTTCTATTCATTGATTGCTGAAACGTCTTTACTTTTCAGCAATTCTCTATTCGTGTTTTGTTTTTTCTCTATGTACATATGTAGATGTACTTACCCATTGAACACTACGCAGGAAGTCGTAGTAACGTTAACACGAAGCTCTGAAAACTGATACGAGGGTTGAACAATACAATACACTTACAAAGAGACCATGACTTCGAAGAAAATATTTCATTGATTGCTTCATTGTTTCTCACAATCGTAATCTTCACAAAATCTCATACACATACTAGTACATTTATGATCACCTAACTGGTCGTAGGGACCCTGCGGAAGGGTCGAAGCCAATTAGGGCCAAGGGTTTGCGTCTGAAAAGGAAGGCTCTGGCCCTGGTATGTATGGCGATGTAGGAACGGGGTAGGTTGTTTAGTCAGTAAGAGTCTGACACTTGTTTTCCGCTACACCCAAGAGCGGGACTCGTCATTGGATGATTTTTACCTACCATAAAAAAAAATCACCTAACTGGTCAAAATTTAATGAACTTGAAAATGGCTGACTATTTTTCGATTTTAAGATTGGTCCCATAGTAAAAGTTCTTTGTTATCATGACTACAATTACCTGTAGAAGTATCGGTCACTAATTATCAGTCACCCTGTATAGCTCGATATACAGCACTAAACAGTTTGGTAAGCACGAACTAGGGTCTCAGTTCCAAAGAGAAGATCAATAACTTGAACTTCCTAAAGAGCAAATTCGACAAGAATGCGCCCATAATAAAATCACATTACGTATCACATCTCAAATTAATTTAACACAACTAAACTCCAATGCTCAAAGACAAAGAGAGTGTTATTAAACGTACAAATTCGCATACCAAACGCGAATCAACTGTAAACATTTAAACCAAAACCATGTGGAAATGAACCGAGGTTAAAATCGTAACAGGGTGTAAATCAAACACACTGCACATGTCCGTTCCCATGATTCATTGCACTACAAATTTAACAGCCTTATTACAAGGCAACAGAGTTCAAATTAATAGAGGACTGTGTTACTGTAGGCGTGTAAGGACTTATTAAGATCACTTTGCATGCATCATGCCAATTGAGTGCGGGATACATGTGTTTCTGATTTATTTATTTTTTGTTTCTTCAAGATGATACTTTAGGATGATGCGTAAGTTGTTTATTTTGTTACTTTTTAATGTAAAGAGCATATCAGGAGTGGATTGAACCAGATAGCAAATAGCATAATCAGCCTTATCATGTTCCCACTGCTGGAACTCAGACTGCTGGAGAAAGATGATCAAGGTCTCTTGGGCCGAATTTTGAACAAACGCTTTCATCCTCGAGGAACGGTTGTCTACGCTGGTGAGAAGTCGTATTTTTTAAATATTTTGCCATATTATTGTCGACGTGGAGGTGACTCCATGGCCGTGTGGCTGATCACCGATGCAATGGAGTGACCAAGTCAAATCGGCTGTTGGCGGCCCATGAAACGAATGCGCCTGGATGATTTGCAGCCTTATGTGAAGAAAGTCGTATGACGTACCTTGAAGACTTCCGAAGAGCTACCTCTATGATAACCACGACCATTCTGCTAAGAGTGTAACGACCAAGAAGTAGAAGAAGCTAGAAAACAGGTCTTGGTAAACTGTTTCTGTTGTCTCGGTTGGTAGCTGTCTTTTGAATCTTCGATACTTAAGATCAAAAATAAAGACCTTGAACTAATACCGATTTCAATCATTTTAAAATGTATGTTTTTGAGCGCTTTGTATTTTTTTTTCTGTAAATAAGGAGGAACCCTTAAGAACTTAAGTGAGTAAATAGATAACAAATAATTAAAGTGTTAAGTAATTGTGTTACCATGTAGATATATTTTTTAACTTGTTAATGAAAAACGTGTCCTCAAAAATGTGAGCACTGAGCAAGCATTAGTTAGAATATGATTGAATGCAATAAAGTTGTAAATGTATTACTAAAGATGTATTCGCACATGCCTCAATAAATTTTCGGTAAGACAGCATGGTCTACGTCTGAAGAACATTACAGCCAAATAATATACTTTAATATTCAATTCAATATCATACAAGTCTTCTTTTTAAAACATCAGAAGCAAGTGCATAATTCTATGTGTTTTTTTTTTTAGAAAAATATCCGCACAGAAATTCCACAGTATTTTTTTTTTACAATATTCCTATAATATTATTTACCAATGTCCCAGCCAGGTCGAAGCCAGTGTAACATCAAGGCCCTGGAATTAAGGCAAAGATGGAACGGGGTGGGTTTTTAGTCAGTAAAAGTCTGACACTGTCTCCTGCTGCATCTAAAGGCGCGAGTTGTCATTTGATGAATTTTGCCTACTATAAAAATTTATACAAGTCAATACGTAAAAAATAAGTACAGGAAAACAGTTAAACAAAAATATATGGAGATATACCAGTAATAGGTCTACTTACTGACTGTTTCCTAAACACAATTGGAAAGAAACAAAATATTTTCACTTGATAATAAGGCTTTCTTGTCACCATTAAACGACATCTCCCCTCGGTTGACTTCCAAGTAGCGCGGGAATGTGACCAGCTGACACTTTATGCTCTTTTCTTCTCAAGATGACAACCGAATTTAAGATAAAAACGTCGCTATGTTATCTTTCTTTCTTACATCATCATTATTCAAAATGTCATTAGTAGGTTAAGACAAAAATACTTACTTTTTTAAGTATATTACTGTAATAGACATTAAATTAATTGTTATTTATGATTGTATCTTCGTAAACTACTAAAATATTTAAAGGTAGTTTTTAAACTACTTTAGTAGTTTTACTAGAAGTTATAAAACAAAGTAAAAAGAACTTACCTATCGTATAAACTATTAACACTATATTCACAACCTTAACTGTTATCCAAAACTAGAAAGCAGTTCTAATTCATCCAAACATCCAGCGTTTAAAACTACTATTGTCTAACACCTAAGATTCTTTACGAAAATTAAAGTTATTCACAACACTTCGCGGTATAAGTTAGGGCGGGAGGTTGTGTGGAGGCTTCGCACAGCCGCCCAGCGCCACGACAGCCGGCAAACTGCCGCCCGCCCTAGCCGCCCTGAATGTTTTCGCAACAACTGAAAATTTTATTCAGAGAGCGAACATTATCTTCAAGTTTTCTAAAAGTTCGTAAGTACTGTGAATGCAAACGCGTAGCTATATTTTTTAGTGGTAAAGATACTCATGTTATAAAACTTTGTAATATGGTTCAATATTTGCCTATCTTTCCGTCTTTCCGTCCGATTTATAATTTAGGTGTCTTCCAGGCTTGAATGAACAGGCTCTTAACAAACTAGTGTACCTCACTATCATCGATTGCATCACTGCGATTCCACCTGATGATAAAGGTGGAATCGCAGTCAACCAAGAAAGAAATATATATATATGAATAAATATATTGGTTCGATCGTTCATGGACAGTTGAGCCACAATATGAATTGCAGAAAAAAGTCTGACAACTCGGTTTATAGTCGTATGGATGCAATTTGGGTCCTTGCGTTAGCTACAATAGGATACATTTTCAGACATTGCTGTCGATATAAACCCACGACAAGCAGCGCAGCAGCCATTCACTCAACCACCGTGCCGTCAGATATAAAACTAAAAATAATTCTGACTCTGATTTGCGTACTGTCTCAATGATAAATTATACTATGACGGCAACTTTATCGTCACTACGAATGGCTAGCACACCTCAGCAGACACTGATAAAGAAGATTCCTTATCTACGGCCACCCATCAAAGTGACGCAACCCACAATCTCAATAAAGAAAAGAAAAATAAATGGTAATTAATTTATTGGCGCGATCGCGTCAAAACAATGCTTATCTATGAAAAAAGCCTCTGTTTTAACGCTTTAAGTTCGCGTGCCAGTGGCGCCCTCTATCCATCACTCAGATAACATGAACAAATACTTGGTGGAATTAGCATAAACCCTAGAAATTGTTACCAACTTCAGTCTAGAATAATAATTGAATGTTTTCAGGGAAAGTTTGTATTTTGTACTGAAGACGGAATTTCAGTCCCTTGCCATTTAGTGAAGATAACTGTGTTATCGTTTAGATACTGATTAATCTCGAGTATTTGGAATTCTTAATTGTGTTACAGCGAATTGTTACGCCTAGTTTCATGCTAGAGTGGGCAGTACTGAATCTTAAAAGCAAAATTGACGAATAGAATTGTGAAATGTTTTTGGAGCCGCTATTTTAACTATTAATTCTAACAAGATAATAATGTCTAATTAGGTAATTGAGTTTCACTAAAATGTTTGTGCGAGATAATTATTAGGATCAAATTAGAACTATGTATGTCATGTAGACGAGCTTGAGTGGCAGTTTATTGTTAGTATATAATATTTCAATACCTTAACTTAACTAATTACCTTTTTTTATCAACTTCACCATGATTATCATCCGTATCATTTTAGTCGAAAGACGTCCACTGTTGGTCATAGGCTTAACATGACCCGGCCTGTTGGACTAGTACCTAGATAGTGACCCTGATTGCTTTGCCGGAGGTCGTGGGTACGATTCCCACACAGGACAAATGTTTGTGTAACGAGCACGATTGTTAAATTTGTTCTGCGTTTGGGCGTAATTTATCTACAGTTTGTTTTTTATGTAAAAATATATAAGTATGTTTCTCAGTTGTAAAGTGCTTATAACACAAGCTTTGCTTAGCTTGGCTTTATGTGAGGTTTGTGGAATATCATTAAAAAAAAATACCACCGTCGCCACAACAAACAATCATCTCGCGTCTATTGGGACCCAATGGGTCTTTCCCCACCCTTTGTAATATGAAAATATTGTACCAACAATCATTTTTTTAAAAGAGTAATCATGGAGTTTCTTGCCCACTCTTCTTCATAGAAAACGACCAATTGAAATCGTGCACTAGCTTCTGACGTTTTATAAGTGTTCACGTAGGCCTAAGTAAAGTAAATGCGTTTGAGTTCCAAAAATTAGACTTGTATTTACCGCGGGCGGGCGCATTCTTAAATATGAAAACTCACGTACATAAGACACTCAGATATCTGTAGTCCATACAAACATTTGCGCCGTGCAAAAATCGAACCTGCGACACACAGCGCAGCAGCCTACAACTTGATTTCTACGCCAACCTTGCTATCAACAGAAAATATCGTTTACAGAAATTTTTATTTTTGCTCTTTTGTTCCAACCACAGCGTAAGAAGTTATATGAGTCGTAATTCACGACAATCTATCTCAACTATTAAGTTTTATATGTAAACGTTTAGTCAAGTAGGTATTTACAGGGCTCGACGGCGCGTACTCGTCCTCGTACTTGCGTATGCGTACTCGTAAACTGTGGGAGCCCAGCAGGGTTGAAGCCTCTTTGGGTCATGGGTGCAAGGGTACACCAGGGTCCTGGAACTAAGGCAAAGAAGGAAGGTGGTGGGTTTTTAGTCAGTAAAAGTCTGACACTATCTCTCGATCCACCCAAGGGCGAGAGATGTCATTGGATTCATTAGGCCCACAATAAAAAAAAAGTATTTTGTAGGCTAATTTTTTGAAACCGAGAGATGGTCTCATTTACCTAGCCTCGTTTTTTCTTAATAATTTAATATTTTTATTTGTATATTAGTTTTCCCCGATCATCAAATGAATCAAGTAACAGGATGAATCACTTCGATTTTTTTTATGGTAGGTAAAAATCATCGAATGACAAATCCCGTTCTTGGGCGGAGTGGAAAACAGTGTCAGACTCTTACTGACTAAACAGCCTACCCCGTTCCTTCCTTGCCTTAGTCCCAGAGCCCCGGTGTAACGCTTTCGCATCAACCCTCGGCCCGAAAGCTAGGTTACATGAATGAGACGTTCTCACAATTTCCCTACAGAATCCCCCTACAGGCTTATAATATCGATCTCTCAAACCAAAATTAACATTAAACAAAAACCCCATCTTTTATTACCTCTTCAATGGCCGTCAGCGTGCACTTTAACGACGCAATTAATGTGGCTGAAGTATAAACTTGTAAAGTCTTCAGGAACGAACAAACGTATGCAAATTGTACGATATCGTGAAATGTTGCGTGCGCAATCAGAACTTACCTGTGCTTTGAACTTCATGTAACACTCAAGTGTACAGTGATTGTGTTTACTGAGGAAAAATGTTGTAACATTGGCTGACAGTTTGAACAGCTCTAAGGTGTAAAATCACACTTTCTTTATACCTATATAAAAGGGAAATACCACTTACTAATTGATCGCGAAATCATAGTAACCATAACACTTACCTGTGCCTTAAACTTTATGTAACGCTCAAGTGTACAGTGATTGTGTTTACTGAGGAAAAATGTTGTAACATTGGCTGACAGTTTGAACAGCTCTAAGGTGTAAAATCACACTTTCTTTATATATAAAAGGAAAATACCACTCACTGACTAATTGCGAAATCATAGATATATATACTATAACACTTGCCTGTGCTTTGAACTTCATGTAAGACTCAAGTGTATAGTGATTGTTTCTACTGAGGAAAAATGTTGTAACATTGGCTGATAGTTTGAACAGCTCTAAGGTGTAAAATCACACTTTTCTTATACATGAAAGGGAAATACCACTCACTGATTGATCGCGAAATCATAGAAAACATAACACTTACCTGTGCCTTAAACTTCATGTAAGACGCAAGTGTGCGTTGATTGCGTTTACTGAGGGAAAATGTTGTAACATTGGCTGACAGTTTGAACAGCTCTAAGGTGTAAAATTACACTTTCTTTATATATAAAAGGAAAATACCACTCGCTGACTAATCGCGAAATCATAGATATAGGGTAAGGGGAGATATATTAATGATATAAGTAAATTGATGATATTTTTTTAAAGAGAATACTACACAGTTCCAAGCTAGTTCATTCATGAGACAGCGCTAGGGAGTTGTTACGAGTGTGAGGAAATAGATATCCTCATACTCATAATACCTACATCATGAGTAGGAAACCGAATGGTATTGTGTTTTAAAAGTATGATCAAATTACTTATATCACCAATATATCTCCCCTTACTATACTATAACACTTGCCTGTGCTTTGAACTTCATGTAAGACTCAAGTGTATAGTGATTGTTTCTACTGAGGAAAAATGTTGTAACATTGGCTGATAGTTTGAACAGCTCTAAGGTGTAAAATCACTCTTTCCTTATACATGAAAGGGAAATATCAGTCACTGAGTGAAAACATAGATACCATAATACTTGCCTGTGCTTTGAACTTCATGTAACGTTCAAGGGTATAGTGATCGATTTTACTGAGGAAAAATGTTGTAACATTGGCTGACAGTTTGAACAGCTCTAAGGTGTAAAATCACACTTTCTTTATATATAAAAGAAAAATACCGCTCACTAATTAATAGCGAAATCTTAGAAACCATATCACTTGCCTGTGCATTGAACTTCATATAACACTCAAGTGTACAGTGATTGTGTTTACTGAGGTAAAATTTTGTAACATTGGCAGACATTTAAACTGCTTTGGTGTGTAAAATCACACTTATCTATACATATTATAATAGCGAAATACTACACACTGATTAATCACAAAACCTCAAAAATGGCAGGTAGGCTCTTTATGGGGTGTAGATATCCACTAAGAACTGATTTTACGAAACTGTACCCCTAAGATTCTAGTGACTCTGCAGCAGAGTTGAAGCCTACTGGGGCCAAGAGTTCGCGTCTGAAAGGTAGGCTCTGACCCTGGTAGAAATGCAACGTAGAAACGGGATTGGTTTTTTAGTTAGTAAGAGTCTGACACCTGCTCCACACAAGAGCAGGGATTGTAATTAGACTATTTTTACCCACCATAAAAAAATCCTTAAAGGGGTTAACTGACTTTCACGTAGGCAAAGCCGCTGGAAGATGCTAGTATTTCATATTTTCCAGCTATAACTAACCCATTCAACGCAACGCTATGTTAGCTATTTCAACGCGTTTTTTTAGCTGTCAAATACTGGCAGTTTTTCTCTACGACGTGAATAACATGTCCATCCACGGGTATTTCCATACCATTGGATACAGGGCAACATTTTGTAAGTACCGTGTGAAAAAGCCGATCCAAGTAACACAATTTTCTGACGCGTGGTTTTTTACGTGATTGGCAAAGTTACTCGTATTTTGTTTACAGCGTTCGTGGCTGTAGTGACCTAGCGGTAACGAGAGTAATACATGAGTAGAATAAAAGACGGATTGCCCTAGGACAATTATACTATTGCCACTTACCAATTAGGTAGGTTGGAACCTACCTAAACTGGAGTTTTGCTAAGAAAACCGTTTGCTATTTTACTTATTTTACTTATCTATCAAGAAACTCTTCAACTTCCACTAATGTGACTTTGCAAGGAAATGTAAAATGCGTTCAAAGTTTTTTTTTGGCATAGATGTTCTGTTTCAGTGCCACTAAATATCAAAGTCTGATGTTTGTGTGCGTACACGACTTAATGCTAATATAATTTTAGGCTTTTAAGGGTCCAGCTATTAACTTAAACAATCTTTAATCAGTTGCCCTTGTAACACAAGTCATAAACGTATAGACAACATGGCTATAACCTCACTCCTATACATAAAGGAACATATAACACATGCCTATGTAGATCGTCGCGGAGAGCGTCATCTCACATTTTATAGCCAATTAAACGGGTAGTTAACAAAGAGTCGTTTGTCTTAATAAAGTCCGTAAAACGAGCCCGCCGATAACCTTCAGTTAAACCATATTTAACAGTTGTCCGGGTCGTCGACGCGCTTCAAGGAGTCAGCAAACCTTAGGGGCCTAGAAGGCGTGTGTGTGGCCGGTGGAGGATTATAGAACTTTCCCATTCTTAGAGAGGAGGTCTACTGTAAGACCCTACTCGTTGTAGGGTCGAAGCCTACTGGGGCCATGGGTAATGTGAAAGTGAAACCCAGCGCCCTAGGATGAAGACAAAGAAGGCCTAGGAGTTGGATTTTTGTCAGTAACAGACTGACACTATCCCCCGCTTCACCTAATGGCGGGAGATGTCATTGGTTGATTTTCTCACCTAAAATAAAACAGTTGCTCGGTTATGTAGAAATGGTTTGGTTGTATACCATAAAAAGAGTACATTTTAATTATATCTATCTATTTATGTAAATATTTTCAAGTGAAGTTTATAATTTTGCAGTTAAAAATGCTGTCAATTTTAAGCTCAGTATATATTTTTACTAGGTTCTGCCAGCGGCTTCACCCGCTCCAAAGTAGTTTTCTACACACGAACTGTGGAGTCCCGTACTGATGTACGTAAGTGATCTTTAGGGGGTGAATTTTGGAAAATTCTCTATTAGTGCTAGCCTATGTCATTAAAGGAAATCTTATGCAAATTTTCACGCCCGAAAGTCATGTAGTTTTGGCTGTTGTTCGTTGATATGTCAATTAGTCAATTTCTAACTATAATATAAAACCTAATATTAAGTGAACATCCACCACACATACACCATAGACTAACGCCTTTTTTTAGTTCAAGCTCTTATACTCCATACTAAGGTTGTCTGGTAAATATCGCTGTCAGCGATAAGACCGTCTTTGTACCCACTCATATAAGTTTCTGCAAAATTGTAACTTTTTTGGTGTACAATAAAGTATTATTCTATTCTAACATCAATAATTCCGCAGCTGTTAAAAAACTCTCAATCCATTACCAGCCATTACTCACAGATCCTTGCACTAAATTACTGCGTCGTAACTCAATAGAGCCGATTCCCTATAATCAATCAGATATTTAAAGTTAGCATTTAAAGAAAAAAGCTGTATTACCATTATAATCAGCATTGGGAGTAGCTCGCGTGTAGATATACTATTGATACCAACGAGAAACAACATCTATGCACAATACTGCATGAAAAAGGGTTGATACGGTATTTTTGACAGTTGCCCTTTCGCTATATGGGACCAAATAACAAGAACATTAAAAAGGTTGTATCTATCTGTATGTAGGTATTTCCTCTCTTATAGAGGAGGATTGAGTCCCAGAAATGGGAACATTAAAAGGCTGATGCTATGCTATGCTATGCTATGTGTATGTATGTTTGTCAGCTTTTCACACTAAAACTACTGAACGGATTTACACGAAATTTGACACACGCATCATGTCTTAAATAAATCATGTCTTAAGAAATGACATGTTTGTAATAGGACTTTTATAACGGAAATATGTTTCCGTGAGATAATTTTCGTCCCTCTATCTTTCTCAAAAATAACAAAAGAAATAACATCAATTGTTATTTTTTCTTCGTCACTACCTACCCAACTGTTGCATACACCACCTCCTAACATTCTCAACTCCTACCTCACCATAACCGCTCGACTTTTTGCCCCATCTGAAACAGCTGTCGCTATGTTTATGGTTACTCCTCGACGCACTGCGCTTTGTTGCTTTTTACCAACATGCGGCACAATTGCAAGGACACACTGCAACTAAGGACTTGACTTTCCAAATATGTATTGGCCGCGTTAAAACAGGTATAAATATCTGGGCCTGCTGTTGGTCAGTGTACGTATGCTTTTTTATAGTTGCCCATTTGGGGCAAATGTTTGTACTAAAATAGTTGGTGTATAAAATTGGGCTGCAAGTGGTTGATTACCATGTAGTTGATAAAAGATACAATTTGGATAAAATACACGAACTTTCATGAGTATATTTATTTATTACATTTTTATTTTACAATTTATTACTGTTACTCACAAACTCTGTCATGCTTGTCTCTGAGAGACAGTTTGACAAATAATTAAATTTTCACGCAATACCAAAGTACAAAGGTGGACAATACCTTAGGCATTGTCTACCAGTCAACCAAATAATGACTGGTAGAAAACTTCACTTCCTGGTTGGGTAATATTTAAATAAAGAATAACTATTTATTTCTAAGTTTGGTATGGTGTATGTTCACTAACACCCCTCGCAACAAAGGCATGATAAACCTTTTTATAGCAATAAAAATAATCAGTTGTTCCAGTAGGTTCCACCAACATTCGATACAAACCCAACCAAAACAAAAGCACACGAAAATAAGTAAAAAACAAAAAAAAAAACACTTAAAACGAATATAAAAAGAATATCTACCGTGCCGATTATTGTACCGAGTTAAATTTACGGACGCAGCGACGGGTTTTTTAATCGCATTCGAATTCGCTAAACGATCGCCATTTTTGTAATTGAATTTTGTTTTTTAGTATAACTCTGTTTGGTTTATGTTGTGTTAAATATTATTGTATTGTATTATTCAATGAAATATAACCTGAAAAATGTCCGTGACTCCTTTATAAATTCGGATAGGTATATCTTCTGTTATAGAGGACTGTGGAATGTATTATATTTATTGTTCTGTATTTTGTTTGTGTAACCTCAATGCCTAATTTTGTTTGTAGAAATGTACAGTATTATCACGATTTTACATATCACGTTTACGTTTAAGTAATATCCAGTATCTACATGCGTTGTCAAGACTACAAATTCGAACCGACTATTATTTTATCGAAACGAAAAGTAGTCACTTTTTCAAAAGTCTTGAAAAAATTGTAAATTGTAAATGTTACAGTTACATTTTCAAACGTCATGGAAAAATTGTTGTATTTCCTACTTTATCATTAAGTTACACCTACCAAGTTACGTTTCTGCACCACCCAAATAATGCCCAAAGTATTAAATGTACCTTTGTACAGTGTTTTTTACTAGTGCATAAATAATCTTATGTGTAGTATAAAAGCAAAAATCGATTCACTGATCAATCACGAAATAACGAATAAAATTTGGCAAGTAGGTTCCTTATAATGTGTAGATGTCCGTTAAGAACGGATTTTATGAAAGCCCTTCCCTAAACGGCTCAACCGACCTTCAGGAAACCTTTTAGACGGGCGAAACCGCTGACAAGAACTAGTAAATAAATAAAATTGAACCCGCAACACACAGTTCAGCAGCCAATCGCTCAGCCACTGCGACAACTGTGCGATAAAAAATCATGCTATCTCTCTCAGAAAATCTCAGTGTAAGTAAATATAGTTCTCTCAACTTTTATTGTTGCGAAATAGTGAAAAATATCTCTAGTCGAGCCAGACACCATCGCAAACGTCTCACGACTCTCCAGGCAGCTGTAATATTATATAATCGTGATTACAGTAAACTAGTCCGCTTGTATTACTGTTGTTATGTTTCACATTGTGTGCACCTTTATTAGGATGCTATTATAAGTGGAACTTCGAATGAGTCTTGTTTTTTTTTTTAACTTAGTCCCACTTGCCTCCGTCGTAAAAGGAGAATCCTCCGACTGATGGGTGTCTTGTCTGGGCAACTGCTCAATAGTTGATTTCAAAAGGTCGTTTATAGGGTGACTGGTAATTAATAACCGATACTTAAACCCGTTATTGTAGTCAAGATATAACAAACAACTCTTACTGTGGAACCAAAACTGAAATCGCGAACAAAAAGGAAGCTGTATGACCAGCCGAAGTATTTTTCACGATTTTAAGTTTGGTTCCATAGTAAAAGTCATTTGTTATTATGACTATAATCACATGTTTAAGTATTGGCCACTAATTACTAGTCACCCTATATAATCTAAGCGTATCAAAAACAGAATCAAAATGCAAGATCTTGAATTTTTAGTTCATATGTGGCGATACAGATGTCGCTACAGTATCTAACGTATCATTGAAAACAGTTTTCTTCAAGATTTGCCATGACAATTGCCATGTTAACTGGCAATAGATCAGAGAATTTAACTCATAATTACTACAAGTCGGAACTGACTGATGAGGGCTGCGTAAAACCCCTAGAAAGAAGAAACACAGGGGTAGCCCAAGTGTTGCATGAGAAGTTGCATTTACTCTGGAGATCTTTCTACTAAAATGATGACGACGATTTAACACACACACACACATTAAAATATCTTAGAAAAGGAGGTAACCAGTTGATTGATATGAAATTTATAGAAAAGTCACCTCCTTAACTTTACCATGCCATACCAAACTATCCCAAAAACTGACTTCCCCACCTATTAACAATACAAACAGCGCATTTCCAACTAGAACGGGTGCGCCGCATACCGCGCAGTCCTTAAGACTATGTCGTTAAACAATTACCGTTACTTTTGGTAACTGCCGGGAGGGCGCCACTGTTTGCGGATGACCCTGTATTTACGATATTACTTGGCATGTGAATGAACAGTATTATTTCACTGGCTAAGTTTATTCGGCTGTTAAATGCGAGGCCCTCGTGATATTCCTTGGGGAGGAAGTTTCATGGCGTATTATTCACGCTTATTTCTAACGGCTCGTTAGTCGGTGGTGCATGTGGCCCTTCAGGAACTTGGGGCCTCTTATTGCAGTGTTTTATTATTATTTCCTGACTGCAGTGTGGATGGCGATGTGACTCAATAGATGGCGTTGTTTGGGTTGCACATTGTACAGAGGATTAAATATTAATTGCAGACTTTGTGATAATACTTTGTACCTATTGGCGGTGTATAAATTTTGATGGTAATAGTTATTTATGACTAGCTTTTATCCGCGGCTTCGACCGCGGTATTGGGGTTAGGGTTGGGGTTTCCGGGATAAAAAGTAGCCTATGTCCTATTCCGGAGGGTATCCTATGCCTGTGCCAAATTTCATCCAGATCCGTCCAGCCGTTTTGGCGTGATTGAGTAACAAACATCCAAACATCGTAACTTTCGCATTTATAATATTAGTAAGATATCTATATCCTTTTGGGCATAATGTATTTAAATATGTATACATCCATCATGAATATCCCAATGGTTACTTTATATTACGAATATATAAGCTTTTTTACATGAGCAAATGTGAGTCTGTATGTTTGTTACATTTTTACACTTACACAGCTCAAAGGGTTTGAATTAAACTTTTTCCACCAGTTTTTAGAATAAGTCATAGGATACTTTTAATTCAGAAGTAGGACATTATACTCTTGGAATAATTTGCACAGCTGCTAGCAGAATATTGCATAAATATGATTTGCAAAACATGAATTCAGTTACGTAAAAAAAAAAACTCAATCCATTTTCCAACCTACAACACTGCAACCTTAAAACAGATTAAATCCTCGTAAACAAAATAAAAGTAACATACATAGACGTTATCGCCAACATGGTGTCACGCGCTCGTCCATTGTCTACCGGCCTATTGTCCAATGCAGGCGAGACGTGGTGTCTGCACTTGTATGCAGGTAGGAATGCGGAGAGCGTAAGCGCTCTTTATGAGTACGGAACGTGATTTGGAAAAATGTAATCTTGGAATTATGGTAGGAGAATTCGTTTTGTAAGGGTTTTGATGGATGTATAATGAAAAACGTATGCCAACGTAGTGAAATGTCTGGGGCCAATAGTTGATGCGAAAGCGGAACACCGGGGCCCCTGGAACTAAGTTAAGAAGGAACGGTGGGTCGTTTAGTGAATAGAAGTCTGACACTCTCTTCTGATCCGTCCAAGGGCGGGATTATAAAAATAAAAAACGAAGTGAATTGTGAAAATTAAACTATATGAAACTAGCTTCTGCCAGCGGCTTCGCCAGATTGAAAGCCGGTTTTTAGCAGACGTCTACACTCCATCTACCAAAGGGAAGATACTTATGTCTCCATAAGTAACTGGCCAAATTTTAAGTTTGTAGGTGTCATAGTTTCTGAGATTCTGTCAAGAAGGCATATCTTCGACCAAACAAATCAATAACGAAGGTGAGGTGAGGGATCTATCCCCAAAAAATATTAAAATTGTGAAAGACTATGAGATAATATTCTGTTCCAAGTTCTCTTCCGTGTTCTAAATCAGGAAAAAGAAACCGTATTACCTCGAATTTAACTCTAATATGAGCGAAGCCGCGGCCAAAATCTAGTAGATTTTTTTTATGGCGGGAATAATCATCTAGTGACGAATCCCGCCCTTAGGCCGAGCGGGAAACAGTGTCAGACCCTTACTGACTAAAAAACCTACCCAAATCAAAACGCTAGTAGGTTATTTACACTTCACCAAAGGGAAGCATGTAGGCACATCTTTGACCAACCAAATCAATAACGCTTACATCTCCACATCACCAATCACATTGACGAATGATACGAGATAATCACTGATGGCTACACGGATGATAGATAAGCCAGACAACGATCCGGCCGGCAATTTTCTATGCACCATTTGTACGTGTCCGAATTAGACGCATCACATCGTTGTGGAGATCGATAGAGATGTTTGAGGCTATAAAGTCTGCGATTAAAGGTGCAACCGAAATGCTAGAGTTTAATTTCATGAAGGATTGATTTTCCAACCTAGGATAAAAAAATAATAATATCTAGATCTACAACTCTAGGCAAGTACCTACTCTAGCAAACTAATATATTATGGACTACAGACATCATCGAATCATTAAGATTGTTTATTAAAAAAAAACTGGGTAAGAGCGAGTCGAACTGCGGCAAACTAAGGGTTCCGTATAAAACCTTCCTATGAAATGAATTCAATTTCCAAATCGAGTCTCGAAGAATTTTCCGAGTCACAACTTTTTTTTTAATATAATTTTCAGATTAACCATTATATCACCGCCCAGTCAATAATGATCTGGTAATTGTTTTAATTATCTGGAACCACCTTCCAATCGTCTTTGTAATGCAACCTGTGAAAACATTAGTTATATTGTACTTCATCATTACATAGTAAAAAAAAGTGACTTACTGCTGTCCCCATGTATGCTTCGATCTTTAAAAGTACGCAATGGATTTTGATGCAGTTTTTTTTTTAATAGATAGAGTGATTGAAGAATAAAAAGTAAAACAATGTAAGTCTAAGTTTATACATTTGTCTAGACTTAAACTCTTGAGCCCCAAGCGAACGCCTGAGTTTGTACACCTATTTCTTTTCTATTATGTCTCTAAGTAAGCGCGCTCTATCGTCGACCGCATCGTCGCTTTCCATCAGGTGAGATAGCGGTCAAGCGCGAACTTATAATCAATAAAAAAAACTTGCGGCACTCGAAAGGTTAATTAATAAATCGCCTTTGTAGTCAGTCTAAATGCTATGTCAAACCCTAAAAAGTAGAGCATCTATAGTGACAAAAAATCCAACCATATCACAACATTACAATATCTTAACTACAAATGTTTTATTATCAAAAGCGTGGTTCTCATCTCTTAAAGTCGCGGGTCTCACAGCCTCCCATTATCAAGTACCATGATAAGGAGGCGACAAGAACAACATCTTTTATTATTAAAGTGAATTGTCACTTTAGAGATAAGATTATAGTCGTATTAAAGTTAACCCGTTGTACGTGTGTGTGAGATCTTCTTATAAGTAAATTGTTGGGAATACTACATGAAGTACAGGAGTTCTTTTTGACGTGACAACGTCTTAAATTAAGTTGCGGCTGGGAGTCACTTATGAAAAAGTGTAACGCTCGGTAACGTTACGATGAGTCACCGAACGAGAGAGAGGCCCGCCGAATGCCTTGCGTCTCTCTCCCACTCAACTATGATCGGTCTGCCGCGCGCGCAGCACTAGAGAATTAGGCGCATTGAATCGGCGCAATAAATATTCTACCGAGAAAAAGACGTTGTCACGTAAAATCTTCGCCCGTAAAACCGACTTTACAGGCAACCATTTTTTTTTAAAATGATTTTTCTTTTTATTATTAATATTGTCTTCGCACGGTTGGTTCATTTGGCCATTGTCAAGTTTAAAAAGTAAAAAAATACGTTTTGAGTCACTTTAACTTACCGGCTTTGAAATTAATTAGATAGTAACGCGTAATAAGTAACATATTCTTACTGAAATTTCGATGTAATTTTCCATTTAACTTTTAATTAATTTAAATGCAATCTAACTTATTTTATTTATATGATTACAACTTATTATAAGTGCTAAGCATGCATCTAAATGACGAACTCACTATATTTCTTCTTCATTTGGAAATCTCCTTTTTCTGTATTAACTAGTGAAGGAGTTGTTGTTGTATTAATTTAGTTCAATAAGCCCTAAACAAACGCCGGCGTTAGCACACCTTTTGTTCATTAATAGGGTTTGTAATTACCAAAGTCGAAAGGTTAAATAAATATTTCTTAAGTTTTTGCAGTATTTGGCAGCAAACTTAACAAGCCACCTTCTCGATAAAGTGAAGCTTACGTGTAAGTGTTAGTCAACACTAAAATATACAATATACTTTACCGAGATCGATGCAGCTGTGCAGACAATTGAAATACAAAAATAAACCCATTTTACATCACAATTTCGACTATAAATTAATGTTCAAATAAATAAAACAAACACTGAACTAACTGAATCTGAATAACTCAGTATAACAGAAAAGTTTTGATTGTTTTAGTCATGTATTTAAAATAAAATTGTATATTTTAAACTATGAATAGAAGAAAATATTACACCTATAACACCCAAGCACATTGCAGCTATACATTAGTATAAGAATTTTCATAACCGGTTCAGTAGTTCCAAAGTTTACCTCACACAAACACACTTACAAATTCCTCTTTATAATATTAGTCATCATCATCATCAAGAGGCTTCCTCTCTCTGGGAGAGGGAGTGGGCTATAATCCACCGCGCGGGCCCAGTGCGTATTGATGGATGTCACATGTCTTTGAAATTTATGGTTCTAGGACATGCCGGTTTCCCCACGATGTTTTACTTCACCATTTTGAGAGCAGTGGTAATGAAATAAATTACACAAACTATTACGTCTGGCTGGGTTTGAACCCACGATCTACAACTCGTAAGTCGGGGCCGTTAACATTCTGCCACCACTGCTATAATATTAGTATCTACAGAAAATTCTACAAAACATCTAATCTGTTTAGGAGACTGTGATAAAACTATGTGTCACACAGCTATCGACTTACATTAAAAGCTTTTATCATATCTGACGTGTGACGTTTTTGTGGCTAGTCTAAAGAAAACTTATAAATATACATAGTATGTGCCTATTCTAGATATATATTCGCAGAAATGAGTTCAGACGTCGTGTTCGGAGTATTTTTCGCACGTGTACGACTTAGTTTGATGACAACCGAACTAAGCTTTACACGTGCAAAAAATACTTATGTAATAATAACAGGAAGTTACAAATAAAATCACGCTTGTGAGAATGACGTGTAAGGGTAGTCAAATTGTAGTATGAGTAAATGCACGGAGACAATTTATGGTGGGTGTGGGCGTTGTTTTTTTTATGGTAGGTAAAAATCATCGAATGACGGATCCCGCTCTTAAACGGAGCGAGAAACAGTGTCAGACTCTTACTGACTGAACAACCTACCCCATTCTTTCCTTGCTTTAGTCCCAAAGCCCCGGTGTAACGCTTTCGCATCAACTTTCGGCCCCAGGAAGCTTCGACCCTGTAGGGTACAGTTTGCTGACAACTCCTTGAGGCGCGCGGGAACAGTGCGCGCTTTGGACTCAGTGGTGGAAACGATTGGTGTCCACATAGCATCGCTAGACGTTGTAATAAACGTAAAGCCCAAACTTTTCTTATAACTCCTCAACGCTCACTCACGTAGCCAGAACTAAGGAATCAGAATCGTGGCCTTTTCCAAGCGTTTGGCGTTAACGAAACGATAGGAACTTGGCTATGTTATGTTATGTCTGAGTATGGTTTCCGCACTTAGTCTTGTATAGAGCATTGTATGTGACCCATAAGTTGTAGTTATCAGGAAACATAGATTCCGGCAGGGAAATCTGTTCCTTAGCTGTACGCATAAAGAATGGAACACATATATTTCATTTAAAATGCTTTATACCTATGAGTGCTATAGTAGACATCCCATACACCATACCGATGGCGCAACGCCGTAAGTCCGATAATGGAACAGACTTTGTGCAACTCTAATACACACTCCTTGAAATGTAAACGAAAGAATACGTAAAGGCTAGCCGAGCTCAGCTCGGCTTCAATTCTCAAAACTTTAAAGTTTTGACTCGATAAGTGCATCATTGCCCATGATTGTCTTGGCTCGCTTCTCAATAGGTCCATCAGATCACCGACGTAATCAAGATTGATAATACCCCATCATTGTACCCATGTTGAAGCAATGTTATCAGTGAAGTGCGATAAAATTATCTTTATTGTTTCATCTTTATCTCTAATGGGAACTTAATTATCTTAAATATTGATTGTAATGGCCGTGTCCTGTTTTTTTTTATTTTACTGATTGTAGTCTGAATTATAACATTACGAAGATAAGAGTATCTTAACACAAACCGATAAATTCTATTATGTATGTAAAGACACTTACACTTCACACTTACTTATTCTTAGTTTGATTGTGTGTGATCATTTATCCTGTCATCAAAGACGTCCACTGCTGGACATGGGCCTCCCCAAACGTCGCCACAACAATCGGTCCCGTGCGTCTCGCATCCATCAAATTCCAGCAACCTTGGCCAGGTCGTCGGTCCACCTTGTGGGAGGCCTACCAACACTACGTCTTCCGGTACGCGGTCGCCACTCCAGAACCTTTCGGCCCCAGCGGCCATCTGTTCTGCGTGCGATGTGCCCTGTCCATTGCAACTTAAGTTTGGCGATTCTTCTTCTATGTTAGCAACCTTGGTTCTCTTGCGGATCTCTTCATTTCTGATTCGATCACGCAAGAAAACTCCGATTATAGCTATTTCCATTGCCCTTTGGGTGACTTTGAGTCGTCTAATAAGGCCCATTGGAAGCGACCACGTTTCGGAGCCATATGTCATCACTGGCAACACACACTGGTCGTAGACTTTGATTTGTCCTGTAAATTCATCTATTTCATCGATTATAAGGGAAGCGTCAGGGTACCTGCCCTGCGCGTCCAAACTTTTTAATTTATTTTTTTTGCATTTTGCAGCACCACTACGAACTTTATAAATGTATTAGAAATCATGGGCAGGGCACATTGCTTGCAGAAAGTAGCGGAAAAGGCAGCGTTGAACAGCCTCCCACGAGGTTAACTGATTATTAGATTAGGTATTTTTAGTTAAGTTAATTAGGGTTATGTAGTTTTAAGGTTAGATATCTAATTATTTGTACAGTTTACTAAATAAATTAATTAATTAACCCTACAAACAATAATTAAATAATGTGAACATCGAAAATAAGTTTATACTGATTATGGACTTGAGGGAGGCCTATGTCCAACAGCGATCTTTTGGCTGAAATTACAATGATTAGAAAGCAAATGGGTAGTTCGGTGTCAGAAATCCGTCATTCAATTTGTTTATAGTTTTAATCTAGATACACTATGTCTCTCTCATGACTAATACAAATCTAACGACATCTCTTACGTCTGCATGTGTCCTCGAAAATACCACCGCGTGAATACCGCTAAGTTAATTTTCACTTGCACTCGAAACAAAATTTCAAAGCTTTTTTTATGTCATCCGGCTCGAATGACCGCAATAGGTACATACAATTAAATACAACCTTCCTTCTGATGCAACGAGTCCACGCATTAAATGCGGAAGCTAAAATTCAAAGATAAGATACAACAAGCTACAAGCAATCTCCATCTCGTTGTCTTCATAGGAAGCAACTTGTAGGAATCATTACCAAGCTTTTGTTCAAAACTTAGTTTAGTTAGTTCCTGCGCGTTACGTAAACAAACCAAGTTTATAATTACACTGAGCCCTGCTTACTCACAGATGACAGAATGAAAGCTAACTCCTAATGATTCAACATGGCGTATAATTTAATCCACACGACACTTAACGCCTCAACTCATTACATGCAGCATTCAACTTTCTTGGACCCGTTTTTACAAAACAAAAATTTCGGTTTACAATCATACAATTTACAACTTTTTATGCAAGCTTTAGGGTCTAAAATTATCCAGCAAAAAAGTACGAGTTAAGTCGTTTTTGTTCCGATATAAACAGTAGCGTCATCTGTCGAGATCAATAAACGTTTCATTTCGAACGTTCCTTTTATAAATTTAGATGACTGTGGAGTTATGTGACATGCGCGCGCGCCGCTCACTTAAATACTTGTTCCGAGTCATGTTTGATAAAGAAGAAATGTTAGATTTATTGTTTTTATTTTAATATGTTGATAAAACTGGAGTTACCGTTAAAAAAAAAAAAACTGTATTCTGTGTTTACTTTTAACAGAGAACTGGAATTCATTAAATCATTCGCAATATTCCTTAAGTTTCCTTGATCTCCGGGCGTATTTTGATTCCTATCTTTTTTATTTTATTTATTTATTGTTTTCTTAAAATAAAAACACCAAATACTATGTAACCAAGACTTGTAACGCATAACAAGGTTTAGGAAAGTGTTCATAGATAATCTTGTGTATTCTCCCTATAGGACTCTTATTGAAATGTCAATCTTTTTGGATAATGACAATGAGCTTGATTGCCCTACAGATAATTTACAAATTAATTATTAATTAAAAGCCTACAAATAGTTTATTTGTGATTGGGTCCAAATGGGTTAAACAAGTACTTCGAAGCCAGAAGAATATAACTACAGTCACAATTCTACAAACCAAAGCAGTATATCGTTTGAAATGTCTAAATAGTAAAAGACTACAAGAATGTTTACCCTGTGACAGCCAAACATCAAAAGGCTATATTAATCAATTGCCCTTACTTTCCAGGGTCACAGTAACTCTTCCAAACAATCCAAAGCCAAAAGACATCTCACCATACCTCTATAACAAGACTACCATTTTAGTTTCAAGACTCAGTAGCATGTAGTACTCAGTAAAGTGTAGTACGCCAAGTAAGAATCGTGATAAAGTCTTTAATGTTGCTAACCTCATTTTCTTCGTCGTCAAGTGCCATTATAAGTTTAAGCTTCGGCCTAGGATAGTCTCGAGACCCTAGTCGTCTTTATGACTGGATTTAGTGCGCTAATAAATAAGAGTGGCCATATTACAGCTATAGTTTTTGTGTTACAAACTTTCTATATTGTTTGGTAGTTGAAGATTGGAGATTATTAGGATGGACTGCTAGTGGCCTGTAAGTTTTGATGTTTTCTGTTAAAGGCTTTTTATTACTATAGTTATTGCCTTTTTTTGAAAAAGCTGTGAAAAAGATGGATGTAAAAGTCTGCATGTAGCGGAGATGAGAATGTTAAGATAGATGTGTGGTGTGACGAGAATGGATAAAGTGAGAAGTAAGTATATTAGAGGAAGTTTGAAAGTGGCGCCAGTGACTGAAAAAGAGAGATAAAACGCTTGTTACAAAAAGAGTTCTGAGTTTATTCGTAGATGGATGGAGAGGAAGAGGGAGGCCGAAAAGAGATGGATTGTGTAAGGAATGATATGAAAGAAAAGGGAGTTAGTGATAGTGTGACGGGTGACAGGACAGAGACATGTTGCGTCGACCCCATTAATTGGGGTAATGAAACAATGGTTGGATGATGAGTTTCACTGTGGTTGAAAGATTTTCCACAACCAAAACAATCTAAATACTGAATGCACTTTTGAATTTTATAATACGGACTTATGTTACATTCAAAAACGCAGTATGAACTAAAATTCTACAATTCCTAAATAACTTCTCAATGGAACCCAAAAAGTCCTAAAAAGGTGACTCAGCATGTCCCTTGCCCCCCATACAACGTATGACTTCAGCATTATTCCTTCCAAAATCCTCGGTCGGCCAAACAAATAACCAAATTGGTTCCAAGTGCGATAGTTCAATGCGGACCATTTTGTCTCGCCTATAGCAGGAAGAGTTGGTTGGAAGATTCTCCACCTCCAAAACAATTTTAGTACAAACTGTGCTTTTTAATGATATAAAAGACAGCAAATACTACAACTGTGCCTTCATAACTTCTCAATAGAACCCAAATAGTCCTAAAAAGGTGTCTCAGTGTGTCGGACGCCTCCCATAAACGCATGACTGCAGCATTACTTCTCAGTCTTAGTCCTAAAAAGGTGACTCAGCATGTCCCTCGCCTCCCTTACAACGTATGACTGCAGCATTATTTCTTCCAAAATCGTCGGTCGGCCAAACAAATAACCAAATCGGTTCCAAGTGCGATATATTAAATGATACAAAAGTCTGTAAATACTACAACTGTGCCTTCATAACTTCTCAATAGAACCCAAATAGTCCTAAAAAGGTGTCTCAGTGTGTCGGACGCCTCCCATAAACGCATGACTGCAGCATTATTTCTCAGTCTTAGTCCTAAAAAGGTGACTCAGCATGCCCCTCGCCCCCCCATACGACGTATGACTGCAGCATTATTTCTTCCAAAATCCTCGGTCGGCCAAACAAATAACCAAATCGGTTCCAAGTGCGATAGTTCAATGCGGACCGTTTTATCACGCGGCGGTGGGTGTACGAAACAAATTGAGATCCCCTGATATGTGTGCGTTACATAAATCTTGGCTGTTCGCGGGAATCCTTCGAATTATCTTGTTTTTGTTTTATTTACGGTATTGCGTATTTATTGTTTTCTTTCTTTTTTTGTTAGCTTATTATTGGTTGAAGTGGGGCGTTAGGTTAGTTGATTGAAAGAAAAATTTCGTTTTTGTCTTTGTGAGTGATTTTTGTTGTTTTGTGTAGAGTGAATAAGTTCTAATAAGCTCTTGTTGAACTAGAATGGCTCACCATCAACGATTGCATAACTGCTTACCATCAGGTGGGATCGCAGTCAAACACTAAAAAAAAAATTCAAAAAAGTTTTAGACCGACTAAAAAATAGTGTATAGGGTAAGCCAGGCGTTACTGCCCCACTTGTAAAAATAAGACACGTTTTTTAAACTACATAAACTATACAACGCATGTTAAACTTGCGTCGTATAGGATTCATCGTGCTGTCAAACTTAAAAAAAAACTCGCAAATCGGCTTAAGAACACAGCAAATATTAAATGCTTGGCTAAGTTTTGCTAGTGGGGGCAAGCTAACGACTGGAGCATGTATTCCTGGTTTACCATATTACATGATATGTTGTAAAAAAAAACTTTTACAAGTCCACCACCTAAAAATTGAAATATAAGAACGTAATACATTTATTATACTTAGAGCTAAGGAGCGGAATTCCCTGCTCCGGGTCTGTGTTTCCTGATAGTTATAGCCTAGGCGTATTTAAGTCTAGAGTAAATGGATTAATTACTTCTAGACCTGCTCCATCGTAAACCAAATTAACGCTTAGAGATGTGAAACGCGAGCCTAACTATAATTAAAAAAAATCTCTATCGGACCTCCTTCTATTAAATTACAATTACATGCACATATTCAGCCCAAATCTATACATATAATAAAACAGTAACGAAAGAAAAACTGTACATTGAGAATTTTCTGGAAAAATTAAGTGGCTTTTGTTAGAAAAACGTAACTGATGACAAAAAGTGACTTTTTAGAATTTTTGTCTGTTTGTCTGTTTGTCTGTGCCTATGGTACGGGTTGGCGCCAAAACTACTGGATAGATTGATTTGAAATTCAGCAAAAATGTTCCTTGTAAACCAAGGAAGGCTTTAGGCTACATATTATCACGCCTTAAGTTATGGGAGGTAAGCAATATTAAATTTAAATAGTGCAATGGATGCAAGGGTGTAACTTTTTTTTCCGTGGGCCGATTGACTCAAAACTTAGCACAAACATTACCCTAAAGTGGTTATCAAGGATGGCATATTTATTTTTTCAGTAGTACCCCCAGTGCAAGATTTAGGGGATGTTAAAGTTTGTATGGGAGAATCTTATTCCTTGGGTTAATTAACTTGAAACTTGGCACGTAAAGTTATTTAGGTAAATAATAAAGATTCCCATTATTAGTTTTTCAAAACTACGTAATTTGTGCAAAGAAACATAGTTTAATGAATATTAGTAGTATAAAGACATTTTTAAAACAGCGCCATCTATGAGATTACACCAAAATCAAATCAAGTTACATGTTAACACTTTTTGGAAACTATTAATTTAAATTTGAGCGTGTTGGCAAAGTTAGCAGTTAGTTATTCTTAAAATTCATAGATGGTAATGTTACTTATTTATTTTTAGGGAAATATCTTAGGTAGTGGTTGGTTTGTTTTACTAAAAAATGTGGGTTAATATTTAATATATAATTTTAAAAAATAGTTCATCTCTAAATGGCGTTCTCCATGTTTACATGAAATATGTTATTCTTATTCCAACGGTCTAACGGATTTATTTTGCAACGCAACTTAATCTCAAATAACGTTTCAATGTTATTTATATACGTACAATATATTTTTTACCTTTCGACTACCTACCGTAATTACAGACACAATTAAAATACAACAAATGTGCGGAAATTTGTGTCCTCTTGGGACTTAACTAAAGTATTTTACGAATAATCTATTCATATAAATATAATATAATCATAGGAAAGTGAAAACTGTTTATTAATTATTTTTTTAAAAGATTACTTAGGAAGTGATCTACAATCGATATCGAAGCCAAAAGCATCGTTTTTATTAGAATTTTTGTCTGTCTGTCTGTATGTATGTTTGAGCTAAACTCAAAAACTTACTTGGATATATATATATATATAAACATACTGCATGGATTATCTTCAAATTTTGCATGAATAAAGGACGGGCCGGGAAAGTTGTGAATACTTTTTTTTCTTACGCATTCTGTGACAGTGTTTAATCTAACAACGCATTGATCGAAGAACAACGCGTATTTAAATTTTTTTTTTTTCAGTAAGCTATGCTATTATCTGGCTTTACACTATAAAAACTACGTCATTTAAGTAACTTGGACAGAGGAACATAGTTCAATGATTACACTGGTTAACAATGGTTTTGCCCATGAAAGATGAAATACAAAAATAGGCAGTACTTCGTAAATACTAATCATCAGTTACAATATTACAAGTGTCTTAGCTCGAGTTATTGAGCTATGCAAGTTTAATCTTGTATTGCGTTCGCCGCACTCTCGCAAGTTTCGACTTGTTCGTTATTACAGCACGGCTATACTTTACTAAATTTCATACATCATAAAGAACGTTCAGATTGCGCTGGTATTCGCTATCAAACACCGTGAAAATACAATAAATGTACCTATTACGTGGTAATAGCACAGTAAACTACAGGAACGTCTTAAGTGTATCAAACAAATTTTGTTTTTAGTTTAGTATTGTGAAGTTTAAACTAAAACTTTGTGAAACTTATATTTTCGATTATGCCTCATTTCTGGGAAAACAATCCTAACAAATTTTGTTACGTGTGTGGTATATTTACAACAAAAAATACGAGCGAAAACTTGAGTCCCAGAATCTGTCGTGCTTACGAACTTTATTTCGGAATACCTATCAGTAAAAAATCAAGACAAACCCTGGGTTCCGCAGGTAATATGCTTGAGTTGTGAAAGAATTTTCATAGGACGTCAAATAAAATAATTAATGGATGACAAGACTTTTGAAAGCACATTGAATAGCAAGGAAAAACAGGCCATGAAAAAAGCTTTTCAAAATTTCTTGGGTGACAAGAAACCTGAAGACTGAAAACCTGGTTAAGAATATGATCCAGCCAGAGAGCGTACAATCTCTCGGTTGTAAAATGCCCCCCAAAATACATATTCTCGACACACATTTGGATTTTTGTCCTGAAAATATGGGAGATGTTAGCGACGAACGTGGTGAACGTTTTCACCAGGATATTTCAGGCATGGAACGGCGATATCAGGGCAAATGGAGTCCTGCTATATTAGCAGACTACTGCTAGACGTTAAAGAGAGAGGCTGTAGATATTATTTATAAACGGAAAAGCAATATATTAACTCATTTTTAAATTTTATAATATGTAATTTATGAATATAATGTTATCTTAAGTCAAAATATTTTTATTTGATTCCACAAAAAACGCGAGCTAACTCGATCTTCAAACTTACATCAAAATGTATATTTAGAGGTATTCTTTCGCAATTAGCACAACTTATTTCATGGATTAACAAAACCTTAAAATTTGTTGACCAGTGTTATTAGTAAAAAGACAGTTTTAAAACAGCGCCATCTATGAGAGATAAAAATCAATCAAATCAGCTTCCTAAAAGTTGTATTGTATAGTTCGTTTTGAAAAATTGAAGTTCCAAACAACCCTGAAAATCTTAGGCGGAGTTGAGGAAGACTATTAAAAAAAATGCAATGCTAAGTATTACAAAAAAGTTATGTTCATTGAAATATCGCCATCATCTGTCTGAAGATTTTCTGCAAGCTTTGAGGCGTGCTACTAGAGACGAAGTCGATGTAACTGATGAACGTGTACTGAACACCTATCTCAGTTCACTTCAAGATATAGACATTTCTATCGGCGGCAATCCACTGATCGAATATAAATTACCAGTTCCCCAATCATCACCGCATCAAGAGTATGGCTGAGACAAATTACGATTCGGGCGAAATGACCACCATACGAAATGACCATGTCGCTTTGTTGTCTTCAGAGCAAAAACAAATTTATGACACCGTCCCTGAAAGCGTTGTGCAAAACCAGGGTAATATGTTTTTCTTGGGTTGCTCCTGTTGGAACAGAAAAAATATGGCATACTTGAAGAGGCAAGGCAATATTGCTATTGAATAGCAATGTCGTCGGGAATCGCTGCCACACTGCTTCCGGGTGGCAAGGCAGCACAGGCCATGTTCAAATTCCCATCGATTTAGAGAGCGCCCAAACGCCTGTTTGTGGTGTGTCACGTTACAGCGATAAGGGACACGTGCTTAAGGATTGCTCTCTGATCGTATGGAATGAGCGTACGGTGGCCAATAGGAACGCAGTTGAGTCCGAGGACAGAACCCTGCAGGACATCCGCGGGAACGAACATTTTGATGGGTGGTGTCACAGTTTGTTCAGTGGCGATTTCGGGCAAACGCTTCCCGTCTTGACTCGGGGATCAAAGTCTTACAAGGTGAATGCTACGTTGAAACAATCTTCATTGTAGTCACGAGTTTGTGCTTTGCGCTTGACCATTAATATGTGAGTTCGGCTCGGCAGCAATGCACGTGCTCAAGAATTCTCTGATGACCTTCTAACTCTTGGCGAAGGCACTTTATCTTTTTTATGAAGGGGAAAATAAATGAATGACGAATCCCGCCTTTGGGTGGAGCGGGAGACAGTGTTAGAATTCTATTGACTAAACAACCCACCGTTCCTACTTGCTTTAGTTCCAGGGCCCTGGTGTTCCGCTTTAACATCTACCCTTGGCCCCAGAAGGCTTCGACCTTGCTGGGCTCCTACAGTTGCTGACGACTGCTTGAGGTGCAGGGAACAGCGCGTTGCGCGCCGTCGACGACTTGGGTTCAAGTCAAAGCCCACTACGAGAAAGGTGGACAAAAGGTACTTCCAGAGTAGAGACTCAGGAAGTACCTTTTGTCCACCTTTATCGAGAGCGATAGAGTGTTATCCAGCTTAGAAGAAATTATTCGCTGTGCACGGGGACATCAGTCGTTTATCAAACCAGCAGAATTCTTGAGTGTGTGAGCGGGCCATTTTGATGTCCAAAAATGATCAGGTTGCAGCAATTAACGAATGCATTGTCTTGGAAATTGAGGGGAAGGTAGTGGTCTTTACCTCGATAAACACTGTCGTCGAGCAAGATTACGCCACACATTATCCCGCGCATACCATCAAGCTGAAAGTCGGAGTCCCGATTATGCATCTTTGGAACCTATATCCTAAGAAAAGTAAAGAGACCTGTCAAAAATTCTTACGGGTTGTGGCGTCGGCGAGGCAGTATTTGTACCTCATAATTTCCCGTTCCAGTCCAAGCGCGTACAGTTCCCCGTGAGTGTTTGCTTCGCGATGACCATCAATAAGTCGCAGGGGCAGACACTGAGTGCAGCGGGTGTCAACTTCAGGGCGAGTTGTCTCTTACGCGGGCAACTGTACATCGCTTGCTACCGCGTCATCAGTCCTGACTCTCTTTACATTTTGGCTCCTGGCAGCATAACTACCATCGTAGTATGGTGGCGGAGTGGTAAAGGCTCCGACTCAGTGGTGGCGGAGTGGTAAAGGATACGACTTACAAATTGTAAGTCGGGGGTTTAAACACAGCCAGGCGAATTACTTTGTGTAATTTATTTCATAACCACTGCTCTTGAAACGGTGAAGGAAAACATCATGAGGAAACTGTGGCTGTGAATGTCTTAGAACCAAAAATTCGAAGACATGTGTCATCCACCAATCCGCACTGGGCCCGCGTGGTGGATCATGGCTCATTCCCTCTCCTAGAAAGGACGTCTGTGTCCCGGCAGCGGGATTTATAAGCCTGATGCATTGCTATTTTAAAAGTTGTTTACTTATAATGCTATAGCGACAAAGCCACCTTAGGTATGTTTGGTGCTGTAGAGCCTTCACGCAGACAACGTCGCGGGCAACAGCTAGTTTCCTTATAAAAATATAATGTATCATCAAACAAACAACTGTATACACTAGCGCCGTACCACAACGGCGAAATGCCGAAACAAAAGTTTGTTTAACGCCTCACGCCGATAGATGTCACTACGTATACGTTGCTACGAAAGCTTTTGAACGGGAAAATAGATGAAAGAAAATATTTATGTTTACGGAGATGTATTTACTCTTAGGCAATTGTATTTAATGTTTTCCTTAACTGGGGTAATCCATTGTTAAGTTGATTCGGGAAACGCACTCGTGTTTACTATACTTACCTACTTATATATAGAAGACAAAATTGATAATGTGAATTATATTGAGACTGCCTTTTCGCTGACGAAAAATCTAATTATATGCTATTTCTAATCTTTGTTTTTTTGGTATCTTGGTATCTGTAATCTAGCTAGTTGTTAGCTTCTAGCTTAGTTTTAAGTTAAGAGTGAACACGACACCAAGCCTCTCACAAGGTGGACTTCGATGAATTCGAATTCGATGGATGCGAAACGTACGGGACCGGTCGTTGTGGTGACGTTTGGGAGAGTCCTATGTCCACTGGACGTCTTTCGGCTGAATTGATGATGATGAATACGATACTTCTAAAGTTTTTTTTGGACTATTTAGGTTTATATGAAGTTTGCACAAAATCGGTAGAGCTGTTCTTCATTTTTCACATGTTTTTTTGCCGGGAGCGAAGCAGCGAGCAAAAGCTAGTCTTTAATAAAATCTGCTATCAAAAAGGCAAACGCAGGTGTAATCAAGATACGCAAGCCACTAGTTACATGGATAGTCAAAACTTAAGTTAAAGGAGTCGTTAGTAGATACTTTAACTGCACTTTAAAAGCTTAAAACTTTAGGATAAGAGTAATGAACCAAAGATTTGGTATCTTCTTAAAACCTCAAGGTTTTTTCTGAATAATCTAATGGTTTTTTCACAAGTTTAAAACTGAATTTTAAGAGAACTAATGAATTATTCAATTGCAATTACCGGCAATTGATGTTCTTCGTTAGTAAAATGCCTTTTCCTGAATTAAAGGTATGAATCTTTTTCCTTAGAGGCTAATTGGTTGGTTGGAAAGCTCCTAGGGAAAACATATTTTTAAATTGATGGGTTTGATTTTTACAAATAGAAAGTTGGATTTATTTATTTATTTATACTTTAAATATTGTACACCACATTAACCACAAATATACATAGGAAAAAAACATTAAAAATAAGGGTGCCATGGCCGGTTATCGCACAGGGCAATCTCTTACAGACAACCTTTGGATGGATTGAGCGAGAGGGAATGGATTTAGGGCTGTCAGTGTACAATTGAATAGAAATAATACTAATAAGACATAATAACACGAATACATACATATTTTAGGCACGTGATGATGTACTTAAAAAGTCATGGAACGAAGTTAACGAAACAATAGTAATTTGACTAGGGGGGCTAGTCAAATTACTATTGTTTCGTTAACTTCGAACGCTTTGAGTTGGACCTCAATCCATTTGTTCTGACGTCATCTCAACACTCCGAGCACGTGGTCTGAATAAAGGAATTGAAGGCGTGACCAATTTCAATTCAAGCGTTCGACGCTGACGAAACTATCGTAACTTAGCTAGGGGGGCAGATACATGTCAATATGCTGCCAGGCTGGCGGGGTTATGGGAAAGAAAAATCTACGGTAAGTTAATTATCATTTGTTAGCTGCATTTCTTCGTCAATTTCATCAACCCGTCGTACTGAGTCCCGGATGGCCTAGCTTTGGGTACCGAGATTGTTGGAAAGAGTCACGTAGGCGTGAACCTTTCCGGCCCTGGATCGGTAAACGCAACTGAAAAGATCAGGTGGGTAATAGTCAGTAAAGGCTTGATAATCTCTCTCACTCACTCCTTCCAAAGTGGGAGAAGTTATTTAAAAAAAAAAATAAAGCCCAAGTCTGCCTAACCGTTCGCGGAGTAGGGTGAGGTTACGCATAGTTCAAGGCTGGGAGAGTGTTTGAAAAACCCACTAACCATTGTCCTGTAACGCAATGTGCCACTGAAGGAATACATATGTAACTTTTACCCGTTCCTTAAGGTACATCATATAAAAAAGTAGGATAATATACTTTAGCAATAAATTAATTTCGCTAATTCTAGCTGTAAGTAATTCAATTTAGTTTTCCTAGAATATCGTCTAATTAGAAGTCTATAAACCCAATTAATCAAAATCTTAAATAACAATTAGATGTTATTCCACCGTCGAAATATTTGTTGCGCTAGCGAAATAGAGCACTCATCGTTTACGTTGCACTTAGGGCTTGCCACAAGTTACAAGCGAAGCGTATTTTGATGGAAATCTTCAAGCTGTTACATTATTAACTGCTTGAAGATTTCCATCTTCAGCAGTGAGAGCAGTGGTGACCGAGTAGTAAGGGCCCCGACATACAGGTTGTAGGTCGCGGGTTCAAACGCAGTTGTGAGCATTACTTCATGCAATTTATTTTATTACCAAAGCTCTCAAAACGGTGAAAGAAAACATTGTGAGGAAGGCACGTTCAAGAACCAAAAACTCGAAGACATGTGACATCTAAATCGTCCGATTCTTCTAAATCTTCACATACGGATAATCTTTAGCACAAACGGGTACTAAAGATAATTAAAGATCAAAAGTCTCTTCCGCAGTCTTTTCTCCATGAAAATGCAATAACAGAACAATAACATAATATTTACGCACAAGACTTGGAGCTTCTTAAGTAAATTTAAGACAATTTACAAGCAGCAGACATGAATTCGTGACGATCGTATTGTAAGAAAAAAATATGCCTACATAACAATTGACATTTGTTAAAAAAGTAAAACTTAAGAGAATCGAAACACTACTAATCATTTTGCTATTAAAAAAAACTTCTAGACGTAGACACATAACATTAGAATACTTCAAGATCTTTAGAACCATCCATCCGCTGCCAGCTCCTATCTTAGTCCTGGGCTCCAAAAACCTGATTCTGGCCGTGTGCCACGAAGGCAGGTTATTAACACTATGTGAACACTTGGCACATGCCGGGTGACAAATGAAGCCCACATTATGAACGAACCGCTCATATTTTCAACTAATATTGTGCACTCGCGATGGCGGTTGGACGAAAAATTTGATACTATTTTGTGGTATTTTGAGTCAGTTTTAATTAAAAACGAGAAAACTGACAGAAGGTTGGTTGAAAAATGAAAAGCGATCATAAACTTGCGGTATTTTATAAAATTCACTTTGGTTCAACATCACCGCTGTTAGAATTTCGAAATTATATTTAACTGGTGTCTCGGCCAAGCCTCGTACGGTTGCAATAGTAATATTAATTATATATTATGCATGTATAGATATATATACTTTTTATTGTACGTAGGTACACAATAAATACAATCACAGTAGGAGCTTAAAATAAATAAAGTGTTACAATGAGCTGTCTTTTCGCTAAAAGAGTTTTAAGACAACTTTTGGATGGATTTCAAAGAGGGGAAAGATACACGGATAGTTTGTGTACTATGAATATAAACCTTTCCCTTGGATCAATTTATCTTAAAAAAACCGCATCAAAATCCTTTGCGTAATTCTATAGATCTATGCATACATAAGGACAGACAGCGAGAAGCGACTTTGTTTTATACTATGCATATGTAGTGAACTATCACTACATATGCATAGTATAAAACAAAGTCATAAATTTAAAAAAAATCGTATGCGGGTGTGCAGATCTACGCGAGACATAATTGCTTTTTAATAGTGTCTATAATTTACCAACATATACGTATGATAAGTCATTATTATATAATCTAAAGCCAGACATAAAACAAATAATCGTGCTCATCACACAAATATTTGTCTTGTTTGAGAATAAAACCATTGACCATAAACCAATAGGCCCGTCAAAAATTTTTGAAAAGAAATCAAAACGAACAACATGAGTTTTAATCAGAAAAAGAACTTGGAGAGTTAGAGTTATTTGATGATTTTCCGCTTCATAAAAGAGGAGTGAAAACTATCAAACTACAATTCCGATATACCTATATCAAAACAGTCATAATTTGGCGTCCAAACACATTACCCATCTTAACTGCCGCACCGCCGGTTCCGGGATTAGAGCCGGGATCAACGAGTGCAATTCCCGGGACTCGCTCGCGCCAGCCATAGGATCCCGTTTATTGACCATTAGTAAGGTCCGCTATGGTGTTTTCTGCTTACACTTTGCTATATGGTACTGACATAATAATGGGACTATTTTCAAATTATGGTGACTTAGTGATAATCGTTGGCGGTAGATTAGCTTCACTGGTTATTAGGAGGAAGGCTCTACATGTTGATGTCATTTTAATATCATGTCACGTTGATTAGATGGCAATTTAGAGGTATCAGATCAGGACGTAGTTCCTAAAAATTCCATTGAAAAGGAAGGATTTTCCGATCAGACGCATGTTTTGCCTAGTCTGGGCAATCGCCCAATATTAGATTAGAATATACCAAATTTCAGATTGTTATATGTACTAATCACAGGAAAAACTTTAATAATGCGATTTTTAGTTTCCAATTTGCGTCATAACTATGTTGCCAGAGCAAATTGTTTGGTATGGATAAAATTAATTTTCAAAGGACCCTAATTGCGTATTTCTTTTTTTACACAGTCCGGAGAATTTGTAAGAAAATTCCATCTCTATGACCATCTTCGACCATTTTAGTTCGAAATACTCGTTTGTTTGATAACGCAAAGAATGTAATGTAACCGAGTAATGTAAGTCCCAAGTTGACCGCTCACTTTAGAAGCTGGTTTACGCATGGCAAGCAATGGGTAGCTCGCTATCCAGTCATCTGGTAACCGTTCGGTGCTCGAATCAACGTCGGTATTCTTCCACGTGCACTAAACTTGTAAAGACCCAGCAAGGTTGATGCCTACTAAGGCTACAGGGTTTCTTAAAAGGAATCCCAGTTGTCCTGCGATGCAAAGAGCAGCTGAAGGACACAGGTATGGTTTTAGTTAACAAAAGTCTGACATGCCCTCATACTCTACCTTGGAATGAGAGAAATGATAGTACTATTTAACTGCTCAAAACAATCTCGTTTCCTTCAAAACTCTGTACAATTATCCTTTCGACTGTTGACATTTGAAATTTACATAAAACAACACAGGAACTTTTAACAAATTAATTCTATCCTTAGTTGAAACAACCACGGAAAATTACAAGAAATATTAAACGAATCTAGAATTATAATTTAACATTAATCAGACCACAAATGAAAGCCCCTATAGTAGTTATGAAACTTCAGAAACTATGTTTCATAGTTGGGTACTATTAAAATGGATATAAACCCACTGTTTTCTGCTCGCAGGGAGCGCTCAGAAGCCGACAAGTAATCAAAGAGGCGTAAAATTTGTTAGATATCCGGCCTAAACTAACTTTATGGGGTAAGACAATGATTTAGAGAAACTAGATGCGGTAGGTATCTTATTTTTTTTTTGGTTATTTTAAGTACTTTTTTATTTTGTTTTCAGTCTACTTTTTATTTTACTTTTTTTTTACTCTTTTATTTGTTGCTTTATGACTGTAACTTTCGTGTGCCCTACTCTGTGGCAGAATAAATTTATTTTCTTTCTTTCTTTCTTTCTTTCTTTCTTTCTTTCTTTCTTTCTTTCTTTCTTTCTTTCTTTCTTTCTTTCTTTCTTTCTTTCTTTCTTTTAGGTGAGGCTGTTAATGAAGTAGTGTATTACATCATTGTCTATGGCTTTACTGCTTACAATCAGGTAGGATCGCAGTTAAGTATTAACTAAATCATTTAAAAAATCTTAAATCCTTAAAAAAGAAGGAAATATTATTCAATTTTTTTTACCATCAACACAACTTTTTAAAAACAAATAATTCATATGAAATAATAAATAGTAATAAGAAAACAACCGGCGCAGTTGATAAAAAAGGAATAGATAAATCAGCAACCTTGGTCATGATGACTATATGAGTGAAAAAAAAAAATACAATCGAATTGAGAACCTCCTCCTTTTTTTGAAGTCGGTTAAAAAATCGCTTAGCATAAAGAGAGCTGATAGTGGTCAAACGCGATCATATATCAAAAAAAAAGAAACATTTTGAACATGCATGAAAATTATGATCGATCATAAACATGAATAAGCTACAACAAAAGTTTTTATTCATCTTTTAACCAGTTAAGTTTAAGGTTACTTGTCTTTGAACATAACTGGTCAATAATCAACGCTATAAATGCAGTAGATATTAGCAAGTTCTTAAATTATTGGAAGTCCATACCACGCTTGACCAGCTAAAAGTCAGTGTTACAGTAGTTGAAATTTCGTATTCGTCTTTTATTTTTTAAATTACTCATTGACAAGGAATATAGAGTATTCATAGTTCAAATAAACATTTATCAACGTCTTAAAATTTTACGGAAAAGCAGATTTGGTAGCACTTAAAGATTCGGTTACAAAATAACCGGTTGGATATTTCAGATTTTGAGATTTCAAACATAACAATAATTTTACACCTATAACACTACCCCATCCAGTCACATCCAATTATAATCCCATACATACAAGTAAAGCAAGATTATTGCAGAACTTGGTTTCTTCCCACTCTATTTGCGGCAATGTTTATGGGCCATTACGTTGGAAAACCAGTCGTTATAGTAATGAAAACAGAGTGGCCGGCCGTCTCATTATCATTGGATAATCTGAGACCAAGGGGATGGAACTTTCATACTTAGTAGTTTAAGATATTAAAGTGTACTGTATGGATTAGATACGTGATTAGTTCGTTTTGTTATGGTTGGTCCGTGTTTTTGGAGGTACGTGTACCTATAGATCTATAGTTGTGTATGTGATTCTATGTTGGTTTAGGTTCTGGATTACAGTAGACGCAATGTTTGAAAATATTTCTTGAAATTCATTGAAGCTACTCATCATCATCATCACTATTTCAGGCGATAGACGTCCATTGCTGGATATAGGCTTTCCCCAATTGTCGCCACAATGAACGGTTCTGTGCATCTCGCATCCATCGGATTTAAGCTACTAGGTATTATATTTTTGATAGAAGCTATTTTTTTTATCTCATTTTTCTTGTTTAGAATATCTCACCTCGATGCAACAAATTAAATGTTTTTATACTACTAACCTGCAATCTTATACAAAAATATGATATACGATACGATAAAGCATTCTAGCCTCAAATATTAAAAAAAAAAAATCTTATGATCTATTTCACCACACTATTTACTAAACCTAATTTTAAGCCATCTAAGCTTCGCGTAGGTATAAATATTAAAAAAAAAACGCAAATACAAAAAAAAAACAAACCAACAAATCTTACAAATCTTTGAATTTCTTGGCTCTTCCTTTAATATGCAAGATACCAATAGGTAAACCTTTTATTGTGAATCATCTTGTTTTTTTTTTACATAAACTGCATGGAAATTAATTCAGTAGTTTTTGAGTTTATCTCCATCAGATAATCACAGTGCGGCATATATTTTAATATTATTTAAAGGTAGGACTGCTTAATTACTTAAGTTATCGCTATTTATTAATTGTTCATTTTGATTGTATTTATTTTTTAGGTGTACTGTTTATTTTATTTATAAATTCCAAAATAATTTACTTCAAACAACAAACATGTTCTAAAATAAATTATTTATGTTATTATGAAACTGGTTTAAATGAAACATGTCTAAAACCTAGTACAACATACGTACTCACGTAAGAATTAAAACAAAAAGTTGTTAAAAAGTAAAGCCTATAAGTAATTCTGGTAAATTTTCATTAAAGCAGGTAGTGGCGCTATTATGCTGGCAGCCTTTCCCTCCAGTCCTTACCTTAACAAACTTCAGTCTGCAAAAACAAATCCATCTCATTGAAACCTTCCTGCTTTTCAAACACTTAAAAAACTCAACGACCAGCGCAAACTTTACCGTTTTAAGAAATTATACGGAGTCCAATTACATTAAACTTAAATAAATGGTGAAATAAAACAGAGGAATCCTTATTAAGACCCCCACTTAGGCAACATCTTATCTGCGGTAATCCTAGAAGCGACTAAAACGTTAGGTCTAAAACACTGTGATATATAGCAAGTGGTCGGGGTTTAAACTCAGATTAACTTAGATTCAGTTGGTTGAGTTAATTTGTTTTTGCAGTATCATAGTGCGCTGTGAAAGATTTCATTCACTTATGTAGTTTTAACGTTTTGTTCTGGAAGCGAAGGAACAGTTGCACACAGTTATTTTTTGTGAGATTTTTCTTTTTAAACCTCGTTAATTCTAACCTGAGCCCTGTTAGAATGTCATTTTAAAAATCATACGTTCTTTTTTAAACTAAGCTATTTTTTTTTGTGGAAAATCATAAAATGAGTCCGTTTTGGTTATAGTGAGATGGAATGTTGGATGTTTACTGACTTTATACCAAACTAGCTTTTGTCAGCGGCTTCGCCCGCGTACATAAAATATAGCCTATGTCACTCAGGAGTAAAGCAGCTTTCTATTGTTACTATTTTTTGTCCAATCGGACCAGTAGTTCCAGAGTTTACCCCCTACAAACAAAAAAACAAACTAACAAAAAAACAAACTTTACCTTTTTATTATATTAGTGTAGATAGTGTAGATTTGCCCACACAAGAAGTAATTCATATATCGTGGGTTAAAACACCCAGAACTTCTATCAGGAAGTCATACAAATTTTTGTTTCGTGCGTGAATCGAAATCTGTGCCCTAATTCACGTAAAATTAAACAATCCCAATTCTATTGTCGTTCGATCGTAGTCCTATCCAAAATCGGTATTCACGATATTTGAACCACAATATTTGACGTATAGCCGTTGACGTCCTATCCGACAACGATTGAAAGACGATTGAAATAGCTGAATACGCTTCAACGACTCTCGAACGAGTTTAAAATCGGTGTCGTTTAAACTCGATTAGTTGATGTGAATACGAAAATGTCAAAGTCGCTACGATATCGCTACGGTTTTGATTACGAGAATTAGCACTCGATTAGTCAAGCAAATGTATGTTTAAGTGGCCGAGTTTTTCAGTTGCCCTTTGCATTCCAAGTATGTTAACTCTTTTCAACGATCCCGCATCCCAAGACTAGTACTATCACGGTCATTTGTAGATCGCTAGAAAAATTCGCTTGAATCCTGCGGCGCGGTGCCAAACCAAATCTTTGCAGTTTTTGTTCCGAGTGCAAGGAAAAATAAACCAAACAGTGGTCAGGTGGGAGTGTCGTCGATGGTACAGGGAATAGTTATTTTGACGAATTTGACGATCAATTGAACGCAGAAATGCAGCAAGTAAACAAAATAATTAATGAACTGCACTTAAATTCCGACATTGATCCGTAGTTGAATTTCGATTGGTTGTAATAAAATTTTCAAGAGTTTTGGTCCAGCAATGTTTTAACTGCAGGCTTTTATGCCCGTAATAAAATAGGATGAGAGCGAACTCGTAGAAAATGTAACGGGGAAAATCGCGGTACCTCTAGCCAGCAGGGACGTGGCTGCAGTGTTTCTACATCAGTTGTAATGTGGCGTAGAGCTGGGATGAAGGAAAGAGGGAAGTATAAAGCTTAACCTCCGTCAGCTCTGTGATTAACAAAGGCGATTATCAAAATGATTACTAAAACTTCTTATATATATAAATAGTTGTTCGCTAGTCTCGCTAAAACTCGAGAATGACTGGACCAATTTGCACAGTCAGTCACGAGACGGATAGGCCACTCAATTTATACAGTTATAGTTCAGGAAAGGTTTAAAAGGCGAGTAAAATAACTATAAAGGATCCTCGCGTATTAGATGATAGTTTTATTTTTTGGAACTCGTTAAAAAAAAAAAAAACAAAAACGAAACATTTTGTTTACGGGAAAGAGTAAGACTAGCTTACAATCATCATCATTATAAAGTTAATATATGCGTCACAACCACTCAAAATGGCCGAACGCTCGTCATTGTACCGTGGCTCCATACAGAATGTGACAAGTACACTATGGCTGTTCTTGGCGACTTACGCTCTAACAGGTTGCTGTTAACAACTGCTATTTTCAAAACCTTAAAACCTTTATTATTGTACGAGTGTACAAGCTCTAAAGTTTGCAGAGCCTAACTTCAGGCATGCCTAATTAAAACGGCCGTACTTTACACAGTACTAGTTTTCAGCGTAGACCGGTGGCGGTGTCGACACTAAGATGTCAAAATGGCGTAGCACGCACATGCATTTGCAAAAGCTGAAGAAGTTCCGTTTTAGCGGAATCGGACGCATTCCATTACAACACTAGTGGGACAAACACTTGCAGGTTAATTAAGGTAAACAGTTGAAACATGTCCAATAAACGCAATTATCGACTGAACTGTAGCATGGCACTGATTGATGACGACCTATTAGTACCTAATTACAAATCTGTGTATACAAACATCACCTATAAGGCTGTAGTATGATCTACAGAGCGAGCAAATTATCGATTTATGATTTAGATTCGTACACGCAACGTATCTCACTTTCAGGCGGACGAAACCACTGACAAAACCTAGTGGGCTAAATTTTACACGTCAAAGACGTTTTTCAAAAATTCATCAAATGCGTCGTTGCAATTCACGAATTTTAAAAATACATTTTGCAGTTGCTAAGTCAAACGTCAAAATGAAAAGTTCTATTACTCATTTGCTTTTTTTCTTTATTTTTTTTTTTTAAATTCTTTTAGAAGAATCGAAAAGTTATCTAAAACCCTTTCAAATAACTTATGACTATTCCGTCTGCAACTATTGAATTCAAGATTTCTAAGATATGATTTAAGCTGAATTTTATGCAACATACTACACAGTTTCACACACTAAAAATATATACATACGATATATACATACGATGGATACCTATGCAAGCGGGCATGATATAGAAAGTCGTTTCCCAAGGGCTGTGCAGGTCAGACGGTAGCAACTACGTGTAGAACCTGAAACTACCCTCATGCTAATGAACACACCCGTGTCTGGGAGCAAAACTGATATCTACGAGTAAGGAAAAATAAACACCTAGGTTGAAGTAAGGAAAAGTTAGAGACTGAGAAAATCGCAAAAGAAAGAAGTAATTTTAATTATGGAATAGTTTTGAAGTTCAGTGGCTGTTTAAATTTTTCGTAAATTGATTCCCTTAAGATGTTGCGCCGACTTCAAGTAATATGGGATTTTTTTTATGATGGGAATAATCATGTAATGACGAATCCCGTCCTTGGGCAGAACGGGAAACTATGTCAGACTCTTACTGGCTCAACGAACCACCCCATTCCTTTTTAGCCTACATAGGTCGGACTTTTCTTTCAGACACCGGAGGGGGCCCCAGTAGGATTCAGCTCTGCAGTTGGGGCTCTCCATTTGCTGACAACTCCTTGAAGCGCGCGGGAACAGAGCGCGCCGTCGACGACTCAGTAATATCAGGGCAGAAAGAAGAAGAAGATACCTTTAGGCTATTGTGATGTAGAATTGGTGTAGTTTTGAATATCAAGTGTCTTACAGGACACTGTGAATTTATTATTTACTGTACCAGCAGTGATCTCAGTAAAATGGAGCTGAGAATTTTATGGCAATATTGACTGCCTCAGCGAATGTTACCAAGGAGGAAGACTCGTTTTATTTGCTTCCGAATGTTGCAAAAACATTAGAATGTGTTACATTCACATTCTAATGGATAAGTATGTTACAAGCTCTACCACAAACTAAATACTTTCTTAACTTATAAATGCGTAGCTTTTATAATATTTTAATTTATTTAGAAGCTGTGTTATTGTGAACGACTAGCGATTTACTTGAGACAAGTAAAAATATCCATCAGAACCTTCTCAGAACCAGAGCAGGTTTGTATTTATAATAATATATGTAATGTAATATGTAATGTAATTGTCTTACTGAGACTTGCTTTTATATAGCCTCTTTCAATAATGTGAATGTAAGAACATTGTAGACGCAAATTTTAGATTACTTCCTACCATTTTAACGGTAGGAGTTCAATATTGACTTATCTGCACTGTCCTTACATAATTTATGTGCTGTAATATGGAAATATTGTAAAGATAACAATTTTTTTAAAAGAGTAACCATGGAGTTTCTTGCCGATTCTTCTCCATAGGAAACGACCAGTTTGGAACCGTACACTAGCTTCTGACTTTTTATAAGTGCCCATGTAGGCCCATGTGAAATAAAAAAATTTGACTTTGACTTTGACTTTAAAATATGCCCGTATTGTTTACGCTCAACAGTTGAAGGGATCTTGACTCTCGGGTAGACCATGTACTGGAATACGACTTAGTTTGATATGAATATGAGACTTGTTCTGACTTTTCTTTTATTTCGCGCAAAGCAGAATCTACGACTCGAATAAGAAAATAATATGAACTTTACTATTGTACATACGAAACTCAATCTTGATTGATGCAAAAAGTTAATGAGATGCTCTCAAAATTTATTTGCTTATCCTCATATTCGAACACCAGAATTCCACATGTATTCAAATCATTCATCAAAACAAGCAACACATTTATGAAGTTTTAAACCTCTTTCGATTAAAATTTGCTTTTTTTAATGCACGTAAAATTTTGATAGATTGACCATAGACGATGAGAAAAGAGTGTCTTATTAAAATCAAATAAAAAACAGAACCATCTAAGCCCAAAAGCAGAAATATCTTCACAGACCTCACTTATTATCAAGTCTCCGTATAAAAGAAGACTTGTTTAAGTTAGTTAGTTGAACTGTGGCGGCCGAGTAAAGCAATTAAATTAGTAATACTATCCAGCGGTTGAGATAGTAAGATAATAATTAAATTACCGTCGATTTTACTGCGAAGGCGATTCTCCACTGAGGAAGTTTCGTTTTATTAATGCAATTACTTTCTGTGTCAGCTGATTTTCTGGCATGAGTACTGTGGAGTGAATTGTTGAGATCTAAAATCATAGGACTTGAGTTAAAAGTTGCTTTTAACAAAGTAATTTAATTTTTACTGGGGAATACGTCATGATATTCATGGACCTAATTTACGAATGGCAACTTTAGAATTGTATAGACTAAATGATTTAAGAAAAATATTAAAATTAAGAGCACCCAGTCAGTGATATTGTTCTCATACAACTGCTTTTACGTGATTATGACGTCATTATAAATTTTTCTCAATTTTTTTTTTATTGCTATAAATTAGTGCTTGACTGCGATCCTGCCTGATGGTAAGCAGTTATGCAATCGTTGAAGGTGAGGCACACTAGTTTATTAAGAGTCTATTCACTCTAGTCTTGAAGACACCTAAATTGAAATCGGACGGAAAGACCGGAACTGGAAAATTGTTCCAGTTCCTCGATGTACGCGGTATAAACGACGAGACAGATATTTTGAAAACACACATATTCTATTATTAGCATCTATTCTAGGTACAATGTTGACAATTCACATGATTGAACCAAACTACTTTCTCTCCCACAGAGAAATCGAGAACAAGCACACTAATTGCAAAGACGAAAAGCTTTTATAAAGTAAGGTTGTACATAATATGCGTGTATATTTAATACTTATTTACGCTCATACGTTAAAATGTATTTTGATATTGATAATGTTAATAAAAAAAAACCTTCCGGGTAGTGTTGGAATTTTATCCGAGTAAATATTCAAAATAGATAAATATTCAGTAATTATCCATTTTTACCTGATATATCAGGTAATCAAAGTTACTCAGTATCTATTATATATCAGGTAAAAATGGATATACTTCCGGAGAGAAAACAGTCATGCACTGCACGCTGGTACCCAATTAGGTAACATACATTCTTATTAACAACAATGTTTAAAAGAATTTGATTTGTTTGCCATTATTTGCATAACTAATTTTTTTTTCACACTTGTGTTTTTATTTCAATTTTATCTACCAAGCTCTTCAGTACTTTGACGTTCATATCACAAAGCGTGGGTTTATGACTAACTTTGACAGTGAAACGGCCAAGCCATTTCAATGCAGCCTTATTATTGAGAATCCAATGCCATTCATCGTGACAATGCAATGGTTTGACACATTTAAGCTCTGGAAACCGTCATTGGGCTTTCAAATCGGACTTGGGTTAAATTTTGTTGGTAGAGTAGAAGTAGAAATATTAGTGGAATCCATAATCTGTTCTCTAAGATTCTATATTTAAGTTTAAAAGATATGTAGATAATTATCGTAATATAGTTTTAAGACATCGGTTTTCTCAGGATATTTTCCTTCATCGTTTTTAAGGCATTTTAACTGGTTATTCATTAAATACATGAGTTTTTTTTTAATTGCTTATATGTTCGCGCTTCCTTCCTTCCTTCTTCCGATGGTTGGTTAAAACGAGGGTTGGAAGTTTGTATGGAGAAACCGACTTTCACGCGATGCTGCTGCCAGAAACTTTTAAATATATTGTCAAAATAAAATAAAATATTTATCTTGGTTCTTGTATTATTCTTGTATTCGAGCATCTAATTATTGCAGTTCCGAATTCCATTTTCATTCGACCTCATTTTAAAGTAACAATTGTCAATATTTATCTTCTCATCCGTAACACAGCTGAAATCTGGAGTTCTGGACATTAGCTATTCCGAACATCCAGATAAGTTCTACGGTCCAAAAATTTCACATTCAGTTTATTCAAAGTTTATAGCGGGGAAAATTTAATAATCTCAACAACAGTGAAGCCAACTTTGCGTGTTTGTCTTTCTTCGCGTCGGTCCCTTGGGGCCCGTTTAATTCGCCTCCCGGACCATCTGTCGCACTGCACTGCTCCCTAACTTAGACCTGGCGACTTTATAATTTTACACGCCACGGTAGCAACTGTTTCGTTTTTCGGGTCTTGGACCTATTTGAATTTACATTGTTTAGTCTCCAGGAGCTTTATTTTTCCTTTCAGGTTCGCACGGTTTTTTCATTTAGCAGTGGTATAGGCCCCGACTTACGAGTTCAAACCCAGCCAGGCACATCACTTTGTACATTTTATTTCATCACTCCTATTCTTAAAACGATGAACGAAAACATCGTGAGGAAACCGGCATGTCCTAGAACCAAAAAATCGAAGATATTTGACATCCACCTTCACCACTTCATCCACCATCCATCAGACCTGAGTCACAGCTGTGAAAACATTATAAAGCTGATGCTATACTAAGCTTTGCAGTGTTATGATTGGAAAGTATTTCGTTCTTCGATTTTAGATACAGCATACAGTCATTTGACTTACTATCAAAATTTGGATGTAACCAGTTCTAATGATGTTGCAAGACTTAGCAGGAAATGCATAGGGTCATCATGTGACTACTGCGTAAATAACGCAGCGTTGGAAGGCCTCGCATAAGGTTATCCGATGACCTGATGAGTCTCGGAAATCCGATATCTCCGAAACGGACTGGACCGGTCATTGTAAAGACTCCTGGGGAAGGATTATGTCCAACAGTACCCTTTAGCTCAGTTCAGTAACCTTTGAGCTTAAATTATGGTGATGGTGATGCAATCGATTCAGCCTTCTCGGCAGCTTCACTGAAATATTCAATGTTGCAATAACTGTCTGAGCTTCATTTTACCGAAATGAAACCTGATTCAACAATCCCACATATTGTCGAGTTGAGATACAAATTTTACATCATAATATCTAATAGAAATTAATTTGCGAATAATTTAAACAACAACTTAACTTTTCTCGAAAAATATCACCAAAAACCTTAGATAAAAGTTCATATAAAATAAACAGGCATCCATGATGTTAGAGACGGCAAAAGTGTACGAAATTCGTTTGTAACTCTGTACTTGTTTAGGCATAAACTACTGAACTAGTCTAGAAAATGGACATAGGTTTTTTTTAAACCCGGCAGTACTTTACCTTGGGATCATTTCTGACCCAAACAGACATAGTCGCTGGAAGAAACTAGTGTTTTATAATTGAAAAGTTTAAAACTGGTTAATCAAAAATCCGTTTTAAACTTTGAATCCTACAGTCGATACGGTCCATCCAGCAAATCCACCGTAAAGGATAATAAATCGATATCGTATTTTACCAGCTGAAATATTTAATCTAAGCAGAACAATCTGAGGTTTTCACTCAATAAATCCATACTTATTAACTTCAAAGCAGAATGGTAAAGTTGAAGAACTATCAACCAGTATATTTAGACATTTTTGCCGTATGAGTAGTGGTTTTAGGAAGGGTTGAATTTATAGTGGTTATGTATTACGTTTTGAGAGAACACGGGGTCGGTTGTAGTTTCGGTAGCAACTCTAATTACGTTAAAAAACAACACTTTTAGTTGTGAAAGCAGACTGTGGTGGCTCTTGACCCACATTCTAGCCATCCAGTGTAGTTCCGTTGCCTAATTAGGTTTTTTTTTTGTTCAACTAACTGGTTGTAATTTTATTGTGACTCAGTCTTTATTCGTTGGAGTATATTCGGCTGGAATAATTTCGTTAACCAAGTTACGTTTGTTTATTTTCTTGTTTTTACCTGTCTGAGTAGACTGGATTAGTTTTTCGCAGTTTGCCACTACGTAGTATTTTTGTGTCTCACTTGATGGTAAGGGAAGCTGTTGCCGACTCATATCTAGAGTAACCTATTCGCTTTTGACTTAAAGACCTCTAGGTTGTAACTAACTGGAAACAGACTCCAGCTGAAAGTATTACGAGTATTATTCATTTTAATACATATCCATGAACAAGACCACATTTAGTATTAGCTGTTAGTACTAGTCACTGGCTTCGACGTATGAAAGTAGAAAATGTATAGTTTATGTCACTCAGTGGCATATACAGGCTGGTGAAAGATCTTTCCATATCATTATAGTTATATAACAGCACTATCTGTCCTGGCAAACCTCATACTACCTATTTTTTTTTCCGGTTAAAATCATGTAAACCTACCCTGAGCTATTACGGATATTTCAAGAACGAAATTACCCAAATCGGTCCAGCAGTTCTCGAGTTTTAGCAAGGCTAACGATCAGTTATTTATTTTTTAAACTGATGATGCGATATACATGAGTATTTGTCAAAAAATGTCACAATTGTCATGTCAGTTTTAAAACATGAGTCTCGCAAACATCGCTTTAGTAAAAAGCAAATTTTAAAAGTTCAATTATGTATACTTTTTTATCAGCAGTAAAAATTCGAAATTTGGTTAAATTTTGTATTTAAATTTAATGTATTTAAGAGAATAGAATTACTTACAAATTTTCATTTCATTTCATTTTGTAATTTCTCTGGTATTTAATTTTCTCAAAACTACTTTTCAGAAAAAAATTCAAAGCAATACATATTTTGTGGTCTTTTCATCCTGCATTTAGCCATATGTGACTTCGTAACAGAAATATATAGCTAGGGTAACAAACAAAAATTGTACCTCCAGCATCCACAAGGCCGTTTTAAACCCGAAGACAGAATGCAAAGTCTATGTCCCGGCATTTTCTTTTTAATCAATCGTAAATGTCAAAGACACGGCGCTTTTCAGCCTGGGGCGCAATTAAAAATTGCTTTGTAAGCGGTGTGCGCGTGTGTCCCTGCCTTTACGAGATTAACGCGCAACCGACTGTAGGAGCCGCGCCTTAATTAAATTTTAAATTTTCGAACGTTCACGTTGGCGGAAGGATTGTCGCGAGTGAGCACGAGGGCTTTGTTAGTCCTTTTTTTTAATTTATTTAGGTTCTATTTTTGATTAATCATTTGCTGTGTTAACGAAAATTGGCGGAAGTTTCCCTTGGGTGAGAATAAAAACGTCTTTCTTGACAACTATTGTTTTTTTTTTTATAACTTTATGCGATCCATTCGCCTTGTTATGTTTAAACTCTCGTAACTCTCACTTTTGCGAAAGAGTTGTTGCACGTGAGTAACGGTTTTTTGTTAATTTCATTTTTCATTTATTTACATTCATTTTTTATTAATTCTTGGGTGTGTTTGAACTGACCCCTAGGATGGGCTATAAACGTATTTCTTGGTGTCTACAATTTATACAATATTAATGTTATTGTTATTACAGTGTAACCGAATGTAGCTGAGTAGGTACCTATATATTTTGCATGGAGGCCGGTCCATGTTTAGTATTTATTTGTCTTTCTCAAGGCTCTTAAAATAGCTGCTAGGACGATGGTCCGATAGTAGTTGATGAACTAAACGATTTTTCTGACATATAGAAAGTACGGATGGTTACCCATCGAAAAACTGACCGAAGAACTCCGAAGGTTTTGATTCCAAGGTCGGTCAAAATATTATTATTAATAGGAGTTTGAACTCCGAACTTTCACGAGCTTAGAGTTTTGGCTAATTAAAGGCCATGGAGATGTCATTGGATGACATTTCCTCCTAAAAAAACAAACTGCAAAGATTCAAAGCATATATTTCAAATAAACCATTACAGGCACTTTTGAAAAGTCAAGAAGACGGTCTGTCAGAAAAAAATTACGCTATTTGCACATTCCATGAGTAGATCTCTATGGAGAAGAATGTGCAAGAAACTCCATGGACACTCTTTTTAATCATGTTATTTATTACAAACTAGCGACCTGCCCCAGCTTCGCAAGGGTACTGATATTGAATATATTATGCATGTTTTGTACTTATAAACCTCTCCTCTTGAATCACTCTATCTATTAAAAAAAACCGCATAAAAATCCGTTGCATACATAGGCGGTAAGCAACTTTATTTTATATTATGTAATGATACTGCCGCCATACTGTAAATCATCTGATACTTAATCAGAAAGTGCTTCTCAAGACTAAACCATGATTTACAGGAATGAACCAAAGAATAAGTAAGCCTATTTGTGTCCCATTTGAGTACGACACTGAGGCACGTTTCAATCGTTTGACTCGTCATCTCAACGAAGACACCTCAAGAGCTGCTCAGTAGATTCATTTGAAAAGGAGAAACGCATCCATTCGGCTTTGTCCCTGATGAAGTTCTAATAATTAAGCCGACTATGAAAAGGATTTTTTTAAATACTAGCTTGAAAGAATACTTTCTTTATGAGACAAAACCTGCATTGGGCTCGCGTGGAGGATTATGTACCATTCACTCTTCTAAAGTCCTAGATAGGAGGCCTGAGTCCCAGCCGTGGGAACATAAGGCTGGTGCTATAAGAGACAAAATATAGTGCAAAGTAAAGTACCAAATATCAACTTCACGTTTTATTGTACTACCATTTTCCACATCGTAAACGTTACTACAGCGTGAAAAATTGCACTAAGCTTAAAAATAAATAAAAACAAACTCTGTGGAACTTCTCTCTTAAAAGTTTGCGTTAAAACTTATGCAGACTAACCGTTTTTTCTGAGCTACAAAAATAAAATTACACACTGCCTTCTGCTACATCCTTGACTACCAACTTCGTTAAAAAACAAAAGTAAATCATGACAACATGTTTCGCGCGAAAAAGGAACGCGTTCTAGAATTCCGCATTTGAATAGTCGAAAAATTTAAAAAAACGAACTCGCAACCTAGCGCTAACGTTGGCAGCACTGAATAGATACTCGTGTGCTTACGGCTCTAAAGGCTAGGCTGAAAGGCCTGAGACCCGAGCACGCATAAAAAAATGCAGCAGTTTTTGCTCGACTGCCGTGTAACGAACACTAGACTTTTTATATTTTTACTCTAAACCGTCTGTATAGTTTAGAATTCACGAAAATGGAATACTTTTGGTTGAGTTGCGTACGTTAGACTTATTATAAACTACTCGTATGTCAAAAATAGTAATACTTTAAAGTCTGAAAATATTGTATGAAAGTTGTTTTCTCATATCCTTGGACCTCTACCGAAATATAGATTTTAAATTTTAGTATTTTTGCAGCTGTTTTTAATAAGTGGTTGTGAAAACTAATGTTACATTTTAACATGAAAAATCAAAACTATCCTTTAGAAGGTAGGCCTAGAAAAGCTGTCAATAGATTTTTACTGTTTGTTTCCCGAATTGCCTTAATTCGAATTATTTTATTAGTTCTATGATGTCATACACACTTTTTTCAAGAATTTTGAAATTTGGATTAAGGAAGGAACATAGCGAATTTCAGTTTTTCTCCAGAACTAGCTTAATTCTTGAAAAACCCATAATAGCTTGTCCTATTGTACAGGATATGAGTTACCGGCGTGCAGGTCCCATCCAAAACCTCTTCGGCAGTGCAGATTAGTATTATATGATAAGTTAGGCCGCCTACTTGTTTGCCAACCTAATAACAAATATTAAATAGCATAACATAGCATCAGCCTTATGCTAAGACTCTTATTACCTACTGCTAAGACTCTGGCCTCTACTCCAGAAGAGGGAATGGGCCAAAATCCACCACGCGGGCCTAGTGCGTGTTGGTGAATCTCACAAGTGTTCGAAGTTTTTGGTTCTAGGACATACCAGTTTCCTCACGATGTTTTCCTTCACCGTTTTTAGGGCAGTGGTGATGAAATAAATTACACAAAGCAATGTGCCTTGGTGGGTTTGAACCCACGATCTGCTTCTCATAAGTCGGGGCCGTTACCACTCGGCCACCACCGCACTCAAAAATAAAACACCAAAAATAAATATACATGGCAACGTAGGAATGGGGTAGGTTGTTTAGTCAGTAAGACTCTAACACTGTTTCTCGTTCCGTCCAATGGCGGGATTCGTCATTGGATGATGTTTACCTACCAAAAAAAAACCAAAAACCAAAATAAGAGCCACAAGCACTGTTGTCCTCTAACCGCTACAACTTGGTCTTTCTAACCCCTCACGCCCAACCGTCAACAGCACATGTCTTCATAACCCGTTCACGGCTTAGCAACACAATCACGTACATAGTAATTCGACGGCGAAAGAATGGACGAACAAATTGCTCGCACGATTGTCTGCGAGTACATACGAAATGAGCCAATGATATGAATTGTTGGTGGACTTATGGACCACCGGGCTCGTGATTGTCGCTTTTAGGGTTCTCCAGTGCATGCAAAGTTGCAGATATGTTTTGGAATCCCCTGCCAAACGCATATGTATTTCATGCTAAACGTGTTTGATGTCTCCTGCCAAACGTGTTTTGATATCTCTTACCAAACGCGTTTTGATATACCATACCAAACGCGTTTTGAAGTATTCATCAAACGATTTTGATAAAAATGTCAATACTTAGATTCTTTGATAATGCTTTAGTTTTTTTAACAACTTTAATTAATTCTTTCTTTCTTTCAAAATGCAGTTGTCCCGCAATATAAATTACTATTTGTATATTAATTGCATTCACAAACCTAGACCCACACCTGTATGTAAGTTTATTCAAACATTTGATCCGTGCAGAAACCGAACTTGCAATACGCACCACAGCAACCAACGGCTTAACTACAGCACCAACCGTACCACCAAATGATAGACATAAAAAACCTTAAATATAAAGAAAAAAAAACGATGTGTTTTTATAAATAACTAGCTTTTGTCAGAGGCTTCACCCGCGTACATAAAATATAGCCTATGTCACTTAGGAGTAAAGCAGTTTTCTATTGTTGCTAAAATTTTTCCAATCGGACCAGTAGCTCCTACAAACAAAAAAACAAACTTTTCCTCTTTATTAAATATAATTATTACACTAATTAATTCCTCTTTATTACACTAATAAGTGTAGATTGACAATTCAATACCAACTACATGTTCGTTGATGATTACTAACGAGTATGTAACCTAGACAAATAAAATTACTTCTCAAACAAGCTATGTTCTAAACTTATGAACCTGTTAAAGTGTTTAAGTAGTGCAAATTAACTAAAGCGTATCAAATAAGTTCTCGATAACGGGGATCAAGTCTGAAGCTCGTAACTTAGACTTTTATAAGATTTAAAGAGTAAGTATTAAAGTTTACAGAAGCGATTATGAGTATAGTCTCACGCAGTTTTGTTTGGTGATAGTATATCATCCAATCGCTCCTGCCGTTCTTGGATAAAATGCAAAGGCTTGTCAGTCTTTTACTGACTAATTAAACATCTATTGTCCTTCATTTGTCCATTGCTTTGTGGGGACATGATCACTTTTGCATGTCCCGCAATGTAAAGTTAGCTTAAATTTTGTTATGACCTTATTTGGTCAAAATGATTCGATAAAATTGAAAATTCGATCCGCATTACACATTTTACTCAAATATGTAAATGTGTTGTACAATAAATAAAAATATATAATACCTCGATCTATTTAAAATATCTGTTATTTATTAATTGTGCACACCTACCACATGTGTTGTCTTTTTAACCCAAAGGTTGTCTGGTAGAGAATGCCTTGTACCTTTAAGTTCACCTATGTGCCACTACTGTACATCGTTACATAGTATAAAACAAAGTTGCTTACCGCTGTCCCTATGTATGCATAGATCTTTAAAACTACGCAACCGATTTTGATGCGGTTTTTTTGTAGTAGATAGAGTGATTCAAGAAGAAGGTTTATGTGCATAATACATGCATAATATATTCAATATTAGTACCTACCCGTGCGAAGCTAAGGCGGGTCGCTAGTTAAGTATAAATAAATAAATAACTTGATGGATCAAATTAAATTAAAAATATATTAATTACTTACTACATAAATGGATTTCTGTAGTAAGTAAATAATATATTTTTAATTTATTGAGTTCAAGTCTAAAATGAATAGACTTTTAATAAACTATACGAGTATATAGTGTATCTCACCATCACCGATAGCATTACTGCTTCTTCGTCAAGCACTTGTTTGTAAAAACCAAAAAATAAACATACTTTGTAAAAAATATAAAGAAAAGTGCCTTTTGGCATGATACGGAACCACGTTATTAAACATGTAACACTCTTGTATAGTCTCCGCTGTATTGTTTCGCATGCGCTATTATTATTTAACCATTTGATTTGTTGTTGTTTTCGTAGCAAGCGCTTGATAAATGCACTGTAATAATAATGTACGAATAAATCTCGCCATGCTTGAATCGTTTGAGCGAATTGAATTTCCGTATTGGTCGGTTTTGTTAACACCTGGGTGAGTAAATAGTGCCGGTTTGTTTTATACACCTTTAAATTTTGCTCGTTTTAATCCCCTGGAGGAGATAAAATTTATAAATAAAGTATTTTATTTTCTAAAACTGTAATTAATTTACTTTCCCTGGATTTTTTTTTTTACACTAGATATAAAGTATCTTATACGCTGTTACAGGACATGGTCTACTTGTATACTGGTCCATCATCATCATCAGCCTTTTTATTTTCCCACTACAGGGACACAGGCCTCATCTCTACGACAGGGAATGCACCAACGTGGGCACCACGAGGGCCCAGTGCGGATTGGTAGATGTCAAACGTCTTCGAATTTTTGATACTAGGACATGCCGGATTCCTCACGATGTTTTTCTTCACGGTTTTGAGGGCAGTGGTGATGAAATAAATTACACAAATAATAATGCGCCTGGTTGGATTTAAACCCGTGACCTCCAACTCGTAATCCGGCCCGTTATCATTCGGCCACCACTGCTCTACCGGTTAAGTAACCAGTTTCATCAAAATCATTTTGATCGTGAAGAAGAAACAACCATACACACAACCACTGAAAAAATCATTAAGGTTCACAAGATTTAGGTTTTGACATGGTTATAGTAGGATTTATCTACCAAAATCAGTTTTCAATACAATTATACAAGTACCTACAATATCAAAGAAGTCTTATCATTTTCTCAAAACTCAATCAATGTTCGCAAATTGGACTAAAAACATTGCATCGTTACGAGCCCCTCGGCAAATCATTCCATTCAATCACTTGAAACGGAACAAAATATTTATTAAACATTAAATTCTAACTAACAAATCGAAACGCCCCGCACCGTCTAACCCGTAAATTTCGCGTTCGGCCCCAAAGACCGGAACTCTTAAAACTCCGTCGAAAACTTTCGACTCACTGAATATATTTTCTTCCACGCCTTATTAATAAAGACCGGGTGATTAGTAACTTTTGATTCCGACTTTCCGGAGCTCCGATGAGGAGCAATTATTCGACATATTGATTTATTGTTCTACCCTCGTAAAGTTTGAGACGAATCGTCCTTAGATTGGAAACATAGGGTCGAGAAACATAAACGGTACAGTTATCGTATATCTGTATAAAATGTGGAAAAGAATATTTTTGCCTCACGCAGATCTTCACCATATACGGCCAGGACAGGAGGTTCCTGTTTCACAGTCAGTCTAAAAACATACAGGTATTACTATTGTCACCCGTGAGGACGCGGTGGAGCATACGGTGGAAATCTACCTCTCTTTGACTGAACAGCGCAGTGTCCTCATGGAGGCAATCGGTAGTGCCGTCTTCTCGCGTCTAGCCTTGGTTTAGCCCGTGATACGAAGTGAATGGGAACTGGATATCATCGCCTCCTTCAGCAATGCAATAAGTGGAGCAAAAGAGATTATCGCCATTGTAAGGGAACGGACTTCCTCACACCCTAACCGCCATTGCAGGAGACTCTCCAGACATCAGGAGTCGCAGAGAGATTTCAGACCACCATAGGGTCAGGCTTGGTTGGTCACCCAGCGCCACAGTCCGGTAAGAACTAAGCCAGAATCAACCCTGCATATACAAGCTCAAAGAAAAAAAAACAAAATACTATCAAACCTTGACACTGATTGGCTAAACGTTTTTGTGAACCCATGAGAAAAAAAAGAAAACAGCGAACGTTCCTTTTTTTATGAGTGTATGCAGATTTGCTTTAACAATTTTCCTGGTAGCACAAGGATCGTTTTAAAATATCGCCGCATTCTCGCATCCACTCGATCCCCGTATGTTTCATTAGTTAGAAAGTTTCCCATCGACCCTCAGAGACGGTGATTTCGCTCGTATAAAATATTGGTAGACGCTTTAATAACTTTCCTTGCTGATATGGAGTTCGCTATCAGTTCCCGTGATATGGCACGTTTTGCCCGCGGCTTCAGATACTTTTTTGAGTGTCTCGATATTTTGTCACACTTAGTTATTATCGTTACATTTGTTTTGGTGGGGGAGGAAAGTTTAAGCGATATCTCTATCTCTTGGGGCCAAGTGTAGCTTAAGTACAAAGTAATACGAAATTACATTGAAAATCTATTTAATGGATAGGAAGGCAGAGAAATCGTGGATTCTATATAAAACAATAACGTAACTTGACTATGTCTTTCTTTTATTTGATAATTATTGCATGCCAGTAGCTTGACCTACATTAAAGAAAAATATTCTGAATATTCTCCCTTCCTTTTCTAAAAATATTCTTCCCAAAGCAAAAAAATATACTATATCTTATATTCTGGGATAGAGTTTGCTCACTAGCTAAATAAAAAAAAAAGCAACTAACAAACACTGACGTACATAAATAAACTTCCAGCTTTTATAATATTATTGTATTATATTGTTTTCTTTATTTCAATGCTTTTGATTTTGTTTGATTATAACATTGATTGAAAATCAATAGTTCGTGGTTAAATTTTTCATAATTCAATCCAATTTCAGGACATTCGGTCCTCGGTTATCAATTTTGTCAATTGGACTTTCTTGAGGCCACTCTCGATGTTAGACAACCAGGCCAATGTCGGGCCACTACGTCTTTTCCTTTCGGATAAATTGCATTTTATTACCTTTGTGTTTAGAAAACTTATCCAATGAATAAGAAAAGAAACTACTGGCATAAAGTTCCAAATTCGCCCAATAAGCTTTGAAATTTGACTTTTCGTAAATCTTTATCATTTGTAGTACCTATCTAATTTATGTGAGAGAGTGTCAAAATCTCGTTAGGGACGACCCATCCTAGCTAACATCAAACATATCGTTACAAAAGTCAACTTTTACATTCAAGTCACTTTAAAAAAACCAAACAATAGGTGTCTAAACCCCGTGCCCTCCGACGCAAGGAATTGTTAAGAACAATGCAACATTCATATTATCTATTCAAGACATCACAGATCAAGTCGACCCACAAAAAGGAGCAAGGAGGTACAAAATATTAATATTTTTCAACAGGGCAACAATGCGAGCCGTGAAATGCTAGCGAGTCGACTACAAAATGGAATTTTTTGCTCCTTTAGAACGGAAAGATGCATTAAATTGTTGAGTTAATGGTACAAATATTGACATAAAAATAGATATTTTTATTTAGAATGTGTTTTAAATTTTGAAGCTTTTAGGAAAATTTAAGAATACACTTCTATCTCTCAATATCTTTTACTAACAATTAGCTTCTTCTAGTGATCACTGACGTGGAAATATCTTTTATGTGCTATTTCAGGACATTAAATCCTTATGCTTTGATCCAAAACTGTTCAGCTGTTTGAATGTGATTGAGTAATAAAGACTTCTGCCTTTATAGTATCAGTGTGATATAAAAAAAATTGTTTCTTTTTTTATGTGCGTATTCCCAAAGTAAGTACTTACATAATAATATGTACATGGAATTCAAAAGGAAATATTTTAACAATTCCGTTTCGACACAAAATAAAAAAGTTGCACGTAGCCTAACGACAATAATATTTTTTGTCAAAATATATGCGGAAATGAAAAATAAAGTTGAATGTGTTGCCTCCATCGAGGCAAGGTGCAAATGTCAGGTGAAGGAAGTGTAGCTAAATGCTTATCGGGACTCAACTAACCTGTCAATACTGGGGCGCTCGCAATCTTGAGAGAGGGGCGATCATGTTTTTTTTTCGAATGATTTTAAGAATGAATATTATATTATATATTATTATATATTCTATATATATATATATATTATATTCGACGAAAGTCATTTAATTTCAAGTAAGTAAAGATAGTAAGTAAAGATAGTAAGTAAGATTAAGATACAATTTTAATTTCAAAATATTATAACAAACAAAAAATAATCAAAACTTAAAAATCACTATTTGTAAGATTAAAAAAAAAATGAAACTCATTTATATACATATAATTAAATTTTATCACCACTGCTCTCAAAACGGCGAAGGAAAACATCGTGAGGAAACCAGCATGTCCTAGAACCAAAAATTCGAAGACATGTGACATCCACCAATCCTCCCTGGGCCCGCGTGGTGGATTATGGCCCATTCCCTCTCCTAGAGAGGAGGCCTGTGCCCAGAAGTGGGAACATTAAAAAGGCGAAAAAGGGTGATGATGATGAATTAAATTTAGTTACAATTAAAACTAGTTATGTAATAATCTTTATGTAGTATAAAACAAAGTCGCTTCCCGTAGTCTGTCCCTATGTACGCTTAGATCTTTAAAACTACGCAACGGATTGTGATGTGTTTTTTTTAATAGATAGATTGATTCAAGAGGAAAGTTTGTCTGCATAATATATTCCTCCTTTTTTGTCCAGGCGATATCACTCTGGAATGCGCTCCCTTTGAATGTCAGGATGGCGACTAGTCGATTTTCTTTTAAAGTGAAAACACGTGAGTACATTCGCAAGAAGTTGGCAGAATCACCACAACACTGATTGGTTGGATATATATTATTTTTTCAAGATTAAATTACTTATTTATATGTATGTATTTAAGTATGTATTTATTATTGTATTATTTGTTTCTTTCATTGTTTCTTTAATTATCTTTAAGTTGCACCTACCGTGTTTGTTTCTGCACCACCCTAAGGTCGACTGGTAGAAAATGCCTATGGCATTAAGTCCGCCTTTGTACTTATTATGTGCATAAAGTTTTTATAAATAAATAAATAAATATTTAATATAAACATTGCACCCATGCGAAGCTGGGGAGGCTCTCTAGTAAATAATAAATTATAAGTAAGATATATCAGTTTCTCTAACTACTAATGATGCACGGTAACGATCTCTCATTCCTATTAATATTTCTGGTTATATTCAGCCGTGACCTGCTTTCTGATTTTTCATTTAAAGCTACATTAGCTCTTTCCTTATTTTCTCCGAATACACAATTTATTACAATTTAACCTCACAATACAGCTATATTTGATATAAAAATATTAATCTCCCCGTCCTCGGTCCCCGGTGGCGACAACTAAAATATGATTTGAGTCCAAAGCGAATACAAAATGAGAGACAAAATTGGAGTTTTCTCTTCTCGGCTAAGAATGGAATAAAACCAAGCAATAGCAGTTTTACTTTAATATTTCTTCTTGGGTGTGTAAGATGCTTTTTTAGCTTTGATACTGTTTTTATTTGATCCTTGAGATATTGCTGTTCATAAATAGAATCTGTCCCAGTTAGATTGGCCTTGATAAAGTATTTATTATATTTGTTTATTAATATGCGAGAATTTATGTGTTACTATGACGACTTAAACTTTAAGACAAGCATAGTTTTGTATTAGAAAGACGTTCAACATGGACTTAGAATTCGAAGACCATTACCCCATAAAGCCTACTAAAGAATGCAAAAGCACCCTTTTCTGTGGAATAGACAAACATTATTCTATATTGCTTGCTTATCTAATCATTTTTTTTTTATTTTTGCAAATTTATTGATGAACTTGGCAAGCTTACTAAACATAAGCTTCAGGAAGTCAGTTTATTTTTTTGATTATTGATGGCTGCAAGTTTTCATCTAAAACTAATTTCTTACAAAACTTAAATGCTATCTACAAAACTGTGATATTAAAAACGAATAAACCAAACTACTATACAGAATATCATCATTATTAGACATACACACACAATAGATAACCGCAAAACCCATACATAACGCTCAATATAAACACAAATAAATAGACCAACCAGAACAACAACAACGCTGGAAAAACAACAAAAAAGAACGCACACATATACGTATATACCCATGACAAATTGTCGCAACCAGTTCACTAATTACCTGTGTCGTTTCGACCCGCCCCCGCCAGCTGAAGGGTTAAGCCTACCTATTTTTTATACGGCTTTTTTACTCATTCTCTTTGATTTTTATTCGCATCGTGATTAAATTTTTAAATCACGTATTTTTTATGCGTTTATCGTAATCGAAAAGATATTGTTTTAAATATAATGACATGGTAAATATTATAGGTAATTTCTTGTTATGTGCATAGACGTTTAAAATTCAATTCATTACCTAAATCATATATTATATTTTTTAAATTAAACTAGAAATAAGAAAAAATTAAATATTGGCACCTAAAGCAGTCATTTTCCTGTTTTATTACAAAATCCGACCCAATTTACTATAATTTAAAATCAGCGTCGCATATAATTTTGATTTACTCATAACGAAAAACTTCAAGCATCGCTGAACTGACGTAAAACATAACTGTCATCCGAAACTAATAATTTTATCTCTTTTAACACGACGCAAGAGTAATAATTTCTCAACTATATGAACATCAACGTAGTCTTGGACTGCGTCGACAGTAAATTTAAATTTGGAAAATAATCAACACGGAAATAACATGATTTGTTATGACCGCCTCATTATAAATGTGTGACAGGTTATAATGACTTTGGGGAAGATAAAAAGTTATGAAATGAGAGCATATTCATGATTCTTTGCATCCTCTTAGTCATAATCGTAACATTGCATCATTCAACACAAACTGATGATTATATTTGGTGAAATACTTGTAAAATGAATAAGTATAATTTTTCAGATATTTAGAAATATAAAGTAGGGTTCATGCCTACAAAATTTTTAACTATATGTCCTTGATACAATGTATTATAATTCGGCAGAGCATATCAACTTTGTAAGGATTAATGTTCAAGAGTACATCCTCAACATAGTCTTCTTAACTAAATGTTCTCTTTATTCCGTAACAGAATCAGTTAACAAAAGATCTTATCAACACACCGGACGCTATAACCCAAAATAATTTACACATAGATAGGAACTAAAAAGCTCATAAAAGCTATCCATGTACACAATTATGGGAACAAAAAAGAAGACTATCAACGGTGAAGACTGTTTTAAAATAGATGAAAAAACTAATGGGCGGTACTGACGGTTGCGACGGGGCGATCCTATGAATTATGTCCCATAAGCGATGGGTAATAGCTTGTTTGTACCCGTAGCATCCTTGTCTTGATCTATATTGTACAGTGCAGTGTGGTGTGTGTGGTGTAGAATGCATGATTCGTATATGCAGGTATTAATAGTTCATGGTCCTGAGTGGTTTAGGAAATTAACGTTTTGAGTTAGTACTGTGGAGTTATGCTTTAGCCACTTGTTTGTTTTATTTGAAGGCATAAACTTGGGGTTTAACGTTTGAGATACTTTGTATTTGGTGGAGTTTATAATTGGAGATTTTATTTTGGAATATTTCTATTCTTTGGTACAAACAATGCATCCTTACCACAATAATAAAATGATTTATTGTATTATATTTATATACTTTACGGTACATCTCATAATGCGGATGGGATAAAAATTTCGTTTCCGGCAACAGAAAAATATGATAAATGAAGAACCGCTCGACTGATTATGTGCAAACTTCACATAAACCATTTACTAAATAGTCCAAACAAAGCCTAAACATTTGGTTTGACGAAGTAAGCACGTTTTTGAATTATAAAATTACATAAAGTGGCATTATAATTTTTTATATATTGATTTCTAAATACATAGTATATTATAGATAAATTATACCCAGACACAGAGTACGATGCACATCACAGAAACATTTGTCATTGTGAAAGGTAGAAATATAGATTTGATCAAAGACGACCTTTCAAGTCCATACCCTGTAACTGTCTCATATTTAGTGTCGGAGTGCGAGAGAGAAAACTCTTGTGCGTACTTAAACAAGTGTTCAACAAGATTGTTAGTAGAACTGTCTAGGAACAGCACTTTAAGTTTCGAACTTCTTAAAAAAAACCACCTATCCAAATAAAATATAAAGGCGAGTATCTATTAGCCATGCACAGTTTACATTTTTTTTAAATAAATATTATATTTTTAAATATATTCCACACCTATCAGACAGCGCCATCTAGTCGCAAGCTAAACATTGCTTATCTTATTAGCAGTAGACAACTGATAAATATACTTTACTGTTATAAGAAATAATATTTCACTAATTGACATCACCATCGCCAAATATCAAATCAAGTAAAAAGTGATTGTAAAAAAATAATGAATTAATTTCCAATTGTTTTTTAAACAAAGAATATTTGATTCAGAAAGTCTATGATATAGTACCCTCGCCTAGAGAGGAGGCCTGAATCACAGCAGTAGGAACGTTATAACTCTAAAACATTATATTTTATTTTCATGAGTTTCACCCATTGTATTAGTTTCAGTTATTTAATGTGCGTTCTCCATTCAAAATCAAATAGACAAATTAGCTTTAAAGAAACTTGTGGCTACAACGCCCCAGTTACAAATTGAAATACAAAACGTCCTGAGGCGGACCACTATTGTGGGTACTGGGTATGTTACCTTACAATATTGAATAACTATATTGTTCATGTTATGAGAGTTGCATTGTTTGAATAACCAAACATTGTACTAATGTACTGAAGAAATGAAAGTCGGAAAATTAAAAATATTTTATGTATACTTTCCAGAGCACCGGTGGTCGTGTGGTCGAGCCCAACTTACGAGTTGGAGGACGCGGATTCAAACCCAGCCAGGCGACATTGTCCAAGTTATTTTATTACTACTGCTCTCAAAACGATTAAGGAAAATATCATGAGAAAGCCGGCATGTCCAAGAACCAAAAATTCGGAGACATGTGACATCCACCAACCCGCACTGGGCCCGCGTGGTGGATTACAACCCATTTCCTCTTCTATAGAGGAGGCCTGAGCCCCAGCAGTGAGGTGCTATGCTGTACTATTTCGCTTATAAGCAATGGTAGCACGAGCAGCGGTGGCCTAGTGATACACTTAGAGGAGGCCTTTGTCCAGTTATGAACGTCTTTCAGCTGAATAGATGGTAATAGCTCTTTAAAAATACATTTGATCAACCAGGCCGCATGCTAACAAGGTACGTCTTTCAAACAAAGTCCTTCACATCACAGAACAAAAAACTCTTAGAGAGTACTTAGGTGATAATCCCATGGCACCGCCCTCCAACGCGGAGAGGGCTGGCTGTAAAGCAGTAAAGCAGTAGCAGTGTTCGTGTGTAAGATATCAACGGATTTATTAGAGGCCAATGCGACATGAGATCCGCTTCACGGCCTACCTCGAAGGTGTGTGGTCTCGTGTGTTAACAGCCTTAGGGCCGATACACATAATGGCGTTGCGGCGCTGCTAAAATCAACAGTGGCGCCTTACACTACAGAAGGCCTTTATAGACCTGACATAGTTGTTAGCCTATTCCAGCTCTCTAAGACCAGTTCCAAGATATTCTAAATTACGTGCGAAACGACCTGACAGTTCTGAGAAGCTACCAATATCTAGATTCCAATAAGACAACACAAACGATTGACGAGAGACTAACGACGTATGTGTGAATGCTGTCTCTCTCTCTCAATTCTCGGAATATCGCAACAATGACAAATATCATACAATCACTTTAACAAAGCATAACACGGATTACTGAAACTTAGCTATTTTCAACAACTTATGAAAATTGACATTGATTTCGTGATCAAATGAAATTCACTTCAGTTTTTTTAGGGTTCCATCACTCGAAACGTAAAAATGTAACCCCTCATAATATCACTTTGTTGTCCTTCTGTCTGTCTGTCACCTTTTATCTCGAGAATGCAAAGTTGTAATTTAAACCAAAAAGTCTTCGGTCCCTTGAAGCTGTGAAAAAGTCAAATATAAAGTGAAATAAAATATTTATATTTACATCAAAAGAAACGTCAAAAATCTGTTTTTCAAAAGTCACGTGTATTTCGACACTCTCAAAGGAACCCAAATTTACAGGTACTTCCCGTCGACCTGGAACTTTGAAGTTTGGCATAAAGCAAGGCATCATAGCACAAGTATAGAAATTAATCTGAAAACTGAAAATCTGTTATTACGTCACCATAATCAATAATTGTTAGAAATAGTTTGCGGATTCTTATAAGAGCGAAGATATAGATTCGGGGGCTGTCCAGAGATTGACTAAGGGGACTGCCCAGCAAAAAAATTATCGTCGTAAAAAACGAATAGACTTGGAGGCTAGCTGGAACATTTTTCCGCACTAGTGCGAAATATACAATGCGTACTTAGAAAAGGTGATGCAAGAACAAATTTTCGGATAAGTGTGTTAAAAAATAATAATCATACCGGGAATACTTTACCTACACAATAAATTATAATTATTGACAGAATAAAACGGATCAAAAGATTGAATGGGATAATTCCCAGGATATTATTGTACATTTGTACCGTTTATTATTGACTGATTTAAAGATGTATCAAGTGTTTTCCTGATCCTTAAGTTATGTCAGATACAGATCATCTCCGAAGAGAATATTCTTAAAGATAAAAAAATGGTTGCCTGTAAAGTCGGTTTTACGGGCAAAGATTTTACGTGACAACGTCTTTTTCTCGGTAGAATATTTATTGATATGAATATAATTAAATTGCACAATAGGAACAAGGAATTGAATGAAAATAAGAATTGCACAAATTTTAACTATAGAAATATATTTTGTTTACTAAAACATTGCATGCAGTCGGGCCTCTCTCTCGTTCGGTGACTCATCGTAACGTTACCGAGCGTTACACTTTTTCATAAGTGACTCCCAGCCGCAACCTAATTTAAGACGTTGTCACGTCAATAAGAACGTTTTAGGATGTCTTAGGATGAGGATGTTTTAGAATTTGGTAAGATTTAGATGTTCCAATAACAACTACTAGGGAATTATAATTATCATAATTAAGTTGAAGTAATTAGGTAGTGTGCATGTTTTTTGCTTCTTGAACAGATTTGGATGAAATTGAGCATACACGGGCAAACCATGTCCTAGAATAGCACTTAATTTTCTACTATCACGTGAAAGAAGTCACTAGCAGTCATCATCATCATCAGCCTTTTTAATGTTCCCACTGCAGGGACACAGGCCTCCTCTCTAAGAGAGGGAATGGGCCGTAATCCACCACGCGGGCCCAGTGCGGGTTGGTGGATGTCACATGTCTTCGAATTTTTGGTTCTAGGACATGCCGGTTTCCTCACGATGTTTTCCTTCACCGTTTTGAGAGCAGTGGTGATGAAATAAATTACACAAAGTAATGCGCCTGGCTGGGTTTGAACCCGCGACCTACTACACGCAAGTCGGGACCGTTACCACTCGGCCACCACTGCTCTTCAGTAACTGTTCTAAAATCAATTTCTTTTAAAAGCACAAAGAGCAAAGTTGCTTTCGTCGACAACTTCTTTTGCATGATAGACGAAAATGATCCTAAGGAAACCTACTACGGGGTAAACGTATCCTACTAAATCCTATCCCACAAAATGTTCTTATACCAAAATCTCGTTCAATTCCGCTAAGCTGTTTGACTGAGGTAACGAATACATACAAACATATAAATATACCGTTTTTTTTTTTAATTATATTAGTACAAAATTTTTACTAAAATTCACTTCTAAAACGGTATTTGAGAAACTTCGAAACCCTCAATTAACTATAATTTTCTGAAAAATTAAACCACGATCAGCTGACATAAAGTGGGTGTCAAATAAAGTCCTGCTCACACTGAAAGAGAAAATAGCGTGAAATTATACTCTACAAAAACAGAATGTGGCCATAATTTACAGTGACACGTCAAACTGAAGCGTGTAAACAAATTAACACATAATTTTAGCTGCACCGTTCACGCTTGGCGACAAATTAAAATATGAAGTCCGGTTAAAAAAGGATGCAGTTTATATTTATCATACTAGCTCGCATCAGAGGCTTTGCTTGTGCGAATGTCTACAGTAATCCCACGGAAAAAATTACCGGATTAAAAAAAATATATATATGAAAATTATTCTTTAAAATATTATACGTAAAATTGTTTTTCACTGAGTGAAATGCAGTGGCTGTATTAATTTTTCGCAAATTAATTGCTAATGGATATTGTGACCTAAAATTGGTGTAGTTTGGAATTGAACATGTGGCATCTCATCATCATAGTTTGCTAAGAACGTTAACCTAACTAAAGATGCTCCTAAATGATGGAACCATTCATGTGTCCCTCTGATACCACTACCGTGTAGTTAAAATCTGTACATCATTATTTTGGTGGTAAACAAATTAACTATTCATACGAAGACATAACTTAAAGGACTTAATATAAAAATATATATAGAATATTGTTAATTTTCCGCCTTTTTCCCTAATTGCTTTTTATTATTATGTTTTTCTACTCAGTGGGCAAAATTAATTTAATAAGCTTGTTGATTTATTATTGGAGTAACAAAATAATTATGGTATGTATCTTTAGTTTTGTATTCATGATCACTAACTCAGACTTATAAAAGATAATCTTGCCGTGCCCCGTGATTTTTTCACTAACGAATGTGACCTCCTAATGGTCAACACATAATGTTAATTATATTCCTCAATAAACGACCTATCCAACACTAGAAGAATTTTACAATTCGAACCAGAACTTCCTGAGATAAGCGAGGTCAAACAAAAAACCTTTAAGCTTTATAATATTAAGAAATTGCGATGTTACCGCGTAACCTATCTGCTTAAATCAATAACTCCAACTGAAAATTTGTATAAATTCTTAAATAGTATAGCATTCACAGGAATGCTATACTATTTAAGAATTTATGCAAATTTTAAATACAGATTAGGTACAGCTTAAAAAAATCTGAGCCTAATCGGTTAAACTTTTTATAAGTTACATCGCTCTTGCTCCAAAAATTAACATAATTTGTACCTTTGTATCCTGGAACCCGTCGTTATTATTGATCAACTATAATTTTGTATCAAATAACGATTATCTTTGTGATCATAACGATTACGTATTATGATTATATTAAATTAGGTGCCTTTTTATTAGAAACGTGGGCTAATTTTATTGATGGAGTGCAATTTTTGGAACATGATTTTCGGATTCGAAGTTTAAAATTGGTGCTAATATTATCAGAAAGTGTAGTTTTGACTCATCATTTTAAATGTATGTGCAGAAATTATGTAAAAAACATTTTGCGAGTCAGAAAAGCGTCTCGTGTGTATTTATTATAATTTGTTTTAATTCATTTATGGGGAGATAGTATACATTTCGGAAATAATTCGGCCGAGAATCTTGTGCGTAAATTTTATTTGTTCGCTACTCCTTTTGGCGCAGTCGGGTAAAAAGGTAAAAGAGGAACACTACAATTATTTTTATTTTTGAATTACGACTAGACAACCACACAATAAATTTATTTTATTTAAAATTTGGTATAATCTGAATATAGTCTGCAAGGGCTGGTTAGAGGTCGCTCGAGGCAAGAATATTAGGAAGAAGTTGAGGGAGGCTTTTGCCAACCAGAAGGAATAACAAGCCAAAATAAAAATAATTACTTAGTGACTTTAATTCCTGCAAAAAAAAAAATTGTGTTCCGAGTCTAAGTGCTATGTGTATTGAGTTAACATATAAGCATGGCGTGTTTTGCCGGTTTCTCGCCGACTCCCTTGGATAAGTCAGTTTTGATTTGGATTTTACCCGTGTTTCAATTTTGGCAACAACGTAACATACCCATTTTGAGTTTGAGCCCAATCAATCTGCCTAAGTCACTAATTTGACGTACATTTTGACACAGTCCTCTACAATCAACCAAAACCACTCATAACAAACAACGAATATCAATCAGTAACCATATTTCAGATATACATCGCCAGCTCACTTCGCTCACGTCAGCTTTTAACGTCAAATGTACGGGCAATACGCATCATGTCGCTCGTAAATCTCGCCGCGACTCGACGAAGATCGATTGTGACAGGGCAGCGTTGCAACAGGCGCATTTTGGATGCAACTGGCGATTCTCGACATGGAAACTCGCGTGAATTAATTAATGTAGCTAAGATTTCGCCTTGTTAATGTGGTTGTTAAATGTTGAGGCAATACTGAATAGGTTTTGTAAAATCATCATCATCAGCCTTTTTAAAGTTCCCACTACTGGGACACGAGAGGAAATGGGCCGTAATCCACCACGCGAGCCCAGTGCGGGTTGGTGAATGTCACATGTTTTTGTAAAATTACAAACGTTTATTTTAAACAGATAATTTACAAGCACTTTTCAGTTGTGAAAATGTCGATCAGTCAACCAACGTGTATCTAAAATGCACGTTTAAAAGAGTAGATCTCTATAGAGAACGAGCAAGAAACTCCGTGGACACTCCAGTCTTTAAATCAAGGATGAATTGGTTACTTCTAGGCAAGCGGGCTCTATCGTAGGTCATAAATCATCGGTCACCATCAGGTTAGATAGTAGAATAAACGCGAGCCTACCTACAAATATAAAATAATGGGTTCCGTATTAAACCTGTGGAAATTGTAAATTGACAATTCCCGAATTGAATCTCAAAGATTATCACGAATAGCAATAACTTCTTTTTGGAATGTAGATACAAATTAGATTTTTCAGATTTTTCTTTTTCTTGATAAGAACTGTTTCAACGCCAAATTACAGGATTCTAGGTCAACGGGAAGTATCCTACGAATTTTAATTTACAGTGTCAAAATATACGTTTTTTGCAACATAAGTGGTCGTACATTTTTTTTTTTGTTATCGTTGCCTTAAAGCTCGTAGCCTGGAGTATATGGTTTTAATTTCAGCTCGATATCTCCACGCGTTCTCAAGATAAAGGGTTTTGAAAGACCGATAGACGGACAACAAAGCGAAAAAGTGATCCTATAAGGATTTGGTTTTATTAGTTTTTGATATATATAGGGGAATCATTCAAATGTCAGTGTATACATTATTATAATAAGCTTCCTAATCATATTCAGGAACTAAGCCTTAATAAATTCAAATCATTTGTAAAACGGAAACTTTTGCTAAAGGCTTTTTACAATGTAAAAGACTATCTTGAGGACAAAAAGGCTTGGGATCGACCTGCTCCAGTATGTTCTACAATTGTTCTCTTCTGATTTTTTATACTTCAATTGTGCTTTTGTACTTATATTGTTTATAATTTGACCTTCATATTTGTTTTTATTTTACAATATGTATTTATTATTTTTATTTTTTTTTAATTTATATTTGACCAAAATATTTACTTTGTCAAATATTACAATTTTCTACACTTCTGTATTTTATTGTGAATATGAGGACTATGTGGAATACTTCTTTTTTTTCCGTATGTTCAATTATTTTGACGCATGTCTGGCAGTTTGAGTATTTCTGCGGCCTACCCAAATGTCCCTTCTTTGGCATTGATCGTCAAATCGTTGAGCTCCTTAGTTTTCCTAAGTTGAGCTATACGAATACTGACAAATGCTTGCACTGACTGGACAGGTCCACTCAAATCTGTATGGTTCTTTCCTCAAAAGACCATCTCAGACGCTAATCTGCATTGTTCTCATAAGATTTGACTATTACTGTATGGACTTTAAAAGAGACTTTGACCCCTGAGTTTGTTTCGGTGTTTCTTCTCAGAGTAGTCAGCTAGGAAACACCGGACTCATCTTGTTTAAACTGACAAAAAAAAAAAAAAACAAAAATGACGTGTAAAAGTGTTGTGAAAAACCTATTTACAAAAATAAATATCATTTATCATCATTTGAGGTACGAAACCCTAAAAATAAATGGCTAAATGTTTAATACTAAGCACAAAACTGAACAGTGACTGGACTGATTCCGATGAACTTTTTTAAACTATTCTATGAAAAATTAGATAGGCTTTTATGTAGAGAAAATTTATGAAAAATTTCCTAACTGTCAATATAAGGGTAGGCCGTCTAATTTTATTACAAACTTGTATTTTTACCAAACGATATTTGTAGGGTTAACTGGTCAATAACAATAATTATTAAAGAGAAAAACACGGAAATTCATGGGACGTGATGACGTACCACACATGAGTCAGATCGCGGCACTACTTAACCCATATTTGATCCGATGATCAGATATGGGAAATGACGATTCATTTCAGTTAAAAGATATCTGTGTGCCAAGGCTTCCCACAAATGTAATCACAATGACCAGTCCTCTTGCATCTTGCATCCCTTGGACTCTAGTGACCTCACAGGTCAGTCTACCTTGAGGCAGGTTGCATCCACCAGACATCCACTCTTGTGACCCTCACCAGTCTACATTGTGAGAGGCTTTCCAACCCTTATCTGACCTCCAAAGACTGGTCATTTACTGAGTTACATGATACCTCTTGGCACGGCTTTCGTACTTTTGATTACTTATAACGACTCTCATAGATCTTTTTTTAAGCACGAAGGAGTCTCGAAATGAATGGGTGGTCACTCATCCATAGACTAATATCGACAAGCGTAGCTTTTGTTTTAAATGATATTAGTGCTTTTTCCTTTGATTGACCTGTGTATCTATTACTTTGTCCTGCGCGAGCTCCGAAACGTTCCAGAGTGACCGTGGCCTAAGAACTCCAAGTGCAACTGAAAGACGTGTGTCCTAGTGAGAGTGAGGACACAAATCGGTGTGTGTCCTTCAATTGGCCCGTAAAAGCGTGGCACGTCAGTTCTTCGGTATATTACAGGATGCAGTTTGGAGAGTGTGCGCGGGAATTGCATGACATAATTCCGCCAACCCAATTTTACCATCGGACAAACGGCGTACGGCAAATATTTTTCATTACGTTATTGAGACTTCTACGCTCCGGATCAACCATTTTGCTTCATCGTTTATACCGCGTACGTCGAAAGACTGGAACAGTTTGCCTGCTGCGGTCTTCCCATCCGATGTCCCGTCCCACTCTTCTGTGAGAGAAGTCAAAAGATGATTCTCCAGCTCAAAAAAAATCTTTTCAAAGACTGAGCAGGATTTGAAAACAATGTTGTTTTTCTAGCTCACTGTAAAAATTAACCCCCTATGTCAGCAGCCATATTGACTTCACATTTCCTGTCATCGTCAGAACAGGGCGGAAGCTAACTAACGATATTCCAAACTGCACGCTCAACGTTTTCTCTTTACCTCTTTGGGCACACTCAATTTTAAACGTAAGATGCATATCACACAACGCCAATGTCATACAAAATATTCTATTTACAATACATACGTTTCGTTCAGGAATATTTTTAAAATTTCACGCGCGGCGACAATTTGTGAGAGAATCTTGAATCTCGAATTTTGCAGGTCGACCGGTAAATCAGAAATTTATATTCGAATATCAGAAAATGCAGTTTTTTTTTGCTTACTGTAAGAGAAATCGTGACAATCGGTTTTTGGTGCGCGTAATTTTAAAACTTAAACTCCTTTTGTGTTCTGTACAATAAGAGATCGGTACATGTCCAGGGTAGGAATTGCGACTTTTGTTTTACGTATAAACTTAGATTCTCGGGAATAAATATTTCTTCCGTGACCTAGCGTTTTCCATAAAGTATTAAATAAAATAGATTTTATTGATAAAATTAAAAAAAGAAACTTTTTTGTGACTCACACTAACCGTACAAATTGGTCTATAAAAAAAAAAACTAAAATAATAATGTTAAAAAAAAACCTGCGCAGTTAAAATGTAAACAAAACCTTCTTTATTTGAATACATTGGCCAGGGATGGCCGACTGTGGAATTATTCGAAAGAGTCACCGTGGCCCTGGAACACGAAGGGTAAGTAAACAAAACACCGATGGGTTTCAGCCAGCTAAAGTCGTGATACTTCCTATCGCTCTATTCAGAATGAGCAATGTTATTCAATGATTTTCCATAAAATATGAGTATAAAACTTGAAAACTTTTATTTTACAACTACTCAAAAGATCTTTTGATGGTTTGATCCAGTACAAGAACTATCAAATTAACCAGACAATCTTTATTCAATCAACCTTTGCTTTTATTAAATTTTAAATTCAGTTATTAGTATCCAAAAATATCCCTAAACAAAAAAGATAAATTACTAGCATTTTTTTTAACAATTTTAGAATATTAAAATGATTTCTTAAAATTCATTAATCGTACTCCGATAAGACATAATGCCCAATTGGAACCCTTTTTAAGACCGCTTAGCTATGAAATGATAAGAAAGAACTCAATATTAAATGGACAGCTTAGAGCAAATGAACTCGACCCTGAAGATTGTTAAAATGTGACTTTGGAGATCAAAATGGTTTCGATTCCTAAATTGTGACGAATGGAAATCGATTGTGTATTCAGCAAATAGAAATAAAGAATTGCGACGACAAAAATATCTATTTTACACTAAATACTGCTGACGGCTTCGTCTGCGTAAAAACAGAAAATATAGCCTATCTTCTATAGGTTTATTCATTATAAATGAAAAACAAATCATTTTTATCTTTTCAGCTGAAAAGCGTCCACTGTTGTATATAGGCCTATCCCAGTCCAGTACGACTTGCATCCTATTAGACTAATGTAAATCAGAGGAGAACCAAAGTCACCGACATACCCCAAAGAATCGACTAACTAGAGAAAAGGGTACATTGCTTGCAGAACAGCTCTAATTTGACTAGGCCAAATTACGATGGTTTCGTTAAAGTCGAACGCTTTGAGCAGGCTACGCTCCCAATTCCCTAATTCTAACGTCATCGCAACGGTTAGCCACGTGGTCAGAACAAAGGTATTGAAGACGTGGCCGCTTCCAAGCGTTCAACATTAACGAAACGATCGGGAGTTAGTTAAGGGTGAACCATAGATATATCAAACAGGGGAACTAATTGGTCACTAATTAAATTTAGATAAATCTGTTTTTATTTATCAGTATGTCCACAGCAAAATCACTTAGAACAATGTATCTCTGTTCTAACTGGTTTTATTTTTAATTTTTCATGGTGATTGATCTCCGGAGAGGAGTGACGTAGCGACATCTATGACGTCACATAAAAACTACGCGCAATCAGTACTAGCGCTTCACCATCAACGATTGCATCACTGTTACCAACTTGTACCATCAGGTAGGATCGCAGTCAAGCACTAATTTCTATCAATAAAAAAAAAAAACAAAGTTCTAACAATACGACAGCCATCAACTATCGGGCAGTGTAGCCCACCAGACTGTCTGGTCAGAGAGTCCTCCCTTTCCAATCGAGGTTAACGAGACTTTACTCTCTATTAAGCATACCTCCAAAATGTTGTACTACAAGACTGCGAAACCATTTTGTATATCAGACTAAATTAACTTGAATACGACGTACAATAAATAAGAATCAAATAATAAAGTAACCTAAAAACTCCATAAAAAAACCTTATGAACTTAACTAAAAGTACCTAATCTAATAAGGCGTCAAAAAACTCTTCCGCATCGCTGTCGACGGATAAGTTGCCCAAAAAGCTGGCAGCCACGTTTTATGGCAATGCTTATTCTCTGCCCAAGGTAAAAGCCAGCCCTGATGCCATACGACATTATATAACCTAGAAGGTGACATACCTAGAAGTCAGGGTGCACTTTGGCACTGAAGTGTTAGTAGTGGCGCGGGTCGAGCCTACGGCAAATTGAAACTGGCCTCCGGTTTGATTCGCACACTGGTCACGGCCGGACACCGGGACCTACGTACGGTCTGCATAAAAATATAAAACTGGGCAATTTTTTTACTTTTATTATATTTAGGCATTATTTATTTCTTTGAGTAAATTAATTCTTGAAATAAACTGTGCCAATTGTTTGTTCTCCTTAATTCAAATTAAATCTCATTTATGTAGAAATTAGTTTTATTGTATTTGTATTATTCATTTAGCGCTTGGAGAAAATACGCTGCATTACTTTTTTTTTCTATTTCTAAAATATATTTTGTTTCACAAAACTTTTTGGATGTTTTAAATAACCTAAGTTCGAAAGAAAAATACATAGCAACTGTTTTAGAATGAGGATAAACCGGGGATTATTGTTTTTTACTATTTTATTTTACAAAGCAATTTTGTTCTGAAAGTTTAAAATGAAGGTATTTTTAACATTAGATGCGTTTGGGAATGCTATTTTTATTACATTTGTGAGAAATATTTATTTACTTCAAAATTAAAGCGTTTTAAAAATAACAAAATATTCAACTTTATCAAATGAGTTTGCTGTCGGTACATGAATGTCGGACGGTGTCCGGCGCGGACGAATTGGCATGCATTGCGCCCAGCCTTTTTACATGCCTATTCCGAAACCGGCTGGTATGTAAGCTATAAGCTGAGGCGAAAGGCTGAGACGGTCAATATTACCATTTAATGTATATACTTTTGTTATACATATAATATTTACTCCTTGTTTTTGTTATATAATAATTAATATTATATTTAGCTGTTCCTGATCCTACTGTAGTCCTAGCCAGGTTACGATCGTTTCGCTAATGTCAAATGCTTGGAGTTGACCATGCCCCAATTCCTTTATTCTGACGTCATCTCAACGCTTAGTCACGTGGTAATAACAAAGGAATTGGAGACGTGGCTTAATCTAAGCGTTCGATGTTAACGAAATTACAGTAAGTTGTTGATATCCAACGCAGTGTTTGATAAAGAGCTAACGTGAAAAAAAAAATATCGTAGACAATAAATATAATAATTATGTAGTTTGTATAGTACGGCTGGTCTAACTTTGCGAGCGTGAAGTTAGGCACTATAAAAGTGCACAAGCGCTACAGTTCGCAGAACCTAACTTCACGTTCGTCTAGTTAGAAAGGCGGTTTACGAATCTTAGTCTATCTTGGTTAAATTTTCCGCTACATCTTACAAGTTGCGAGGTACCCTATGAAAACGACCAATAGCGTAATAGGCACGTTCGCCTAAAACGATATCTGTATCTCGTCTATTTGTTTATTATATTATTTGGTATTGCCCCCCCCGGGGATTATTAGCATTATTTATTTAAATGAGAGTATCCGTTCGATGTGCTAGACAATAGACTGCGAAATGTTAGTTTTTGTATGGGATACGTTATTTTTATTGAGGGCGAGTTATTGAGTAGCACCTGTCGTGTCATCTCCCGGAGCTGAGGGTTGATGCGAAAGCGTTACACCGGGGCTCTGGGAATAAGGCAAGGAAGGTACGGGGTAGGTTCTTTAGTCAGTAAGAGTCTGACACTGTTTCCCGTTTCTCCGCCCAGGAGTGGGATTCGTCATGCGATGATTTTTATCTAGGTACCATAAAAAAAATACCTGTCCTGTCATAAAATACTTACTTATTTTTCTATATATATAAAAGGAGAAATTGATTGACTGACATATCAACGCACAGCCAAAACCACTGGGTTTAAGAAATTTTGTACAAGGCTTCCTTTTATGACGTAGGCGAATTCAGCATCTAAAGGGGGTCTAAAGTATGTATGGAAAACCCTACTTTCAAGCGGGCGAAGCCACTGGCTGAAGGCTAGTAAGAGAATAAATAAATAGAGAAAAAATAAATTAATAGAATTCTGCTTTTTGTAATAATCTTTAACATGTTAATTTTGGGAAATCATGTCATATAGGCACAATTTCAACGATCCACGAACTAGACCTAGAGCTAGTACTGTTCTAATTAAATCTAAGATAATTATTTGTACTTATATATTTTTTGTTTTGTATATACGTTTGTCATTTTTACAGACAGCCTTTTATTCAAGGCCAAGTTTAGACCCTAACAATCGATATCCATCTTCATCCAGTTTGACTGGAAGCCGACCCTAAGACAATTGGACAAAGGCTATGCAGATTGGTCAAGAAAAATATTAAATTTTCAGCTACCGATTCATCAGAGCCACTTTCTACCTTACTAGCAGCATTTAACATCAAATTAATCGTACATTGATTAAATGTTTATGGGTATTAGCTGGTGAACACCATCGTTATTTATGCATTGCACGACAGCAGATGGACATTACGTGACGTGTCCCTGTGGACTTAATCTCACGCTTATGTATAGCTAGCCTATGTGGAGCCATTTATCTAGTTAGGGAAATGAGGATAGATAGTTGGATGTGGATAGGGTTGTAGAAGTTTCTGGTTAAAGCTACACCTTAGATTGAATATAATGAAATTGATTTGTTAGGTGTCAGGAAACGCAGGCTTTGGAGTTCTATGCCTTTCCAAATCGGTTATTTTGAAAGGATTTGTAAACAGTTTTTGAATACATGCTTTAATTGGGTCGATAGTTACCAAAATCGAAAGGTTAAAAGACAATAGGTGTGCCGACACCGGTGTCCTGGACTTAATGAATTAATTTATATTTTGCATAATATGAGGGAAAGAAAAAAAAATAATATCTTCTTTATATCATATACTAGCTTTTGTCAGCTGCATCGCCCGCATACATAAAATATAGCCTATGTTACTCAGGAGTAAAGCAGCTTTCTATTGTTGCTAAAATTTTCCCAATCGGACCAGTAGTTCCCGAGATTACCTCCTACAAACAAAAAAAAACAAACTTTACCTCTTTATTATATTAGTGTAGAAGTGTAGATTATTATATTAGTGTAGATATGGTATCTAGTCATATTTTTTAAATATTATTAACAATAGGCCTGCGTTTGACCACTTGATGTTAAGTGACAATGTGGTGGACAATGGAACATGCTGGCTAAGACTATTGACTATTGACTTAAATATGTTTGAAGTCTTAATAAACTAGTGCGCCTCACCATCAACGTTTGCATCACTGCTTACCATCAGGTAGGATCGCAGTCAAACAATAGTTTATACCAAAAAAAGTATTTTTCGATTAGAAAACATACGACTTCGGTCGGTAATTCTACTTAGATGCACGCATTGTGGCTGTTTTTCCCGTGGTCCGATGAAATTTGAGGCTTTGGCGAAATGTATTAAAAAATATTTCAGACCAACTTCAGAAAATAGATACAATAAGATGAGAAGAAAATATTTAAAAAAATACAATTACAATATTGTAATACCTTTATCCTTTTCCTTTATCCTTTTCCAGGACATTGTTTACCCATGTACCAAAAATCTAAATATTAGTGTCATTTTAAAATGTTTACATTCTCTCACAACATTCCTCAACCAATCTTATACCAAACAGGACATCCGTGTCGTCTCCTGCCTAGTGCTCGTATATATCCACATCCACATGTATTGCCCAATAACCTACGATGGCACAGGACAAAGCCCCATTTAGAGCAATCAGGGGATTAATTGCTCAGATTAGACGCCGTCACTTGACCGCTGAACGTTTGGACTACTGTGGACCCCGGCGATGCAGTTGAATTATTATTAAATTGCTTGGTAGCTGATAGGTTGAGCTATTTTCTTTATTGATGATGTTTTTCTTTATTATAGGTACAGAAAAGTTTTTAAAATCGTAACAGGTGATCTACCTAAATTGAATTGAGTTTAACCTATAATTACTTGATGAACTGTGAATTATACTTATGGTAATTGTATAAAATAATCTTTTTTACTATTTATTTGAATTTTTTGACACCAAATCTTAATGCACTGAGAAATTTAGGCAGCACATACAAAAGTGTACCAACAATACCTTTTTTAGGGTGGTAAATATTCAATCAACTTTTTCCGTTCTAAATGCACCCTAGAGCCAAAGGGCGTGTCAGAATTTTTTACGCTCCACGATCACGGACGGATTACCTTCAAAAATACCTGTGGCCCTGTCGGGTATCTGCTGGTGATCACTTGGTGATTGCGGACTCCTATGGAGGCGGTTGGAGCACGAGGATGTCTATTCCCTCACGGTTGCGGAGATATTCTTCGCTAGTATTATTACTTCGCAGAAAAAGGCGAACGCATGCTTTGGGCCATGGCCTGAACCGGGCTGGGTGCGAAAAGTCGAAACTTCAGTCAACAATTAAACTTACAAACATGATTCCCACTCAAAACTACAAAAAAAAACTAAACAAATATATATACAGGACACATAATATAAATAATACATAGAAACCTTATGGGTTAGTGTCACTGTCATCGGTGAAAGCAAAAATATTCTGTAATATGTAAAGTATCATGGACTTTTGGTTTCTGATAGGCTCATGTTTGACCAATATCAAACTGATATAACCAGGTTGCGAGATTTTTCAAAAAATTCTTCACTGCCCTAGAAACCAAAGGAACAGCTGAAGGAATACAGGTGGATTTTACTCAGTAGAAAACCTACCCAGAGCAAGACAAGCCACTTAAAGATTTCTCACGCCGAAAAGAAAAAAAAAATATTATGAAACACTTCGCTCTGATAAACTTACTGTTGTCACGTATAAAATACAATAAAACACTCTCTAAGGGGCATAGAAAAACTAAGACATATCACTTAGGATAAACTACAGACCTAGACATTTTCTTCAAATAATCTAGCTAAAAGATATCTTTACACAAATTGCTTGTTACGATAAAACCCATTGTACTATTAATAGTGTACCTATTTTACCTTTTGTGCTGTTTCTATTTAGTAGGCTAACAATCCCTTAGTCATCTATAAGGGTTTTGAAAGCAAATAACTTAGAGACGTTAGTAGGTAATTTTCTTGAATATTGCTTCCATTGGTGAAAATTTTTGTAATGGGTCATGACAGGATTGACTAAAAATGGCGTTTATGGCGTAGCTTGTAGTTCTAGAACGCAAACAGTAGCTAAAGGACATAGGTGTGTTTTTAGTTAGTAAAAGTCTGCTACGCCTGACATCTGCCTCTTTAGGATGGAGGAGGAGGGTGTTTTAAACTTTTGCTGATTTCCAGAACCACAGGTTTTCCTTGTGTAGTATTTCGGGCTGGTATCCGCAACTCCACGACTAAGGTGCGTATTTTGCGTACGGACAGGTATTCCTTACAAATACTTTTCTGTTGTAGGAGGAGAAGAACTAAAAAGTTTTTGGTAATTCGTTTGTATGCAAAATCTTATTCTGTAGGCCTATATACTTAAAACTTATCGCGAATAAAACATGAATAAACCCTTAGTAATAAAATGCTTCCTGCAAGACTCGAGTGTGCGACTAGGAATGAAATGGAAATATTATAAAAAAAAAAACGATCTTAATGTTTTTTTGTAAAAAGTAACCATGGAGTCCACTTTGTTTCAGTTTTTCTTTATAGGAGCGCAAAATTGGCATCATGTACTGCCGTACCACTTTTGATGTTTTATAAGAGCCTTTTATCAGTGAAAAAAAAATCGGCATAAAAATAATTCAAAGTTCTAAGTAAAGTCTATGGTGTCATAGTTTCCAATAGAGCGCGCAAAAAGATTTTCTCAGGTTTCAGAGGCTCGATAGAACAAAAATGTTAGACTTATTTACGTGAAGACATTGTTCTAGTCTAGACAAGACTAGTGCCTGGTGAATACACTGACTATTTTTAGCTATCGGATTGGTCTTTGTTTAGATTCGGTCTAGGACTGAAAAATTGTGAAACGTTGACGCATATGTTGGTGTTTTTGCAAAGTGAATGTCAATATTCTTAAAAGGGGTTAGCCAGTGTTTGTTTTAAAATGAAAGTACTCAATTTAGAAACTGTGAAAGAAATCTTTTGTTTTCAAAATTCTGAAAAAATGTTCGTAGCTTAGAATGTAAGTTTAGTAAGTAACACAATGCTCTTGTAAATTTGTCTGTCATTAACAGAATTTGATTAGATTAAAAAAAATAAGTGATGAAAATATTATTATATTGCTTCAAATTTTGTTGTTCTTTAGCCCAAATTTTAAGTGAAGAGCTGGTAGAATAAGTTCTGTTATATTTAATAATATTTGTAAGGTATACAGATAAATATTAATCTTATGTATCTACATGTTTTTTCTGCTTTGTGTGTGTCTACTCGTACATGTGTCAAAAGAAATATTTTTGTTTCTTTCTTCTTTAGTGGTTCTGAATCTGGGTGTCTTGTCTACGTGAGTTTATATATTTTTGGCCCATTCATATACAATACACGACTAATTCATATAAAGAGGCAAAGTAAAAATAAATGCCTTAATCGGTTAAATTCAGGCTCACCAATCAAAACAAACCTTTCATCAGTCTATTTTATAAAAGGTTTTAATTTAACCAAACCGCAGACAAATCAATTTGGAGCAGCAACGAATAAAAAAAACCCATAAAATTATCGAATTTTCTCAAGTGTAATAAACCTTTCTTTGTGCCCAAAAAAGCAAGCTAAAGCAAAAAACTGTCTTCATTTAATTGAAAGAGAGTTTGAACTCGCTTCTCAAATTAACGTTGATTGTGATAGATTGCTGACTAATTACCGTCTCATTTTTCAGCCATTTATCACTGTAGTTCCTGTAACTTGGAAAGTTTTCACTGATTTTTGTAAAATAGAAGTGTAGAAAGAAATAGAATAATAGTTTGTTACAAGTACGCCAAAACACGTAGACAACTTAGAGACATAATAGAAAGATATCGAACGCCAGCGTTCGCTTGAGGCTCAAAGTTTACCGAGCTCAGATCATGTCATGGAGTACTGCAATCATCTATGGAATTGATCTGCTAGGTAATGCGCTTGTGTCAATTAAAAAATGAGTCAAAATTATATTTAAATATTCAATTATATACCACCCGATTCGAAGATACAAAGTTTTTAAACCAGTCCACCTCTCCATCAACGATTGTATCACTGCTTACCATTGCTAACCTTTCGAGTACAGTTATTAAAGACATAATAGAAAGACAATAGGTGCGCGAACGCCGGCTTTTTTCAGGGGCTAAAAAGTTTAAAACTTTTGAAGTTTCGTTTCGAGTGCAAGCAAAAATGAACTTAGCGGTGGTCAGGCGGCACTGTCTTCGACGGTACATAAGAGAGTGACTAAATTTAGTAAAATTCTGAAACTTCTTTTTGTACCCCACAGCAAAAGTCATTTAGAAAGAATGAAGAAAGAAAGAAAATGAGTTTATATTTTTGTTCAAGGGTATGGCGTCTACCACTTCTATTATATAAAAACACAAACCACTATACCTAGTAAGCAGTGCAAAATATTATTAATGATTTGAAATCTCGAAATAAAATCCAATTAAACGCAACAAGACTGACAACTTTGAGAACTCACTTAAAAATAAACGTGTAACAATCAGATTTCATATGATAATTGTGTGAGACAAACTGAATCGTCACAGACATTATTAAGCGCTGAAGAAAATTTAGAAATGTAAGCTTAATTAAAATTTCTTCTTAACAATCATGTCTAAGCGAAATACCGAGTAACTGAGGGGGGAATATGCCTGATATTTGTGACAAGGGATGAGATGTAAGCGATTTTATAAACCAAATGGTCCAGAAATAAAATAAACTTCTTGATTGACTCTTCTACTTTTTATGATTGATACTGGTATGCGCACTATTATGAATCTTACTTTTAGTAACAGAAAAATTTATTCGCAATTTGTGGCCAAGTATCAGAATTGGTTGATCACTAGTTCCAAATTTGAAAAGTAAACCCGTGATCTTAGGGCGCAAAAGGCAACTGAAAAACATGTGTGGTTTTTGTCAGTAAAAGACTCCCTCTCGCAGCTCGCTTTACCCAGACAAGAAGAAGTCACTAGACGAATCTCTATCATAAAAAAATAAATAAAAAAAATCATCAATACCTTTTAACTTGGACCACATCGCCAAAATTTGGAAGTTTCAGCGGAACAAACAGTAAATTTTGATGATAAGTCGTTTTAAGAATCGAAATAACTGCAACACTCTGGGTGGGGAGAAGTGCAAAAGTTGCTAAAATACTTTGCATCAAATTAATTGATTCATTGAAAATTAAAATCTTAGAAACCCTCTTTTTTAAAGCAGCCTTTGTTTTTAATTTAAAGTATTGTAAATGGATTCATTAATCTCGGCTGAGTGTTAAGTCATTTAGTGCTTTTGATTAATTCCATTTTTTTTTTAATCTGAAATTAGACTAATATGTTTGTTACTTCTTCATTCTTGAATGGCTGAACGAATTTCTATGAAACGCATTATACGCGTAGACCATGTCCTGGAATAGCACATATGAAACTTTTTAATCTGTTAGTGTGTCTTCTTCAAGACATGTTGGTCCATTAGGGTTATTCTTTTGTTTTAGATTTTTCTTTTGTGGCCAAATGTTAAAAGCGTCGACTTACAAGTTGTAGGTTTCGGGTTCAAAGACAGCCAGATGCATTACTTTGTATAATTTATTTCATCACCACTGCTTTCAAAACGGTGAAGGAAACCATCGAAAGGAAACCGGTCGTCCTAGAACTAAAAATTCGAAGATATGTGACATCCATCAACGCACACTGGGTCTGCATTGTGGATTACGGCACATTCCCTCTCCTAGAAAGGAGGCTTGAGTCTAAGTAGTGGGAACATTACAAAGAATTTCATGTAAATAAAGATCATTTAATAATCATAATCATTTATTTTGCTCTGCTTCCTGAACTAGGTAGTAGACCTGTATCTCAAGAGTCGGGATAAAGGAAACATCTTGTCAAAAAGTCTTGTCAAAACAGCAACGATGACTATTATCTTAAATTGTAGAATGCCCAGGTACTTTAAAGATTTTATAGCAGTTTATGTTTTAATTTTTTACTACCAATCCAATATATTACTGTCGTAAAAAACTTCACGTGAATAACTTAATATTTTATACTGTAGTGTATTTACAACTCTCCCGAATTCAGCCAATTAGACAGACCGACACTTAAAATGATCGTGAATACTGAACACGACACAGGTGCAGACACACTCACTTATTTAGGTCATACATCACTAATGCCTTGTTCACACGTACCGAACAAACGGGCGAGATAGTGCTCTCGGCTGCATACTCGATACGTGTGAACATAGCGTCAAGTGCTCGACCGAGCGCGTATCTCTAAAACTCACTTTTTTTTTCATGGTGGGAAATATTATCTGATGACGTATCCCAACCTTGAGCGGAGCTGGAAACAGTGTCAGACTCTTACTGACTAAACGACCCACCCCATTCCTTCTTAGCCCTCATACCGAGGTCGAACCTTCCTTTCAGAAATCGGACCGGGGCCTCAGTAAGCTTCGGCCGTGCTGTTGGGCCTCTTCATTTGCAGACAATTCCTTGAGACGCGTGGGAACAGTGCGCGCCGTCGACGCCGTCGACGACCTGACTTGCATCACTGTCTTCAACAACTCACTTACATTACTGTCTTGGCCGAGTAGCATTATACTGTCTTGGCCGAGTAACACTTTATGGTCTCGCCCTATTACTCTGTATGTGTGATTAAGGTATGTATGTATGAGCTAAATTAGTGAGTGCCTGTAAAACCCTGAAACCCAGGACTAGTGTCTACTAGACCAGCTCCCTAGCCAAGTTACAATCGTTTCATTTAGAGTTAGCGCTTTTAGATAGCCACGCCCCCAGTTCCTTTGTTGATATGAAGTCCGAACAAGGGAATTGGGGTCGTGTCAACCACGAGCGCTAACTCTAAACGATACGATGGTGACTTGGCTAGGAAGGCAGGGCTTCTCAACATAGTGTTCGTGACCCTCAGAGGGTTTGAATGTGAGATAAGTTAATAATGTCATTTATCTCTTCTTTTGCCAAAGGTTTTTTATGCTACGAGTATTAGTTTCAGTGACTACAAGCTTTAAGTTATAGAGGTCCACAATGAAAATGTTGAGAATCTATGGTGTAGACTATGCTTCAGTTATATTAGCTTCGACTAAACTATAGTCGTAAAGAAGATATTACACACTGGTGCAATATGCATCGTGTTGTGTTAAAGGTAAGTCGTCAACGTGCGAATTTAATATTACTGATTATTATTAAAGTTTTTATTGTTATAACTAAAATTAGCAAATTTGAAGTTTTAAATAATAAAGCTGCCCTACACTGGGAATTATTCTTGGACCGTGTAAATCATCCAATGACTTTGCCTACTCTATGGTGTAATGCAGGAGGGTTTCAGTTTTTAGGCTGTGTCCTTCTGTTGCATTTTGCGTTCATAACCACGGGTTTTCTTTTCAGAATCGTGGGTGTGTTTACGAACACGAAGACTCACATTCACAAGACACCTAGACTCAGTACTATCTGCCGGGCCAACAAATATTTGTTGTACTAGTCGGTTTCGAGACATTCAGAGAAGCAGCCAATCTTTGAAAGATTGGCTGCTTATTATACCTTAACTTTTTTAAATATAATATGAATTAGCTTCTGTCAGCGACTTCGCCAGCGTGAAAGGAAAGTCAATTGAATCCCTTAGGGGTGAAGTTTAGTAAAATCTTATTATTCTTAGCGAATGTGGTATAATTTACACCCTTGCCTAATTTTAAATTTGTTGGTGTTATAGTTTCTGAGATTTCGTGATTAATCGGTGATGGTATGGTATGGTAGTTAATAAAAATGTCAAAATAAAATTCGAATATCATTCAATTTCAAGATTGGAATAGAGAATTTTAACTAAACATTTATTTAGAAAATAAAAACCGATTACTTAGTCGTAATTATCAAGAAGAACCAGCCGAGTAATAGACACAAACATCTACATAGATATCTTACAAAATTAACGCTACAAGACGAGACTAAACATTAATTCAGAAATAATTAAAGAAACGATTAGAGCACTTCAGCCCCTTGTAGAGGAGAGGCCAAAATTGTTAGCGCGAAACAGGGCTGTCTCAAGCAATAAACTTTGCTCAGGAATTTCATTAGTTTCCTTCAATAAATTAAGAGGTTATGCTCGCGTGTGTCGGCCCTGCAATTACCTCGTCTACTCGGAGGTGTAATGAAGAACCTCTCGGTAAGAGGACGGAGGAACTACGAAAGTAATTTGGATATGACGTTGTTTTACCTTGTTAGGGAAAATACAATACAATACAATACAATGAAATGCAAAGACCTCTTGACATAACGTTGCTACTAAGTTCATTCAATTAGCTATCTGTTACCTTTTCTCTTTGTACATAATACTGAATTTAAATGTTTCGAAACTTAATTAATTTTACTTAGCGGGAGCGAAAAATGTTATTTGATTTGCCACCCCAAAAAAAAAACTTGGGCAAGTACGTGTCGGAATCGCACGTTGAAGGTTTCGTAAGGAACGGTAAGGAACTTACGTAAATAGTTCAATTCCCGAATTGAGTTTCGATGATTTTTTGAAACTTGAGTATATAGTTTAAAGAGATTGCATGTAGCAGAGATGAGAATGTTGAGATGGATGTGTGGTGTGACGAGAATGGATAAAGTGAGAAATGAGTATATTAGAGGAAGTTTGAAAGTGGCGCCAGTGACTGAAAAGTTGAAAGGGAACCGTCTGTCTTGGTATGGCCATGTAAAAAGGCGGGATGAAATGCATGTTACAAAAAAAGCCATGAGTATACATGTGGATGGATGGAGAGGGAGAGGGAGACCTAAGAAAATATGGAAGGATTGTGTGAGAAGTGATATGAAAGAAAGAGGAGTTAGTGATAGAGTGGAAGAAAAAGACATATTGCGCCGACCTCAAATAAAACGGGACAAGGGCAGGAAGATGATGATGAGTATATAGTTTAAATTTCAACCCAATATCTTCACGCACTCCCGAGACAGACAGACGAATAACAAAGGGATCCTACAAAGTCTCCGAATGTTTGTTTTGGGGTACGGAACCTAAAAACTGGTTAAGTGCGAGTCGGACTCATTACACACTTACTTTTTCATACAGTTTATTACTCGAGTCAATTCTCATAGATTTTCATAAATAAAATTCGGGAAAACGAATAAATTACATATTTGGTGAAGTACCTAAAACATTTTTAGATTTTCAGACTTTTCCTTTATTTGTGTTATGAAACCCTGCTTGCTTTTAAGATTCAACAGAATGTAAATAAAGTTTTGTTTTTCTTGATAATGCCAAAATATACGCTGTAAACAGAGCATAGAATAGCTTTATCTTAAAATTACGTTGACATTTTGAAAATTGAAGTTTGATTGTTCACTACTCCAAGGGGTAGCAGACTTGAATTTTTAAGCTATTGCATAGCTTCTATCGCAGGCCTTGAGCGCGGGGACTTCCAGAAATTCCGTAACGAAAAAACCTCACGCTCCCCACTCCGACGGGCACGGAGGTGTAGCTTGAAGGCCGTGCATCGTCTAACGTCGTGTCAGTTCGGCAGTCTTCGACACGGCGCTGTGTGTCGTGCGATTAGACGTATTGTACAACTTTACGGAACTCGCCCGAATCGAGACGAGCTGCTCCGAAATCGGACGAATACATAATCAGCTGTTTGTGAGAAAGTATATAGGTGTATAAGTATTTATCTACAACAGTGAACGGCTGTACTTGTAAAATTTGTGTATAAATTGTTTTGAATATGAATGAACAAAGTGCATTTATAAAAAATAAATAATTATAATTGCATAAGTTGATACAGAATGCTATGCAATGGCTTTACCGCGGCAGTCCCCGAGCGCCACACGTATTTTTTTTTTATAATAATTTTATCTTTTCAGCGTCCTCGCGTTCCTGAGTAAAAAGGTCTCCAATCATTATCCAATGATATCTCTACGCCTTTGGGTGGGGCGGGAGATAATGTCAGACTACATATGAGAACCTATAAAATTTTCACATTACCCAATGTGGTAGGCGCGGTGGTCGAGCGATTAGCGATTCGATCTCAGAACCGAATAAATAGTTGTATGACATACAGACAATTTATCGAGTCTGGGTATCTTACTAATATTATAAATGCGAAAGTTACGATGTTTGGATGTTTGTTACTCAATCACGCCAAAACGGCTGGACGGATCTGGATGAAATTTGGCACAAACATAGGATACACTCCGGAATGGGACATAGGCTACTTTTTATCCCGGAAACCCCAACCCCAACCCCAATACCACGCGGGCGAAGCCGCGGGCAAAAGCTAGTCTTGTATATGTGAGTGAGAGTATTGTTTTTTTCAGCACCCACTAAGTATGAATCATTCCTAGTGCGAGTATATTTTTCTTAATGGGTGATGGTTTTTCTAAGAAAAAAAAAACATTTCGCTTTAATAATATTAGCATGTATTAGAATCCCTACCATCATTAGAATTATAGGCCATGTACATACCCTAAATAACATCTAGTATCCTATGTATAACTTTGAAAGGAGCCTAAAACAGTACCCACATAGGTCAACAGTAAAATTATCGGCCAGATGGTAGGCATTTGAAAATTCTACTTACGTATTCCATTGTAGTTTCGTTCTAGTTTCCACTTATCGCACCCTCGTAACACTAAGATTGGTTTATTCAAACCACACGACGTAATTTTATATCATATCCATATAAAATACATATTTACTCTCGTCTCTAGCAACAAAGTTTCTTATAATAGTTGGCTTGTCGCCCTGTTACCCGACCGACTTCGACGAACAGCTCCTGGTCTTGAAATATTTTTATAATAGAGTTTTTTGACGCTTTATTAGATTAGGTATTTTTAGTTAAGTTAATTAGGGTTATGTAGTTTTAAGGTTAGATATCTAATTATTTGTACAGTTTACTAAATAAATTAATTAATATTTTTATAACTGAGTACCTTCTTCATTTTGTCGGGTTGCCACCGTTCTTTAGTATGTGAAGAATGGTGGGTTTAGAGAATGAAATTGTGAATCTGCTTTTATGAAGTGTTTTAAAATTATAAATGACTTGTTGTGAGCGAAACTTTGTTTGAGTGAAGATTCTGATAATTTACTAATTTGACAATCTTGTGTCAATTTTTAAGGTTTTGTTCCTAAAAGATGTCAGCAAGAAGTTTGTTCCCAAAAGATTTGTCAAGAATAATAGGGTCCCTAATAATCTTCTTCTTGAATCAATGGATTCTGCTTCTTCAAAGTTTTTGTGCCCTGTAGGTTGCCACGCAGGACCCTATTAATGCCTCCACAGTGCGTTTACCCGTCTGTCCGTCTGTCTGCCTACGCGTCTATCAACGAGCTGTATAATTTACACCGTAAGAGTTAGAGTGTTGAATCACGTAATGTAAAAAAAAAAAAAAAATTTCATAAAGTCGAATATCAAAGGAGGATGCCGTACGAAAGACATTATTTTGTCAAATTAAAAAAAAAAAACAATAATAAGAAAAAAGAACTATCTACACACACGAGCAATCCATAGTTACAGCAAAGCCTTACTTCGATACGACACAAATTTACTATTCAGTAATACGATTAATTCGAACATCAATATTGTATGACAATCAATTCGATGATAATCACTTGTACTAATGACGTTAATTTCGCGATAATAACTGTGAAGAGGGTCTATTATTTTATATCTGATTTACTTCGAGCTGTTAGTTAAAATACGTTAATTGTTATTACTCAGTATTACAAATAATTGTCTTGGTAGTAAATCTTACTAATATTATAAATGCGAAAGATACGATGTTTGGAGGTTTGTTACTTAATCACGCCAAAACGGCTGGACGGATCTGGATGAAATCTGGCACAGGCATAGAATACACTCCGGAATAGGACATAGGTTACTTTTTATCCCGGAAACCCCAACCCCAACCTCAATACCACGCGGGCGAAGTCGCGGGCAAAAGCTAGTATCTATATATATAAAAGGAGAAACTGACTGACTGACATATCTACGCACAGCCGAAACCACTGGGCCTAGAAGCGTAAAATTTTGCAAAAGGCTTCTTTTTATGACGTAGGCGAACACTAAGTAAGGGTTTTTCAAAATTCAGCTCCTAAAATGATGAAATGGGGGTCTAAAGTTTGTTTGGAAAACCATAATTTCACGCGGGCGAAGCCGCTGGCATAAATGAGAGGTTTAGTACCGGAGAAATGGATAATAAATAAGTAGTACTAATATGGAAACAATTTTAGATCACTTATTGCACTACAGTATTGCATATCGTTCGGAAAAATGGTAAGCACTTGGTAGCTTACCGTCCGGCAAGTACCAAATGGGGTACGGCACGACAACCAACCTTCCGCCAACACCCATCGGTCCACTCACCACACACCGCACAATTGTGCGGATCGTAGTGGGGACAGTTAAGGGAGGCCTTAACTGTCCCCACAACGATCCGCACAATTTTTGTCCAGCAGTGGACGTCTTTCGATTGAACTGTTGATAATAATGAATATTCAACATTAAAAATAGTTCTTCACTAAAGCATCAAGACTGCATTTAATTTTATTTATTTATTTATTTATTTATTTAATCCTTCATGCACAAATGTACAGAGGCGGACTTAATGCCTTAGGCATTTAAACATTCTTCAAATAACTAGAAATTATTATTCATAAAATTTTCAAAACATCACTCAAAGATCTAAAAAATGTTCTATCACACGCTATCAGGAGCATAAATAAATATAAAAAAAAAATGCTACGGTTATATTTCTTATTATCTTGAGTTATATGATAATTCTTGTCTCTTGGCCGTGATTTAGTACGGGGTCGCCGTTAGGGGGCGCTGCTGAGCTAAAAAAATACAGACGTCATTATGATAAATTACCCCCGGTTATCTCGGTTGTTGTAATTTTACACTCTGTATTATCAACTAGCTGGCTATCTGTCAGAAACTGTCATACTATGTATATCTACCTAAAGAAGGGGCTGTGTATTAACAAAAGAAACTTCTGCAGCTTTATTTAGAAGTTTAGAGAAGAGAAGATCAGTTTTGTGAATGTTTTCAGGAATCTTGCATTTTAAGTTGATCATTTTTCAAACTCTGGCCTGACCTGTGTAAATTTGACACTAAAGTACGGTTTGAGACGTGCTTAACTTAAAATAATTAATTCAGAAACCCGCAAAATGAAAATATACGGTATCTTGAAGATTATTATAGTTATTTATATCATTACATAGTATAAAACATAGCCGTTTCCCGCTGTCTGTCCCTATGTATGTTTAGATCTTTATAACTACGCCACGGATTTTGATGCGGCTTACCTTAATAGATAGATTGATTCAAAAGAAAGGGTTTTATGTCTAATACACGTGTAATAATGTTTAATATCAGCATTGCAAAATCCGGTTGGTGTTGAGGTGTTCAATATTGTCTTTTGTTCATTGATCTATTATTTTAAGCACAAAAGATTGGTGAAAGTTTTGTGATTTTTCGTGTTCCATAGCTGATTAAAATACCAATCCTCCTATTTTTTCTTAACCTCTTCTCTCTATCTTATGCGATCTCTAGCCAAGCTTGACCCGCAAACATGATTAGATCATCACACCTCTTTTACTATGAGCAATATAAATATTCTCCTTCAGGTTTCCAGTGGGAAACCATATCTCCGGATGGATTTATGCGAAAAGGAAAATACCTACACTGATTTAGATCATAAATTTACCATCGTCATGATCAGTTTTTGAATGCTTTTACTGCTGGGACTCATATCCTCTCTAGTAGAAGAAATCTTACTAATATTATAAATTTGAAAGTTACGATGTTTGGATGTTTTTTATTCAATCACGCCAAAACGGCTGAACGGATTTGGATGAAATTTGGCACAGGCATAGGATACACTCCGGAATAGGACAAAGGCTACTTTTTATTCCGGAAACCCCAACTCCACCGTAAGTCGGAGTCGTTACCACTCGGCCACTACTGCTCTAAAAAATATAAAAAATATCTATTAGATATGTATTTGCATTCATACCAATTCAGCACACTGAATGAATAAAAATAAAGTTGTAATAAACGAACAACCTAAACCTGGCTTCAATATTACGAACAACAACTATACCGTCTAGTGTCGATATAAATTTAATAAAACATAGTAATAAACAAGGGTTTTATGTGACGTACGCAACGTGTCCACGTTGAAAGTTCGATGGGGAGCGACACCGACATCGAAATATTGTGTCGGAATTTATGGGCGTGCGGTCAGCCCAAGAGACGGTGGGGTGGGGTGCCTGTGGGAGCGTCGAGCGGTAGAAATTTTGAAGGAAAGATTTGATAGCAAGTTCTCAAGTCACTTGTAAAGTATATTGGTAAATAAATGTATTTACTAACAAAATTTATTATTTCTTTTTGGAGTCGGTGCCAGCCAAGGCAAGGAATTACGAATGGGCAACAATCCCTTGAAAAAATACCCCTAACATAACTATAAAACTACTTAGTACCTATTTGCATACTCAAATATATAATACTTAATTAAGACAAATACATGTTAGACTTCTCTAAAAAAAATCATCCGATTTGCACATTTTTTTTAAATAAATAATATATACCTACTTACAAAAACCTGCCACATTTTAAGTACATTGAAAATGTTTAAGCATTACGTATGAAAAATGGCACCGGATATTAAAAAGCTACCTAACATTAAGTTTCAGCAATAAATATGCTGGCACCGACTCCAAAAAGAAGTAATAAATTTTGAATATTTGCAAAATATTAATGTCAAATAAGTTTACCTATAAATTAAGTTTCTTTACAGCAATTCAAATTTTTATTTTCAACTTTTTAGTGTAGGAACTTTTATTGTTTGGCTTTTTTTGAAGGCGGTTTTTTTTTTGTAAAAAGTTTTTTTTTTTGGTATACAAAAACGTTTATTCCATTCTATTCATCAATTTATCGTACCACTGTCCACCGATAGTAAGTTTTGCTTAACTGCATGAAAGTATCTGTTATCCGCTTTTCGTTTCATAAGCTGTCTTTATAACTTTTACTATCTATATATCTAAAAATCAATGCCACTTTTCGTTGTAATTTTACAACTCAAGAACGCGCTCAAACCAAACAATTCAAACCAAATGATTAGGCTTTGTTCAGACAGTTTATGTGAGCACAAAATCGGTCGAGCGGTCCTTCATTTATCACATTTTTTGTTGCCGGCAGCGAAGCCGCTGGCAAAAGCTAGTTACTCATATAGATAACCTCATCTCAACTCAACAACTAACGTCTTAAGTCAGTGCTCATTCATAATTGTATTAAGCATACAAGTATTTGAGAGTATTTCAAATACACTTTAATTCCTATTCCCTACTTACCGCTAAAACTGGCACCCACCCTTCACAGTTTGACATAACATAGATTATTGAAATTTTCGTATGTTCAAATCTGGAACAGCGGAATAAATAAATAATACATTATGAATAATATTACACAGCCAACTGATAATATTGTTTTGATTTATTTATATTATCCTATCTTCACATCGGTGGAGATAGGACAACATGGTGAAATATGTATACCTAGTCTACAAAACAGTTATTCATATAGTATACAGATACAAATATTTAAGAAGAGTGTAAACAATTTTTGGTTTGTCTAAACGCGCTTATGTCTAGAACAGCTAGTCAAATTAGAAAATAGATGAGATAGCTAGTTTATGATAATAGTATGTATTAAATAACGCTACGATCCACGGAAACGCAACAGTAACCAAAGACGTGGGTGAAATTGCAGGAGTCAGCATTTTTAATAGATAGAATGATTCAAAAGGAAGGTTTAAAGCTGCTTTCTATTGTTGCTAAAATTTTTCCAATCGGACCAGTAGTTCCAGAGATTACCTCCTACAAACAAAAAACAAACTTTACCGCTTTATTATATTAGTTTAGATCACTATTGCACCTGTGCGAAGCTGGGGCGGGTTACTAGTAAATAAATAAATAAATAAATCAAGTCTCTTCCTACTTCCTAAATGCCATACAATTTTTCTTATTCGATTTTCAAACATCTATCAAGCCAGTTCGTTGGTTAGTAAGTTATGTGGTCTCTCTACAGGCACCACAATACCTACCCAAAAGTCAAAATCCGCTTCCCGCTCGAAGAGAAACCCCGCAGATTTGCAAAGCACTGGATTGGCGGAACAAGTTGTCTACGAAACTCGTCTATAACTGCGGCTGATAATTAAACAGCTGCGCCGGAACACCGACGTTTTGAAGCGACCATGTCAATACAGATATTAAGTACGTTAGTATTTGGGTGCTTTACATTGCTTAATTAAATCTGTATGTACAAGCTGTGCTTCTGAAGGAAGGCAGTAAGGATGATATGGTTTACACGTCTGCTGGTTAGATCTTTATTAGTTTAGTGTCTTGTAAAAAAATAATCTTGAAGACTGATACTATTGTTCCAGAATACAAAGGGCAATAAAAAACGCAAAAATATCTGTAGGTCATAAAAATATTTGTTTCGTAGCACAGCAACCAAACGTGCTGACAGATATTTATGCATAATAATATGATTTCCTAGCCAATAAGATGTTATGTCATAAAACGAGTTGAGACAGTAAACCTAAGTTATACAGGCTAACATTAAACATATACTTTATGTGTTCATATTTTACTTACGGTACCGTTCACACCGCACCTGCAGCCTAATTCTTAGCCAACCGAATCCTTGGAAGGCTACATTGTCTGAAACATTCGTACCCAATTCTGGCCACAATTGTGTGCACGTGCGTCTTAGGAGAATTTACTATGTCTAATACAATAAGTTGGCACCCCAAGGGGGTGGGGGCCTAAATTATGTATTTTATTGTCACTGGATCCAATTTCATAACCCGAAGAACGGTCGGGATGAGTCCACCAGTGTTATAAGCTATTCTATTGAATTTTGCAATACATACAAATGTGATGGTAGTGTTTTGTGGGTAATGTTCGAACGTGGTGGATTATCGCGGCCGATATTTATTTTTGTGAAATATTTTTGACGGTTATTCTGGCTTTGTTGGTTCGTGACTGTAGTTTTTTTTTATTATTTTTGTGAAGTTGAGGACTTTTAAAAAGAACTGGACTAAAAAATATGTGTCTAAAAAAACATTTTATATAGCACTGGATTCACACTGTTAGGAATCTTTGAAATTCTTGATTTTTTTAATTGTATGTTGAACCTCCCTCATGAATCAGACTGTATATTTCGGCAAATTTCATAAAAAACCTGTTTTTGTAGTTTTTTGGGTTATTAGCGAACAGATAGGCAGACACGGTGATGGATTTTGTTTTATAAACGAAATACATATGTTTTTTTTATTCATTATTTGATGACAATTGAAAGAAACACAGACATTAAAGTAAAAATCCAATACCACGATAAGATCCTCTTGGTTATAAAAATAGACAAAGACATCATATTTTTTCTTTAAAAAGACCTGATAAAAAACTTATTAACTGACCTATATTATTGATAGAACAGCATTATCCTCGTCACCACACCTCTCTGTTACCCTCACTTTACTAACCTTAACTTCATTGTCAATTTAAACCATCTTTCCTACAGAAATTTTTAAAGTGCGATATTTTTAAAATAGCAGAAGCTTATCAAGTGTAAAATTAATTTCACGGCAGCCATTCTTCGAGATAGTTCATCAAACTTTCAAGATTCAGATGAGCATAAAATAGGCAGAGAGCGCCTTCGGAAAACTTTCTGTGTAACGGAAATTAGTTCTAACATTTTACTAGTTTTTTAAAATACTTCAACGGAAGTAAGGAAGCTGACGGAAAATGAAGAAAAGGAACATAGTGATTATGACTAAGGTCCCTGCAAAGGATAAACCCGTATTTACAAAAAGGATTTTTTATGGTAGGTAAAAATTATCTCATAACGAATCTTGCCCTTTGGGCGAAAGCGTAACACCAGGGTTCTGGGAATAAGGCAAGGAAGGAACGGGGTAGGTAGTTTAGTCAGTAAGAGTCTGACACTGTTTCCGCTCCGCCCAAGGGCGGGATTTGTTATTGGATGATTTTTCTCTCAAATAAACCCTTCGGCAGAGCGGGAACCAGTGTCAGACTCTTAATGAACTAAACAGGCCACCCCGTTCTAAATTTGCCTTACGCACTGGGGCCAAGCCTTCCTTTCAGAAAAAGACCTTGGGCTCCAGTTAATAGGCTTCCAATATGTATTCTTACTTTCACGATATTATTAAATTTCCTTTAGAACTCAATATGGGATTACATCTTATTCCGGTTGAGTATCATTATCCTGGGATTTCTCGGAAACCATTAGATATACATACATATTCGTAGCAGTCACAATAAACTTAAATTATTTTTATTTCCCAAGAAATATAACTCATATTTTAGATATTACGAGAATAATAATAGAAAAGATTATTACGAGTAAGATTGTTTCTCTTATTTCCATCTAAAAAAACTTATTGAGTCATAAGTAATTTTACCTATTTCTATTGTAATAAAATACGCAGGAAGTCTGACATCATCTTCAAAAAGGATTAAATCCAACTCGTTCGAGATACCTTATTTTTTTTTCTTTACTGTGCTGTTTCTAGTCATAAAAATACGTTGTTTGTTTTCGACCAATGTTTGCAACCGTAAAAACGGTGTTATCCACTCTATATGTATAGAGTACCTGGTAATTGGTGACCGAAACTTAAACACGTGATTCTAATCATGATAACAAACCAATGAGAAAATTCTGATAGTGAAAATCTGCTGGTCATTAAATTTATCTATCAATGTGCTGACCAGCAAATTTTTTCGCCTAACTGGTCAAAACGTACTGTTGATTTTTTTTTAGCGATTTCTGATCTGATTATTGTAAAACTTGTTTGTTATCCGCGAACTGGAAGACCTCCCACAAGGTGGACCGATGATCAGGGTTGCTGGAATCCGATGGATGCAAGACGCACAGGACCGGTCTTTGTGGCGGCGCTTGGGGGAGGCTTATATCCAGAAATGGACGTCTTTCGGCTGGAATGATGATGATGATGTTTGTTATCATGACTACACTCACGCGTTTAAGTATCGGTTCACTAATTAATTACCAGTCACCCTATATACACATACATTAACCGGCATGTCCTAGAACCAAAAATTCGAAGACATGTGACATCCACCAACCCGCGCTGGGCCCGCGTGGTGGATTACGGCCCTGCAGTGGGAACATTAAAAAGGCTGACGATGAACTAAGGCGTATTTGTCTTACTCGTCTTACTCAACATATTTCACTAATAATTTTTTAAACTTTATTTTAATGTAGTATTTTTTTTTCGACGTTTCCACGGACAGTTACACGACACTATGCCGCACAATACGACGTCGACTACATTTCGTGTATAATTATATTAAATAAGTTTTGCGATTACGTCCTCCTCATAATTTCAGATTCAATTAAAAACCAGCATTAGGCACTAGTTGCCTGGCTCAGGATTGCTTTGTAGATTTTTTTTTCTTTCTTTCATTAAGTTTTAAGAGCTTCGTCATCTACTGCAATACCCGTTAAATAATTTAAAAAAAAAATTGAAGTAAACAAGCAAATAAATTACAAACTTGCAATCGGTTATCGATTAAAACTTCACTAATTACCTTCTCCCATCATGTCATAAAATCATCGAGACTTTCCCATCACTATCAGAACATATAAAACTTGCCAAAGAAGCGCTTTCTGCGCTATTAATCCAGTGAACTGTTATTTGATAGCAATAAGCCGAAATTGGGCAGCGCTTTAAAAACCTGTTTCGATGGAACGTGAGCTTGTGTATAGGTCTACAATTCACCGTTCTTTCAGTAAATAAAAGATCTTTTTGTATTTTGCAACTTCATATCCTTCTATTTTTTTTTTCAGCGTTTTCCTTATGTGTTGTGTTCTATGGCTTCTTTAGATGAGTGTCTTTTGATTAAATATTTATTTTATGTAAGCTCACTGTTTGACCTATTTATTATTGTTTGTTACTAAAACCGAGACCTAATCGATACCTAAGACAAAATAGAAGTTAGTAACAAAATGACATGCTGGTTTGCAAGTATCGAGTAACCTAGTCACTAGAGTCACACTGTAAAGAACAATAAAGTTCAAAATGGAGCCAACTCCTGGCAGACTGGTCCTTTAAAAAGTATATAAAAGTAAGAGAGGTTGATAACGCAAAAGAGGCGAGGAAGAATTTAAGCTTACAGCAGGTCCAAACAGGTGAATAGTTGCATAGGACAGAAAAAAAAGAAGATAGAGGTGGACTTTTCCAAAAGGCACACTGAAATCCAAGAGATCTTGTACGCCAAAAAAATGAAATCAACATCAAAAAGTTAAACAACACAGGAGTTTTCAGGGTATAAAGGCTAACGAAATTTAATGCTTTGTTACCAGTAACTGTTAACCTAGTTACTAGAGTCACGTCACACTGTAAAGAACACGAAAGTAAAAATCAATAAAAAACTCAACCCTAAACTGCGCATCTCTTAAAGTGCAACGATTATTGCAGATGCACTTTAGATACAGCAGTGAAAGCGCTTGCAAGCGCCGCACCGTCGGCAGCCCTAATTAATATTTTCTCTGTGGACTGCAGTATAAACCAATTACGCAGCTAGACCAAAACTGTGGTGTTTTTCGGCGCGCGCCAAATTGCTTTACACGCGAGCTTTGAAGTGTTAAGCGTTTATTAAATTTGGAATCAAAAGCGCAACATTGCTGAGTGTAGCTATAGGTACATGTGCCATCACTGCTTCATGTTTAATGAGCGGTGAGCATTCACCTCTATACTTGGGGAAAGTGAAAATTAAACGGCCAGGATTGACTTGGAAATTTAACCTAAGTGATTTCTTTTTTTCCATTTTTGTTTTTATTTAAATGAATGAAACGAATAAAAGAGCAGTTTGAAAGTTATTTGGTTCGATCGGTTGGTAGATTGTCTGTGATATAATCAGTGTAAACGTTTTCGGAAATTATGACATTAATTCCAATTTCGCATAAAAACAAATAGCTTCTCTCAGGTTATTCACCTACAACCCCTTACTAACACATCTCCTTTGTAAACACAACCCCAATCACTTGAAACAGTAATAAACACCTGATTATTTTTTAATTAATTTCCAAAATAACATCAAGGTGCCCGCCCGAGCACTTATCTAGACACCAAGATTTCCCAATTTGAACGCAACGACTTCTCACACAAAATAGAACAAGATTTATTCCCTAATCAGAGTTTAATCAAGGCGCGGGAGTATCAACGAATTAATTCGAAATTAACGTCGTTAAGGGCCCGTAGAACGAGTCGTCGAACAATAACCCAGTGAGAAATTGGGCCCTTAGAAAATTATTTAAGTGGGCGGAACGCCGATAAATTCTCACTCCAGTGTACTGCGAGAATTTCTTTAGCGAGATCATTGAATGTAAAATTATATTTGTGAGAGAATTGCTGCCTGATTAAAGAGTGCCTACGAGCACAAAGTTTAAGATTCCTTCCCTTGTGTGAAGGGAAAAGCTACGAGAGACATCGGTAGGTATCTTTGAAATCATAACATAAAATTTCTGCTGCCTATAAATGCAATAAAAAATTCAAAATTCAATTAATGGTTCCGTTCACAAAAAAAAATAGTAATAAGTTAAAAAAATATTGAACACTAACCTTATTTTCAGGAACCTGGATCAACCGCAAAGATCTGTAAATAAAATAAATCTGTTGTTACAAAATAGTAATAAAACATTTTTTTTCTGCGATGTGCACAATCTGAGACTAAAGTCAGCGAAAAAAAAAAGTGTGAATCTAAAAAGTAGCCTGAACTACCAGCATTAACACATGTCAATGCTTAAGGCTACTAAACTGACGGGTTCTGGAAATATCATTTATTTATTTACCTTGAAGGAATAGCGTTTCAAACCTTATAAAACAATTCCTAAGTCATTGTGACAGTGGTCAATGAACGTCTTTCCCTCCTCCACGAAATAAACGCCCACGATATTACTAAATTAATTGCTCGTATTGTTTAATCAATAATTGGTAATTTGTTAATCTAAACTTAGGTTAGCTTATGATGGCATTGAGATGCTCTTTGAAATTTAAGACCCGTAAAAAAAGAATAAAAATAAACTAATAAAAAGAGGTATTTCGTGGTATCACCTCGGTGACAGATTGCTGTGTTAAACTCTTGAGCCTCAAGCAAACGCCAGCGTTCGCTCACCTATTGTCTTTCTATTATGTCTCTCATTAAATTATTTGAAAGGTTAAACAGGAGAAAAATAAAAAAAAAAACTTTACAAAACCAAATTCGCAGAACAAAAACGAAACGCAAACTTTCAAAGTCTATCTAGGTAAACTTTGTAAGTTCTGCTCCACTTCTGACTTCAATTAAAAGAAACGAGCGTAAAGATAACGAAGTTTACCACTAAACTTCAACAACCACTACACTGAATTAAAAAAAAAATTAGGAGTCTAAGTCAAACGTCAGGTATACATGAAGGAATCTGGAGTCGGTCTCATTCCGCGCCGTTCCATTCATCGTAGAACTCGGCTCATTCACTCATTCCAACTGTACACCGATTCATTCCGTCTCAGACCTAGGTACGTTATTTAAAAAGAAATTTCTAGAAAATGTCGAGACGTATGCTTTGAGTGTGAGCTCATTATGGTTTTCTTTGAATACTAGTGTTCATTAACGGGACTAGTGCTCCAGCAAAGGAATTTTTCATTTGCGAGTCATATTGAGTTCTTATTCGGTATTGAAACTTGAATGTGGATTCAATTATACGTGTTCAAGAAATTTTATTTTATTAATAAAATCTGATTATTTTTAGCAGGTGAAGTGGATTATGTTTTTAATTTTTTTCATTTCGCAAGGTGAGGGTAGTTGTGAAAAACTAATGACGACAGTCTTTACAATATTAAAGAACTTGGATATTTTGATTAGAAAGTTCGAAGGCTTAAATTTATTAACCCAAGAAATAAGAATCCTCCGTTAAATCTTTAAAACCCCTTTAATTGCTCTATTTTCAGTACTACCCGTACTGAAAATAAATAATGACAACCTTTATTATTTACTATTTGTCCTAGATTTTAAGTATAACAGCCATTGATATGTTATAACGGAAGATACGTTACAAACTAACATCGCAATGAGAAAACTTGAACTCGAAACTCACACTGCTCATAGTCACTGATAGACAAGGTCAGAGATAAGAGCTGGCGCTGTCGTGCGAGTTAATTAACGTTAGCCGCCAAATGTATGTGAGCAACTAATGTGAAACTGTAACAATTGTCACAATTTCAGTGGTCTACGAGCTAGAGGTGACTCGAATATTTTGGGCTGTTTTGATTAAATCTAATATAACAGCCTACAAAATGAAATTTAAAACTTAAATCTCCAGAAATGCCTTCTTAGTACTCGCCTACATCATAAAAGTAAGCTATGTATAAAACAGCATATCATAGTCATGAAGTTAAAAAATGTATAGTTGACTGCGTGACTAACAGTGGCCAAGTGCGGTACACACCATAGAACTGCCTACATTTTCTTGAATGCACGAACTGGCAACACTGCCACGGCATCCCAATGAAGCATCGGTTTAAAGGAAACAGACCGATAGCTCCCACGCATAAGGCTGTAAGGTCAAAAGTGTTTTTTTTAAGAGAATGCGTTTCTGTAAGGCTTTGCGGATTTCGTAAGCGCGCAACAGCATCGCTACTAACACGCTTTTGTCGCATTTGCAACGCGCTACAGAAAAGATTCCAACGCGCTACAGAAAAGATGCCAACGTGCTACAGAAAAGATGCCAACGTGCTACCAATGCGCTAGAGCATCACGACCGTATTGATGCCAATGAGCTAAAGCATCGCGACAAAAAGTCACCGTAGGCGAGGGCCTACTTAATAAATCATATATGTAAGTAATTCGTGAAACACTTTTAAGCAATATTTTTGATTACATAATCAACAACCAAATTAAAATTGCAATAACAGAAGCTGAATGTAATAAGAAATAATAATTTATATTTAACACCAGAGCAGTCATGGTGGCCGAGTGGTAAAGGCTCCGACTTACGAGTTGTAAATTCGCGGGTTCAATCCCAGCGAGGCACATTATTTTGTGTAATTTATATCATCACCACTGCTCTCAAAACGGTGAAGGAAAATATTGTGAGGAAACCAGCATGTCTTAGAACTAAAAATTCGAAGACGTATGAAATCAACCAACCTGCACTGCTCCTAGAGAGGAAGCCTGAATCCTAGCCATGGGAACATTAAAAAACGCTAATGATGATGATGATAATGAATTTATATATTATTTTTTTATAATACAACGTTACTCCAAAAATATGTTATGACTTTAAACGTAGGAGGAATTGCAGACGTAGTCGGTGTACCAACATAAAAGTCTATTCGATTCGCGATTTCCCACCGCCGATATAAACCAACAACCTTAATTCCCACAGCTGCTATTAGAAAACGTGCATACGTAAATCTAGAAGCGGATATCAGTTAAGAAAACTAAATAAGAAAGGACTTTGAAAGCGCTTCCGTGGCGCGGCGTCTAGCTCACGAACCACCTCTCACCATTGTTACCTTTGCTAGACAGAACTTTTTTTCCGTCGCCGCCTGCCTTCGATCCACTTACGCTGTGGTCCAAGGTGCGAGATAATTTCTACCAATTCTTAAAAAAATAATTGAATTTATTTGGCAAAAAAAGATAGGCCTCGAACTATTGTAAATATTTAGTTTGACTGGCCTGTAATTGGTCCATTAGTTACTGGCCCTGAGTGCTGTTTCGATTCTCATCACGGACAAAAATTTTAGTGTGATGTATATGTTACGGGTAAAGCTAGAAGATGGAGTAAACCTAGGTTTACCCGGGTAAACTTAGTATTACCCAAGCTTCTTGGGTAAAGTCCGAATAATAAGTAAAATAAATTTTAATTCGGGGTTTACCCATGCTCACCTAGGTCTACCCAACTCTGGCTGGGTAATGTTAGGTGTTGCGTTATTTTCGCACCCGTGGCGTAATTCTGGGGGGCCCGCGTTATCTGTTCATTATTCAGTACCTAGCTTGCAATATTACGTTCGCCTTTGTATGTTTTTTAAATAATAATTGCACCCAGATTTTCATTTCACTAATTAATTAGACAAATTAATTTAAAATATGCAAAATTTTGCCGCCGTGTCCTCGTGGGGGCGATCGGCGGCGGCCATCTCTCGCACCGGACCTTGGCCGAAGCCATGGTCCGGAGCGAGCAGGAGTGGCAGGCGGATGGCTCCTTCTGCGAAGCAGTAATGCTAGCAAAGAAGGAAGCCGACTGGGCGCTCACGCCCGAGACGCTGCCGAGATTTCGATCCCGATTTCCGGCCACCGAAGGCACGGGCTTGTGGATGGGGAGCAATGGGTAGCTCGCCGTCCAATCGTCTATTAACCATCCGGACCAAGCCCAGTCGTCGACGGCGCGCACTGTTCCCGCACCCCTCAAAGAGTTGTCAGCAAACCGTAGGGACCCTGCAGAAGGGTCAAAGCCAACTGGGTCTAAGGGATTGCATCTGAAAGGAAGGCTCTGGCCTTGGTATATATGGCAACGTAGGAATGGGGTAGGTTCTTTAGTCAGTAAGAGTGACACTGTTTCCCACTCCACCCAAGGGCGGGATTCGTCACTGGATGATTTTTACCTACCATAAAAAAACCCTAGCCTCCTGAAATCGACTGTTCATTTGCAAGCTCTCGTAAGCTTTCTTCTGGTGATATATTTGCACTTTGCTCGGTCGCCATTATGTCACTAAGTAAGCGACGTGCGTGACCGCGTGGGCAGATAACGCGGTCCCCCCAGAATCACGCCACGGGTGCGAAAATAACGCTACACCTAACATTACCCAGCCAGAGTTGGGTAGACCTAGGTGAGCATGGGTAAACCCCGAATTAAAATTGATTTTACTTTTTATTCGGACTTTACCCAAGAAGCTTGGGTAATACTAAGTTTACCCGGGTAAACCTAGGTTTACCTCATCTTCTAGCTTTACCCGTAACATATACATATATATGTTTATCAGTTATCTAGTACTCATATCACAAGCTCTGCTTAGTTTGGGACTAGATGGTGCTGTATGAATGTTGTGGAATGTTATTATCTCTTTTTTCTTCAATTGACATTTTAAATATTGCTTAAAAATAATAAAATAAAAAAGAAACAGTATTCCGTCGCTGTTGTAACAGGGTCCAAGCTACCGGTAGTTAGGACTCCCTTTACAGGAATCTCCTCACAAAGCGAGCCGTATCGAATAGTACTGCCTTCTTTATCAAGCCCTTTTTTATTATTTAGTCAATAATTTCTAAACATATTACTATAAGTATTTACTTAAAGAAATACCTAAAAAGAAGATATTGTATTCAACTTGCTAAAGGATTTATCAATTATTGTTATTTTAAACTCACTATTATGTAGGAAATCGTTTTCAATGTAAACTTCGTGAATACAAAACGGAACAGAAATAGAGTTTAATTAACGAGATATTTTTAGAAAGATTCCATCAGAAGGTTATTTTTGAAATTTTCGATCGACATTTTGTATTACTGTGGATACTGGTGATATATTAAAATAATCACACTATTTTTATAACTTAGTATTTAAGATACAGAGAAAGTACGCAAAATCTTAGTTGTGGAGTTGCGGATACCAGCCCGAAATAAAATAAAAGAAAGTAAATATAAAAATAAATCTATTAAACTAGGATGTAAAACTATCGAATCTAATGATATTGATTTATATTTTAACTGGCTGACCCGCCGAACTTCGCATCGTCTAATAATCTATGAATATTCTCTTAAGGGATTTTTTTTCGTGAATTATTTCTTATTTTCTCACCAATATTTCAATTCCAAAATTGGCCGAATCGATACAGCCGTGCGCACAGGATGTTCGGTGGAAGTCTAATAACTTGCCCATACAACAATCTATATCATCAATACCACCATCATTTCAGCCGAAAGACGTCCACTGCTGGACATCGGCCTCCCCCAAACGCCGCCACAAAGACTGGTCGTGTGCGTCAGATATGGTTTAATCGTTCCTAAATCCACCTATTTAACCAACTTTTCGAGTTTGTGTTCAAAAAACTGAAAATTAGCCTACTCCCGCTCCATCTTATAACTTGTACCACCCAAGTCGACTACGAACGTGATCTCTGAATACTGAGATCTCTTTGAATACTCACCCGGGTGCAATTGACGATGGAATCGCTAAAGCAATACGAGTACGTTTTATGTAAAAAATTTAAACTTAGTTACATCGAGACCCTTATAAGAGGATTTTTTGTTTGATTTTGTAGTTCTTTTTTTGTGTGAAGAGTAAAAGTTTTAGAAAGCTATTGTTGGTACAAAATCAGTTTATTTTACAGTGAGTGAACTAAGGAAAAATAAGGCAAGGTGAGAATTGAAAGCTGCCTAACGCATTATATTTGCCGCTGTACTTTTTGTGTGTGTATAGTATCGTTTAACGATTTATTAGGCATTTAATTCAATTGAAGGCTCTGGCCCTGGTATATATGGCAATGTAGGAATGGGGTAGGTTGTTTAGTCAGTAAGAGTCTGACACTGTTTCCCGCTCCACCCAAGGGCAGAATTGTCATTGGATGATTTTTAGCTAGCATAAAAAAAAACCTATGAAATTTGAAACCTTATTTTAAGCATGGCTTTGAAGTTATTAATCTTCAAAGCAACCCATACCAATAATTTAATCTTTGTATTGACTTATGAGTTCAAATAAACTTTATACTATTTTATTTTTAAATCAGGTATTATTGGTTTCTTTGTGTTTTGTACTTTAAATGTAGAATGTAACATATACTTTGTAGTTTATGTGAACATAATAATTCCAAGGCGATCCAAAGATATAAGGTCTCAGTTTAAAAAAAAAATCAATTTCATAGAAAAATACCTTATTGATGTGTTTGATTTATCTCGTTAACTCGGAAATATCATGGACCGGTAAGAATCGAAAAATTCGTTTAGTGTTAAAAAGTCCATGTATCAAGAAAGGCCAGGCAATGATTAATAGAAACGAAGCAATAACCAAAAAATAAAATATAATCAGAAGTTACTCGTAGCATCTGAAATCATTATCTACCTCGACTGTTTGATTTTAGAAGGCCTATGATATATTTTTGCAGAATTTATTCCAAAGAATTCAGAAGGATGCCCGGAATTAATGTTCTTCATTCTTGATTTTCTTTTTTTAAATAACTTCAAAATCATATTTCGATTCTCATACAAGCGAATAAATCATGGTTTCCTATAGTTAACCACTACACAACACACTCAAAACGGTGAAACAAAAAGTTCCCACCAATTTCTCGGACCATAAATTCCCGCTATTTGTGAGTTAAACGGAAAACATTTACGAATAAAATTGCACATTTCGAGTTTATTTTTTCGGCAGAAAAAAAAAAGTAACGCGTGCATTTTCAGTTTTTTGATTTATGACAGCCTAACGTACTGAATTAATTGACTCAATACACAAACGAAACCATATTTATTTTTTGTGGCTACTTTGATATTTATTTTTGGTTAAAAGTCCGTCGAAAAGCGAAGAAAATGTTTGTTTCGAAAAATACTGAAAGCTTTAGTTGAAGCCGACGGATGTTTTTCGTTTTTATAACATCCTGTGTTTGTTGGGTTTTCGTACTCAAATATTGGTTTGATACTGACTGTTCAGATCAATACCGAGCAAGTAAGTAACCATGAGTTTAACATTGTTAGCATAAAACATTTTTTATCCGACACTTATAGTTAACATGACCCACAATCCTGCCACTGCAGGTACAGGCTTACGTACGACAAGCAATTAGGAACTCGCAGTCGTTAGGTAACTGTCTCTACCGATCCCGAATCATCGACGGCGAATAGTATTCCATGCGCATAAACTGTAGGGACCCAGCACGCGGCCTTAACGGCGAGCAATGGGTAGCTCGCCATCCGGTTGCCTGGTAAAAGTTCGGACTGAGACCAAATCGTCGACACTCTCATCGTCGGCTCAACAGTGACGAAACCTCCTGGGACCAAGGGTTTATGCGAAATCGTATTACCAGGGCCCTGGGATCAAGGTAAAGAAAGAAAGGGGTAGGTTGTTTAATCATTAAAAGTCTGACACTGTTTCCCGCTCCACCCAAGGGCGAGATTCATCATTGGATGATTTTATCCTACGAAAAAAAGCCATGGAGTAACTTCCGAAAGGAAAATTTGGGATGAACGCAAGGTAAAAAGGAATATGGTTTTATTTAGTAAAATTAAATGATATTTGCCTTTGCATAACACTTTTACACGTAATTTTTTTTTTCATCAGTTCAAACTAGATGAGTTCGGTGTTACGTAGCCGACTACCCTGAGAAGAAATACCGAAACAAACTCAGGGGTTAAAAAGTCTTATAAAGTCCATACAGCAAACCTGTAATGGCCAAATGACCATGAAAATCATATAAAATGCACTATAATCTGTTTTTGATATAAACAAAGATTATTACTATTATTAAAAACAAATCTGACAAGGCCTCCCTCTGCGCCCTAAAATGGTAAAAATTATTGAATGATTTCCCACCTAAATCAGTCATCACAGATGAATCAGAATAAAAAAAAAAAAACTTAATAAACTTTTCCTTAAAAGTACAAAACACAAAGAAACCAATAAATACCTTATGTCGAAAAAATAATAACATATCTTTAATATTAAGTTAATTCCAAGTCCATCCAAATATCAAGAGAGAGGCAATTTCATAGTTACCTTAAATTAAATACTATACGCACACAAAAAAGTACAGCGGCAAACATATTAATTAAAACGGTGAAAGAAAACATTGTGAGGAAACTTGCATGTCTATAAGAACCAAAAACTTCGAAGACATGTGGCATCCAGTCATCCAACCAACCCGCACTGGGCCCGCGTAGTGGTTTACGGACCATTCCCTCTCCTAGGAGGAGGTCAGAGTCCCAGCAGTGAGAATATTATTAAACAAAAGCTATGCTAAATCAGAACAATAAATTAGCTAACCTATTCTAAAATTTAAATCACATCAGTTACTCCGCTCTGGACATCGTTAGGGGTGTAATGGCTCGAAACGACGACGTCACTCTAGCTGACGGCGCAGCGTATTAATCAACAGTAGCACCTGAAAGATCACGTGTCGGTAGCGGCCGGACCGACAGTTAGTCGCTGGTAAGTAGCTGGTATGGCCTCACTGTTAGCGGAAAGTAGGCTTAGGCAGTATTTCTATATGCATTCTAGAAATAGCTGATATTCATTGCCTTTTTATGAGTTCTAAGAAGGCCTTTCTAGGTCCGTCTTGTGTCAACACGAGCATGGTTGAAAAGCATGCATGGTTGGGGATGTAATGACTCGAAACGACGACGTCACTCTAGCTGTCGGCGCAGCGTATTAATCGACAATAGTACCTGAAAGATCACGTGTCGGTAGCGGCCGGACCGACAGTTAGTCGCTAGCAAGTAGCTGGTATGGCCTCACTGTTAGCGGAAAATGGGCTTAGTGAGTATTTCAATATGCGTTCTAAAAGTATCTGATGTGGTCTCACTGTAAGCGGAAAATGGGACTATTCATTGCCTATTTTGAGCTCTATGAGGGCCTTTCCAGGTCAGTCTTGTGTCAACATGGGCATGGTTGAAAAGCATGGGTCGAAACGACGACGTCACTCTAGCTGATGGTGCAGCGTGTTAATCGACAGTAGCACCTGAAAGATCACGTGTCGGTAGCGGCCGGACCGACAGTTAGTCGCTGGTAAGTAGCTGGTATGGCCTCACTGTTAGCGGAAAATGGGCTTAGTCAGTATTTCAATATGCGCTCTAAAAGTAGTTGATATGGTCTCATTGTAAGCGGGAAATGAAACTATTCATTCGCTTTTTTTGAGCTCTATGAGGACCTTTCCAGGTCAGTCTTGTGTCAACATGGGCATGGTTGAAAAGTATGGGTCGAAACGACGACGTCACTCTAGCTGATGGTGCAGCGTGTTAATCGACAGTAGCACCTGAAAGATCACGTGTCGGTAGCGGCCGGACCGACAGTTAGTCGCTGGTAAGTAACTGGTATGGCCTCACTGGTAGCGGAAAGTGGGATTAGTCAGTATTTCTATATGCATTTTAAAGGTAGTTGATATGGTCTCACTGTGAGCGAGAAAATGGACTATTTAGTGTCTTTTTATCGGCTCTCTGAGGGCCCTTCCAGGTCCGTCTAGTGTCAACATTAGCATGGTTGAAGAGCATGGGTCGAAACGACGACGTCACTCTAGCTGTCGGCGCAGCGTGTTAATCGACAGTAGCACCTGAAAGATCGCGTGTCGGTAGCGGCCGGACCGACAGTTAGTCGCTGGTAAGTAGCTGGTATGGCCTTACTGTTAGCGGAAAATGGGCTTAGTCAGTATTTCAATATGCGCTCTAAAAGTGGCTGATATGGTTTCACTGTAAGCGGGTAACCGGACAATTCATCGTCTTTTTATGAGCTCTATGAGGTCCCTTTCAGGTCCGTCTTGTGTCAACATGGGCATGGTTGAAAAGCATCCATCGTCAGGGATGTAATAACTCGAAACGTCGACGTCACTCTAGCTGATGGCGCAGCGTAGCACACACAGACAGTTAGTCGCTGGTAAGTAGCTGGTATGGTCTCACTGTATGCGGGAAACACGGAACACGGGCTAATGATCGTGAAGTCACACCGAATGGTACTATAGACAATAGGTTTCTTGCATCACGAATTCACGATTGATTAATATTTAACCGAAAAAAGTATACTAATAGGTATAGATGCCGTGGTCGTGGGAATTTGCAATCTGCAAATTTGTTCACTACATGATTTGACCGTTAATCGATAAATTTAATTTAAATATATCACAGGTTGGTCTGATTCAATCTATTTTAGCACAACCAAAGTCAGACGTAGCGAAAAGGTTTAGCGAGTTGTTGTACCACATCGATTAAGATTGTCCTCTTAGTTAAATAATAGCACTGTTAAGTGTAAAGTAGTTCGCATAAGGCATGATGGAGTTGGCGTATCCATTGGGATAAAAACTCCATTTAAAATTTAGATTAAAAAAAAAAAAAAAAAAAAAAAATGATTTGACCGACCCTATCATGAAACCCTATACACACAACCACATAACTGGTTCGGCGTACACACCTCTCAACCAGGTCCAGTTGAAAACCAGCGTCAGGCACTTAGCTGCCTGACATTTATGCTGAACTGGGCCTGTTTGGAGCAGCCGTGGGGCAAACAACAAATTATTATTATTGTACCTACAAATTAATAATAGCTACAATACTACTTAATACTACTAATTTAACTAGTTGTTTGTTGTGTTATGCCCTGTGACTGTGCCAATAAATGTTATTTCTTTCTTTCTTTTCTTTCTAAACGGTTGCATTTCATGATATGGTCTACTAAAACTGGCTAGATCGTTTAAACATCAATGTTTCATGATATTTCAATTAACGTTGGGCCATAATGTATCCCATGTTATGGATTTTTTTAAATCTAAGTAACCATTGTCAATAGATAAATATGACATTTTAAATAGTTTTAATTATTTTAAAAGACTAATGGTCCGCTGAAATGATTCATAACAAAAACAAAAGCAATGATTTGAGAAAGAAATGATTCATAATAAACAGCGCCTCTAACAGTGAGTGATAGAACTATTTTACGATATGATTAGCCATGTTCGGCCATATTATGCGTTTAGCCATTCATATCGTTAAACGCAGTGTTCTTTGACATTGACAGGCCAGCGAACGAGGTCATATAACATGACACCATTTTATGACATGGTCGGTCAGATCACGAAATGATCAATTTTATGACCTGGTCATGACATAGAAATATTTATTTTCTTAAGGCATGAAGTTTGACCCATAAATCGCTTATCGCTCTCATTGAAGCTCCACGTACCACCCGCGCGCTCCAACAACGCGTGTTAATCAGACAGATCATGGCTAATTGCCGACTCGAGTGTGAAATGCGGGCTTAGTGATGAAATTATCTCCAGTTTAGCATTAATATATGCCTGATTTTAATGCTGCTACTTATCGGTGTGAGCACTGACTTGTAATCGAGAGAATGACTTGATTACCTATTGAGTTCCAAAGCCAGAGACAGAAATAGATAGAGGAACATCATTCAGGGAAAAGTGATGAAAGTAGGATGGGCACGACCCTCAGCATTGAGAACTACGACGCTAGGAGAGAGGAGGTGAGTTCCATACATAAAGAAAATAATAAAAATAAAAATTTTGTATGTAGATGCATTCTGTAAACCGCATTATGATTTTCACACAAAAGTAAAAAATATCAATAAATTTTTTTCCCCATGTATGAAACTGAATTTTTTTTTTATCAAGCCCATACACGTTTGTAGTATCTATAGATAGGTCTTCAAAAATAATATTAGGGTTTATAATATATATATTATTTTCTAAACTTAATAGTTTGCACTAGAGACACTTTCAAAGTGATAAAATGACGAACAACGAAAATTAGTTTGAACGAGATCAAGTAAGTAGTAGTTTTCTCATCATAAATCGTAAACCCCAATTGGTACGGAAGCCTCAGTGTACGAGTCGGTCTCGCACTTGGCCACTTTTCTTTTAATATTAGGATGATTGAATACTTATTTTTTACATAACATAAGAGTGATAATTATAAAATCTGTGTCATATGGCTACTGAAATAGCAAAGGTTAAGGATACATTATCTCTTTGTTACTTGGTATTTCGGATGATAATGCATGTAAAATTTAGCTCACTCGTATAATTTTATTTAGTAAAAAGTCAGCCATATTGCATTTTTTGTATTATAAACAAAACTCCAATCTCTCCGTCAACTTACGCAAGATAAAATTCAGCTGAACCACTATATTTTCCGATACAAGAAAAATTAATTTTATTTTAAAAAATTCACAATTTCAATATTTCCGCAGAAACAGGGCGAAAATTTTCAATATGTCAAACGGCAGTTTTCATTTACTTGTAAAGCGCGGTGCACACTGACTCTCTCTTCAACATACAGTAGCACATATTACGGCGAGTGTGCACCTGCGACTCATTGCGTCGATGTCGTCACGACCTGACTCGGCAACTTGGGACGGTTCAGTCTATGTACACCTTTATGTAGTGATAGCAGAACAATCGGTGGCTCTAGGATTATTGAGATAGATTCTACGTAATATTAGAACTAGATAGTATAACCAACACAGTACCTACACCCGGAGTCTTAGAAACGGGGCTCTGCAGAAGGTCGAAGCCAACTAGGGCCAAGAGTTCACGTTTGAAAGGAAGACTACCGGCCGTGATATATACGTGATAGATATGGCAAAAAGAGAACAGGAATGGGTTTTTAGACAATAAAAGTCTAGTACTATCTCCCGCCCCACCCAAATGTGCCAAGATGTCATTGGTTTGGAGACAAAAAGTCGTATCGATAAAAGACAAAGGTCTATTTTTTTTTAAACTATAAACTTAATACTATTTACATTCTCGCTATCAGCGTCATAATTTTAACGGAAAGTTTTTATTTTTCCTCCCCACCGCAAGTCTTTTCTACGAGCGATATGCTCTGCCCAAGTAAGTGCCCACTGCTACCCAGCAGCATAATGGTTTTTGTGATAAAAATAAACATTGTGATATAAATAATAAAAACAGGTTTAAGTTCAGTGTAGAGTTCATATCCGTTTCAATCAATAATTCACTTTAGATACATTTTTCATTCATTTCAGCCAAAAGACGTCTGTTGGACATAGGCTTCCCCCAAACGCCGCCACAAAGATCGTTCCTATGCGTCTTGCATCCATCGGATTCCAGCAACCCTGACCAGGTTATCGATCCACCTTGTGGGAGGCCTTCCATCGCTGCGTCTTCCCGGTACGCGGTCGCCACTCCAGAACCTTTCGGCCCCAACGGTCGTCTGTTCTGCGTGCAATGTGTCCTGCCCGTGCGACCAAGGTTGCCGACATAGCGAAAAGTATGTCGGCAACCTTGGTTCTCTTGCTATTATCTTCATTTCTGTTTCGATCACGCAAGGATACTCCGAGCATAGCCTTTTCCATTGCCCTTTGAGTGACTTTGAGTCTTCTTATGAGGCCTATTGTAAGCGACCACGCTTCGGAACCATATGTAATCATTCATTTCGATACATTTTTAGGCGGATGTAATTCTACCTAAAAATTCTATCTATCTATCTATCTACCTCAACTTCTTACCATGCACCAGGTATGTAAAGACTAAAAATATTAATATGTACAAATCGATCTAAAAAAGCTCATATAAAAAAAGTCATCTACATCTACGTCAATGGGAAAAATGCCCAGAACATTTCTTTTTTATTATACATATGCTCTCGTTTTACCACTATATCACCTGTTGGTAAGCGATAATGTGGCTGACGATGAAGCACGCTTGTCTAAAGTACCAAACAACTAAGTCTTTTGAATAAAAAAATACTTATCCAGAAGATAAACCATACTTTTCTTAAAAAAAGAATCTTTACAGAATGGAGAGAAATATCATTGACGTAAAAAATAAAATATTCTCTTTTCTTAATCGGTCGTGCGATTTCTTTGCTATCGCTGCGAGCACGTCGCAGTACCAACGCGGCGCGGCATTGTCTCGGCCACGACGAGTGCGACTCTAATTGATTCCGGGACCAATGGAACTGGGGGTGATTGGACCACCTGCTGTAGATGTGCTCCAATTATTACTAAGACTTTCTCTAGCTACCAATACTTTTATGTGTATTGATTTATGTTGATTTCTGTAGACGGTAATTGACTTCCGGAGGGGTAATTCGCACGTCTACTTTTTTGTGGTAGTTTGGTTGTATTTAGAATAGTATTACTTCCATCTTGAGGTCGTATGGCAAATATCGCTGTCAGTGACAAGACCGTTATCATACATCATCATCATCAGCCTTATTAATGTTCCCACTGCCTGGACACAAGACTTCTCTTAAGGAGAGGGATTACCCATAGATTTAAGTTTGTGTAAAAGTTTTTTTATTGTTTTGGTGTACAACTTTTTTTTTGGATTCTATTACTTTTATTTTCTTCTACAAATTGTACTGAAGATTTATGAAGATACTTTTTGCATTAAATAATGCTAGTTTTAATAGTATTAGCAATAAAGTGGTCGGCAGTAACGCTATGCCAAACTTAAAAAAAATTGATGGCAAAATTTTCATCCGTTTAATTTAAAAAATAAAGCATTAAAAGTAGTACTCGGAAAAAAAGACTAGAGCGACTGGTTTGCCATGGGTAATTTGAAAGTGTACCCAAGGCCTGAATGGGAACAACATACGGGGAAGATATAAAAGAAACAGGAGTATCTTTTTAGTCAGTAAAAGGTTGACACTATGCCCCACCCCCTAAAAAAGCGTCATTTACAACAGAAAACAAATGACCAATAATAATTTCTAAGCTTTTTTTTTTCTAAAGTTTTTATAAAAAAAATACGTCGATGGAGTAATAACCGTGCTTTCACACTATTTAGTACGGAAATTCAACTCAAACCAATGATTTTCTACTTTCAGAGAAAAATTGCGAGATCAGCTGAAAAACATAGTAGAAGTATTCGATTGAAAACGAGACGGAAGACCGTTACATATGAAGATTCCTGAACCTCTGCCACATCTTGAGATAATAGATAAGTAGCTCTACTAATATATCGAAATTTATTTCAAAAAGCCTTGAAATTTATAGACGCTTCAGACTAATGGATACTGAGCAGAAAGAACACATGACTTAACGGTTGTTTATTTAAAAAGCCCGTCACTAAAATTATATATGACATATATTATATATTCCACAACTATTAGTATAGTCCCAAGGACAGCTTGTGTTATGATTACTGGACAACTGATAAACATACTTATATATTTTCTAAATATATACATATTATAGATCAATTACATCAGACACAGAACAAATCATCGTGCTCATCACACAAACATTGAAGAATCGAATCCACGACTTCCGGTATAGCAGTCAGGGCCTCTAACCACTAGACCAACAGGCCAGCCATTCATCTGAGAAGTCACTCTTATGTTTTACATAACCTAAATCTCTGTCATCATCACCATTTCTGCCGTTCACTGTTGGGCATATATAGGCTTCCCTCAAGCAATCCCATAACGGCCAGTCCCGCGTACCTCGCAATCATTGGATTCCAGGGTGGCCTTCCGACGCTGTGTCTTCTAGTATTTGGTCGCCTCTCTAGAAACCTTCGTCCCTATTGACCATATGTTCTACGAGCATCGTGCCCTACCTACTACTACTTAATTTTGTCTTAACCTGTCTCATTACACTAATATTATAAAGGCGAAAGTTTGTAAGTGTATGTATGTTTGTAACTTCTTCACGCTCAAAACGGCTGAGCAGATTTGAATGAAATACGGCACACGGATAGATCGTATCTTGGAATAGTAAACAGGATACTTGTATACGTTTGGAATTTATTCCGTTGGAATATTTTTTTTATTATTTATAGGTTCGCGTTTGACCACTTTCTCACTTTTTAGTAAGCGATGATGTGGCCGACGATGGATCACGCTTGCCTAAAAGTAACCTATTCACTCTTGTCTTCTTTAAAAAAAAAAAGACTTTCATACGGGAGATACCACCTGCAGCAGCTAGTCCTAATATGAACTAATCAGCTTAATACATTTACCAAGATCTTGAACAAAGTTACAAAACAGCAGTTTTAGAAAATCAAGTTCTTTTCAGCAAACAAAAAAAAAGAATCCACCATTCTAATAACCACCGTCACAAGCCAATCTTACTAAATTAAAATAGAAGAAGGACTCTCCACTACAGAATAAAGGCGAGCATTCTCCAAGGCGTCTCCATTCCCCACGGATCCGATCTTCCATTGCACAAAGTAATCGTGGCTATTTGAACAGTACACACTTGCCGTCTCGCTCGCACCCCGTCTACGTCATAAGACATTAAACCTATTGCGCGGATAATATCGGCAGTATTTTACGAGTGTTTGTATAAGGATCCTACCGTTGGCTGGAGATGACTCGAATGGAGTTGTCACGTGAAGTTATGTTCACTTACGGAGAGGTGTTTTATCAAAGAGAAATTCTGGGTTGGTGGGCTAGGGGTAACGCTTACTTACGTAACTTTTTTTAAGGTGAACAAAAATAATTCAATGACAACTCTCACCCTTGGGCGGAGCTGAAGACAGTGTCAGACTTCTACTGACTAAATGACCCACCGATCCTTCCTACCTTAGATACAGGGCCCTGGTATTCCGCTTTCGCATCAGCGCTTGGCTCCAGAAGGCTTCGACCCTGAGGCTGCTAGGTATGTATTTTAGTTGTAAGTTCACATTCAAGCGCTATAATATCACCTCTGCTTTAAAATTGGTGAAAAAAAAGGAACAAGAGAAAGCCTGAAACTAAAATTTTAAAGGACCAGCATAGACACCAACTCTCTGTCACAGAAAGATAATCTGTATCCCAGTTGATTATACACAATCCTACAGAATCTTTTTTGATGTGTAAAACAAAACTAGCCCTAATTTCGGGTTAGAATGTAGCCAATTTTTGTCAGGGTTACAGAATGTTCAAAGGAGTTATGACAGCCACGACTGTCGCAAAAAACAACTGGATGAACACTTCGGGTATTAAACAATAAAAGTCTGACAATTCTTCCCGCTTTAGCCAGAGCAGGAAAAGCCATTTAAAGATTTCCTACGTAAAGAAGAAAATATTGGCTTTTTAATTCCGAGTTTTTTCAGTCCACCCAAAGATATAAACAAAAGTTATTGTATTGGGACACAATGATTCAATTCTATTCAAGTTTAAAGAAAAACTGTTGTAACCAACTGGAAATGAAGAAATCTGTTAGGAATAAAATTGAAAATGAACCTTGGCAAGAATCGAGAGCCTGTAGTACGACATTCAATTCGAAATCCATCTTTCCACTTTATGACTCGCATAGAATTGAATTGTTGATTTTTGGCGAATTTTAAGTAAGCAATAAAACGTTTTATCGTTTCGACGTCTTATGTGTTTTTGCAGGTTTTTCCTCTTTCATATAATAAAGGACAGATGAAAGAATATTGTGTTCTTTATCTAAGCTCTCTAAAATTGATATTGACATGGAGGTCAGTCAATATGTTGGGGTTACATAAACACATAAATGTTGAAAAGGTTTTGTAAATTAAAGTGATTTGAACTTCATATGTGATAGTAACTTGTAAAGTTAAAATCTCTATCCAAAACTAATGTTATGAGCTCAAACTAGAGTATGGCTGAAATATTTTGATTCAAGAATTGGCTGCGCAGTATTTTTTTTCAGAAGATTTTTTTTTAAAGAAATGCCTATTTACGGATTTTATTTTGACTTAGAAGAAACAACCAAACGAAATAAACTTCTTTACGTTCACTTAATAAAATAAGAGTACAGCGAAATGTGACCAAATGTGTCGTGTTGGTTTTGTACAGGTTACATTGCGTTAGTCTTTTTTTATGGTGGAAAAAATCATCAAATGACAAATCCTACCCTTAGGCGGAGCGGGAGCCTGTATCAGACCTCTGCTGACTAAACGACCAACCGTTCCTTCTTGCCTTAGTTCCAGGGCCCCGGTATTCCACTTTCGCATCAACCCTTGGCTCCAGAAGGCTTCGACCCTGTTGGGCCCCTACAGTTGCTGACAACTCTTTGAGGCACGAGGGGACAGGTTGTAATCGGTGTTTTCTGATACCTACAACTTGAGGATTTTTAAGGCAAATGTAAATAGGTTTCTTCTAGTTAAACGCTCCATCGTCGACCATATCATCGCTTTCCACCAGGTGATATATTAGTTGAACCTATCAACCGTAAAACAGTCTGCTAAGGTCAATTACGCTGTAGCGTCGTAAATTTTTCACAATCCCCGACATTTTTAAGTACAATCTACACATGCTTTAAAAGTACGTGCAACGTCCTGCGACGACCAAAGCAAAAGGCGGTTAGTTCATAATTTACCGGAGGGCTGGCCTGTTCGATACGCGGCTTACTTTGACATGTGACAGATTTATGAGCTCTCAAACAAAATTCGCTCGGCCGCGCACCCAGTTAAAACCAGCACCGTTTGATGTGTATTGTATAGAGTTTTCTGCAGCGTCTAGGTGTTTGGCTTTAAAAAGCTGCTGGTTTTTTGTTGACTTGCTCAGTTGACCAATTGTTTTGATTTATCATAATTTGATCAAGAAGGAAAGTTTAAGAAATAAGACGTTTTCGAAAGAGTTTTTTTTTCATAATCATAATCATTTATTTATTTTGCGAACATGGGTACAGTACATAGATATTTTATGTCTTTCTAAAAGGTTTTGGTGGACCAGTTTCTGTCTCAACCGGTCTCGGTCTGGTCTCAGTCTCAATTGGCATTCTGGACGCACATTTTTAGTAAGTAGTGTAGTTTGAGACTTGACAAAAATGGTTTTGAGAGTGAAAAGCGCATAAAGATCTAGTTTTTGAATTTAATGCGAACAGACAAACACGGTGGTTTATAATAAGTGTGTAAGGACAAGACGAAAGCGACAAAAATTTACTTTATATGCCGTTATTGCAGCGAAGCGGACATCTGTATGTGGCTTAACCTTTCAAACAAGTTGAACTATCTTTAAAGGCAAGTTTTTTAACAAAGTGGAGCGGTACCTACGTAGTGTTTTTTTTTTGTTAAGAAATAATTTAAAGTAGAGAAAGACTAATATATTATTATCTACTAAGCAGCTTTTACTATTGTGCCTTTATACCTATAGGTACATAACAATGATGGCTAAAAAAACAATGCTCGGACCCAAAATAAAGAACCACAAATTCCCCTTAGCACTTCCACCTCACCCCACGTTTTAAGCAACGCCCAAACCACTAAAACATGGAACCCATCAGGCAGTCAGCCATTACCCGACTTCGGACATAACACATCGCGACCCTCAGTTGGCCACACAAGCGGTCACGTGGTACCTACGTGCCTACAATTAATGAGACGCAGGTAAGAAATTACGAGGTATATTGGGCATAGATTAGTGGGATATATGCAGATGTGTTGGATGGAGTTGGAGATTTGTACCTATTTCTGGGAGAGCTCTTAGAGGACATTTGGCAGATAATATTATAGTTATTTCAGTCTGTCTTATTTATTTATGCCTAACTTGTTCTAGTGATAAATTATTAATAAGTGATCCCGCTATGGGTGAAGCTAGAATGAGTGTCAGATCTTTATTGGCTAAAACTCACCTCAATTCCATCAGTTTGTTTTGTGTTCCTAAGTAACAGTATCTTCGGCCGGCATTGGACCTAGTGAACCCTATTCATATGGGTAAAACTACACCTGTTTCTAACTAAAACGGGAACGAAATACTGGGACTTATGAGGGGTCCTAATAACTATTATTCTGACAATGTAGAGAAACGAATAACCATAATAGTCTTTTTCTGCCACTCTCGTCAATTACAGAAATTCAGTCAGCTGATTACAAACAAAATTGAAACACTAAAAACCTTGAAGAGACAATTTCAATGTAAATGTCAACGTAAAAAGTCTAAAATTTACTTTTTCCATTGATACTTTCTAAGTTTTCTGCTACCTTTTCAGTTTCTATCCGTGAAAACCTGTAATTGGCTCAATGTTTCTTATACAATTGTTATTCTTTAGTTATAACTGTTGGTTCTCCTTCGATTAAATAAATAAATTTAACTGATATTTACATCGCCATTAGTTAGTCTACGTACGTTTGTCTCATTGTGCCCACTTGAGGTCAACTAACTTTTTTCTTATATTTAAAAAACTCTTTCTCAATCTATGAATTATTAGGTACAATATGACCAGTCTTTTAATTTTTATAGTCTATGATCCAAAATTAGCCCGGTTGGTGCGCATGTTTGAGCTTCTACTTGTTAGTGGGCTACGTGCGTTACGTTTGGCGTTCGTTTGCCTCCATTTTGCTGCATTCCCGACGGTTTGATCTACTGAGTTTAGTTTCATGTTTCTCCATGCGTGAGTACAAGAAAAATATAGGATAAAACATTTGTTGGCTTCAATTGGGGCAGTAAATTGTGAACGGAGAATTTGGTTCTAGAAAACATTTGCGGCTTTAGTTAATTTCAGACAAGAAAAGTACTAATTCATTTATGTTTTACTAACGAACGAAATAATAATTTGTGGCTTGAAAATAGTCCTGAACATATATTTGTGGAGCACGTTAACTGATTCAAGCTTTATTTGTATGTTCGTATAATTATTTTTATTTTTTTCATGTTTCCTTTTTTAACTCTTTAACTGCCTGCCTGTCTCTGTCCGACGAGTGTTTTCGCTTACTATTCGACAGGATCGTGATCTCATCAATTCCCATACGGTTGTCGGCAATAATCAGACAATGACAAATCCCACCTTTGGGTGGTGCGGGAGATAGTGTCAGATTTAAACTTATTAAAAACCTATAACTTCCCTTCTTTGCCTTTTGGTAAAAATCGTCCAATGAGGAATCTCGTCCTTGAGTGGAGCGGGAAACAGTGTCAGACTCTTAATGATTAAACTACCTACCCCGTTCCTACGTCGCCATATATACCATGGCCAGAACCTTCCTTTCAGACACAAACCCTTGGTCTCGACCCTTCTGCAGGGTCCCTACGGATCCGGTGTTACACTTTCACATTTACCCATGAATGCCCCCAGGATACTTTGACACTGCTGGGCCCCTACAGTTTGCTGACAACTCTTTGGTCGTGTATATGCGACTTTGGCAAGATAATACGATAGTGTTTGTCGGGTATATCCAACGAAGATGGTTAACGGATTAACCACGAATCTTATAATTTCATGTTCTCCAAACAAAGGCTTTAACCACAAAGTTACATTTAACCTTGTAAGTTATACCTTTACCTTTATACAATATGACCTCGAAGACTCTCGATTACTTTTGATCCAAGATAATTCCATAGAACAGCACAATTTCATTAAAGCATTAGTCTGTTACAGAGAAAACGAATTCCCAAAATATCCTGGTCTTAATTACTTAACGCAAAGTTATTTAACAGTAATCTTTTAAAGGTACCGTCTTCAGTTAAATCGATAATAAGTGATCTCGTTAGAACTCTCAACGAGTAAATTCAGTCAAGTAAGCAAGCGAAAAGTTTTATGTTCCGAATTATTTTTGCTCTGGGCGCATTGGACTGATAAAGGGTTCGAAAATTCTAGAAGTAATGATGATTACGAAGTGTTCCTTTAAATACGTTTTTAGTAAGTAGGTTTTAAGTTTGTCTAAACGCATTACACTTTAAGATGTGTGAGGATTAGGCCGCTTGCCCACGGCGACTTTTTGGAGCAATGCTGTCACGCGTTTCATAAGCACGCGATGAGATCGCTACTATCGCGAGTATGTCGCATTAGCAACGCGCTATACTAGAAAACCTCCTTGAACAGCACTTAGGACTAACGTCTCAATCCTGGAGAAGCTAAAAGTCAAACAGATGCTATCGTCGATTGTGCAAGTACGAATCCTCAAATATCTCGGTCACGTTGTTCGCAACGAACACTCCATCGAGCGACTCGTTGTCCAGGGACAAGTAGAGGGCAAGCGGTTTCGTGGGCGCTCACCTACGCGTTGGACAGACCTCATTAGAGCAGCAACACAAACCTCCATGGTCCAGAGTTCCCGAGAAATCGTAAACCGCATCGCGGGAGCCTCACTAGCCAACAAAAATGCAACCACGACAACTCTGTCCAGAGACTAAGAATAATAGAAGAGATGCACTCTCACTATTAACGCGCTACAGCATCGCGACTATATCGCTACAGAAAGTCACTGTGGGCGAGGGCCTAAATGGGCCAAAATCGTCTTACAGCTCAGTAGGTACTTATTTGAGCACGGGCATCTTCAAGATTAGCCTAAAAACATCCTTTTTACCTGGGATCATCATCCAATAACTTCTTCGGCTCTAGAATGGAATGAAAAGAGTCTGTCAAACTTTTATTGACATAAGTCTCAGTAGTATAATGGTCAGCCTTGTAATATTTTTACTGCTTTAACTCAGGCCTAGGAGAAAAAATGTTTAAAAAAATTCCCGTTTCAAAACTATTGAAAATGACACATTGAATTTTTCTGAAAAAAAAAAAAACCTATTAAAAACCTAAAAAAAGTATAGCCATCTAATTAGCAAGAAACTGTAAGCACAAATACACCTCTAGCTTCGACATAGGGTCCTCAATAAAGTCTCACAAGTCATGGACAGACAGTCTAATTAACTGTAGATCTATTGATGAGTCTAAGCTACCAAAGTGGTGCTTGAGATTTTCAGAGGTCAAAGGTGCTTACTTTGACCCGCGTTCTTTACGGACACAGGTCAAAGTAAGCATATAGAGTAGAAAGAAATGTACCAAGGACTGTTTTTCCTTATGTGTTTATTTTTATTTGAGGAGATCATGATCAAGTGATCAAGCGTTGCTTCTGACATAAAAACGAAGAAAGGTTATTTGTTTGCCAGTGTGTTGGTTTGTTTTCAAAGTAATTTTAAGTAGGTACCTTACACTACACTTGAAATAATTGAAAGTTACTTGTAACTTAGACACCCACTTCAAATCAATTCCTAAATACTTCCTGATAACTTCCTAGGGTTTTTTTTGTTAAGGCCTTTGCGACTGGACCGACTTATCAGGAAAAATAAACAACTGGACTGTGGAAATATTCAAAAGATTTATCGTAGCTCTGGATCGCAAAAGAACTACAGAAAAAACGTAGATGCGTCTTCTACACTAATATAATAAAGAGGTAAAGTTTGTTTTTTTGTTTGTAGGAGGTAATCTCTGGAACTAATGGTTCGATTGGAAAAATTGAAGCAATAATAGAAAGCTGCTTTACTCCTGAGTGACATAGGCTATAAATTATTTATATAACATGGATATTGACCGAGCTATCACAACTTTTGTTTCACAAATTTTCCGCGGACGAAGTCGCGGGCAGAAGCTAGTTGACAATAAAAGTCTAATTCTCGCTGTTGATTTACCCAGAGCACGAAAACTTATTTTACGATTGTCCACACTGAGAAAATGATTCTTAAACCTGTCTCGGAGAAGACACCTATGCTTACCCACAGTATAACGATCCTGAAATTGTATCCAACCCAAAGAACCTTCAAACTCAGTATGATAATTTTGCAACAATATTCAAGAGCACCCTAATGAATAAGACTACCTAAACAACACAAATAAGTCAGCCAACAATTCCGTCAGTGCAAAAGAAAAGTAATAAAACAAAAAAATACTTTCCGAATTTAAGCAAACACGAACAAATTAATGTCTTTCGCAATTGTCTAAGTATCTTTAATGAGTTGGCCGCTAGACGCTTGGAAGGGAAACCCCTGCTGAGCTAGGAGGGGTCCGTGGAACTGACAGTTTTTCGATAATTTTCCCAAATCGGCATTTTATTAACAAGCCAAGCAGGCGTCTGAATTAGACGGAGCTTGTGAAGATAGTGGGTAATTGGATAGAGACATTGTTTTGTGTATTCAAGGACAACCGTGCTTCAATGTTTACGGATGTGGAGAGGCTTATCTTTGGTTTGGCTTAGGCACATTAAGACTAATTAAGAGTATAGAATAATTGTTTTACGCGATAACACGCGGCAAGTGCAATCAATTTAAATAATTCCTCATACATACTAAGCTTGAATGCGTAGCTTTCATGATGTGTTAATCGCTTGTTTTTGTATGGTCATGAAGAGGCGGAATGAAATGCATGTTACTAAAAAACAGTTATGAGAGTATAGTGAATATATAGAAAAGAAAAAAGTGGTCAAAGAAAAGATGGATGGAAAGTGTGAGGAATGCTATGCAAGAAAAGGGAGTTAGTGATAGCGTGACAGATGATGAACCTTAGAATAACTTTATTTAATTTTGATTTTGACATACATATATCAATGTAAATTAGACGGGATATGGACAAAAATGTTGATGATGATGAATTTAAGCTTTCACAAAAGATGTTTTCATTCAAGAAGACTTGAAAAACGGAACCTTCACACGTAAGTAAACACATGCAAAATATACACAAAACTTGATACACATATAAACTTTAATAACACCGCCCGTTTCCATAAATCAACAGTTTCCTGCCCAAAAAAGGAGCATTTTGTTTCCAGGGGCATCCGCTACATACACTTTCAAACTCAATCTACCCCCATTTACATAGGCGTAGCGTGATGGACTGCAGAACTAACAAAATTATTCAAAGTAGTAGAATTTTTATGGAGAGAGCTCGGAAGGTCCGCATTGGTACATTTTAGGCGCCAAGGTTTAAAAGATTACGGCCCAGTAAGGATTTTCAGAATATCGAGTGTTTTTTTTTTGCGCTTCCTCGCTTGTTCGGAGCTTTTAACTTTGTTTTTTGAAGTGTCTTTTTGGGTGTGTTTTCACCGTTTGTAAAGTATTGGTAGGTTGAAGAAGGGATAGGAACTTATCTGCATTCCTCGCAATATTTTACTAAACATCTTTGTCATAGTGGTGTTGCATAGTATTTTAACTTGTCCATACTGTGCACGCACCTTTGCAGCAAAGATAGGCTATATTAGCCACATTAGATGATATGATCGCAACCCTTAGTTGCTCTGGTTCAGATACCAGTTACTGTAGCCGAAATCGGCTAAGGGAGTATATATATCATAGTGTAGCCCATAGTTTGTATGTACACTGTACCCACAAACAAGTTGGAAACACCACAAGAAACTCTATTACACGACACTCAAACAAATCGCAAGTTGTCTAAAGACATCTAGTTTTCAAAAACGTATAAAACTCCAAGTAGAACGTATGAAGCTCACCAGTTCACAAATCAAACTATCAGATCTGCTACAAAATAAACAGGTTCTGTAACAGTTCAAAGTTGAAACTACCGAAGTCTACAATCGAACCCTGGAGTCCCCGAAAGCGTTCCACTCAACTTTGAAGATATATCGGTTTTGTTCCCAACTCCGTTCGATTCGTACCTTCATTTTCGCCCGTGGTATAATGAAACTTTGAAAGAAAACTCCGTGAAAATTGTCTCCAAACTCACTTTGCTAAGAAGTCAAAAATGGAGCGGCTATGAAGTAGCTCTTGTGTGTAAAAAAGTTGTTCAATTTAGAAGATGGCTTTCACAAGGAGTGTGTGGACAGATTTGGAGGTGGCGCTGATTTTGTCGTTTTTATTAATTGAACCAGTTACTTTCTGTAGGAGTATTTTTCGAACCAAGAATAGTTATCACAGTGTTTATCTATTTATCAAACTTCTCCGATACGGTTTTTTTAGGTCTCCTGTCCTGCTCCTATCCCCTATTTTTTTTTAAATATGTATATTGTAGAACCAAGTTCGCCGATTCAGCTTGTCTCATTTGTAAAAATCTCGAATAACAGTGTTTGTACATATCCGGAATGACTTCACCGATTTTTATGAAATATTTTGTAAGTCTGGAAAAATATATTTTGTTCGTTGTTTTAATTTATTGGCGGAACAAAATTCAGCTAGGAAAATATAGTACCATTGATGGATAAAAGGACCAAGGACAGTCAAACACCAAGCCTATACGAATTTAAAAACCAAAGCAGTTAAAAGAAGACTAAAAAAAAAATTCTTAATTTAAATCTGTCTATCAACTTCTCCCTCAATAAAGCATTTAGTTGATTTTCACGTCATTAGTATTGCAACAAGACAGCTGAAGAGTCCTGCCGGTGCCCTTGAGGGTGAGTCGTAATGAAGAGCGGTAACGAACATGAGCTGACGTCACAGCTTTCACTGTCCAACTGTGATGCTCAAAGTTTCCTTAGAAACGGACTTTTACAGTAAAAGAAGCACATATTAAATTAAATCTCTTAGATTTGCGAGGATTTTGCGGATTTTATTTTCTACAGCCACACTGCAAGCTGCAATTGTGATGAAAATAAAGCTTTGAGAAACCTTTTCCTACCTAAGCAGCGGGTGTAAAATTCGTCTGCAGATTTATCTAAGCAATTTATCATTAAGATCATAATTGTCTGCAAAAGATAAGGCATGGCTTTCAGAAATACTCGTAATTTTGATAGAATACTGGAATATTGTCAGAGCCAAAGATGAACTAGTAGAAAACAAGAATCAAGTCCCCTAAAACGAAGAAAGAACGGTGTGGATTGTTTAGTCAGTTAAAACCTGACACTATTTACCGCACCACCCAAGTGCGGAATTTGTCATAGGATGATTTTTACCCACCATAAAAAACCTCTGTACTTTTGAATGCAATACAATATTGTTGTGTTGTGTCTGTATCGAATAAATATATTTCTATTCTATTCTAATATACGCATAGCAATAGCAATTTTATACACGTGGGTAAGAATTATTAAAACAGATTAATGAAATTAAAATAAAATGGGTAAACCAAAATAATTCGATGTACAAATCTACAAATCAAATTAAATAAAAAAAAAAACGAACGCCTATAACGTTACGAACGTAGTTCGTAGTAGTTGGCAAATATTCAATGGCAAAATAAATTTATTATTATGTCAAAAATGAATCCATTACACAACCAAATAAATTAATTATGGATGTAAAAAAAAAAAACGATAAAAATATAAAATAAATTTAAAGCGGATATAGAAAAGAATGATAGAATAACCTTTACAGTACACTAAAATAGTTACAAAAACTTTTAAACAACCAACTTAAATCTATAGGTACAAAGGCTGTCTTAGCGATATCTACCAGGCAAAGTATTAAGTACATCAGAAACCCACTTCTCCAATACCAACAAAATAACTACAAGAAACTTCTACACAACGTCAAGCACCCTCTATGCAGCAGAAAAACGAGGTCCTTGTATAAAAATGTAAACCCTGGTTGTTGCGTCTAACAATAAAATGGTTCCTTTGTGCAAGTTTGAGAGGCACTCGCCCGGTCCAGCAAAGAATCGTTTTGTAACTCAATTTGTGGGGAGAGCAGTGCAATGGGCTATGTGCATAGCAAGCCATCACGTATGCGGCGGAACCCTGGGCTGGGTCAGCCTGGTTTATCGATAAGGTAAACAAATAGAGCGGAGGAAATAAAAATATGGAACAAAATAAAGGTTAAACTAGAGAATTGTCTTTTTTTCCTGATAACTATAACCTAGGGTTTTTCGAATCAAGAGTGAATAGGTTACTTCAGGGTAAACGTGCTCTCTCTCCAAACACATTATCGCTTACGATCAGGCGATTATAAATATTTGAACACAATTTCAATGAAAACCGTAAATCAAACTAATGGTAATTAAATTATTTTTTAATTAGTAAAAGCTTCTAAAAAGTACACCCAATGGTGTTTGCCTGATCTTCGCTTTTTGTCTCTGTTAGACTTCACATTGAAAGTAAATCACACCAAGTTCTAATTTAAAAAAAAAATGGAAATAATCGTAAATTATTAGGAAAATTTAACATGTTTTTCTTTTTGAAGTAACCGTTTAGATATGATGTTCGATTTTAATTCATGTATCAGCTCCTTAAACTTTTGAGCCCTGAGCGAATGCCGGCGTTCGCACACCTATTGTATTACTATATATATATATCTATATGTCTCTAATTACCTAGTATTCAAAAATGTTATCCGCATATTAAGTATATTACTATAATAGTAGCGGTAAGATTCTTTCGCTAAGGTTCTAGATCGAATTGGTTCCTTTGTGAAAGTGGAAATGTAATGAAACGCTTCTGTGTAGTTTTACTAGATTAGGTATATTTCTTAGAAGCACTTTATATTGTATTCTTTATAAAATTATTTGAACCTAGCGTTTAACATTCGTCTTGACTTTACTGGCATAAAAACAACAAGGTCCTTTTCTTCTTTTTTGGATACTTACTACCTACAATAAAATTCTCAGCACCATTTTCCCGTGTATATATAGTTTCAATGATTCGGACATATTGTCCAGTTGTGCAAACTTTTGAGATACAGACATTCAATTTGCGAATCATTACAGACACGCCTTAACTTGAATCGAAGAAATCCCGCCAAAAACTTCGATGTAGTAAAATACGGCCGGCAGAACTTGGCGAGTTTGAAGTTAGGTTTTGCTTTTATTTTCAAACTCTAAAATCCGCCTAACTTCAGACTAGTCAAGATAAGCGGTACTGTTAGTGAAAACTACAACCCGTTCCAACTGAGAATAGGATCGATGGTCATGCCGTGACGTCACGTCGAACTGTCAAATCGAAGAAATTAGGTAGAGTGAACAAAAAAAGATATTTTAAAAAATATTTACGTACGAAACGTGAATAAAAAAAGTTTAATCAGAATGCAATTTTTCAATTTTGTTTATCTCTGTTTCACTGTGTGATGTGTCTGAGTAGTGGTAAATAGAAGAAAAAGGCGAATTGTTTCTAACAATGAAAATAAGAAAGAAAATAGTTTTTCTTGTAAACTCTTTATGACTTAAAACAATATATTTGACAAATTTATATTAAACCCTAACGTTTTTACTTGAACTAGAATTAATTAAAATTTAGAAATAAAAAGCAAATAAAAAACTTTTTATTCATACGCCAATAAGATTTTTTTGCAAACCGTACTTTTAACTCAAAATTTGACAGATCGAGGTTATTGACTTTCCTGTTCTTATTTGGAACGCATAATACATACGTCTACCCCCTTTACCCAAACCAAAAAAAAGTCATTGAATAATTTCTTACCTCAAACAAGCAGTTAAGACGAGCATCATCAGATCAGCTCCTAATTAATCAGTGGTAATTCCCATTGTAGCGGCTTACACTTTAATTGTACTTAAAATAACGGTTAGTTCACTTTGTAACACGGCATAGCACATCACAGTATTGTTATTTTCCCGATTGACACATTTAAATTTTGACATTTGCGACCGACGTTCCATAAACAATTGAACATGATAGAAGGTTGCCTTTTTCTTTTTTAAATCTGAGCCCCGAGCGAACGCCGGTGTTGGCACACCTATTTCCTTTTTACAAGCTTTTTATTAGCTTGCAATGTAACTATGTATGTTCGGCTCAAATCTTGCAACTCAATTTGAAGCAGATGCATGACAATGCAATATTATGATGACATGAAGCTGATCTGATGATGGAGCTGGAAGGTAGCCATAGGAGCTCAGCAATAAAACAACTCAACCTTATCGTGTTTGGGATCATAGGATTTGTATTGACGAGTACTTTGATCCTATATGATAGCCAGGGTCTGATTGTGGAGTTGGAAGGTGGCCACAGGAACTCCGTAATACAATTAGATAACCCTAATGTGTTTGTAGTTTTCGGAAAGGTCTTGATGAGTATTCATAATAAAGGTATTACCGAGCTATAAAAGCTTGTTATGAAAATTTTTTTTCATTGAAAACTTGTTACTGTCTTCGAAAGGTAATTAATATGCATCAGTTCTTTTTCCAGTTTATTTTAGTCATTGGTAGAATATTCGACTCTATTTGCCATTAACAAAAAATAGAATAGAATCATAAAATTTTTGACGTTCAGATTCAAACATCTAAGTTTGCTCTTTATTTTTCTCAGCCAGGATTTCAACAAGGAAACCTTTTACAGCTGTCTTATTAAACGTTACGGTAAAGCTTCCATTAAGACCAGCCAATTATTTTAAGTGGAGCGTAACGTTAGTATTTTGGGCCCAACGCTGACCTACGCTTCCTTCAAGCCTGAAATTACCTACGACGTTTGTTAGGAAGGAAACGTGTTTTTAGATTCTTTAGGTAAGTACCTACAGTAATCAGTTTAGTTGCCTTTTTTATCAGACATAATCGTTAAAAAATAATTGACTAGAAAGGTAATTCATTTTGCAGCTCCAATTTTCAATGATTCTCGAAAAATCGTGAAGGTAAATTTTGAAATTGGAATGCTGCTTCTTGTACTTCACTAATCACTGAATAGCTGTTGCGGCCAACCAGGGACGCTAATGTTTTAAAGTTTCTTACTAATAACAGGCTTTAAAATAAGGTAAATTGGAAGGTCAGGTACTTACGGGATACTAGGATACTCATAATCACCACACAGAATTGCTAGCTGCTGTATTTCACGATAATTTCACATTTTAGAGTTCTGCCGGCCGGCGGTTTTCTGAGTTCGAAGTGTTGCTTTTTTCTTTCGCCATCAGATGACGGTGCGGTGAGTTTAGTTTATTACGAATGGCGCGGAATTTGAATAAGGAACAGGAATAGGGTAAGGAAATTATCTCAAAGCCCGTTCAACCATTTTTAAATAAATTACAACTGGCCAGTGTCTGGTCAGTGTGATAAAAAACTTTTTTGTAATACTTTTTCCGTCACTGGGTATGATGAACAAAATAAAAAAAACCGGGCAATTGTGAGTCAGATTCGTCTACTGAGAGTTGCGATTAAAGCCACCTATGAAAATAATTCATTTCCCATACCGCGTACCGGAAGACGCAGCGTTGAAAGGCCTACAAGGTGGACCGATGGATGCGTGACGCACAAGACCGATCGTTGTGACGACAATCGGGGGAGGCAAATGTCCCACAGTGGACGTCTTTAGGCTGTGATGATGATGATGATTATTCTTTTTAAATCATCTCGGCATTTCAACAAAACTGAACTTGCAAAACATACTCTAATTACAGACAAAACGAATCAACAATAGATAAAACCCGACTAACATTTGGCACGGATCAACCCTCAACTTTATCGTCCCAATAAAAGAACTTTTAATATAACTAACGCTAATTAGAAAGAAACAAAACAAAGCCAGATTTATTATTAAAGACCCGAATCAATCTCGGAGGAGGATCGGCCAGTTTCCCCGGACCTCCCATAGATACCTCCCATGACCTACTTACAGCTGGTAATGAGTGCCGTTTGTCTACTTAATGTTCGACCAGGATATCATGTAATAATGATACAGCATCTGGCCAATGGGCTCATTATATCAGGTTGTGTGTCTTCATTTCGACTGATCGAGAGATATGAGTGGTCTGTGAGATGAGTGTGTGGTGTAATATTTGGATTGTTGTGACGTAAATTGAAACTTTATTGAGTTGAAGTCCGTTTGTTTAATGAATTACAAGACTCTCTTTTAATTAATTAACTAAAAAATAATATTAATAGGTCACAACTTTCACAAATGGCCTTTTAATTCTACAATAGGTAGTGCTTGTGTTATGAGTACTATAGACAATGGATAAACATAATATATTTTGATTTGATTTGATAATATTCAAGTAAATACAAAAAAAATATATTATCTCGTTGCAATTAGATTTTCGTTAAGTATACAATGTATACGATTTTTACACACAACTGACAGTAATGATTGTCCTTTGTTAAGAATCTGTCAGAGAAACACTGCCAAAATACACATATTTGGGTACACTGCTAATGCTTTTGATTTTTGAATGAAACAATTTTATTTCGCTTTCAAATCGGCTTCATTCTAATAAGTTCTTGTGGAATTATTACGATTGGTGAAGTGAACTGTGATCGAATTTTTCATGCGTGATTAAATAAAAATTCATGATGTAAATGCAAGAAAACCAAGACTATCAACTTAGACCGAAGAATCGCCACACTTATGAAGCAATAGGCAGGGCACATTGCTCGCAAAACAGTACGTCAACCTTTCATCGAAAGGTTTGGAATTGGTAGCCACATATTGGAAAATGCAGAGTTGGTAGACGTTCCTCAAGGTGGACCGATGATTTCGTAAAGGTCGCGGGAATCCAATAGATGCAATGTACAGAACCAGTCGTTGTGTCGACATTAGGCGGAGGCTGATGACTAACAATAATAAATATTTCTATAATGTTGTTAATGTTGTTCTGAAATGCTGATTATGATGATGAATCTACAAGCTACAAAGTTTCACTAAAATAATCAGTCAATTTAATTAAGTTGATCTGCGCTCTAGCCTTGGTTAACTGATAAAATATAATGGGAAGAATTGAATGAAACTCACGTAAATCAGCCAACGATGTGTGGAATGAGCTTGCCAATAATAACAGCTGTACTCCTCCAGTAAAACTTCCCCTGATCTCTTGATGAATCTAATATTCCCATTCGCCATGCTAAGACCTGATAGACCAGCGTTACCTAATCGTAAACCAAACCTACCCTAAGTTATTGAGGCAGAAATGGCCGGCACAGTTCCGCACTCGACTACATTCATCAATGTGTCTGCCGGTCTAAATATCTAGACCTAAACAGTATTCATTTGGACGTGCTTGTCGGGATGCTATTAATCAGGTTCGAGTTGGGCTACTGGTGTGTGTGTACTAGTGTACACCTAGGATGTGAATGTGGGAAAATTGGATAAGGTATTAAGAACATATATTAAGTACTAAGTCCACGCGTACGAAGTCGCGGGCGGCCGCTAGTTAGGTATATTATAAACGTGGAGGGTCACAAAAGACCTCTTGCATAAACTCCAGGTCGTTATCAACCGCTGTCTTCGACGTATTCTCGGTAATTACTGGCCCAGGAAAATCTGCAATGTAGATCTGTGGAGCGACCAACATGTGACAACACAAATGGAACTGGATCGGCCACACGCTCTGAAAGGATCCTGATCATATACCAAGGCAAGCCTTTGACTGGAAACCTCAAAGAAAGCAAAAACGTGGTCACTCTAAGCAGTCCCATCGACGAGCCGAGGAACGATCATCACAGAAACGAAAAACATAGGGAAGATCTGAAGTGAAATGAAACGTAAAGCTTAAGGCTGAACGGGATGGCGGCGCCCTCTGCTCCACTTAGGGGACATAGGAACTTACGTCAAGTAAATCAATCTAACTAAAGCCACATACAGACCTATATCTCAAAATCATCATATATCAAAGGTCATCATCAACATCAACACTTAAACCAAACAAACACTTGAACACATACCATATCCATCTAATTCATACACACTGCCTAGTCCATAGCTTTGCCGTGTTTGCCATACGCGCAGTGATAAGAGCATAGCAAACAAAGCGCCAGTGACCTGCCAGATAGTCGACTGAGTGATTACCTAGCCAAGTTATTGACAAGTTGCCGATATAATCGCGACCATGATTTATCGGTGGACATAAACTGATATTAGTGATTATTAGTGGCAGTTATTAGACTGTGATTAGCTTGATTTGTTGTTGGGTAATGAGCTGTGTTAGTGGGTATTTGGTTCGCTGATGTAGGTTAAATTAGTTCCTGAGGAGTGGTAAATGCAGATTATATTAAAAAAAATCTGAAGCAAATAATAATTCCAGAAATGATAATGTTATTTTTGGCGGAAGTTGGGAATAAATGATTAACAATTTAACCATTTATTGTCAATTTTATAATTTTTAGTGTGGTTAAAAAAATCAGTAAATTATTTAAATAAATGAAACAATATTTTTGGTATTAATATAGATACTTGTGAAACCATATGGTAAGGTACGGGGAGATCTTTTGCTCTATTTAAAACCATAAAACAAGACTGGTCTATTGGTCTAGTAGTTAGTGGTCCTGAGTGCTAATCTGGAGATCGTGGGTTTTTTAAGGGTGGGTAAAAATCATCAAATGACGAGTCCCCCTCCCTGGGGTAGAGCGGAAAAGTGTCAGACTCTTACTGACCAAGCCCGTTCCTAACTTACCTATCGTATTGGGGCCAAGCCTTCCTTTCAAAAAGTTTAAAAACTAACACCCGACTAAAAACACGCTCTAAAAAGTACGAAACAAGAAAACAAGAAAGCCGTGGTCGTATACCACTTTTTTTAATTTATTATTCTTATGGCATACGACCACGGCTTTCTTGTTTTCTTGTTTCGTACTTTTTAGAGCGTGTTTTTAAGTAGTCGGGTGTTAGTTTTTAAACTTTATTTTTATTTAACATATTTTGGAGTTCTAAATAGGTTAATCTTGGGTTCATTGATTTCTCAGCCCATGAATACAGGTAAAGTCACAAGCAAATGCTAGTAATATATATATATTCAAAATGTACAAGTAAAGCGCTTTCAAATGATACCAAACACGGCATATTTATCTTAACTTTATTTTTTTACTTCGTATGATTTGTCCGCTAGAGGGCGCCACATTAGATTTTGTGAAATCCCATATAGCCTATAACCAGCGGACAATTAAGACGCTTCTAATGATATGTCATTTGTCGAATTCTGATAAGTAGTTTAGAAGTTACGAGGGAACAGATGAACATCCATACCCACATACATACATACATACAGGTCAAAATCATAACCCTCCTTTTGCTTCGCTGTAGTCGGGTAAAAAGAGACCTAGCTGAGAGCCTAACTGTCTGTAAGATATATGTGTATCTGAAAAAAGATGTGTGATAGAATCACGGAAGAGATGATCGGGTTGGCCACTCTTATTTTCTCTTCATTTAAAACACTGAGTTTTAGCAATCAGGAAACGTATACTCCCACAGGGAATTACCTACACTCTTAAGCTATATGCAAGATGAATGTGTTGTCAAATTGTTTTGTACTTATGGGTTTTTTTTATGGTAGGTAAAATCATCGAATGATGAATTCCGCTCTTGGGCGGGGCGGGAAACAGTGTCAGACTCTTACTAACTAAACAACCTACCCCGTTCCTTCATTGCCTTAGTCCCAGAGCCTTGGTGTAACGCTTTCACATCAACCCTCGGCCCCGGGAGGCCTTAACCCTGTAGAGCCCCTACAGTTTGCTGACAACTCCTTGAGGCGCGCTGGAAAAGTGCGCGTGTACTTAAATATGAGTGGGATGTCTACTAAGTGTATTTCGAGGCGTATCGCCGGCGCCTTTGCGGTCCGATGATGGAACGGGCTGGCTGAATCAAACTGTGCATCATCATTACATAGTATAAAACAAAGTTGCTTAGATCCTATGTATGCTTAGATCTTAAAAAGTACGCAACGGATTTTGATGGTTTATAGATATAATATATCCAAGCTGGGGCGGGCCGCTAGTTATTAATATAACTAAGCTGCTATGTTACGAGTACGCCTAAAAGATATCTGTTCAGTATTGCTATGAAGAGTGACGAGCTTTTTGAAAATTGCTCTAGGTCGTAGAGGTAAGATAGACAGTAACTCATTGTAGGTAACAAAAAAATACAGGTATTCAGCTGAATCCGGTAACACTGGAAGAGAACTCCAACAAAGTTGGGAAACGGCTTGGCAAATATCTATTTGCCAATAAATAATTTGTAAATGAGAGCATTGAGAGTACATGCTAGGTATCTACTTAGCATGTACACTCAATGCTCTCATTT